>NKZJ01000101.1:0-600000 GCA_002370135.1 Metschnikowia kipukae
CCAGCAAAAATCAATCTTTGTTGGTCAGGTGGAATACCCTCCTTGTCTTGAATCTTGGATTTGACGTTGTCAATGGTGTCAGAAGACTCAACTTCAAGAGTGATGGTTTTACCAGTCAATGTCTTGACGAAAATTTGCATACCACCTCTCAATCTAAGAACCAAGTGAAGTGTGGATTCCTTTTGAATGTTGTAGTCGGACAAGGTTCTGCCATCCTCCAATTGCTTACCAGCAAAAATCAATCTTTGTTGGTCAGGTGGAATACCCTCCTTGTCTTGAATCTTGGATTTGACGTTGTCAATGGTGTCAGAGGACTCGACCTCAAGAGTGATTGTTTTACCAGTCAAAGTTTTCACGAAAATTTGCATTGTGTATAATTAGTAATTTTAAAAGGTACACATAGGAGCGGGTGGCGCAATGGTTTTTATAGACAACAATAGGGGGAGATTGTGCTCACGTGCCGAAAGCGCTAGTCACGCGCAACGGAAAAAGCAATTTATCATTGCCTAATTGGGCAAGCACACGCCGCGCAGCCTTAAAGCTAAAAAAAGAAATTCACGGACCATTTTAAAGGTTTTCCACCGCCAATAAATTTGCATTGATGATTATTTTGAAATGGTGTAAACAACTTAAATGCTCAATTGCGTCAGATTACTGGATTGGTAAAATTGCCCTTTGCCAGGACCTTTTTTGGGTCCTTGAGTGTATATTAGAGATCTCGGCGGACCATAATATTGTCCGCGCTGGTTGCGGAGTTTCTTTTTCGGAGTCGCAGTGCCACGGCTGAAACATGAGATTCGCAATAATATATGAACATTGAGTTTGTTGAGTATAAGTTACTTCGTGTTAGACCCTCCATTGATTAGTAAAAGTACACCATTTCAGTCACGTGAAGTCTCTGAATACCAAATAGAGTTAGGACAATGGACTCAGCCCCTCTCCTTTAATACTATATATACTCCTGCTTCCCGTCTAAATGAAGGGGCCGGTCAGGAATTACACTATAAAAGACCTACTACGTAACAAGAACCTAAAACCGAGTATTTTTCAATAAATTCTTATTCTTTTTGTTAGGATCAATTTGAGTGTGTTATCGGACTACGCTTTGTTGCATATTATTTGTTTGGGGCTTGAAACTGGTTTGTATTTGATATGGATTTGGACAACATTGAGCAGAAAGTCAAAGACCTCAATATAGATCCAGAGGAAACAGAGACACCGAAAGATTTTTATCCCCCCTAACAAATGTCCAACTCCCACGAAGCTCCCAGCTGAAGCGTGGGCTAGGAGAAAGTTCAAAAAGAGAGTCAAGAATAGTCCAAATCCATCGGTTGCGGACATTCATGCCTTATACCCATGGATCGGAGTCTTCCTCTCATACATGTCTCCCTCCAACGAACTTTACAGAAAAGCCTTCCTCCTTAACTTTGATCTGCTCATTGGACCTTGAGACATCAACTCAGACAAGAATTAATCTTTGCTGAATACTTTAGACAATTCAGGGGCCCTCAACTAAGGCAAGCTATCCAAAGCTACAAGTCAATCGCGCCACATGAGGCAGCAAAAGTCATCATGCTCAAACATGGTGGACCTTTGGTCGGGTTACAATTGAAACCAAATGGTACTCAGAACATTTCGGTTGATGAATTTTTTGCAGCCCCACCAATTATCAAAGAATCCTTGAAGTGTATTCATGATTATGCTGAATATGGGTTCAGGTCTGCCTTGTACGAAAATTAAGGACTGGTGGTTAGAAGAACAGGATGAAAATCCTGGAGATTCTGGCTCCATTTCAAGAGACGTACCAACGCACATTCGTAAAGCATTAAATGCAGCGTTATGTTGGCACCTTCTCAAGACTTTTACCCAAGATTCAGTAGTCCAAGGAGATGTGGAAATTAGGTCCGTCAAAGTAAAAAGCTTTCACGCAGTACAAGTCCTGCAACTTGTTAGGGAATACCCAGTTTTGCAATACGCCCCGCTTTGAAACCAGTATTGTCCAAACATTCTGGGAATGACTTTCCCCAACCCTACTCAACACCCAGTTGTATTTAAAGAATTCCCGGCCATTGAAGTGATTTATGATGCTGATGCTTTGGAAAAATCCCCAGATCTCAGACAGCACAATCACAAAAGGTATAGACCAATTCAAATGACAGCCAACTGGAAATAAGTCACGCTTACTGCTTTTGCTAAACTTGATGAAGTCCGGGCTGAAGTTCCTTCATGAACCACTGGGTCTCTCCTGAATTGGTCCCACAGCACATCTTTTGCCTGAAAAAATTCACCAAGATGGATAAATGGGTCACCGAAACCACAATTAATGGTTTAATGGCCTCGGATAAGGAATTCCAACCCACTTTTGCCTCTTCAGGATTAAGAATTGATGTAACTACACTCAGAGTCCATCAACATGTTGCCTTTTGTACCTTCTGATTAGTTAATTTGAGTCATTTTGCAGTTTGTTTCGCACCCAAAATAGTTAGCATCTTTTCTTTAATTTGAACTGCGCGAAGACATTAATCTATGCTTAGAGATAACACAGGAAGCGATATATTTGATAAAAGAAGCAAATTCAAGTCATCTGAAATAATCGGGTTACTATATAAACTGATGATTTTGAGTTGGTTAAAGATGCCTAAGAATGGCTAGCAATGAAAGAATCTATTAGATATAATTAACATGTTAGAATTGTAAGAGATAGTGACATTCATTTCCATGTTCCTCAACCAGTTAAATAATTTTATAAAAATTCTATTTCTTACCTTCAAGAAAGATATATAAGAGGTTTATCAAAACATTCATATAGAAATGTCTTTCGAAAAAAATGAATGTGACTATCCCGATGTCCTTTCTACTGATAAACGAGAGAATTAAAACCACTTCAATACAGCTTAGTAAATCCACATCTAGCCCAAGCATTGTAGGTTCAAAAGAATATGAAATAATCTTCACACTGCCAAACTTAAAAAAAACCTGTTTAAAATATATATATATATATAAATATAACATAAAACATCTTGTTGCTGATATTTAAATTCAGCCGTCACCAGCGATTAATCAACATTACTTTCAAACCTTTAGTTGCCATAATTCTTCTTATTATTCATTCTTAAAATCTCATTGTCTTAGTATTAATTCTTTTATTCATAATTCATAACTTTCAGTCACTAACCTACTTACTCCATCAAAACTCCATCACCATTATAATGCACGGTGAGCACCTGGCTGCAACTCGATTTTAAGCAGCACTCCAAAATCTCGCGCCTGCGCGAGAAGGTTCGGGTCTTCACAGTATCGAATCACTAATTCTGTTTTTCGACGAATAGCATACGAAAGTGTTTCGGCAAAAACCAAGTTTTGAATGGGCAGTATAATGACACGGTATGCAGTCACAAGCCAAGCAAAAAACTGTGGGGAGCCCGTTTGGCACAAATGGATTATCACTGTGAGACACTTGAGTATCAAAATATCCGTGTTACGGTTCGAGAAAGAGAGCTTCAAGTACGTATGCAAATCTTGAGCTTTTGAGATGCTGTTGTGCAGATCCTTAAAGATTGTCCATTTCTGAGGTGCGGTGTGGATTTTGTCATTTTGAGTTAGACTTCCAAGTTTGCTTTGAAGGCATTGTTTGATTTCTGCAAGGGCAGATTGATCGTAACTTAGAGCAGAAAGATTTGATAGTTCGTGGCTCAGCGGGCCTTTTCCGCCATAAAATGCTGATGTTAATAAAGGTGTTTAAGTAATGTCTTCATACGTCCTTTATCAGTGACTTGGGAAATCCAAATAAAATGATTTCTTGAGAAGTTTCCAAATAAAATTTCCAATTCAGTGGTTTCTTGAGAAGTTGCTATTAAGAATGCAAGTTGCAGAATTAGGTTATGAATTAGATTTGCCAGGATCTGCAAAAAGATCATAAACTGGCAATCTTTTGACATGCAAACCTTGCATTTTAATTGACAATCAAGAATCACCTAATTACACAAGTCGTCTTCATTTCTTACGAATATTTGGACAGACCCTGAATACCAGTACATCCCTTTGAATACCAGTACATCCCTTTGAATACAAAGAACACAGACAGAAAGTGACGAATGACTGGAAGCTTTACATACCATTGCGAATTATGCTTGAAGTGGACCTGCGTTTTAACATGTAGAAAGTAGTTATATGCTTACTGAATTATTGGAAGAGAAAAACTGTTAAATATACAAACGGCGAATTATGTGTGTTTTATAAAAGAGTATATTTAGGAGACCTGCGTGTACAATGTGCCAATGGTGTGCTGCGTAAACTCCTATACCCTAAATTGGGTATTTCGAGCACGGACAAATGTAGAAGATCAGTACAAATGGTGCCACCTTGAAATCGTCACATGATGCCGTCTTTTGTTTCGAAAATGAAAAACCATGCCGTTTCGCCGATTTTCTGACCACTACGCTACCCGGTCGAGCCGGCCGTCCTGCATATAGAGAAACCCCTATTGGTCCTAGAAATGGTTGTTCCGGAAATCTGGGAGAGTGTATCCGGTCCGTCAGCCGTTTTCACAGCCGCAAGAGACTTCCAAGTCTCCACAAGCCACACGGATTAGAAGAGACCTGCACATAACGCGCCAAGAGTGCACATTGTCCATTTACCAGACCCACAAATCCACAGCTCCCGCGCACTATGTGCAGGGCCAACCTGGTGCTTTCGTAAGTAGTGGTACTGCACACAACACCCTCGCCAACTCGGTACCTCTTCAGATAATATGCGAAAACCGAGAAAAATCTTAGCCTGTGCTCCACCGATACAAAGAGTCATCTCCTCTTTTTTATCCTAGGATAAATCAGTGGCATTGTCACGTGAATTCTGCAGTCGCTTATATCAAATAACTTTCCAGCCCCGGGTGTGTCTTTCTTATCGCTACCCTGATTGTTGGCTTGCCGTGCCATACCACAAATCCTAGTCAAGTGTTTACCTAAACGTCCTAGTCAAGTGTTTACCTGATTCTCCCCTCCCAATTCATCATATTCTGCTGCTGCCATGTATTAAGAGGTTTTGAAATATCCCCCTGAAATATAATTTGTCAAAGAACAATGTCCCAAAGTACAATGTCTCAAAGTACCAGCGAATCCTTGAATCTGAGCCCCACTTCCTCCGACAGTGGGGCATGCTTATCTAAGCCTTCCACCACTCCAAACTTCTACTGTGACCATGACGTGTTTTTACAGTACCAAAAATACCTTTTGGCCAAAAACCACCACGGATTGGCGCTTTTGGCCCGCCAGAAAGGAGTTCCTCCCTTTTTGCGTTTCAAAGTCTGGCCAGTCTTGCTAAAACACCATCCGTTTGTGGCCAATCCCTTCATACAACCCGACAAAATCGACAAAGACAAGCTGTCCTCGGATAGCGAGTCGGAGGATGCGGAGAAACACCTCCAACACAAGATCCGAAAGGACTTGCGCAAGTACATGCATCGCATAGCGTACTCTTCTTCCGAGGAGCCCTTGTCGCAGACAGAGCTGCAGCTCTTTGACATTCTCGAAACCTCCGTGCTCAAATTTGTGTCGAAATGGGGCAAAATCATCAAATATGACCAGGCGCTCACGTGGATAGCCTTGGGTTTGGCGGAGTGGTTTCCTCCAATTCCTCACACGCCGTGGGTGCTTCTTGGCCGAGACGTGTCCTCCAAAGAACACCGCTGCATTGGATCTGTGTTTCAGGACTACGACCAGTTCATCGATTCTGTACCGGAACTCCGGCTGTTTTTGGACGAGCTTGTCGAGGACGACACCATTTCGTGCTTGAAATTCCACGAGGCATTTGAGCGGTTGACGTTGGTATTGTTGCACTCGCCTGAGGTGGCCAACAAACGCAATAGTCGCAAGGCCATGGTATTCGACAAATCTACGTTGCCTGTGACCGGAGGCCTCATTGAAGAGCGGGTTTCGTTCTTCATCTACATTTTCCAGAAACTTCTTCCCGAGCTCTACCTGTACTTTCAGGAAGAGCAGATTCTCAATAAGTTTGGCCTGTACGACGACGAATGGGTGCTTTGGTGGCTCAAGTACTGTGGATGCAAAGTATGGTCACGTGTCGACAGAGGCCGGGTCTGGGACCTCATGCTTGGCTGGAGAGCAGAGAGCAAGAAGGCCGAAACTGACCACAATTACTATCCTGGCAAGCTTAACATCCCGGATGCCGTGCTTGACAAGTTGGGTCCAGATGCGTTCTGGTCGGTGGATGATGAGGAAGAGCTAGAAAAGTTGCCTACAAACGACTCTCTCGAGGAGCTTGTCAGTGAATTGAAAATCGAAGACAAGAGCCACAAGCTGCGGGAGTCGCTGCTATCGCTGGGCACTGACCTGACCAATTCGGCCGAGGGTGAAAGCATCAAAAAGTTGATCCCGTTCGCAATCATTGACCCACACATAGAGTTGGTGTTTGTGTCGCTCTCGCTTTTGAAAGCAAAAGAACACACGTTGGTGGAGCTAGACCAGCATGAGATCCGGACGTTTCTTTCGCGGCTTCCGGCCAAGCTGTACAAGCTCAGTGATAAGTATAAGAGGTACCAGGAGCAGAAGGACAAGTTGAAGGGAGCCATTCCCACCAGCGAGTACAGGTTCACATATGAGTACATGGACAGTATCATATATGAGGCCGGCGAGCTTTGGCGCAAATGGCTTTGGCTCGAGATGAATGGAGAAAGCTAGTGAGAAAGCAGTTCGAACATGTCTTTGGTTGAGCTTGAAACATCCAAGCTTATTTAACCCATGAATACTGAACTCAAATTATTACTGAAATTACATTACTGTTGATTGCATCATTATTGAGTTACATCTACTGAGTCATCATTTCTGAGCTGCATCTACATATCTTCATTCTTGAGCACATCTACTTGAGCACATCTACTTGAGCACATCTACTTGAGACATCACTTGAAGACATCTTGATGTTATACTTAAGCTCATTGATGTACTCTAAAGTTGTATGCGCAGCAGACGCCAAGCGCTCGTAGTTATCGGTGAGTTCATGCGCTGCCTGCAGGTTCGCAATCTGGGGATGCAGGCATGTCCACTATCGGCTTTCCATTACTTCTTAAACATCAGTATCCCATGCTCCAAAATCCCAGCATCAACACATGAAAATATGAAAACACTAAATCCGCAGTTTGGCGCTGCAAACTTGGCTGCATACAACCTAGCCGGATTTGCCTGCATATCATTGGCGGTGTTTCTCCTGGCCTCCCAGCCATTCTATCTCTCTGACGTCATTGGCGTGGATACGAATGTCATTGGCCACACCATTGGAACTTTGACCATTGTTGATGAATTAATGGCTATTTGTGTTGCTCCTTTGATTGGTACGTTGGTTGATTGGTTCAACGGGTATGCGTGGCGGAATCAAAAGATGCCGTCGGGGTCTCGAATCATGGAATTGGCGTCTTTTTGCGTGATTGCACTTGCGTTCACAGGTTATGGGGCGTTTGCCAAAAACACGTTTCCGGAACTTTACATCTACCGTGCTATTTTTGCGGCTGGCATGTCGGGCGTGATGAGTGTGGCGGTGGTGATGCTTCACGAAGCCAACAACTCGGATTTTGAGTGGGGAAAATTGCGGTTTTGGGCGAAAAGTCCCACTGCTTACCGTTCTTTGGCGACGTCTCGAAACTCCGATGTGGAGACGGCTATTGAAGACTTTAATGCGTCTTTTCAGGGCTCCAATGCGTCTTTTGAGGGCTCTAATACGGTGTTTGTGGACGATGATGGCGAGGCTGATTCTGACGGCCGCAAGAACGGGAAACTCTCGGCGTTGCTCGGAATTTGCACGGGTCTCGGAGCCGTTTTTTCGGTCTCCTTTTTCCTCACGCTTCCCATCCGCCTTTCGAGTTGGCATAGTACTTGGACCAGTAAGGACAGCCTCAAGGCATCGTACGGAATTCTTGGCGTGGTGGCGTTCTTAAGCGGGGTTGCAGTTTACTTCTTGGGATACGATAATGTAAAACGCAGGAGAGACCATGGTCGTGACCCACACACAGATGCACCGGAAGGTTCGTATTTCCAACTTATGGCCGAGGCCATTGACATTTCTCGCTCCAGCAGAAAGTTGCAATTGGCCTATGCAGGCGGATTTGTTGCACGGGCGGCTACTGTCACGTCGTCCATGTTCATACCGTTGGTGGTGTACCAGTTTTATACCAAAAATGGCCTTTGTGGCGATGCAGATAAGCCTACCGAGGCCGGAAACTGCTATAATGCATACATATTCCTGGCCATTCTCACGGGCGTGTCGTCAACAGTGTCGCTTGTTCTCACACCGGTTTGGGGCCTTATGATCGACTCAGAGAGGTATGGGTGCCTGTATGCACTTTTCTATGCCGGCGGGCTTGGCGCCATGGGTAGTTTCGGGCTTTGTCTCCTCGGAAATGGCGACCTGGTGTATGATCCTCGAAATGTATGGTGTTTTTTGGCTGTGTGCAGCATGGGCACTTCGCAGATTGGAGTCATTATATCGTCCATGAGTTTGATCAGCCGGGCGGGAAAGTGTCTTGAAGAGGAGCAAAAAGTGATTGGCAGTATCACAGGGTTGTACAGTTTAAGTGGAGGGGTTGGGATTCTTTTGGTTGCAAAAATCGGCGGCTCGTGGAGTGACCGCTGGGTATTCGGCCCGTTTTTGGTATTGGGTGTTCTACACACGATTTTGCTTGTCGTTTCATGGCTATTCAATAGAAGTGGAATGTAGGCGAAATAGTTTCAAAATACAATGCCGATCTCGTTGAATATTTGGGATTGAATACTTGACCATGACACGTAATATTATCAGAACTGGCGTTGCACCAGGTCAATCCGAAACATTAGATCATACAGAATAATGGTGCATGATGAAAGGTAAAACCCATTTACGCCTCATCTGGAATCTCTACGCCTCTTTTCACAGAATTGAACGCATCAGGAGTAATAACGAAAATGCATCAAGAGTAGTAACAAAAATATTCAATTAGTAAAGCGGCCTTTAAAGACAGGCTTGGATATACAGAGAAGTAACTTTCTATGCATGATGCTCGGAGCACCGGTAAAGTTGCAAATCGCAGCGTCTCAGAATGCATGTGAGCTCATGCCGGTGAATAAATAAAAAAGTACGCGCAAAGCTCACATATCAAGCTGCTCATTGCTAGACACTCCTCCACAATCCGGAAGCGCCACAAAGGGCCAAACGATACATATGATCGAGGTCCTTCTCACGGTGATCCCGTCACTTTTCTGGTTGTTTTTCCGATGCTTCCAGCTCTTACAAGCCCCTGCAGACCGCTTGGCACGCCAGTTGAATATCCAGATTCCCCATGTTCCTCGCATCTCCGTCGACAACTTGTCCCAAAACGACGTCTCCTTGCATTGGGAGATGCTGCTTCTGTCGGAAGAAAGCATTTTCTTTGTGGTGTTGGTCAACGGCCAGGATGCAGGCACGCTAGCGCATACGTCTGTCAAGCTCTGCAACTTGCACGAAAATACCGTCTACAAAATCCAGATTCTTGCTGTTAATGTCATCAGCAACTTGCGGTCCGAGTCGGCGGCTATATATGTGCGTACCGCCCCACACGAAGCAGCAGCGCCGAAAGTATGCCATTCTGTGAAAGCGGCATCTCATAACCGGGATCTAGACACCTTCGAAGCCCAAAACATCACCTCGCAACTGCAGCTCGTGGCAGTATTAACAGACGTGCAGGCTGAAATAGAAAAAAGCATTGCCGATGCAAGCACATTTCGAAGCCGGCAGCACGAGGAAGAGAGAGCTCTTCAACAAGAGTATGTCACGTGCAAGCGGGAGCTCGACGAGGGCCACGAGTTCAGGACAAAAAAGGGTCTGGACCTCAAGGGCTTGGAGAAAAGCAAGGACACTTTGGCTTTCCAAAAACTGAAGCTTTTGAAGGTTCTTCGGCAACACGAGATGCGCCGCAACATGCACACCACCAAAATTTCCGAGTTGCACTTGAAACTCCGCAAAAAAAGTGATAAGTCCGAACATTTGCGTCTGATGTCGCAAAAGGAGCAGACGAGAGTCCGCCTGGCGCTTCACAAAAGCAACCTCGAGTTGGGTGCTCTCAAAAACAACATCACCGTTTTGGAAGGTGAAATACTGGCTGTTCTGGACCAGCAAAAAAAAGCCAAGGCCATGATATCCGAGTTACAGCCGCTCGTTAGTCAGTTCGTGAAGCCACAAGTGCCGCAAGATGAGAATTCCCAGTTTGGCGTCGGCGAGGTGTTTACTCGAGAAGGCACATTGACGAAATTTGGAGCGCTGGTTGCAGCCCGCATTTTGGCTGCGGTGCCTGAATGGACCGATGATTTTGAGAAAGAGTTTCTGGAGTTGCAGGATTTGGAGAACTCTTGGAAACTCAGCTTCAGAGCCCACATCCGGAAATACATTGCCATGCACAATAGCATCGAAACTGCCCGCTCTAGCCGGGATCCTGCATACACGCCAGAGGTCTTATCTGAGTACCAGGCCAGCGTTGAATTCGGCGGTTTTGCGAATGCTTTGCCCAAGCGGCGCACGCCAACACCGGAACCCTCGCCAAATCTTTTGGAGGCGGCGTTTCTGGCGAATCCATCTCATTGCAATTCCCATTCTTTAAGCGAGGTTGCACCGGGCGTCCTGCACACAGGCGCGTCTCTTTATCCGCTGGTGCAAAATGTGGCTTCAACCGCCTATGTGTTTCCCAGCACGGAGAATGTTACAATTCTGAACCAGAATCATGGGCTGCATACAGCGCCAGTGCCAGTTTTGGGCCAGAACCACTATGACACCGAAAATCATGCCCAGAATGGCCTTGCTTCTGTACACTCCACAACGCCTTCTATGGCGTCCAACATGGAGGAGCCCATTTTTTCACTTGCAACGCAAACTCACCTTTCGAATGGACTCCAAAATGGAGAACAACTTTCGTATGGAATCCAAAATGGAGACCAACTTCAATATGGAACCCAAATTGGAGATCAACTTCAATATGGACTTCAAAGCGGAGATCAGTATGGAATCCAAAATGGAGACTACAGCCACAGACTCCAAAATTCACAAAGCATGGATTATCAAAATGCGCTCGACTTGCCGATTTCTAACATGTACCAAAATGGCCATCTCAGCGGAAATCTCAACGGCATTTCAGCAAATGTCAATACAGCAAACGCCAATTCGGCAAGTGTCAATTCACCAAGTGTCAACGGCAACATCCAAAATGGAAACCTAACTGCAAGTTTACAAGGCGGAAGGAACATCTACACGGATCCGTACATTTCGTCGCCAGCCAACGAACCCGCTGCGCTATATGCGAACCCGATACCGAACATGCAAAACACCATCTGGGGCCCTAATGTGCAGGGCGGATATTTGGAGACTCGAAGCCCCTATTCGGGACTCTCGCTTCTGCCGCCAATCAGCGTAGAACCTATCAGTCTGCCACTTTCCCAAAATGGCGGGTTGGTGGATAACGGTTTTTTCAGCAACTTGGTTTTGCCTGCAGGGCCTACACATAGCAGCATTTGGCTGAACAAACCAGGTGGGCTTGCACACAGCCACCAAGTTTCCAACGGCAGCCCCATCTGGCGGGATGCAGGAAAACGGGATTTCTCGCCCACAACAGGACTTCCGCGAGAGTTTCTGCCGTTTGCACCAAACTCCGAAGTTCAAAAAAAGGAGAAGCCGTAATGCAGGAGATGATGAAGGGCAAATGCAGGAGGTGATCAAA
This sequence comes from Metschnikowia kipukae, assembly GCA_002370135.1. Taxonomy (NCBI): domain Eukaryota; kingdom Fungi; phylum Ascomycota; class Pichiomycetes; order Serinales; family Metschnikowiaceae; genus Metschnikowia; species Metschnikowia kipukae. The sequence goes on from NKZJ01000101.1 coordinate 11,726, forward strand.
GAACGATGAACTCGCACTAGAGCATTTTCGGCTATTGCTAGTCTACTCCACCAAGTAAACAGTCAATAAAACAGCACATAGAAACCATGGAACGGCCATTCAAAGAGCAAACAAGCAGCCAATACAAGCCATTCAAAAACGCAATTAGACCCTTTTTAACGTAGAAAATCTCATTAGAACCCATGGAGCGTTACCAAAGTAAGGTGGTGCCAGGCCAGATTGGATGCAGGCAGAGGATCCGCGGCAACTCAGAGCAGCGGGGCTTTTGCAGGTAGTGCATGCAGAGCAAAAGCCGCAGAGATGAAGGGCACTTTGCAAGCGCATCGGCAGCATGCAGGCGCGGCAAAGCAGCATGCGGCAACTCCATTAGTCATACATAACACTTAAAAGGATGCCGATGCCCTCGCTGTCTTCAGCTGCATGACCCGTCAATTAGAGCCGCTCCACTTGCAGCTCGAAGAGTTCCCCACACACAATGATTTCCGCAGTGATACCTTCACCGTGCCAACAAATGCCATGAACCAGGCCGTCGTTTCAGGTATGCAAGATGGCACGCTCACGCTCGGCGATTCAGTGTATAAAGAAGACATCAAGACGTTGGAGTTGGAGAAAATGCTTTGCGAAATCACCGGAAAAGAAGCGGCCCTTTTCTGTGCCTCCGGAACGCTTTCCAACCAAATTGGGTTACGGGCCAATCTTCTCCAGCCACCATACTCGATTCTCTGTGACCACCGGGCCCATGTTTTTCTCCACGAAGCAGGCGGGCTTGCTGCGTTATCGCAGGCCATGGTTCATCCGGTGACGCCCGAAAATGGCGATTATTTGACACTTCTGGATGTGGAAAACAACTATACCCCCAGCGACGGCGATATCCACGGAGCGCCCACCAAAGTGATTAGTCTCGAGAACACGTTGCACGGTATTGTGATGCCCATTGACGAGATACGGCAGATTTCCCAGTTTGCCCGAGAAAACAATATCCGCCTTCACTTGGACGGAGCGCGGCTATACAATGCTTCTGTGGAGACGGGAATCTCCATCAAAGAGTACTGCCAATACTTTGATCTGGTGTCCATTTGTCTCTCCAAATCTGTGGGTGCACCCATGGGCTCGATTTTGGTGGGAAGCCAAACGCTTATAAACACGGCCAACCACTTCAAAAAACAGTGTGGAGGCGGGGTTCGCCAGGTGGGATTGATGACGTACATGGCCATGATTGCAATCCGGCAAAATGTGCCTCTTATCAAGCAAAGTCACGTGCACGCCAAAGAGGTAGCGGCGTTTTGTAAGGAGCACAAGATCCATCTTGAGTCGCCTGCAGACACCAACTTTGTATTCTTGGACATGAAGAAGAACCAAATGAGCGACGCTCTTTTGGTGGCGTTGGGAGAGAAACACGGCGTCAAGTTGATGGGCAAACGAATTGCTTTTCATTTCCAGCAGTCACGTGATTCCGTGGACAGGCTCAAGCGGGCCATCTTGGAGTGCAAAGAGGAGGCGCTTCGGAACCCGGTGCACGTGAGGGGGTCTCTGAAAAAGATGTATAATTTTGACGTAGTCAAGAAGATCCAGGAAAGTCCTGCATCTGCCAGCACATAGGACAATGAATAATAGAGTCCGAGATAATTTGCCCGAGAATATTTTGGGAATGAGCCTGATTCAGATTTGTACTTTCAAACAACGAGTGGCGAGTCATAGGATCACGTGTGTGAATATTCAGGATTTGTGGCGAATCAGCTAGGAAAGATAGAAGTATTGGATGGTCAGCGTTACCTGTGCAGGAATTCAATCGAGCCGCTTAAGCGCATATCTTCAACCATAAACCAGTACATCCTGAGCTTATTCCAGTTTATAGATGTAATCTAATACACTGAAACAAAATAAATTCCAAGGGATCAGTTTCAAAAAAGTTCATTAATATAGTGTATTCAGAGCAATCCTTTATGTTTTCAGTCCATTTCTAAGGTTTATTGAAAAGAGTTTCAAGCCCAATTTTAAGTTTAAGGTCCAACCCTTACTTAATTATTCGATGTTCACTTTCAGGCATTTTCGTCAGTTCTTGTCATCAAAATTTTGACGAAGCGCAGAAAACGCATAGCAGATTAAACAATCCGTTTTTGGTTTCGTTGATGTTTCAGAATTTCTTATTCCTGAGGCAAGCAACTTAGATCTCGGCATGCAAATCCACGGATATTGAAGACTATGGAAGAAAATGTACATACTACTATAACTTTCTAAAGTTAAATGTATTCAGTCCAAATTGATACCAGTGCCAAATTCGTACCAGTGATCTAAGCACTATCAGATTCTTGGGTCATTTCGGAATATCATTTTCCGGATACTGCAGGTTCATTTCTTGGAAGTCCGATCGGAAAGGTTTCAGCCTCGCGGTGCTAGATCCACGCCTATCAAAGCACTGTCTGCAGGACGCATGCCGTGCCCGGGCAGTTTATCCGCGAGTATGCAGGAATGCAGAGTAAGTTCGGCTTTCTCTCGCGTTATCCACGGAACCTCTAGGTGTATATATCATGGCGAACAGCCGTGTAAATGAGGCCACCACTCAAACTTTAATCTCAATAGTTTCAGCCGTGTTTCATATCTGGACTTAATTCCAACCTATATTTTGAGTATCATGAGTTCTCTGTCGTCACTCACTTCCGACAATTTGCATCCTAAGCCGTTAGCCAATGCCTCCATATCTGGCGAAACGTTGACCCGCAGCAAAACTGAAACCTCCAAATCGCTACATGATGTTGGAATCGAAAAAGATATCCCCATGGGCGACATCAACGCTCCGCCCGTCCGAAACCCGATTTTTCCCGAGGAGTTTAACCTAGAAACAGAAACAGGCCTTGTGCGTGTTCAAACTTTGCAGTCATTGGGCCGGAGAAAGAGCGAAGCCGATACCGACGGCTCCGAGAAATCACTAGATCCGGATATTGAGTTTGTCACGTTCCTTCCAAACGACCCCGAAAATCCCCACAACTGGCCGGCCAAAACCCGCTGGCTCTATACTTTTGTTCTTGCATGGGGTGTGATCAGTGCTGCATACGGATCTTCTTCGTTGGCTGGTGGTTTGCCCTTAGTCAGCGAAAACTTCAACATATCCTCAGAAGTGGCCATTCTCTCGGTATCACTTATGGTGGTCGGCTTTTTGGTGGGCCCTTTACTCTGGGCGCCACTTTCAGAGCAAATCGGCCGCAGACCCGTGTACTTCATCAGTTTTTTCCTCTATACGGTGTTCAATATTCCTGTGGCATTGACCAAAAACGCCGGCGGCTTTTTGTTCTGCCGGTTTCTTCTTGGTGTGTTTTCTTCCTCGGCTTTGACCAATGTGGGTGCCTCCATTGTTGATCTCCACAACGAAACACGTGGTGTGGCCATTGCCTTTTTCTCCTTCTGCCCCTATTCCGGCCCAGTTCTTGGCGGAATTGTCAATGGTTTTATCAGTGTGGACTCCAAGCGCTACGATCTCATGGTATGGGTAAATATGGCTTTTGCAGGCGTCATGTGGATTCTCTTGTCGTTGATTCCGGAAACGTATGCGCCGGTGATTTTGAAGAAGCGGGCCAAAAGGTTGAGACAGGAGACGGGGAATGACAAGATCATGACCGAACAGGAAGCCACGCCAATGTCGTTTTCCGAGTTGGTCAACAACAATCTCTACCGTCCGCTCAAGTTTATCGTGAATGAGCCAGTTTTGGATTTGATCTGTGCCTTTGTGGCGCTAATCTACGCATTACTCTACGCCTTCTTCTTTGCATACCCTGTGATTTTCGATGAGCTTTACGGCTACAAAGATGACAAGATTGGCTTGATGTACATTCCCATCTTAATAGGTGCGTCTTTGGCTGTTATTGTCACGCCTATTTTGGAAAAACGTTACAAGGCACTTTCCTTAAAGAGGCGCCCGGTGCCTGAAGACAGACTTGTGGGCGCCATGATAGGATGTCCCTTCCCGTGCATATCGTTATTTATTCTCGGGGCCACTTCCCAAAAAGGTATAATTTGGGTTGGCCCGGCACTGTCTGGAATTCTTTTTGGCTTTGGTATGGTTTTGATTTACTACTCGCTCAACAACTACATCATTGATACTTATGCCAAATATGCCGCTTCGGCCTTGGCAACAAAAGTGTTTCTCCGGAGTGCTGGAGGTGCAGCTTTTCCTTTATTTGTGACCCAGATGTATCACGGCCTCGGTCTTCGCTGGGCCAGCTTTTTGCTAGCATTTGTGTCGTTGGCTATGGTTGTTGTACCTTTTGGTTTTTACAAATATGGTGCATCACTTCGTGCAAAGTTATGCAAGGAAGACTATTCTGTGCAATATTAATCTGCTTATAATTTAGTCAATGATAATGATAGATGATGGTTAAGTAGCATAATAGCGTATTTTTAAATAAAATTGCAGTTTACCCGTTAAGGCTGACGAAATGAGCCGTATTAGCAGTTCGATGATTATCAGCAGCCATACTCACAGATTATTAATTCTTGCTCTGTGAGCCCTTCTTTTTCATTTTGAGCAGAGCTCTACTCAGGGGCCATTATTGCGTGTTGTTCGAGGAAGTTCACGTGAACCACTGACCCTGGTGAGTGTTTGGTGTCTTGAAGCAACTCGGTGACTTTGGATAAATCAACACCAAGTATCTTCTCCATGAACGCGCCAATTTCAATATTCTCGTGATTGCCCAAAAGCCCCGTGTAGGCATCTCTTTGGTACAAGTGCTTGTCAATGCGGTCCGAATTAGAGTACGCGTAGATGTTCACGTCCACGGCAGAGTGGCCGTGCGTTGTCCATCCCGTCTGTGATCTAACAGAGACCATATTGTTAAGGTATTCCAATAACCCCGAGGCGCTGGAAGATAATTTGACGACATCCTCTGCTTCTTGTTCGGAGTAATCGTAAATTCCCATGTCCTTTTCGAAGACGGTCCTAACATGGTCCAAAAGCTTGCTGTGTTCGAGAGACCTTTGGCTCATGATGTTTCTGGTCAAATATTCTCCTGAATGAGTGCTGTTGAGCAATACTTGTGGATACCACAAATAATCAGGGTAACTTGGAGAAGTCTGTCTCGCAGTGACGAGGCCACCGGTCTCATGGTCCGAAGTGGAAATCACAAGGGTCTCAACGTCTGAGGAATCGATAAATTTCACCACCTCTTGGAAAGCAGCATCAAATGCCAAGACTTCTCTAACCTGAGCGGAAGGGTCATTTTGATGGCCTGCGTGGTCGATTCTGGAGCCTTCCACAAGTAAAAAGAAACCCTCGTCCGAGTCCTCGGAAGCCTTGCTCAAAGCACGCAACGCAGTTTTGGTTTGCTCAGCCAACGATGGGTATTCCCGTGGATTTCTGTCGAGATCATAGGGAATATCTGTTGGAGCCAAAAGTCCGAGCAACGGAAGAGTCACGTTTTCGCCAAGTTGCAAAGTGTCAAAGTCGGCTCGGTCGCCTACATATGAGTAGCCTTTTTCCAAAGCTTCCTTCACCAAATTCCTTGAGTCAGCCCTGCATCCTCCAGGCACAGAGCTGGGAAGAAAGTGGCACCGGCCCCCTCCGAGAATCAAATCCACCATTTGTCCTAAAGGATAATTGCCCAATTGGTGTTCAGCAATCAAATCCTCCTGAAACCGGTAGTCAGCATGGGAGCTGAAAGCAGCCGGCGTGGCGTCGGTAATACGGGTGGTGACAACGAGACCCGTCAAGTAACCCCGCAACTTCAACGCCTCCAAAATCGTGCCACATGGGATTTTGTCAGGAGTCACCCCAATGGCTCCGTTATAGGACTTAAGCGCACAGCTGAAAGCAGTGGCTCCTGCAGCGGAGTCTGTGACCAAACTGTCGTTGGATCTTGTTCTGGAACTGCCAATTAAGTATCTGTCCAAGGTGAGAATGTCGTCAATTTCGAGATTATCACGGTGTTGTTTGAATGAACGAGCCAAAGAGAGCGACGCTGGGCCCATTCCATCGGTGACCATGAAGATGATATTCTGTTTTTTGGGGGTTCTATCGGCAGCCTTCAAAGAAAGGGGGGACGAGCCCCACGCAAAAACGTGAACGACATTGATGAAAATGAGGGCCAAAACAATGAAGAAAGTTGCCCTACTTTTTTTTTCCGGGAAAAGGGGCCGTTTTTCGCCTAAGTATATGCTCATGGTATCTGTGCCTGGCATGGAGATATCTTATCGAGCTTTTTGACCGCGTATGATTGTGCAGTACCTCCAGCTACACACAGTATAGTGGTTCTGTGTGCAGGCGCAATCGTAAGCAGGGCCATCACGTGGCCACAATTTTAGACACGGTGATTCAGTTTGAGAGATGTAGCAGAAGGAAATTGCAACTCGCGTTTGTAGTCGGGAATTGAAACTCGTGTTTCCGAACTTCTCCGAGTCGGGAATTGAAACTAGTAAAACAGTCTCCGAACATGTCTGCTATTGTGTTTCAATAGGGAATTGAATCATTACGATACAACTCAGCCGTAGTCTTCAACAGCCAAAATGCCATTCTGTACCTTATAGTGATGCCCCCGATAACTCGAGTTTTGTTATATGCCTCAATGATCGATATTCTCTCATTTCTCAAGAATCGATATTCACTCATTTCTCAAGAATCGATATTCACTCATTTCTCATAATCGATATTCACTCATTTCTCAAATTCATAATGTTGGCTCAACATCACTAACTTGATCATCAAAAATCACTGATTTCTGTGCCCTCGATAACTTGACAGAGATATTTGGCCACATTAATGTCCATGACCAGCAACCCCACAATCTTCAGCACAACCACCCCCGATTTGGTGGTCACAGCTTCAACATCCGCAGCCGAGAGCTCTGAAAGTGAAATCAACTGCTCCTCTTTTATGCCCGCTTGGATCAATTCACCAGCCTCCGAAAGACAGTGACTGGCAGAGTCAACTATCATCTTGGTGTGTCCTGCATACTGAGCCCGGAGGAAGTCAAGGCTCAACTCAATCATGTGTGGTTTATAAGAGCCAATCAAGGAGACAAACTTGCGGCGCTGAGGATTGGAATCCAAATACTCTTGCTGGATTATTCCCTCCGTAGAGGGTGTGCATCCGAAGATAATAGAGCTTCTCCGTACGCTTGCCTGCACAGAGGGATCATCAAGAGCCATGGCGACGACATCAATAGAAAGATGCTCTTTTAGCTGTTCCACCACTCCCATCGCTGAATTCACATTTCGGCTGATGACATTGACTTTCTTGATGGAGGTGCAGAGTTTGACGGCTAAGATCACGTGCCAGAAACTCTGGGGCCCTGCTCCAAACACCAGCAACTCGTCGATTCCGGACGCTATAGGATTTTCAATCTCACGTGCAAAAACACGTGCCAAGGCCACGGTGCTGGCCAATGCAGTTCGGAAGGCAGTGATGTTCTTAGCGTTTAACACTGCCACAAGTTCGCCTGTGTAGTCGTCCAACACCGAAATACTGCCTTGAAATCCCAACCCTTTCTGCAGATTTGTTGGGCCTCCGCTGATGACTTTGATACCTATGGTTTTATCAAGAATACACGGCATAAATAAATGGGTGGTATCGGAATTTTCGGTGGCCGAGGCTCTGACTGTGCGTGCAGGTAATCCGTCCGGGTGGCTTTCGTAATTTTTCAAACCTGAAATAAGAAGTGGAATGAATTCATGAAGAATGGCTTCTTTGGTGAGGTTTTCGTGTAGATATGTGACGATTTGCTTGTCGCTTATGACTTTCATAGTGGTACGTATTCTACAGATTTAGTGCGCATTGCTGTACAGTAATATGCGTATAGTTATGCGTAGTGGGATACATCTTGCGAGAAATGGACTATATTGATTGGTAATTTTCCAAAGCAAGAGGTGGAGCCACGCTTCAATGGCTCAATTGCTCTTAGTGAGCAAATGCCGCCAAAGATCCAGCCTTGGCCTCGGGAAACTCTTGCTGCACCATTCTCATTCTTGTTTGGTGGAGACTATCCATCTGGAGTTTCAAATACTCGTCATGTTTCCAATTTGGATAATGGCTTTGCACGCACTGCTCGAGCTTGTGAATCAAAGAGTAGGTTAACGCCCGCGTCACCACATCGTCTGTTTGTTTGACGTCGTATAGCTTAAACTTGGCAGAAATTGCCTTCAAAGACGATAGAAACTTGCGATATGTCTGCGTTCCCCCGTTAGCCGGATTCCACGATGCTAGGCGTATGAAAATACGCTGTAGCAGATTGAAATCATGCTGCTTGGATATCACCAGGCTCATGAGCTCGCTGTCCTGTGCAGAGGCCTCCCATATCAAAAAGGAATGCCTCATATCGTTCAACTTCTCAACCATCTGACCCTGCAGATACCGGTCCATGAAATCGAAGTAGAACTTCCATACTATCCGCTCGTAGAATGGCAGAAGGGAATGTGTCTTTATGAGCGGAAAGAACTCCAGGTCAAAGTTTTCTTTGAGTATCTTCACAATACACAACGGAGACTTCAAATCGTGATACTTCTTGAGGAGCAAGATTTGAAATTCAGTGAAATTGTTGGTGCTCCAGCCGTTTTGCCGAAGTGCTGCCTTGTCCAAGTTTCTAACGTCGAAAGGAAGCCGTGTCAAGTCTTTGAGGTTTTTGTTGAGGATAAACTTGGTCAAAAGGAGCAAAGAGAGTGTTTTCTTATAGTAGGAAAGGCGGAGAAGCTCCACCAACTCCTCTTCGTCATCTAAACTTTTCACGTGGCTGAGAAGGCTCTTTTCGGAGTTCTTTTTCTGCGGTAGCGCATTTACCGCTTGCAAATCTAAGGCAAGTGTGTCAAAAAGCAGTTTGTAGTCAACTGAGGGCAAGGAATAGTCCATTTTGAGCCCTTTTTCGAGCTCTTGGTATTGCTCGGCCACAGACCCCTTCTGTAAATTCCGAAGAAGGGATGGCTTATATGAAATTGCAGGTTTGACGTTTCTGGAGGGCGATAAAAGACCCAACGCATCTGCCAAGGAGACTGTGTCCGGTTTTCCTTTAGAATATAGCCGCTTTGCGACGATCATATACCGGCGGTTTTTTATTGCAAGTATCATGAGTGTGTTTCTTAATATGTACTTCACTATAGGGATAATGCGATCACGTACGCGCTGCCTGCAGGACTATTGGTGTACGGGTGCGATGTCTACATTACTGCTGATGATCTTGTCGTTTTGTATCTTGTCGTTTCGATTATCTGGTCGTTTTGTATCTTGTCGTTTTTATTATCTTCTCTCTATGCTTCATCTATTATACTTACCATTCCTGGGTCTTGAGACCGTACTTGGACTTCTTGGCACCTGCAATCGGCTTAATCAACTTAGAACCGCCCTCCAAAAAGGAGAACACATCTCTTCTACGCTCCTCGTATTGGTTGATGTATTCTTCCTTTTGCATGGTCAATCCGATGTCATCCAATCCGTTGATAAGGCAGTGCTTTCTGAACTCTTCAACGTCAAAGTGGTCGACCAAAACCTCTCCGGTTTCCTCGTTTCTGATTTGTTGCTTAGGCAAATCGATGGTGAGCTTCTTGCCAGCAGTAGCCACAGGATACAACTTGCTCTTGATCACGTCTTGAGAAAGACGAATTGGTAACAAACCGTTCTTGAAAGAGTTGTTGTAGAAAATGTCTCCGAAGGATGGTGCGATTATACTCTTGATACCGAAGTCCTTCAAGGCCCAAGGTGCGTGTTCACGCGAAGAACCGCATCCAAAGTTGTCGCCGGTGACTAATAAAATCTCGGCTTCTCTGTATGGCTTCACGTTCAATGCAAAGTCGGTCTCGACGTCCTTTCCATTGGCGTCTTGCTCGAATCTCAATTCGTAAAACAAACCCTTCTTCAAACCGGTTCTCTTAATGGTCTTTAAGAATTGTTTTGGAATGATGGCGTCGGTGTCGACGTTGGCCTTGTCCAATGGCGCGGTGATACCGGTCAACACGCCGAATTTGTCCATGCCAGCGCCGCCGGATGCAGGTGGGGCAGCATTTTGGGGAATGTCCTTTAAGCGGTCGTCTTCACGAGCTTTCGTTTCCGTGAGAGGAGTCTTCTCGTGTTCATAGACTGCATCCTGCAACTCTTGGTCCTCGCTGGAGTCAATTTGCATGGCGGGCTCGTCCGAGGTGTTGTACTGCCACTCTCTGATATCGGTAAAGTGGCCGGTGATGGCGGCGGCAGCAGCCATGGCAGGCGACATAAGGTGGGTTCTAGACCTGGCACCTTGACGGCCCTCGAAGTTTCTGTTTGAAGTAGAAGCACATCTTTCCTCAGGGTCCAAGATGTCTGGGTTCATACCCAAGCACATGGAGCAACCAGCCTCTCTCCACGAGAAGCCTGCGGCCTCGAAAATCTTGTCCAAGCCCTCCTTTTCGGCCTGCTTCTTGACCAAACCGGAACCGGGAACCACCAAAACCAACTTGACAGAGTCTGCCTTCTTGTGGCCCTTGGCAACCTTGGCAGCCGCTCTCAAGTCCTCAATCCGGGAGTTGGTGCAGGAGCCAATGAAAGCCTTGTCAATCTTCAAGTCTTTGAGAGGAGTGTTTGGGGTCAAGCCCTGGTATTCAAGTGCACGGATAATACCGGCCTTTTTGATGGCGTCATCAACCTTGGCAGGGTCTGGAACGCTGGCGGTAATAGGCAAGGCATCCTGAGGCGAGTTTCCCCACGTGATGGTGGGCACAATGTCCAGAGCCTTGATTTTAATGTCGTAGTCGAAATGAGCGCCTTCGTCAGAGTAGAGCGACGACCAGTACTTGACAGCCTTGTCCCACTCGGCACCCTTAGGAGCCAAAGGTCTTCCCTTCAAATAGTTGAAGGTAATTTCGTCGGGGCGGATCATTCCGGCACGTGCACCGGCCTCAATGGCCATGTTACAGATGGACATTCTGGCTTCCATGGACAAGGCCTCAATGGCCGAACCTGCGAATTCGAGCACACATCCAGTACCTCCAGCCGTGCCAATGACACCAATCACATGAAGCACCAAGTCTTTGGAGGTGATTCCGGGAGACAAGTCGCCATCCACGAGAATACGCATGTTTTTGGACTTGGCCTGGATGATCGTCTGCGTGGCCAATACATGCTCGACCTCGGAAGTGCCGATTCCAAACGCCAAAGATCCAAACGCTCCGTGGGTGGACGTATGCAGGTCGCCACAAACAACGGTGGTGCCGGGAAGAGTAAAGCCTTGTTCTGGGCCAATCACGTGCACGATACCCTGGCGGGAGTCCTCCATGCCAAAGTAAGTGACGTCAAAGTCCTTCACATTCTGCTCCAAGGTCATGACCTGCAATTTGGAGTCTTCTTGCTCCACAAAAGTTTCGACGTTTTTGAAGGCAACACGTGATTCCGTAGGGATGTTGTGGTCAACGGTGGCAAGAGTACAGTCTGTTCTGCGGACTTTTCTTCCTGCGTTTTTCAAGCCTTCGAAAGCCTGGGGAGATGTGACTTCATGCACCAAATGACGGTCGATATAAATAAGATATGAGCCGGATTCGTCCTTGTGGACCACGTGGTCCTCGAACACTTTGTCGTACAAAGTTTTAAGCGTGGCGGGCATTTTGGGGGGTCAACAATATGAGGAAAGTAGTGGTATTTAAGGATAAATAATTTTGCTTTATGGTGTTAGTCACGCGCGCGAGGGCGGGCCGGTAACGGCGGCGGAGACCGGCCAATCAGTAGTGCGGAATTGCTAAGTGCGACGTGGATTTTTGGTGTGCGCACGACGCCGGTTCCGGGCCGGACGCGGGGTCGATCTGCACGTGACACTGGTCACTTGCCATGAATCCCAACAACCCGTTGTTTGATGATTAGTTTTGGTATTTAGCGGTGACGTAATGCGCCATTTGGAGATGTTATTTATTTGAAATTTATTGTAATCATTCTTTTTAGAGACCTGGTGTTTCACAATCTTTGGCTACATTCACGACTCTCATAGGTAAAGTAAAGGGTTCTATGCAGACAAATCCAAATTTAATATTTAAAAATTTTGAATATGACGCAATGATTCGGCGGGTTTTTCTGTCAGATCTTCATTTTCAAGATGTACTGTAAAGTTGAGAATTGTTTCAGAGAAATTTCGAATTCAAATTGGAAAATATGAATTCAAATTGGAAAATATAGGAAGGTTTGTTGACACAAGTCTTCGCACGATACTCCCGATGATTTTGAATCCTGATATTTGGCAGTATTGTTAATTTTGAAGAGAAGCTTGAATATATTATTTGCGGACTTGTGATTATGACCCAGGTTGAAAGTGTTTCTATGAATGTTCGGAATCCGGAATCGTGACCTCAATCAATACTCATTTAGTTAAAGTAAAAACTAGTTATTCATTCAATTAAACTGAAAACTAGATATTCATTCCAGAAGTGTTTTAATTTGGTTCATTTTTTCTTGATTAAATGGTATATTAAATGCCTTGATATAATGGTATATTGTATGAGTGTATGAATAGTATCAGCAGTCTCACAACATAGCCGCATTTTGCAGCCGATTAACGGCTTCCACTTATATTACAAACTGCCTACACAAAACTTCACCACACCAAAATTAAACTGACTTAGATTATCACGTCACAATTTGAAGAACAACCACAATACACACTTACTAACAATTTCTTCCAAAACAGCATATTCGTAAACTCGTACTGTTGTTTTCTTTACACCCGTACACCATGGAACACGCACTCACAATATCCAACATCAGCACATCTCACAACTCCTGACATCAGAACATCTCACATACACACTATATCACATAGATTATACAACACCACATACATTATATCGAAACAACATACAATCACATTGAAATTCCTGCATCATGATTCCGGCAGGCACACGCAGGTCCAAAATCCGGCCGCCCCGCAAATCAGCGTTTCCTCAAGACCCTATTGCCAAAGACACTTTTGACTATGCTTCTCTGTGGAGTACCCTTTCCAACGCCATCGTGCAGATCCAAAACAAAAACGTGTCCAATCTTCTGTATGAGCAACTCTACCGAATTGCATACACATTGATCCTCCAAAAATGCGGTGAACAACTTTACAAGGACGTTTCCAGTGCAATTGCAGAGCATTTACATCTGCGGCGTGGCCAGCTCCTCAAATCGAAGGAATCCTTAACTGCATCCAGTGAGGATTTTTTGAAGTTGGTGGCGGACGAGTGGCTGGAGCATTTGCAGCTGATGAAGTTCATCAGCGACGTACTTATGTACATGAACCGCGTGTATGTCAAGGACAGCAAGAAATTGCTTATTTACGACTTGGGCGTGGCGCTTTTCGAGAGCGACTTCTTACGCTATGAGAATATGGAGTTGGCAGCCCACGTGATCCGCCTGATCTGTGACGAAATGGCCAGGGCCCGTTCCCTGGTGATCACGTCCCGCCTGCATATCTCCAAGATTGTGTCCATGTTTGAGCTCATGTCGGAGGAGAAGTTCTCTCGTCCGCCCCAGTCAAGCATTTATAACGACGAATTTGAGCCCCAACTTCTTTCGCTGTGCAGGCTGTTTTTCTCTGCATATGCCGAGTCGGCTATGGCGTCACGTCTGGGCACAGACTATCTTCACGACATTACTCGGTTGATAAAGGAGGAAGAAAGCCGGTTTCTGGCGTTTTCTGGCTCGAGTCTTCTCCACCTCCAGACGCAGCCCAAAATCATTCATGCCATGAACGACATTCTCATCAAGGACAATTTGGAGAAAATCATGGCTTTTCCGATTGAAATGCAAGGGTTGCTGTTCTGGCTACAGCCAGTTCTCGACAGCACCATAAGTAAGCTTGATGTTTCCACTAATGCCCAGCAAACGGACCATTATAAGGCGCTTCAAAGTCTCTACAACTTAGAGGGCCGCATAGATCCTGAACGGAAACGGCTCAAAGTACATTTGAGAGACATTATCGTCACCCAGGGACTGCAGCTACCGCAGCACATTCTTCGATTTCTTGAGCAAAAAGCATCGCTCAGTGAGGCTGGCGGCATCAAAAAGCCCCAAATTGGGCCTCAAGCCACGGTGTTTGCGCTCAGCTGGGTTGAGTCTATTCTTGAGTTTCAGAAATCGCTTGGCGTGCTTGTGAAGAATGCATTCAACTCTGACCCATCAATTGAATTCACCGTGTTTGCCTCGCTAAAGCAATTCATCAATACCCCGGCCCCAAGATCAAAAGCCAGGGCTTCCCCTGCACTCAACGCGGCAGAACTCCTTTCTGTTTACATGGACCACTACGTCAAGCATTTCTCCAAGCAATCGGCATCTAAAAAGTTTGCAGACGATGCGAACAACCTTGATAGCAATGCATTTCTCAACAAAGCCATTTGCTTTTTGAAGTTACTTGAAGATAAACATGCATTTGAGAGCCACTACGCGGCCCATTTCGCCAAGCGTTTCCTAAACACAAAAGGCTCTAGTTCGTCCGATAAGACTTTCAGCAGCGCCGATATGGAAGATCTTGTTATTTCCAAGTTATGGGATGAAGTGTTCATGGGAAGTCACCATCTCGAAAGAATAGTTAAGATGCGCAAAGATGTCAAGCTGTCGGCAGAGTTGACCAATGAATGGAAGCAGTATACCAGCGAACACAACTTGCCCTTGCTCAACCTAGATCTCAAGATTTGCAACCTTTCAGAGTGGCCTAAATCTATGACCAAGGACCATCAATCGTTTGGAACTGTGAACGGTGAAGTGGGGTTCATTTGGCCCCGCCAGCTTCGTGAAACCATGAAAACATTTGAGGAATTCTGGCTTTCTGGAAAGAGAAACGACAATAAAGCGTTGTACTGGTATCCCAAGTTTGGATCCATGGACCTTCGCATAACCTATCCCACCAGGACCTACGACATCAATTTATCTACATACGCGGGAATCATTATGCTTCTTTTCGCTCCGCAATCTCTGGAAAATGGTGAGCAAGTTCTGGCTTTCGAAGAGAAATGTGTGTTGACCTATGAGGAGATATTGGAACTAACCAAAATACCCGAGGCCGACCTCAAAAGGCAGCTAAGGTCCATAGCTGTGGCCCCGCGTCTGCGGCTTCTCGTCAAGTCACCTATGTCCAAAGAAATTAATGCCTCCGACACCTTCACGTTGAATTCCAAGTTCAAATCGCCGACTACCAAAGTAAAAGTGTTGACAGTGAAATCCGAAGGTATTAACGAACAAAAGTCCGACGAGGCCGACGAAGTACAGTCTAACATAATCGAAGGAAAGCAGCATCTCATAAATGCCTCGATTGTGAGAGTGATGAAGTCGAGACAATCAATCAAACACAATGATTTGATTGAGGAAATCATTAAGCAGCTACAAAGCCGCTTCTTGCCTCTGATGATTCATATAAAACAGAGGATTGAGGACTTGATAGAGAAAGAGTATTTGAGAAGAGACCCGGACTCGCCAAGCATCTACCATTACATTGCTTAAGGACTTGAGATGCGAACTTTCTCCGAGTTTGAGTCCGGGTATCTCCTGGCAGAAAATTGCTAAAGGAATCCAATACCGTGTGATATGTAACACGGAAGACAGCCAACTCGGCAAGTCCTCGTTGGTCTTACTTTACGTGTGATTAGGGACCTTCAGTGGTTCCGGAAATTCATCCGCGTTCCGCTCTGGTCAGGTGACCGACTGCGGCGTGAATATTTCTTATGAGAGTGACGGGCAGAGGTTTGACTTTTTAAAAAAACAGTACACCGCAAAGTTTGCTGCTCGTCAATGAAAAGCCTACAAACATAAGTATCCGCCCATTTTCGCTCGGCATACTCCATTGGTTCGGAGAAACTTCGAGGCGCGAGACACGCAAGTGGAAGAGCGCGCCTGCATAGTGACGCGCGAATACCAAACAGAAGGTATCAAAAAAACCTACAGCAAACTTCACACCTGAAACCAGCAAATTATATAACATACAAGTAGACTGTTTACAGCTTGTAACTGTTCTGCAATCCATTCCGCAATCATTATCTAGAAGAGCTCGCCTCGACTCTTTACTTTACATTCGCTTACACCAATCCATTTTCGGGCAGAACACATTTGCCGCCAACTCCAATACTGCCATAATATATCCCCAAATTTACCCCTAGCACTACAAGTCCACAAGAATACCCACTTCTAAAGTATTGCCTTTTCCCTTAAGCTTTCATCTCCGAAAAAGTTTTATTTGAATTCCACTATGCAGCCTCAACAGCCCCTGAACGGGAATCTATACGACATCTCCATAAGCCAGGCACCTCGGCCACCACCAAAGAAAAAGTACTCCAACTATGCACTCCGTCGTGCTGGACTGGCGTCGAACTTGAATTCAGACCAGAAACGCCCAAATGAGTACTATTTGCTGAAGTTAAGTCATAGCTCCACCAGTGTTGCCAAAGTGGTCGGAAGCAGCGGAACGCTGGATTCGCTGGTTGACACAAGCAAAGATTCGGATGACAACTCTCTGGTCAGTTCCAGCCCCTTTGATAACCCGGACTCGCGGCTAAGTTCAATAACTATGAACACCATTTACTCCAATAAAGTCAGCGACGCCGGTGAACTCGAGAGCAAGCCTGCTTTCACGTCTATCGCAGAGAGAGCTGCCGAAGATGAAGACCATTTGCAATCATCAATCTCGACCATCACTCTTCAGGAGAGCAACAACTCAGTATCAGATCTTTCTATGGAGCCTCTACATAAGCTGCCACTTGGGCTCCCCAAACTTAGAGCTGCATCTACCTCCAATGTGTTAGGCTCCTCCTCTACGCCGAAGTTATCCCGCCAGATGTCCGAGTCGCTGGCTTTTACGCTATCCAGATCCAAGACCCGGTTTTATAATGCCAAAGAGTCCAAAGAGAGAAAACAGCTCCGAAAGAAGGTCTACGAGGAAAATGACGATGACGAGATTCTCTGCAACGACATGGACCTAGTGTTTAACGTTCCAGTCATCAAGAACCATGGCGATATCTACAGATCTCCTCAGCCTTCCACTTCATCCTCCATGCTCTCTAGAGATGACATCGCTAAGGCAGATATCGGAAAATATCCTAACGCGTCGTCCACATCGATGAATCCCTGTCCTCTCCCTGGAAAGTTATCACGGTCCAATTTGAACCTCAGCATGCAGTCACAAGCGACTCCGGACTCCACCGAAGCCAGTATCCCCGAAGACGATGCTGTAAACCATTCATCTTTTTACAGCGTGGACAATGATAGTGAGATCTGCAACAACATTTCGGAGTTTTATACGCAGCGTTCTCTTTCGTATAATCACAGCGCAAAAGTCACGAGAAACCTGGATTTGACATACAAGCTCCCGAATTTTGTGAAGTCACAAACCTCCATCGAGGAAATGAACTTTGTCTCGCCTGAGAAACTTGAAGTGTTGGACCAAACGCGCCCAATTAATTTGCCGCCCAAGAATGCTTCTGACAAAGCAAAGCATGGTAAGGAGATGCACAAAGTGTTCACTGACCTTGAGAATGCAACAAAGTCCCAAAGCTTGTCGAGAAAAAGTCTTAACGAACAATACATCACTAACCAACAGAAGTGGTTCAGGCTCTTAATTGACAATGATGACAAGGCCTTCAAGCATAAACTTTATTACGAAAAGAACAAGCTTCGAGCTTTGAGCTGGGAGTCTCCAGTGTCCGAGAAGTTCAGGTTCGACTACTTCATGAGAGTGTTGCAAGCAGACTTGGGCGAAGATTTCATCAAAAGAGCCCACGAATCGTTTGATCAACTCGAGGCCAAACACAAGTCATTGTCCCCACAAATCCGCACAGTGAAGGATTCCCAATTCAAGAGCGTCATTGATAATGTTCTTTCAAGACCTCTTTACCTCAATCATTTGACGGATGCTCATACCGTCAAAGATGCAAACTTTAGTTCTAAGACTTTCAGAGAGAACTTTCTATACTTTCTCTATCTCAGAAGCTTTTCTGAGGGAGGTCTCAAAAAGCACCAGGAACTTTTTGTCATTCCTACTTTTTTGATTTTATTCCAGTCTTCACAGTCTTTGCGAGACATTTACATCTTGATAGAATTGTTCGAGGCAAGCATATTCAACACCGAAATTTTTGCATCGTTGAACAAAAGATTAGGATGCTGGAAGGATCTATCCATGCTCTCCTCATCCAGTGCACAGCACAAGATATTGAAGAAGTTCAACAGCTTGGAAGAATTTGATTTCTTAAACGCATCGTCTTTGTTCGAGTTGATGGTCCAGCTTAATGATAAGTTGCCGTTAAGTTTAAGTGCTCCATCAACTCCTGTTGTGGCTCAAAACGCATTTGCATCGCTTTCTAAAGTTTCGCTTGATTCCGAAGCGTCGTCGAACGCACAAACAAGATCCGTGGATACTTTAAATGACCTTGATTTTGAGTCAGGATCTCTCAAGTCTTCGTCCATGAGCTTGGTGGGAATGTTCTTGCAACTCATAGTGATATATTCGAAGTCGAGGTACAGGAAGCACAATTTGTTAAAGCTTTATCAAGCATTTTTATTGACGATTTTCAAATTCTACCACATCAACTGGAACAGTTGCGCTGAGTTGGTCCAAAGCAACAAATCGATCAAGCTCAATAACTCGTGCGACCAAATGATGAATCTAGAGTCCTTTTTGGACAAGTGGCGGGAGATATTCAAGAGTATGTAACTTCCATGCTAAATATTTTATTTACATATCATCCATATCAAGCTCAATAGCGTTCGGATTTTCATTCTCCGGCATGGCTTTGGCTCCTGTAGTTTCCCCTTTGATGAAACCAATCGGGTTAATCTCCGATTTGGCCAGCGCCAAAGCGCCAAGCCGCTGTATATGCGAGCGTTTGGCACGAAGCACGTCCTTGTACGACTTTTCATCTCCATCAGTAGCTTCAAAAGCCTCCCAGTCGTCCCATATGTGCAGGAACAACGGGGACTCCGGGTGCCCCAAAGAGAGAATATGTTTGTAAAGGTACCTGACTCTCACGAGTTCATTTTTTGACCTTTCAAAAGCCACAAATTGTAAGCCCAACTCCACGGTATTGGCAAGAGACAATTGAGCATCCTCTAAGGCCTGTGCATAAGTATCTCTCACCAAATGCACATCTTCCATTTCGGTGAAAAGCAGCAAAAGACGGCCGTAGAGACGGTTTTTGTCGGCAGCGATGCTCCGCATGTGTTCCACATTGTAGTTGTGAGAAGCCGCCGACTCTGTCAAATGTATAAGAGCGTTTTGCAAAATCTGCGTCGCTTTGAAGCGATTTCCATGAGATTGGCTGAATGTGGCATACTTTTCGTACAACTCACAGGCACAGTAACCCGGAATCTCGGACCGAAGACACCTGCTGAAAAGCTCGTGGACCGCATCAACACTCTCATGTTGAATGCAAGCATCCAAGTACTGCATCCAAATAGCACACTTGGCTTCTGGAGAGTGGAACTGCAGAAGTCCAGCTTCGTAGACGCTGTAAACACGACCAAGTTCGTTTTTGCTCGCAAGAAAACTGGCAAAATCCAAAAGCATCCGAAGTGTGATGATTTTCAAATGCATCATGCGCTCATACGCCTTGGAAAGACGCTCGTACGCCAGGTCTCCCAAGATTGCCTGGAGTAGATCGAGGTAGAATGACCAGAGGTCGGTGGACCGCACGAGTGTGTGCACAGAAGTCTGCTTGGAGTCGCCATTTTCTTCGCCTTCAATATCGGCAAAAAGCACATCTTCCACATGTTTCAAAGCGTCGTCATCCGAAAAACCCAACTTGAGCTCGGCCCACTTTATATACAAATCGGCAAGCTCCCGGGCGGATCTGAACTGGGACTTGACGGCACGTGAGTAGATGATTTCCGCCGATCTCACGTCCCCAGACGAAATGTATATGTTGGCATAATCACTCCACAACCCCGCAAGCGAGTTTCCCCGAGAAGACACCGATTGCAACGGATTGATGGTCCGAATGGCCTGCACGTAAGTGGCAATTCGGTCGTTTTGGTTATTCTGCTCGGCAAAAACTGCTGCCCGCTCAAGCCAGTAATCCACACACGACGGATTTTGCTTGATGAGCACGTCGTTGATATATAGCTTTTGACGATCTAGTACGCGCTCGAAATGATCCATGAGCCGCTCCACCTCCAGCAAATCAGTGTGTATATCGGGGTTCTGCACACACCGCTCTAGCTGGTTCTCCTCCCAGTTAGTGTAGCGGGTGAAGGCTTCTGTGGCTTCGTAGACGGAAGTGGCTGATTTGAGCGATAAGGAGTGGAAATAGCGGGCTTTTTCGGCGGCGTTCCGGTCCGAGTGGTATGTGGCTAGCCAATGAAGTACTTGGCATTGGTTTTTGGGGTATTCGAGAATGGCACTCTGGGCCACTTTTTCGAAGTATGCATCGTCAGAAAAGGTCATGTCGCTCAGTAGAATTTTTAGGTAGTCGAGAAAAAATTCAAAGTCTTTTTTGGCTTTCTGAAAGAGCTTGTCTGCTGACTCATATGCACGCAACTCGGCCACTCTCAACACACAAGCCTGTTGTGACAAGGTTGCATCGGCAAGAGAAAGCGAGTGTGCTTGGAAAAGTCGGCAGTATACGGAAACAGCAATTTGGGGTTGAGTTTCGGCCAATTTAGCGTATATTTCCCACAATTTGCCATGCTGAGAAGTGTGCAAGTTCAACAATGCCATATCGATTGTCTGCAGCAAATCGATGACGGATTGAGATAAAGAATCACAATATGTGCTTTCCGAAGCCAAATTTAGCCGCAAAAGCTCGATTAGTCTGAACCAGTAGGAAGGAGTATCATGGAGAATCAGAAGCGCTCGCCTGAGCAAAGAAATGAGCCGATTTCGGTGGTTGGAATCCCACGGTAGCAGAAGATATGCATTCCATAAAAGCGGCGATGCCGGTAGTGCAGAAACGGCACGGTCTAGAACAAAAACGGATTTGGAGAAATCGCCGGCCACTGCATCAGCATATTCTAGCCAAAGCGTTTCGTCGTCCTGCAGACGAACAAGCGCCTCTTCGTAATTGGCGTTGGAACCAATCAACGCATCAAGTTCCATTTTTGGATGCCACGACGTTTTGGATTTATCCGGAATGCCAAAGTATAGTGTTGGTAGTAGTAGATGTTGATGAGATCCTGTGTGCGCGCCCTCGGAATAGGGCCGGAACTCACTGCCATTCTACATCTGAAAGGGCATCTATACATCTGAAACGGCATCTATACATCTGCAAGGGCATCATGCACCTGGTCACGAAGCACTCTTTGATACCTTGACCCTGGAGAAACGGGAGATTCGGTACCGGTCGTGGGTGTACGGATGTGGTGAAGTCCGCATCACGTGACCAGCCCTCGGCGCCTGCCACGTGACCTCCACCGCGCGCACCCCGGATTACCACTCCGAGCCCAACAAATGTCCTGCACCCACGTCTCCACACTGACAACACCTACTGTTAGGCAATACTCTGGACTCTCTAAACCTCGCCCAGCCCCGAGGTTCCACCTTAGTGATCACGTGTTTTTGAAAATTATTTGATAGCACATTATTGAAAATCAGCGAAGATTGTTGATCAAGCAAATCATTAAGAATCTCCCCTTTTTAAGGCTTGCATCTACAAGGCTTATAGCTACTGAACGAAGAAGAAATCCATCGACCCAAATACTGCCGCAGTATAGATACTTTTTGTTATTGAATCTTTATCTATAAGATCTTCAGATTGTCTTGATTGTTGATTGTCTTGATTAACTTGATTAACTTGATTGTCTTGATTGTCAAATCCATAAGTCTTGATTGTCAAATCCATTAGTCTTGGTCGCCAAAAGTTGTCATCAATCAATACTTGATTCGACGATTTTCTTGGGTACTTGATTCTAGTTCCGCTCCTTACTGACTGGTACTGACTGGTTAGATACTCTGGGCTTGTTCCGCATCAAGAACAACGTCGATACTCACACCACAAAATGGTCAGTTTTTACCAGACCGTTTTCCAAAGCAACCCAAAAAACACCTATCCAGACGATGACAATGACTGGAAAGTACCCCCCGTAATTGAGGGATCCAAAAGTGAGGGCCGGTCGAGATCGATTTCTCTTTCTCGATTTCTTTTCAAAGATCCAGATCCCAACACAACACCCGAACCTTCTGGGGAAACAGATTGCAAAAAACATGAAACCAACTTTGCAAAACTTCGATCCATCTTCAAGTTTCTGGGGCCGCAGAATGGTGCAAACGATGTTGCGCCCGAATCACATCTGCAAGTGCAGGATTCAAATGTGAACCAGGCCGATAACGGTTCATCCGAGAAGAACGATCGGGACATTGAGACCGAATTCCTGAATAAACTTGACAAACAAGATCATGAGATTGGTAGAAAAGAACATGCCAAACTCGACAAACACGAACAAGTCAAAGTCGACAAACACGACAAACAAGCATCTTTCATGCCAAAAATCTTCTATATGGGCCGCAAAAGACTGGTTTCCGAACCAGAAAAACCCGATACCTGTTCTCTGGGTACACCACTGGATTCTGAAGTAGCCAACGGCTCCGAGACTCAAAACCTTTCTCCAGAGGACAACGCCAATACCACCGCTTCTAGCAAAATGCTGCTTACGAATCTGTTTGCAGAAAAAGGCGGTCAAGTTTATCTTCGGCACAATTCTTCAATTCTCTCCGTTCCTCTGGAAAAAGGCGCCCGACTTTTGGATCCTAAGCAGGCGTTCAAACCAGACTCGCCGCTCTACGAGTGTGAAGACAAAGAGGTTTTGGCTCTTCCGGAGGATAATCCTAATGTGCCGTCCGCCCCATTGCTGGCACCTGTCACTCCTTTGAGAAAGACTTTAAGGCGTGTTGCATCTGCCCCATTGGTTCGTTTATTACATGACAAATCTCCCTCGATAGAGACACCTGAACCATTTGATGTTAAAGATCATATCGGCGAACTTACATTTCTGAAGGGCCGCCCAAGGACATACACGCAGGGCCGCATGTACTCACACCTGGCAACCAGAATCTTGGACGTGCAGGTGAATGAGGGATGTTTCGAGAAAATCCGCCTTTTGGGCAAGGGTGACGTGGGAAAAGTCTTTTTGGTGAAGGAAAAGAGCACGTCTCGACTTTATGCCATGAAGATCCTTAATAAGAAGGAGATGATCGAGCGGAACAAAATTAAGAGAGCTTTAGCCGAGCAGGAGATCTTGGCCACCAGCAACCACCCATTTATCGTCACTCTCTACCATTCATTTCAACTGCGTGACTCTTTGTATCTCTGTATGGAGTACTGTATGGGTGGAGAGTTTTTCCGGGCGTTACAGACCAGGAACAACAAGACTATCGACGAAGAGGACGCCAAATTTTATGCTGCAGAGGTCACTGCAGCTTTGGAATATCTACATCTACAAGGTTTTATTTACCGAGACTTGAAGCCTGAAAACATCTTGCTTCACCAGCTGGGTCACATCATGCTCAGTGACTTTGATTTGTCGAAGCAATCAGAAAACATTAAAAACCCCGAGATCCAGTTTAGCAAAAGTCATAGCTCGTCTAACCCGAATATTGACACCAAAGCGTGTATTGATGGGTTTAGAACAAACTCATTTGTCGGCACGGAGGAGTACATTGCACCTGAAGTTATTCGTGGAAAAGGTCACACCAGTGCCGTGGATTGGTGGACTTTGGGTATACTCGTTTACGAGATGCTTTACGGCACTACGCCATTCAAGGGCAGAGACCGAAAGGCCACATTCGGCAATGTATTGAAGAAGGATGTGCGGTTTATGGACACGAGGTCGATTTCTTCACAGTGTAAAAGCTTCATCAAAAAGTTGCTCATCAAAGAAGAGAGCAAGCGTCTTGGATCGAAAATGGGTGCTTCAGACATCAAAAACCACCCTTTTTTCAAAAATACACAATGGGCCCTCCTCCGCAATCAGAAACCGCCTATGATTCCCGTTCTCACCAAAAACAAAAAGGCTGAGCAGAAGCCAGAAAGCCCAGTGACAGAAGAGCAGCCATTTTCCCAAAAACAGAGCAGTTCCGTGGATCCATTTGCGCTGTTCAGTTCAGTGACACTTCATTACGATGACAATGACTCCGATGCCATAATAAGTGCTGACTCGTCTCTTTACACGAGTGTCGCTTACACAATGACGAATAGATCGCCGCTATCATCCAAAAAGGAGAAGGGCTTTTTGCGGAGATAATAGAGAAGGTAAGCTGGTATAGATGCAGGCCAAGACGGCGGGTTGCAACCTTATGCAAAGAGGGAGAAATTTCCTTTTTCGGAGGAACCTACAACGCGGTCTAGACTCCCAAATAAAGGGGTATAAGAATGACACATGTAGCATATACAGCAATCTGAATAATGCACTTTCATGTGAATCGTAGACAGCGCAGGTTGCATTGGGTGCAGGTCGTAATTGCAGTAAAGGGCAGTGAAATGATCTCAGGCCTGCACATAAGCAAGGAGCGTTGCGCGCTCGTGTCCACGCGTCAAGGCGCGTCAAAAGTCAAATGGCTCTCGACGCACCGGCCAAGCCGAGCAATGCAGTATTCAAGTCAGCTGATTCTACAGAATTATTTCAAAACAATCATATAATATCGAAAATATAAGCTAGGCTATGGAGAGAAGTTTAACAACTGATCAAGTCAACAATGGCAAGGTGCACTGGCTCACATTGAGCGTTGACGTCAGCACTGTTCTCAAAGTAGTATAAGTTGGAGAAAGAACCAGACTTACATTGGTAGAAGAGAGTAGAGTTACCAATGGTCAAAAGACGGTCAGCACTGATGGACCATCCAGCAGCGTAGATGGTACCAGCCTGTGGTGGGCCATCGAATTGGAATTGGTAGTTGGCAACAATAGCACCAACTCTGTCTTTACTGTCAGTCAAGATACCATCCTTCAAGGTCATGGACAAGTTGTCATCTGCCTCACAAGTTGAAAGACCGGTGCTCTTGGCAGCGGTAGCAGTAGCAGACCCAGTAGCTTGGAGTTGGCCATCACTGATTTGGGCAGCAACAGAGGCAGATTGGTGTTGAATTTGGCCGTCACCGATTTGGGCAACAACAGATGCGGTGGTGGTTTTAGATTGGTTTTGGATTTGACCGTCGCCGATTTGGTTGATGACAGATGCAGTAGTGGTTTTAGATTGGTTTTGGATTTGACCGTCACCGATTTGGGCAACAACAGATGCGGTTGTGGTTTGAGATTGGTTTTGGATTTGACCGTCGCCGATTTGGTTGATGACAGATGCAACAGTAGTAGTTTTAGATTGGTTTTGGATTTGGCCGTCACCGATTTGGTTGATGACAGATGCAACAGTGGTGGTGGCAGATTGTTTTTGAATCTGGCCATCACCGATCTGGTTGACAACATCTCTCTTGGCATCAGCGGTGGCGCTAGCAGAAGCCACAGTTTGAACCTGGATACCGAACTTTTGAGTGTAGTCAGTAGTACCAGCAGATGCAGTCTGGGAAGGAGTCAAGGTAGACCATGGCTCAGAAGGCACATAGGCGGCTTGAGCTGCAGCAATGACGGATAAAACAGAAAGAGAAAGTTTCATGATGTGAAATGTGATGAGATGAAAATGTTAATGATTAGAAGAAAAAAGAGGAGAGCAAGGGCCATTTATATAGCGTTCGGGCCGCGGCGGAGGTCGGGTTTTTGCACCACCCAAAAATAGCAGCATGATCGATGCAGCATGTGGCCCCTGCACATAGCGTGGCTGCGCAAGCGAAATCGCTGGGTCTCAACGAATCTTCAAAATATAGCCCTGCACACACGCCCGGATCCGCATTTTTTCTGTCATTTTTTCAGTGGTTGCCAATAAACATAGTGCTGGGGTGCTGCAGATTACCGTTGTATTATTTATAGCCACCATGTCAATTACCCCACTATTAATGGTGATCTATACAAGGCCCGTGCTTACAATTTACGAAAATTTCTAATTTCATCCTCGAGGATCTCAAACGAATTTCAAACGGATTTTAAACGGCTTGCATCAATTAAATGTAACTTTAATAAGAGCGCCAATTCCGCTGTGCTCTTAATCTGCCTCATGTACGTAATTAATCATACGCACGCAATTAGCTAACCTTAAGGAGTAATGCGCGGAACCGCAGTTCATCAGCAAGGTTGGCACTCGCGCAGTAAGTGATATGCGCGGTCAAGAATGCTGGCTACAGATCACGATTCTATAATTACCCCTGCACCATTATTGAACCAGATCACTGTTTACTTCAAACAACCCCAGAGCATCTTTTCGTTGCTGCAGCATTTATCGCAGCCGAGTGTTTTGATCTGAGCAGGATAATCCATGGATCTGATGCTGGCTGCGTCATGCGTTGTAAGTGGAACGTCTTTGATCCGCAGCTGCCGCACGTCCACCGTCCGCAGATGTCGCCATGGCTTTTGCTTTTGCGGTGCGTGTGGCCTCACGTGACCGCCAATGCTCGTAATTAAGCAAAAGGGGTAAGAATGTGTAATTATGACATCACCTTCTGAGCCCTGGTCCACAGCCTGGTTGCATGTTACTACACTGGCAAGTAAGACCGTTGGGCTCGATAAATGTTGGACTTAGTGAATTTCTCGTGATGTGATTTTAAAACGAAAATTACAGTGTTTAATTGTTTCTCTGCGTATGAAAGCATTGTTGCTGAAGTCTAATTTGTGGCGCCTTCTTTTATGGCCACACACTACTAATTCCACGCGTCCTTATTTGACATTTTTTACATATTCGTTC
Source organism: Metschnikowia kipukae (assembly GCA_002370135.1). Lineage (NCBI taxonomy): Eukaryota > Fungi > Ascomycota > Pichiomycetes > Serinales > Metschnikowiaceae > Metschnikowia > Metschnikowia kipukae. The sequence goes on from NKZJ01000101.1 coordinate 38,388, forward strand.
TTATATTTTTCATTTTTCACAATTGACAATTTTTACATTTTGCGCTATTTTTCGCACCATATTTTTAGGTTTTCCAAATATAAACTTTTGCATTTCAATAGTTTTGACAGTGGATTTCTAGTGTCATTTCTCAACATGCACTTCGAAAGTCAATGCTTATATCTACATTACTTTATCTACAAAATCAATCTAAACTTTAATCTACAGTATCAATCTAAACTTTTAATCTAAACTTTAATCTGCATTATAATCTACAGTATTCACACTCGTTAGACCCATTGGTAAGTAAACCAGTACACCATCTCAGTCACGTAAAGTTCGATAGCAGGTTAGTCCGGACTATATGTTCCAGTTACACCGTTTCACAATGCTGATATTTAGCCGCCTTCACAGCCAATGCTGGCTGTCGTCCAGATTCAGCGCACGTGACCACACAGCCTCATGTGGTGTACGGGTGTACTCGTGCTCAAAACACATACGCCTCTTGGTAAAAGGACTTTCACGTGACATGGACTCAGTACACCGGCGAGGTCTCTCAACCATCCCTAATTGCCGCAGCAGCATAACCACTAGCAGCACGCTGGCACCCGAGGGGCCGGTGGTGCTATATGCAGGATGCGCTGTGCAACTCGTACGCATCCTCAGATAATCTGGCCAAATCACACGGCAACAAGACTTACTCAAAATGGAAGAGCCATTTTCAAGGCACGGCCACAACAGCAAAATGCATTATTTGATTGAGGGTATGCGCCACGTTTTGCAGGTTGCAGCGGCTTAGACATTTTGCTGGCTTGACATTTTATTGGCTTACATTTTATTGACTTACGGTTTGACATTTGTCTTGACAACTATTCTGTGGGCGTTTACTTTCAATTAATTCAAAGAACTTAGTTCTAGTAGATATCAAGGATGCAAATATTATATGAATTAATGTAAATCGGCGTCTGATGAGTGAATTGACGAATCACTGCTCTATCTCGTCTGTGCACGTGACATGCACGGCCCTTTCAAGGCCCAGGCCCATTCATTGTACCGTTGTCAGCAGCCTGTCACACGTTGAATGATAGCAGGAAAGTCGTAATACTTGTCAAAATCTGGACCATTTTGGGCTGTAATACAAAAAGAATGCTTTGTCTGCAACGGCTGTGATGAAGGCGGTCAAGGCAGCTGTAAGACGCAAATTGACGTGAAAAGTATAGTGCCGAATTCAGTTCCATCGAGGAATATTGTTGGAAAGCCATCATTGGAAACGATCGAAGATTCAGTTGAATAATTGCTGAATAATTTGTTTGGAGAATCTGTTAAGATAATCTGAAGAAAATCTGTTAATCTGTCAAGATAATAAGATAATCTGTTAACATAATCTATTAAAAAATCTGTTTAATTAGTGTCTTCATTTTGCTGTTGAAACAGATTCAACGGCTAAAGAGAGCTTATCAAGATAATTTTAAAGCAAGGTCTTTTTTAAAGCCTAGTCTGTTACTAATACCTGCTAAGGATACAATTGTGAGTACTAATTTAAAGTTGATCCATCAAGACTGATTGTGTTACAAGCAAAAATTCTTCAGAATCGACCAGAAGCATCTTAAAGAACTAATCCTTTTTGAATCTTCAAGTGCTCATACTAGCTCACTTTAAGATATTACCGGTGCGTCAAATAGTCATTTCAGAAGACCAATATCAGCAAGCGTCAATTAACAATATTAGCAACTCAATCACACTTTATTGCATTCTCATCACCTTTAACAATCATTTTTCATCAGTGAAATTCCTGCAAATTTGCAGCTGGTCATCATGGAACAATCGCAAATTTCTCTCGTCAGTGACGAAAGCACCCAAACCTCCATGGAATCGTTTGCCAACCAATTTTCCCTGAGTCCTTACACCGACGCAGGCCTTACCGAAGGCTTCTGGAACAGTCCGCCCCCTAAACCTCTCGAAATGGGGTACCCGACGGCGGCGCCTTTTGTGCAGGACGTTGAAGTTCCGGAAGTAATGAGTCTGCAAACGCCGCCCTACGACTTGCTATACACTTGTTTTGTCACTGAGCCGACGCCAGAGCCGCAGCCGCAATTCCCATTTCCAGCTGCCCCCGAACCGCCGCTCGACTACGAGATGAACGGGCCTCCATTGGCTGGTCCTGCAGACAACGCCCCGCCTCTTAGCTGGCCACTTTCGGAGCCGCCACAGCCCCAGATACACACTCCGATGTCCCGGCCAGGGCGGCAAACGGATGGCAAACGCGTGCTGAGGCTGCACACGTGCCCACTTTGCTCCAAGGGTTTCAAGCGGCTTCTGTCGTTCAAGATCCACTTCACCACACACACGGGAATCCGGCTGTTCAAGTGCGAGTGGACAGGCTGTGGTAAGACGTTCAACGTCAAGTCCAACATGACCCGGCACCAGAAACTCCATCTCCGGAAACGAATGGGCGGCACGTGACTGTTGGGCACGCGCACCCGTGCACCGCGCGGTAGCCAACCACAAGTTCCGAAAAAACAACACACACTTCACTAGTCATCATGGCCGCCGCTCATCTTGCCAAGTACATTCGCCATGCTCCGGTTGCCCGGCCTCATGTGGACCCCAAGGTCAAGTGGGGGGCCAAGTTTCTTGGCGCCAGCATGTGGTTTTACATTTTCTACAGAGTGAAGAATGATTTTATTGAGGGCCAGCATTAAGGTATTTATACGAAATAAACAGTTTACGAACACGGTGTAGATCAGGGGGGTTGGAGAAGAGTTGAGAAGAGTTGAATCTGAAGTGAATCAGAGTTGAAATAGAGTTGAATGAAGAGTTGAATGGAGTTGAATGAAGAGTTGAATGGAGTTGAATGAAGAGTTGAATGGAGTTGAATGAAGAGTTGACTGGAGAGTGAAGAGTTGACTGGAGAGTGAAGAGTTGACTGGAGAGTGAAGAGTTGAATGGACTTAGTTTGGATCAAATCAATCAAGATGTTACGTTAATTCTACTGTTGGAGAGTATGAGCACAATTGAGTTTTGTTGAATTGAGTGACCATTTTTCTTCAGTCACTATTTCTCACTGGCTTCCATTGACTTAGAGTCTTAACTGACTTGACTTTATATAACTGACTTGACTATATTATTACTTGAATTTAATATTGACTTAACTATAATATTACTTGACTTTAATTATTGACTTAGCTATGTTATTACCTTGATGTTATTAACTTGATGTTATTAACTTGATGTTATTAACTTGATGTTATCAACTTGATGTGACTATAGAGCAACTTGACTTGAGTACTTGACTTGAGTAACATAACTTGGGGATACTGATTTCCTAACAAATCCATTCATAAGTTTTATTTACCATTTCGTCACTTTAACTAACTCTTCACTTTATTAACTCTTCACTTCTTTATCATTCGTCTCTAGATGGTATATGAGGTACTGCATATACAGCATATGTGCTTCACCACTATTCCATCTCTCCTGAATTCCCTACTCCAGCATTCTTCTCACCTCCCCATAACCCATCCGCTTACTTACTTCCGAACCCATCCGCTTACTTCCACACCTCCCGTCATACAGAACCGTGGTGTGCTCTGGCTGTGTTCGGTGCTCTGGGGTGTTATCTGCAGGACATCCATATAACTAAGTCCACGCGCCTAACATTACTCCACCACGGAGTCTCCCGCCAAATAACGTCTCATGCCAGTATGGACGCCCTGCACCGATTAAGGGAGGCCATCACAAAAGGCAATCTTGGAATAGCCAAGCGGCTTCTCGCCCGTTTTCCCGAGCTCTGGCTTAACATTGATCCTGCAAATAACGGCTGGTGCAATCTCCACTACGCTTCCTACCACGGCAACTACTTGGTATGCTTCCATCTTATATCGTTGCTAGACCACGAACGCGGACGCAAACGGCTCTGTGATATCGATTTGGTGACTTTTGACAATCTCACCGTGCTACATTTGCCTATTTTCAAACACCACTCGCAAACATTGCATTTACTTCTTCAGGAGTTTTCGGCCCGTCACTGGCTCGATTACCGTGGCGGGCTGCACAAATGGACCCCGCTCCACTACTCGTGTGTGCATCTGTTTGTGGATGGCTTAAAATTGTTGTTGGAATTTGGCGCTGATTGGTCTATTTGCGACGCCAATGGCGACTCCTGCCTTCACTTGTGTTTTGCCTACGGCCTGCTTGATTGTATGGAGCAGCTTGTGCGTTTTGTGGCGGTGGGATCACTCAAGGATGATTTGGCGGACGATGTTCTGGAAACTAGCCTGCCGAAAAACACTACGCCCAGCGAACGTGCCCACGACGCCGTTTCTCGCCTTGAAAAAGTTCAAAACAACCGCGGTTATGTGCCGTCAAGTCAAGCGGCGTCGTTCGACCTCCAAAACACCTATTTGGCCATGAAATCCGTGTGGATTGAAAAAGCCTTGGCCGAATCGCTAGCCGCCAATTTGCCCGACGAGCTCTTCACGTTTGCCAGTCCCCGCCGCCTTGTGTCGGATGCGGCGTCGCTGCCGTTGTTGACCTACCAGAACAACTCAAGAGCCTCTAACGCGTCGGACTCCGTGGGCTTGGACCGGGTGGAAACACCTGTGGATGTGGCTGGTCAAAAGACAATTCTGGGCTCGATTCTGGCCACTTCCGAGAAAAACTCTTCCGGCCGGAAACACCTGGCGTCTTTGCCGCCAGCGCACATTGCCGAAGCCGAAATGCCGCCGTTCTTGCGCCGCCACTCCAAATCGCTAGTGCAGACTCTCAACTCTAGTTCTCCTCTGCAGGTTCGGGCCCCTAGCACGCCCCAGATGGCGTTCAGCAGCCTGAAAAGCCCGCTCCAGGTGGAGTTTACGCGTACGCAGTCCCGCAAGTCCCTCAACTCCACGCCGCTGGCTCGGCCTGCCGGAAAAGACTACTTTCTGGACCTGTCGCTGTCTTTGAACAAAGAGCCAATGTCGGACGAAACCATGTCTCTCACGAACAGGAGCCCGTCGCATGTGTCTATTGGCACACCTGGCTCGTCGAGGTCCGTGCACCAGTATTACTTCTCGCCATTAACGCTGACCCGCCAAAGAAGCATCTCCGTCTCGTCAAGCGTGGACATGGCGGGTTCTCGCAATAGTAGCGGCAACACCACTCCGGTGTCACGGGTGCCTTTGACCCGGACATCCAGCACCAAGTTTCTGGCTCAAACCGGAAATGGAGCTCTTCGTCCCAACTCTTCCACGCCTTCCGTCATGCCTTCGGCGGATAGCACCGATAGTTTAGGCAAGCGCCCGCAGGCCAAGGTGGTTTCCGATCTACACAGAAAGCACTCAACTTCTTCTTTTGCATTGGCGGAGAATGCCGTGGATGGTGTGCTAGTGCTGCCGACTGCCGACCGGTCCATGGAGCTGCTCAGTGAAGAGAAGGCACTTAGCTTTGTGCCCTCGAACACGCCCAATGTGCGTCCTATGTTTATCAAATCGGGCAAATCGGATGAGAGAGCGAAGGAACTGGGTTTAAGACGTGCGCAAAATGTTAACAGCATTAGCTTCACCAGTATCCGCGACGAACTCGGTGGATAATTGGATGTTGTCAAGAAAAGTGTTAGATTTACAAAGCCAGAAGAATCACGCAGCTCGACTAGATGTCAGAGGCGGCAACGTGGGACTCCTGACTGACACCGTTCTGAGTGCTGCTTAGTGTGGAGACCACACTGCGTTTCCAAAAGTTTGCCGTTGTCTGCACTCTTATACCACGATCCTTTCTACTTCTTTCAAGTTTTGTTTCCATTGGTATCGAGAATCGGATATGACAATCTGAAAATGAAAATCTGCATGACAATCTGCAAATGACAATCTGCATATGAAAAATTGGAGACCCAAGTTGCGACAGTCGTCGACTACAAAGACTTAGAATTATAGAATGCCTTTAAGCACAAAGAGGGTATGAGCACTCAGGCTAGACGCAATTCAACGATACCGACGTGTATCTTAAAGAAGCCCATACCAAAACAACTCTGCATCATATTTAAGTTGGAAGCTTCCCGGGTGCCTGATGGCTGACGTTTGTACACAGGCCTTGAACGTCTTATAAGCGATGGTGTTTTGGCCCATGCATTTCGTGCGCATCATGTCATAGTAATAGAACACGCGCATACCTATAACCGTGTACTGTCGCCTGGAACCGTGTACTGTAATGCCCACACCCAAAGCCAAAAAACAGGCATCTCTAAGTCGATTCTTTACGTCCAAGAAAAACGATGCTCCTAAAATCAGTCCAGCCACAATTGACGACGTGAGCACGCCAAAACGGCTAGATCAATTCCACCATTCACCACCCAAAAGAGCCAATTCCAACGGCGAAAACAGCATTGAAGACAAATCCAGCATCGAATATAGCTCAAATATAAGCGAATCCAACAGTGAACCCAGCGCCAAGAAAGCCAAAACAAGCCCCAGTCTGGTAGAGACCAAATCAGAGATTTCGTCACTCTCCGCTCAGTATGTTTCTCGAAAAAGCACCACAAGTGGCGCCAACTCAAGGACCAGCGGAAACTCAACCAGCGGGAACTCAAAGATCAGCAAATCAAAAACTAGCGCCAAAACTAGCGCCAAAACTATTAAATTAACCCCTCTAGAGCAACAGTTCTCCCAATTGAAACAACAAAACTCAGACAAAATCCTCGCCATTCAAGTCGGCTACAAGTACAAGTTTTTCGGGCAGGATGCCGTGGTGGCGTCGCTGATCTTGAACATCATGCTCATTCCTGGCAACATAAACTTGGACGAACGGGCTCACGACCGTTTTGCATACTGTCTGATCCCAGATGTTCGTCTCCATATTCATCTCCAAAGACTTCTTAATCACGGCTTCAAAGTTGGCGTGGTGAAGCAGACGGAATCGGCCGCCATCAAATCCGTGGAAAGCAGCAACAAATCCAATTTGTTCCAGAGACTGATCACTGCCGTTTACACCAAAGCCACGTACATGGGCGACGAAAACGTGGACGAGAAAAACAGTGACGCCGAATCGGACGACTACATCATGTGCATTTACGAAAATGCCGAGTGCAGAGAAACCAGCATCGTGGCCGTGCAGCCCACCACGGGCGAAATAGTGTACGACGTGTTTGCAGCCTCGCGGGACGACTTGGACACCCGGCTAGCCTATTTGCGGCCCAGCGAAGTGATCCTTTTGGGTGGCCCAGAAAGTGATTTGCCGGCAGCTCTCAAACTACAAAATCCCGCCGCCAATGTGCAGGCGGTGGCTGTTAAGCCCGTTGACGACGTGCAGGCGGCATTGGCGGTGTATTTCAGTCTGGCGGAAACAGATCATCTTCCAGAGTATTTCAACTTGAATTTCTCCGCCGGTGTGTTGGCGTGCATTACCGAGCTCATTCGGTACCTTGACCAGTTCAAGCTCAGCAGTGTCTTCACCATCACTTCCAACATTACGTCTTTTACAGATTCCAGGACGTTCATGGTGCTTCCTGCAGGAACGCTCCGGGCATTGGAGGTGTTTCAGGTGGAGGACAATCCGGCCTCCAAAAAGGGCACTCTTTTGTGGCTTCTTGACAATACAAACACCCGCAGTGGAAGCAGCATGCTCCGCAAGTGGATCAGCCGCCCGCTTGTGCGGAAACACGACATTGTTCAGCGGTTAACGGCCGTGGAAACTTTGGTTTCGGGCGAGTTCGTGCACATTCTCGACGCGTTCAAGAGTTATCTTGTCAAATTGGGCAAAAGCGGAGTGCAGATCGACCGTTCGCTAACAAGAATCCACTATTCGGCCAGCCAAGAAAACGATCGCGTGTCACGCAAAGAAATATACCTTATGCTCAAGTCTCTAGCTGAGCTCTTGCAAGTGTTTAGAGATTTCGGACTGGCGGCCGTGGCGGAGTTCCAGGCCAAATTTCCATCCGATGTGTTACTTGTCGAAATCTTGGAGAAATTGCTTGCTCTCAGCGGAGAAAATTGCATTGATCTGCTTTTGGGACAAATCGATGCTGGAGTGGCGCTCTCGCTGCTTGAAATGTCGGACTTGAAGACCAAGTTTTTCAATCTCCATTCCGATGACAAGTTCGCTAATGTGCGCCAGGAGATGGACTCCATCCAACAGGTGAACGATTTACTCGATGCAGAACTAAGAGATATCAGGAGACTCTTGAACCGGCCCCAGTTGCAGTATGTCTCTGTGCTCAAAGATACACATTTGATCGAAGTGAGAAACGGCAAGCAGGCAGATTCGCTTCCTGCGGACTGGCTTAAGATTAGTGCCACCAAATCGGTCTCCAGATTCAGGCCAGCGAAGGTGTCTTCTCTACACAAGAAGCTCCTATACCACAAGGAAAAGCTTTTGAACGAATGTGACAAATGCTTCAAGGTGTACTTGCAAGACATTGACTCACACCATGAGTATATACGTCAGATTCTTACGTGTCTCTCTACGTTTGACTGCTTATTGTCCTTGGCTGCAGCAGGACAGTGTGACATTAACCACGTGAAGCCGACCATTGTGGACGAGCAAGCTATCAATATCAAACAAGGCTACCACCCGATTCTTCTGAGACTCCCACTACTGAGTGTCTATGTGCCGAACGACATCGACATTTCGTATGAGGAGAACAGGGTTCTTATCATCACGGGGCCTAACATGGGTGGAAAGTCGTCGCTTGTCAAGCAAATTGCACTTTCTGTCCTCATGACGCAGGTTGGCTGTTTTCTACCATGTACGGAAGCTACTCTAGGAGTTTTTGACTCTATACACATTCGCATGGGTGCTAGCGATAACATCCTCAAAGGAAAATCGACCTTTATGGTGGAAATGCAAGAATGCGCCAGTATCATTCTGAGCTACACACTGAGGTCACTCGTGATTTTGGATGAGATCGGGCGAGGCACAGGAACCAAGGATGGAGTGGCTCTCGCCTACGCCATCCTCAAATACATCATTGAGGATAAGGACAGTCCCTCTACGCTATTCATTACTCACTATCCATCCTTGCATATTTTGGAAAAGGAGCATTCTGCGGTGAACAACTACCACATGGCGTTTGTTGAGCACAACAGCGACGAAGACAACGAGTGGCCCGAGGTGATTTTTCTCTATAAGTTAGTTAAAGGTGTCGTCTCCAATTCATACGGGTTGAATGTGGCCAAGTTGGCCGGCATAGAGAGGAACATTATCGATGCAGCGCATGAAATCTCGGAGAAGATGAAGCTTGATCTCGAAGGCCAAAGCCTTCTACAGAAGATTTCAGAGATTGGTGCTGACAATGTCTTCGATACCCTCGATGAGATGCTCTATCAAATAAAGGACTAGCCCTTGGGATCAAAGCTCCAAAAATCGTATGACGCTTTCATTGAAGACCTCTGGATTGTCAAGATAGATATGGTGCCCTGCACCTTTCACCGATTCAAACATTGCGTTTTCAGAGTCTAGAGAGTTGAGTTTCTCCACGCAATAGTGCCCGCCTTTGCTGTTCATCCAGTCTCTATCGCCGTACATCCAGAGTGTTTTGATTTTGCGCTCGTGAAGGTGCTCCACCAAGCCACGATCGCAGAGAGGAAGTCGGGGCACAATTTCGTGGTTGATGAATTTGGTAATGGCCAACTCTCCCGATGCCTGATATTGGTTAAAGATGGAGAAAGAGTACTGATGCAAGAGGAGAATCAAGTCGGAATTATCTTGCCAATCTCCCTCGGAATTGGAGGAAAGGTTTTGAAACCGCTGAAACGACCAGAACGACAAAAGCTTCGAGTACAATGGACCTGAGTATTGCAACAATTGGAACGGCGATATATGGTTGTTCCAGAGCGTCCTCAAAAGGGCGTTTTTAGGAAACTTTGGTCGGCCAAGTTTATCCCAAAGCTCGGTTAGCTCCTCCGCTGTTGTGTTATGGTCTGCAAAGTCGCTGGTGGCAAATATCTCATGGAGAGGGTTGCTGGAGATGTCGTGGTGATTGAACTGGAGCTTTTTGTTGTTGAGCAAACTAATGTCACTGGACTCTGTGCCCATAGGACTGACGAGCACAAACTTGTCCACTAGGCGTTCTTCAGGATTGTTGTCGTACTTCAAAAGATAACAACTAGAGAGATAAGCGCCCATCGAATGCGCCACAAGGTCAAAGTGTCGAAGATTGCGAGTTCGGCGCCACGCTTCTATTTTATCGATAAACCAACTTTCGGCCTTGATGATCTGTGCAATCTTGTCTGCGTTGGACGAGTTTTTGGCGAGTTCGAGAAGCTCTCTGGGGAACGTGGGCCGGGCGGAGTTTCCGAACCCGGGTAAATCAATCACGTGCACCGTCATGTTGGCGTAAGCAGCGGCCATAGCTTCGACGTTTTTCATGAAGTAGCCCATGGCGGCCATATATCCGTGGATGACCACTATGTGTTTTTCAGGCATCGAAGAATCAGAACAGTTTCTGAGTTGAAACTCATGGATATAGCACGAGCCCTCGATTTCCGAGGGAACTTCAGTGTCCAAAAATTCGGCGGTCATGGGTCCCGCAGCGGCGGTTGCATCTCCCTTGAAAGACACGTGAGAGGACAAGATCGATCTAAACAAGCTCTCTTCAATTGCTAGATTTTTCTGCCTAGCGGAGGTGAATCGAGCTGAGTGCATGGACTTTTCGGTGGGGACTTGCAGAGAAGAGTCTATGTTCCACCAATCTGTGCAGGATTTCCAGAAATCAATGGACGTTTTGGGTGCTTTTTTGGAGACGCGTTTTGTAGGGTCCCCCATGGACTCTATGGCATTGTTGATGATGCCCATTACGGTGGAAACGGATTTCTTGCTTTAGAGATAAGTAGCTGCGGGTGCTGTGTGCAGGCGCGCCCGAGAAGCGAGATTTGATAAACGCCTGCCAAGTCACGTGACATCTGGCCATTGATACGATTGAGCCCATGTGCCATTGAACATCTTTGAACATCATTTAAACATCATTTATATATTACTTGAACATCGTTTACATTATTTGATGTCGATCAAACTCTTAATCTGAATTCGTCAACCTTTGGAGATGCAAGGAAGAAGTATTGGAACTACTACCCAAAATGTTACCAAGAACAATCTTACACTATTGCCTGAGAATAACTAGTCTGGGAAGTCACTCTAAATACTACATAAGCATCTAAGATGCAACTCATAAACGTTATACAGATTGACGCTACATATAAAACACAAGCGAGTATTCACAGAGAAACCAGTGCATCCCACAATTCAGCACAGCTATTCGGCATAGGCAGGCGGATGGGTAGGTGGGTAAACCGAGTCGCCCGTGGAACCGTAGCCGGTCGAATCGGAAGGTCGTGCGTGCACCAAATTCACCGTGTGGCTGGGCTGGTAATATTGGTGGTGCACGTTTTGCCGCTGGCTCTCGAGATCTCGTCCTATTATCTCCGGCTCTGGATACCGTGCAATAATATACCAGGAATGAATCAAGCCTGGAAAGTAGCCGATGATGCAGAGCAAAACATTCAACAAAGAGTCTTTAGAGCAAAATCCGCGCCGAAACCACACCGGAAGCGGCGGAAATATGATGCTTACCGCCACAAGTATAAGATCTGATAGACACTGGCAACAACATAGACACATGGCGAATTTAAAGAGGTGTTATTTGTAGTGGAAATATGAAGAGGGTGTTATCTGTAGCAGATAAGATAGCGAAGGCAAGTCGCACGCATGACCTGCGAGTCACGTGACCACAGGTTTCCGTATACATTGCCGATTGCAGGTCAAGTAGCGGGTCGAGGGTATGTGTCAATACCAATATTTAACCCATAACGTCACTTTTTCCTAACTTGGTACTTTATTACGTTTATGCGGTGGAATATGTTTATGTGGTGGTTCTGGTGGATAGTGCACCCGTACATCTGGCGCACCACCAAATGTGCACACACAAGTCAGAAACAACACCATGTCCTTGACATTCAACGTTGGGTACCTAAAAGAGACCAAGAAGGTCACGTGTGAACGGACATCTACGGTGGCACGTTTAGTCACGTTATCAATTGAAAAATTCAAGCTTCCTGTGGGCACCCACGGGTCTTTAACCCACAGTGGCAAAAAGCTTGATTCGTCCTTGCCTTTAAGGTTTACAAATCTCGTGAACAATGCCCGTTTGACATTGGAAATGACTACTGCGCAGGCAGATGTGAATTTGAAGGTGATTGGCACGATTTTCGGGCTGCTGGTGACCCAAATATTGAAGATCAAATGCTCCAGTCTTTTACCGGAATTGACACAACAATTCTGTGCTAAAGCGGGGATTTCGTTCAGAGATGGCAAGGTGACACTTAGTGTATTGCACAGTGTTGTTGACAGTACACAGGCAAAGTTTCAAGAGACTACGGTGGGTTCCATGGTGGGTAATGTGCCTAGTGCAGTACTAAGATTGAATATTGAAGAATTGAATCAATTGAGAGGGGGAGAGTTGGATAGAGTTCTGAATGAAAGAAATACTGGTTCTGCCATTGTTACCGCGGACGGAGATCTTGAGAAAAGTGGGTTAATAACTGAGAAATCGTCAATAACTGAGAAATCGTCAATAACTGAGAAATCTTCAATAACTGAGAAATCGTCAATAACTGAGAAATCTGAGTCTTTGAATGAAAACAATGAGTTGGGGACTGAGAAATCTGAATCTATGAATGAAAACAATGAATTAGTGACTGAGAAATCTGAATCTATGAATGAAAACAATGAATTAGTGACTGAGAAATCAAGGTCAATGGCTAAAACTGAGCCAATAAGTGGAAAACTTGAGCCAATGGCTAAAACTGAAGGAAATTCATCGAGAAACACGGCAATCCCACGTCCGCTGCTTCTAGATCCCCAAACTGAGTCCAACCCGGTTTCAAAGTCTAAAGATCAGGATACCCTTTACATACCCCTGACAAGCACAACCACATACGAGAATCCAGATGAAGACTACGAATTGACATCGACGCAGGCAGAGAAATACTACAAGATCCTCAAATCGATGCAGGGCCGGCCGGCTCCTAAAAAGGCAGCAGCGGTGCCTCAGCATTACACGATTCGGGTCCGATTTCCTGACAGAACGCTTTTGGATCTCCATTTTGACGATCCGGCCGTGAAACTTGGCCAAGTCTTGAAAAAACTAGACACTTATATCAAGGAGCCGTTCGTCAACTCATACAAACTACGCAACTCGTCCCCGCCCTTCAAAGAAATTGAAACTAATTTTGTGACCAACAACAAGCCGCTAAAAGATTTAGACAGCTTTCAGCAAGAAAAAGTCTTGGTCATATGGGAATCCTCCGTCTCATCATCTGGGGGCTACTTGAAAGAGGGGATATCGAGAAAAGATGTTACTGAACTACCCACCGTTAAATTGGAAAGCAATAGGGGAAACTTGGCAGATGATGCACCAATGCAAAAGAAGAAAACGGGCGCAAAGGGCGTTCCTAAGTGGTTTAAACCGGGAAAGTAGGATTATATATGTGCCATATATGCAGGAGATAGGACCAAGGTATTCTAGTGCTATTGTAAAGACTAGGAGATATTCTTGATCGGCTACAATTATGGCAGCGTAAAGATTGAACTTGAAAGCTCAATAACGCATTTTGAGTCTTAAGTTTTTGAAGTGAGTTCTTTTAAATACACATTTGCATTACGAGTGAGATTTACACATTTGCACCTAATAAGAATAACACATAAATCCTACGACTACTTCCCACAAAAACCCCTACAAAAATCCCCACGCATATAATTGTATGGCACTATACAATCAATAAATAATATACAACCATTTAATTATTCTCACCATTGAGTAATTTACCGATTTGACCATCTTAGCAAATAAGTATTGGATCACGTGCAGTTCGTCTTGTCAGGCGTATAGCGAGCCCAGGCCCAAAACAGGCGCCAAGCACGCCAAATACGAGGGTGCTGTATGTAGGCCGGTCCGAGATTCGACCCGGCACTCTCTAAAAATTTTAATACGAAACGGCTGAAATCGAGGATCAGCAATCCACACGAACCGGCAGCTGCAACCTTTTCAAAGTTATGCTATGAAATTTGTAAGTCCTGATTCTGAAGCATTTTTTTGGTGGACCCTCGGCGGGGAAATGACTCACTTGCCTTATTGGGCGGATAACGCACCGGAATTGGTGTGCGCACGCGCGATTGCGGCCCGTATAAAGGACATGAAAATTTTTCTCACGCATATATATTCGCCGATTCCGCACCCGATCTCTTTTTCCACATCACACTTCACCTATACTAATATTTTCCCCATTTATCCTTTCTAAGTCAATCACAATGTGCGCTTAAATAATATAACAGTCATAGGTTTATTTTTTCTTTAAGAAAAACAGAAGTCAATTATCAAAAATATCTTGATAACTTTATTTACAAAAGTTTGTTCCCCCCCAAAATGCTACTATAAATTTACATCACAATATGGTGTCCCACCTTTCGGTTTTACCTTGTTTTAAACACAGTCAAAAAGTTTGAAAACTACAATATCTACAATTTTTAATTTTACCCCCAGAATCATCTTACCCATAAATCCATTGATTATGTCTGCTCAAGTTGTTATGTTTAATGATTCTTACGAATCAGGGCTCCCTGCGGAGTCCTTAGTCGCCCCCAAGTTGGAGACCATTGACGAATTGTCTTGTCAATTGCCTTCTGCTGGTCTTCAAGGGGCCAATGACCATTTGGATGAGTCTCCTATCCTTGTCCACACTGATGTCTTAGACTCAGTCTTCTCCTCCAACCTCGACACGTTCGATCTGGCTATGACCGAGACGCCCATGTTCGATGACTTGGACTTTGCCATTGATGGCTCCAAGGTCAACTCAAAGGAGGACTGGGTTTCTTTGTTCAAGCAAGAAGAGGACTCAGGTCCAGAGGAAGCTTTGGATGATTTGTTGGGCGATGACTTCAAGAAGTCGTTCGATTTCATCCCTGCGCCTCAGAACAAGATGCAGCAAGCAACCCCTGCTGTTTCTGCGCTTCCAACTCCGCTGATGAAGGATGGGCTCACCATCGAGACCTATCCTTCCAACAAGAGAAAGAGCGTTGATCACTTGGGCTGCGTCTCTTACAGCAAGAAGCAAAGAAGCCAGCCTTTGGCACCTGTTGAGATCAACAAGGAGGACCCTGTGTCTGTTAAGCGTGCTCGTAACACTGAGGCCGCTCGTCGGTCGCGTGCTCGTAAGATGGAAAGAATGGGCCAATTGGAGCAGAAGGTCGAAGATTTACTCGAGTCCAAGGCTTCTTTGGTCAGCGAGGTTGAAAGATTGAAGCAAATCTTGGAGGCTCACAACATCCCTTGTTAATTATTTAGTTCTAAGCTTATTTTATTAAGACACTCTAATGTAGTCACTTCTGGCATTGGCAGTGTATTCTGGTAGTCACTCCATTCTGTCACTTTCATTCGAGTGTCACTTCACTCTAGTTGTAGACTTCATTCTAGGAGGTTCTTTCATTCTAGTTGTAGACTTCATTCTAGGAGGTTCTTTCATTCTAGTTGCAGACTTCAGTCTCGCAGGTTCTTTCATTCTATTTGTAAACTTCATTCTAGTTGTAAATTCATTCTAGTTGTAAATTCATTCTAGTTGTAAACTCATTCTGGTTCACTTTTTAGCATAAGTGAGTAGCGTGGATTCGCCAAGCTTGGTTTTGTCGATGCTTTGTAAACACTTTGTCGCCAGCGCTTCGTCTTCAAAGTCCACAAAAGCCAAGCTTCGGAATTTCAAAGGCCGCAACCTTAAGAAACCTTCAAAGCCACCGAAGTTGTCCTGCAAAAAAGTGCCCTCGAAATGGGTTTCGGGCACATTCTGAAATAGGAGAATATTGTTGGGAGGTAACAGAGTCCACGATTTGATCTGTGCTTTTGTAAGGGGTATCTTCGAGGATGCCGCCGGGCCACTCGTTTTCTGAAGCTCTGTTTCCTTTCTGATTCGTTCCTGTTTCAAAGCTTTCCTCTCTTCGATGGCCGTTTCATTGCCCGTTCTTCGCCTGTGCTCGTCCGAATCTGTAAGCGCATAAGTGATGTGGATTGGCCTTTTGAACATAGGGCGGTTTTGGAGTTTCAGAAGCGCTTTTTCACAGGAAGCGGCGTTTTCGTAAGTGACGAAAGCCTGGCCTTTCATTTTGAGGTTGGACGACACGGAGATATCCACGACATTACCGTAGCGCGTAAACAACTTGCCTAGCACATACTTGAGCTTTTTGACGTTGACGCCCTCGTTGATGTTGTTTATGTAGAGTGTGGATGCAGAATGCAGCATATGGTGTGGTGTTAGTGTTGATGGTGGAGCTGTGAGAAAGGTGGTGGGTGCTGTGTGCAGTGCCGCCGTACTTCTAAAGGTGTAGTTTAACTGTCGGGCACCAATAGTCGAGGAATATGAATTTTCAGTGAATGAGGTTATATAAGGTTTAGTGAGGCTATGTAAATTTTATGTTTGTTGGTTGGAAATGTGTGGATTGGGATGAAAGTTTGAAGAGATTGAAGTGAAAGACATAACGCGGTCAGTACTCTATGAATCTTCATATTCTTCGAGTCATGGAAAATTTGACTTAGAGCTGAATAGAATTGTTCTCATTAGTAAAGTGTTGGCTGATACTTGAGCTGGCGTCTTGAACAAGTGGTTTGTTCAGTGTAGTATTTGAATTATGGTAAAATCGGAACTACACCTTCAGATTATACTCACCATTTAAGTTTCTAATATCAGCCTACCATGGTTTAAAATGGCCTACGTTTTTTATCTTATGTATACCTTATGTCTATATGAGCCCTATTTTAGCTTTTTGATCAAACGTGATCTTGAGTTGGTTTGGCTTCTCCAGCATAGCCAGTGCTGTGAGCCATTTCGTCAGCATTAGGAGGCACCCAGCCACTAGTCTTCCATGGCTTAATGTCCGTAGCATACAATTCGTCCACCTCTTCCAAAGAGAGACCCTTGGTTTCTCTCACGAAGAAGTACACGTAGAAGAAGGAGAAAATCAAACAGCCTGTAAACACAAATCCGTAGTAGAAGTGGATGGCGTTTGTAATGAACGGAGTGAAGAAAGAAATCAAGAATCCCCACATCCAATTGGCGGCAGTGGCCACCGACATGGACTTGGATCTAATTCTCAATGGATATGTTTCGGACACAATGCAGTAAACACCACCAGCCCATGTGGAGGCAAAGAAGAAAATGAACAAGCATGTGATGAAAATCATCGCATTACCAGTAGGTTTTCTGGTGTTGGAGGTGTCGTTGGAGTAACCGTCAATGTACAAGTCAACGGAACCGAGAATGGAGTAGATCAAGAAACAGACACTCATGCATGCGGAACCCACCAACAAACACAATCTTCTGCCCATCCTTTCAATGGCGAAGATTCCCACAAAGGTCGATGCAAAATTGACAATACCCAACACAATGGAAGTCTGGAAAGAGTCCTGCAAACCCACGGCCTTGAAAATCGTCGTTCCGTAGTAGAAGAAGTAATTGTTACCGGTCAATTGTTGGATGGACTGAAGCACAATACCAAGAATCACACGCTGGAACATCTTGGGTTTTCCGGTGATCAACTCTTTCCATCCTGCACTACCAGCCATGGCCTCTCTGTCAATACCAGCCTGGATAAGCTCCACCTCGGCGTAAACAGCTGGGTCCTCCACAGAAACCTTGTTGGACTTGGCAATGGAAGCCTTGGCCTCGTCAAACTTTTGCTTTTCAATCAAGTATCTTGGCGACTCGGGCATGAACACCATTCCGCCAATCAACAAAGCAGCCCAAGCAAAACACAATCCCAATGGGATTCTCCACTGTCTGGAGTCGGAGTACTGCTTAGTACCGTAAGTAGTACAGTAACCCAAGAAGATTCCCAAGGTGATGTTCAACTGGAAGCAGCAAACAAGCGTGCCTCTCAAGTGTTTAGGAGCCGACTCACCAATGAAAAGTGGGCAAAGCACAGACACTGTACCGACCGCCAAACCTGTGATCAATCTACCAATGAAGTACTGGTACCACTTGTTAATGGAAGCAATTTGGATGATGATACCCACCACGTAAATCAACATGGCAAACATGATTCCCACTCTTCTGCCCCACATGTCACCGGACTTGGAGAGGAAAATACCTCCGACGGCACATCCAATGTTGAAAATCGATACAATCAAACCAGTTCTGGTTTCGGACAAGTAATACTCACCCAGGCTGTTGAGCTGGCCAAATCTGCGGAGGAAGTCGTCCATGTTCACGAATCCAGAAATGGTACCGGTGTCAAAACCGAAAACGAAACCACCGAATGCAATCAAAACACAAAGGGCACAGATGAAGAAGTACTCCAGGGCCTTCTTCTGGCCAAAAGTAGCGTGGCCTTCTTCAGGGCCCTTTGCTTCAGGACTCTTTTCCTTGGCGGACATAGCGTCGTCCGAAACGGTAGCAGTGCCTGAGTTCAAGTCTGCTACAGGTTCATGTACAGGTTCTTGCAGCATCTTTAAAATGAAGAAAATATGGTCCGCAAAAAAGCCGGGGCTTTGGGGTTTATAAAGGATTCCGTGTTTGCCTCCCGGCTGGCTGATCGGAGCAATGGTTGTCTCCAGACCGAGAAACAGCGGGTGCTGCATATGCGCGGCGCGTAAGCGGACAAATAGTTATTCCGAGCTCCGTTCTGACGTTACGCTGACGACGATGCCAAGAAGTCAAGAAAACACCCCGCGAAAAAGACCAAGTGTGCTCCAGCTATTGGCGCCCAGGATTCAACTGAACAAGGCCCCGCCGAGGTGGGCTGATTTTCCATGGACCACATTCTCTGTGGTTTCTTTTGGCATTGCTTTTTGGTATGATGTCACGCGGCGTCCATTTGAGACCCTTTTGCAATGTGCAGTCGCAGACCTTCCGCATCCGTATCGGTACACTGCTCTCAATACGGTGCAGAGTCGCACTCGATATCTACTCATCACGCTACCTGCAGTACTGCGATACTTTAATTATGTAATTAAGAGAGTTGTGCATTCGCTTACGAGGCGCGATTTTCCGGGCCGCACCCTGCACGCACCCACTAAGCCGCCGCCATGCATCAGCAAGCAAACATTGGGGCATGTGTGCAGGATACGTGCACTTCTTGAAATCGGGCGAGATCTTTACCACATCACTTCAAGAGATCGCCTTCGTTGATGACAAAGCCCTCGATGGCGGCCATGGCTGCATATAAGCGGTTTTCGGCCTCTTCAAATACAATCGAGTTTTCGTGGTAGAAAACGTCATCGGCCACTTCCTCCGCGTGTCTTGGCAAACAGTGCATAAATCTCCAGTTCTCGTTCACTTTTCCTTGGGCAAGCATTTCTGCTGTAATCTGGTACCCCGCAAACTGCTGCAACTTCTCCTTCTTTTCGTTTTCTTGGCCCATGGAGATCCACGTGTCGGTGACCACGACGTTGGCGTTGTGGAGTGCATGGAGCGGGTCGTGTACCACCTCAAATGCCAAGTGACTTTCCTGCGCAAGTTCCTGTGCCGTTTTGGTGATTTCAGCGTCAAATGTTACATTTTGAGGAATCAGAATCGAAACCGAAATGCCACTCTTGAGTGCTGCAATCGCCAAATCGTTGATGACATTATTAGAGTCGCCAATCCATGCAAGTTTGAGACCCTCGGTGTGGCCAAATGCCTCTTTAATGCTCAACACATCGGCAATAGCCTGTAGAGGATGGTAACGATCACACAAAGAATTGATAATGGGCACACTTGAGTGCTGACACAAATCCAAGATGTCCTGGTGTTTATTGACCCGTGCAAAGATGCAGGAAGTCATGGACAGGATCACTTTGGTGGTGTCATACATAGATTCGTTGACTCCCAACTGTATGTCGTCTTTGCCCAAAAACATGGGCTGGGCGCCAAAGTGTGCTGCGGCACCCTCGGAAGAAATACGGGTCCGGGTTGATCTTTTAGAAAACAAAAGGGCAACTAGTTTTCCAAGCAACTTTTGATGGTTTTGTTGGATGGTGCTGGCGTCATTTTTCTTGACAATGTTTTTGAAATGCTGGGCTTTGGTAACCAAGGCACTGAACTCGGGGCTCGAGAGTTGTGAGATGCTCACCAAATGGCGAGGGGCGTTTCTGATCATTGACAGGCTATACTTTCTGGTAAACATTCGGGTGTAGAGGGAGATTATATAGTGAGTCCCAATGTGGTAAGTGACTGTGACTAACCGCGGTGGGAGATCTGGGTTGCACACGACGCGCTCTCATTGGCCGTCTTTGTGCCGTGGCCACTTGGGTTAGTCACAGGAGGCCCAGGGTGCCGATGGGCATTTTCCGGGGAGAAACTTAATTGATATTCGAAGCTGTTTCAGGCTTGTCTCAGACTTGTTTCAGGTTTTTCTCAGACTTGTTTCAGGTTTGTCTCAGACTTGTTTCAGATTTGTTCAGATTTGTTCAGATTTGTTTCAGATTTGAAACTCGTGTCTCTCTGTCTCATTTACCTACAGTAAAGGTGTCTGGCATGTTAGCACTCTTTTACCACTTCTGCAAGCGTCGTTCAATCTTCAAAGTGCAGAATGCAGCTGGTTTGCACAAACAGGACTGCATACAGTGCTTTCTGTAGCTTTAGATTCCATTCAAGCATTTATATAATTTCGTTTCTTCGAATGCCAATCTTGATAATACAAGACCTTGAACGCTACTATCATTCTTATAGAAAGCTACGTGTTGAACACATCACTAGGAGCTTTCTATGTATAAATACAGGGAACAAAACTCTCTGCAAACTGTAAGACACTTGAATCTTAAAGCAGGGATATCACGGCAGTTTTTTCTCGAGCACATGTCTCTAGTTCTATTTGAACCTCATCTAACCTCTTCTTCTTTGTAGCTATACTGAAAGTAAGCTTTTCTAGGTTTTTGGTAATATCCGCCAAAAGCTCCGATCTCTCCCGAACTCGGCTGATTCGTAGAGACGACGCTGGACCAATGTCGGCATCAAGAGATAATTCCAGATCGTACATGCCGCTATCATTGTCAACATCAGACAAGACCTGCACTTTGTCTTCGATTTCGACATCATCTTTTGGAATATCATCCTCCGAAACGTTGCCGTAGGCATCTGCATATTCATTTTCAAGGGTTGTTGAATCCAAAGAGCCCGGATTATCTCTGAAATGAGAGTTTTTTAGCGTGAATGTGTTGGGGGCACGTAAATCGAGAGTTTTGTAGGCGGTATTTTCGAAATGATTTGACAGTGTTGGCAAATCAGTGACCACCATCATATCGTCATCAATCCCAGCAACCAGTGCCAAGGATGATTTATTTTCAGTATTTTCAGTATTTTTCGTATTTTCATTAATACCAGTGTCACCAGTATTACCAGTATTACCAGTATTAATATCACCAGTATTTCCAGTATCAATATCAATATCGCCAGGTGCTCCAGCACTTAAAGATACATTTCCAGATGTATCAATTGTCAGACGGCTTATATTCTGCAAACCTCGATACTTCGCCCATTTAGCAGAAGAGTCTGGTGTAGAGGCACGTTTCACCGAAGTAAAAGCTGAAGTCGCATGCAGGTCGACCCCATCATCTTCCCGGCGGCGTTGATTAGCCACAGTCTTTTTCTTCTTCTTAAAAGTCGGTTTTCGTAGCGTCACATCTTCGTCAGATTCGCTAAACATAAGTGCACGAAACTTTTGTCTTTCCATGTACGCGAGATGGCACTGTGCATCGCGCAGAAAAACAATTTCCACTTTACAAACGTCATACTATACAAACCCACCTTTGGGTGTCTAACTTCAATCGTCAGCCTTTGTAACAACAACCAAAATAGACACACACAGCATGTCGGACCGGGCAGATCTTCTATATCTGCGCATGCTCGAGGAGCCCTCGGCTAAACTCTTCTCGCAGGAAGAACTCACTAGCCTCGTCAACGAGCCTGATCTCGTCAAATTGTTGGAGATGACACAGAGTCTTATGAACCGCAAGTTGATGAAATTAATCAAAGTTGGCGACGAGTTGCGGTTCCAGGTAATTTCCATGGCCGACTCTCAAAAACTCACCTCTATGAGTGCCGACGAGCAGATGATCTACTCGTATATTGAAGCATCTGGCAGAGAGGGCATCTGGTCCAAAACTCTCCGGGCAAAAACAAACATGCATCAGCACATTGTGATCCGGTGCTTGAAACTGTTGGAATCGCAACGGTACATCAAGCTGATCAAATCGGTAAAACATCCGACCAGAAAAATATACATGCTTTACAACCTCCAGCCATCGCTTGAGGTTACTGGAGGTCCGTGGTTTACCGACAGCGAGCTTGACACGGAATTCATCGACTCGCTTTTGACCGTGGTGTGGAGATTTATTTCTCTGAAGACGTTTCCTACGGCATTCCAGGAACCATCGCAAAACACCAATATCTTGCTGAGTGTGTATCCTGCATCACACACGGGATTTGCCAATCTTGATGGCATCATGGACTTTATCACGTCCCACAAAATCACCAACATTGATTTGGGCAGCAACGACATTCGCTCGCTCTGCAATGTGCTTATTTACGACGACAAGATTGAATTGGTCAACGGTACTACCGACTACTACAAGGCTACTTGGCAGAGTGTGTTAGAAGCGGGTTACGGCCGCCAGTACAAGGACGCCGGTGTTTTGAACGAGCTGCAGAAACGCTTTGTGGCACTGATGAACCGGGATAAAGATTTTGATTTGTTTGATCATTATCTGGTGATCAACGATGAAGTGAAGGAAGAGGATATTGCGTATTTGGATGCCTGGGCCAGACAATAGATGTCATGATGATTGATTGTTGAGTGTCATGAGGATTTGTTATGTACTATCAAATTCAATTGATTGGAAAGTCATTAGAGAGATGTCATTGCTTATGATTTGATCAAACTAAGATGATATCTGAGATATCTGAGATGATACCTACTAATAACTTTCTCAACTTTACCATGCCAGATTATGACCACCTAAACTAGCATAGGTCGTCTGCATTGTGACTCTTGAATTTCTTGGCAGATCGGTCCACAGCTCGAAGTTGGAAACGCAGTCCCAAAATGGTAAATCCAACACATTCAGTGTCATTCATATCCACTTCAAACCCGAAAAGGGTTCCGGTTTTCGCCACCACACGCAAGCCACCCACCTCCTCAGCAGCAGAAAGCGTCCGTGGACTACTTTTCTTGGGCGGAATCACCATAATAAACGAGTGCTGTGAGTCATACAACACAATTCCTCGCATGCCCACAAGATTGCGGTCCCGTGACTGGAGCACCGTCAAGGCACTGCCGTTGTAATCTGCCGTGGAGAGCTTGGGCAACACCATGTTCAAATTGGGGTTCTTCTGGTCCCCAAATAGAAGGTCCTGCATATAGCCCCGCCACAACGTGTGGAGGCCTTCAAAAACCTCGTACTGTGGAATGTTGTAGTGTGTAAGCAAACTGCCGATTTTGACTTCCTCCCCTGCCCGCCGCCGTTTCTGTACCTGTTTGGTGGCCTTTTTCTGGTTCTCCAATGTGCTTTTAATGTACACTTTCATGCTTTTCCGTGTACTTAGTCTGCGGGCTGGCGCTGGACGCCGGTCGTTGTTTTTGAGGTAATTGATGCGTTTGGCTTCAGGTTTCTTCTCCTGTTCGTCGCTGGCCACCGTAGGGCTAAGCGTGAGCACCGGTTCTGTACCTTCTTCTGCACCTCTATAACGAGTTAAAAGAAGCTCCTGTATTCGGCGCAGAGAAGAGTAGCTGCGGCTTAAGAGGTGCTCCTCAAACGATAGATTGCGGTTCATGTTCGAATCACACTGGCTGGAGATATTTCTTAGAGAAGAAACGGTTAGAAAGACACACCTACAAAGATACTAGAGTTTGGCTGATGACATAAGTGAGTTGCATCGCGCGTGCTGTATGCAGTCCATGCACTGTAAGAAGCGAATCTTTACACTGCATTGTAAAGCTATGCTTCGGCTTCTACGAAAATCGGCATGCCGGCGCCGACTCAGCCATATTCCATTTGAGAACGATCTTGGCTCCGTGGATGACGAACTCTTCAATTTGCTGGATTTCCAGCACTACCAAGAATCGCCGCAAATAGTGGCTCTCCGAAAACGCCAGGAAATGCAGGAAAAAGAGTGGAGTTTCTTAGATATTTGCCGGCTCCAGCAGCCGGCGGTCGTGACTTCTCGGCTTCAGAACCCATACGTCAACTTGGCAATTGAAGACTACGTATACAGCCAAATGCCGCTTCAAAAAGACCACCCACACGACCGGCTCATGTTCTACACCAATTCTCCGTGTGTGGTTGTTGGGAAAAACCAAAATCCATGGAAAGAGGTGAATTTGCCTGTTCTTAACTCGCTAAAAGTGCCGTTGATTCGGCGCAGGTCCGGCGGAGGCACGGTTGTTCATGACACAGGAAATGTCAATTTCTCGTATATGACCACCAAAGAGAGATTCGACCGGTTTCAATTTGCCCGTTTGATCAGCAAAGCCATAAATCCTGCATTGAATTCGGAGAAAAAGACTACAGTCAATGAACGAGGCGATATTGTCACGGAATCGGACGCTTTTAAAGTGTCTGGTTCTGCATACAAGCTCTCCAAGGGCAAGTCGTATCATCACGGAACGATGCTTCTTAACCTGAAACTCGACATTTTACGGCAACTATTGCATCGGGACGAGCAGGCCTTGGGTAACGTGCAGTCCAAAGCGGCTATTGCATCCGTCAAGTCTCCGGTGACCAATCTCCATCTTGCAAATCAGCAGTTTATCGATCTTGTCACGGCGGAATTCGAAACCTACGTGCTGGCCGAAGACGCTGTGGCAAGCTGCACTATTGACAATGACACCGAACTTCCGGACGAAATTCACCAAACTGCAAATGACCTCATGGAGTGGGACTGGAGGTACGGGTCTACGCCCAAGTTCAGCCACCAATTTACTATACCCAAGCGGAATTGCCAGCTTCTATTTGAAGTTGGAAAGGGTGGATTAGTAGATTCCATGGTTTTGGAAGGTGCAGACAAAGAAACGCAGGAGGCGTTTCATTTTCTAGTGGAGGTTCTTAGGCGGGGTGACAAAGTGCCGTATACGGGAAGCAGTTTGGCGGGTTTTGTATTGGATGACGAATTGAGCGAATGGCTTGGAAATAGCATTGACGGGACAACATAGAGAATAAAGTATCATCATTCATGACCATTCAACATCATAGTTATTCATGACCACTCAACATCATATTTATTCCATTCAACATCATACTTATTCGTTGTCCATACAGTATTGATACAAATACATACAAATACATACGAAACATGCAATTTCATACAAATCAAACAATTACTAAATCCTTTTTTATTAAACTCTTGGTTCATCGGCTGTTTCGTCTATAAATTGTTCTGGTACTTAATCCAATCGTGGTCTACTGCTCTGGGTTCTTGAGCCCATGTCTACCCTTGTAAGGAGCATACTCAGGAGCAGTCCATGTGTCCAAAACAGACTCGTCGTCCAACTGGTAAACCTCAATTCCCAAAGACTTGCAATTGTCCACCATTTTATCATCACCCTCCTTTTCACCCCAGTCCCAGTTGGACAAGTCTCCTCCAGGACAGGCGCTGATGGCAATGATCAAGTCTTGTTCGGCAAACATCTCAAAGTAGTCAGACGTGGTTGCAGGAGAGGCCTCCATAAAGTACTGGTCGTACTCATTCAATCCGGTCACCTGAAACACATTCAACACATCATGCACGTCGAATTCCGTCAATCCAAAAGGAAGCACTGCACGCACAAGGTTGGAGTGGCAGTGGAAGTCGTTGTCCTCGCCCGAAATGAGCTTATCCACATAAGGGTCACAGCGGGTGCCCAAGGTGTCGTTTATACGGCCTCCCCACTCCGTGTGTCTTCCGCCCAAGGTGTCGGCGGTGATGGTGACCAAGGGGCGCAAAAAGGGCAAAATTGACCACAAACGGTCGAACGTAGACACGTGTGCCGAATGCAACTGGCGGGTTCTGGCGGCCCAGAATCTCTCGCGGTGGTTGTGTTGATTCCAAATATTGAGGTCACACACTTGTGGACCTTCAGGAGTGGTCAATCTGACAATCGACTTGGCTGGCACTTTAATGGCGATACCACTACGCGCTGGACATATGTGGGACTCTGTCTTTGTCTTTGGTGCCTGGGCGATTTTGGTGTAGAGATCTTTGTCAGCATAGATTTTGGATCCTTTCTGGGGGAAGTATGCAGGACCGGGTTTGCGTGTGCCGTATGATGTTTTTTCTGCCACTTGGCTGCTTGCGGAAAGATCGGTCATGGTGTAGTATAATGGTTGTATTTGATATGTGCGGCCTGGTGCTTTTATATGCGTGGGATTATGGAGCGCGGAATCAATTCCGGTCTCGATATGAATAAATGCTAAAAACGTCGATAAAAATGTCGATAAAAATGTCGATAAAAAACTTGTCAATATTGATGAAATTCTATTGTGAGAATTGAAGTAGAATTATTATTATATATACAATTGATGACTTTTTAATGAAATGGCTTGAGTTTTGCCTTAAATGGTTGCAGTGTATCTCAAATTATCGGAATGGCGGAAATAGAGTATCGATTTAGCGCACGAGCGGAAATATGCTCCGAAATATGGTCTCACAACGAAAAACCATTTTAGCTGATAAAATGTGGTTTTGAACTTTCCGGATCTTCCACACTGTTACGAATAATAATGTATCTCTTTATTCCATTCTTTTGTTTATTGTAGACATTGTTCAATGGGCGAATTTCATCTATAATGATGCCAAATCCGGGGCCCGAAACTCTCGCGTGAACGTGCCACGGCCACTATATGCAGTTCCGACCTCTTGACTCAGGTCATTTATTCCTCCCAAAAATACCAAAAATTATGTGAAAAAGGGTGGCAGAGTATTCAGTCTTTATTGTTATGTATACTAAACATGCTATAAGCAATTGAAGCTTCGTGGTAGTGTGAAATCTCTCCCAATAACCAGTCACCCTCGGAACTCGATATTACAAATGTATGGTGATCCGGTATATAGTGCGCTCAAGATAGACACCCGCTCTATCGCTTTCATCAATTGTTTGTCTGGCATATAAAACCCTATTACTCCAATACACTTTTTGTATAATTCTCCTAATAGTGCGAAGATATTACAGTACCCCAAGTTCAACATGGTGGTCGATGAATCTCATTCACTTAGGATGTTTCCTAATATAACCTACATAAGCAATCCACATTATCAACTTTCGGTTGCGGCCATACCAAGTGGAAAATACTGTTTCCCGTCCGATCAACGTTAGTCAAGCCACTTAGGGCCACAGTGAGTAATGCAGTGGGAGACCATGTGTGAAATTGTGGTGCTGCAATCTTTTTTTCCCAGGGACAGTCCGCGGGCAGAACATTTTGGATTTTGATGACCAACTTACTCTTGGACTCTGAATATTAGAAGGAATTGTATTTCTTATTGCATTTCCAATCGCCTTAAACTTTGGAAAAATGTTGTATGCACTCTGTGTAGTATTTCAATGCGTCGCATGTGAGTAGCACGTGTAAATAGGTGTTAAAAGGGCGTTAACTGATTCACTACAGGACTATATTTTATATTCTGCGGATTTGATTTCTGCAGGTGAAACAAAAATATTATAATTAAGATTTGGATTCTTCGAGCTATGTTTATTCTCTGCTCTTTGAAAAAACACGGTCACGTGACTTTTTCATACGTGTTTAGCATGATGTTGCAGTAAGTGCCGAAAAGGAGCATGATCGGAGTATTCTGCAAGCACTATGGGAGTATTCTGCAAGCATGATTGCATTCGATTGAGGCCGTCCCGCCAGTTTCCAGAAATTGGTGCGCGCACTACTACCGAACACGCTTTTTCAACAGTCTCCCAAAGTATCTTCGTTTCCATTCACGTTGCCTGTTCTGAGCTTCTACATTCAATACGCCACTCCTAAATAAACTGCCCATTGATGCCAAAATACCCCACACTTGACACCTCGCACGACAACCATGCAGTGCATTATAAGAAGCTGCATTTCCGCGGATAACCGAATGGATGCAGGAGAATGTGGGGCATACATAAAAGCACAGTGCTACGCTCATATTTCGTTCTTCTTTTGCACCAAGCTTTTGACGTCCAGCATTTCACTACGCCTCTATTACCGTAACCATGTTAACAGCATTCCGCGCCAACGCTCGTCTTTGCAGAAAACCAGCCGCTAGGGCGTTTTCCTCCTCCATCCCAGCCAATGCCGATTATGGTTTCATTGGCTTGGGTGCCATGGGCCAGCACATGGCCAGACATGTTTACAACCACTTGGAACCTTCGGACAAATTGTACGTCTACGATACTGTGCCCGACCACGTGTCTACATTTGTCAAAGATGTCACCGAAGCCAATCCTGCATCCAAAGACGCCTTGGTAGTGTTACCATCCATTGAATCTTTTGTCACCGATGTCCAGAAACAGTTGGACTACGTGGTCACCATGGTGCCGGAAGGCAAGCACGTGGAGGGGATTGTTCTGGAGCTTGTGGGACATTACAAGATGCAGGCCAACTCCAAGAAAACGGTGTTTTTGGACTCCTCCACAATCGACATTGAAACCTCCACCAAGGTGCACAATTTCGTCAAAAAGGAGCTTTCCGACTTCGACTTCATTGACACTCCCGTTTCGGGCGGAGTGGCCGGTGCCCGCAAGGGAACATTGTCATTTATGCTTTCCCGAGAAACACACGACGAAATCTCGCCTTGTTTGACCAAATTGTTGAACTACATGGGCAAAAACATCTTTCCATGCGGAAACAACCACGGCTCGGGGCTTGCTGCCA
Source organism: Metschnikowia kipukae (assembly GCA_002370135.1). Lineage (NCBI taxonomy): Eukaryota > Fungi > Ascomycota > Pichiomycetes > Serinales > Metschnikowiaceae > Metschnikowia > Metschnikowia kipukae. The sequence continues at coordinate 67,171 of NKZJ01000101.1, forward strand.
AACTTGCCAACAACTACTTATTGGCAGTTACCAACTTGGCAGTTGCCGACTCGTTCCAATTGGCCAAGGCATTTAACTTGAACTTGCAGCATTACGCCAAGCTTGTGTCCGTTTCCACTGGAAAATCGTGGGCTTCTGTTGACAACTGTCCTATTGCCGATGCCTACCCTAAGGAAATGAACTTGCCTGCAGATCTGGGATTTGCTGGCGGTTTTGTTTCCAAGTTGACCAAAAAAGATTTGGTGTTGGCCACCGGATGTGCCGACTCCGCAAACCGGTTTTTGTTCTTGGGTGATATTGCCAAAAAATGGTACCTTAAGGCCTGCGAGAGAGACGACTTGGCTAACCGTGACTTGGGTGTTTTTTACGAATGGCTTGGCGAGCTTGAGAAGGAAAATGGTCAGGTGAAAGACACCAAGACGAACGAGAAGTTCAACATTTAGAGTATAGACGTGAGTTTTACAGTATAGCCACTAATATAGCTTCCTTGTTCTAATAAAACATCTCTGTATCAACCTTTGGCAACATTGATGATGTGAATGTTTTAATCCCTGCTATTCTTTGGAACTATGTAACCACTATTCTGCTGCTTCACCTGGACAATACTTGCTGTATGTCGTTGGACATAAGGCCTATATCACCAGAAGCGTACTCTTCAATAGTAGACCCACTTTCGTCCGAATCCGGTCCCAGCCCTACTTCTTGAGGCATGTCTGGGACTACACCAAAACTCTTTTGCCTGGTCTTTTGCCCTGCAAAATAAGGCTCATCTTTATCCAAACTTGTCTCGTGGTAGTGCTTGCTGAGCCGAGGATTTTCGATGTTTTGGAGAGAGTTTCTGATGCTGAACCCTTCAAAAGTGGTGGGTGCCAAGTCTGTCATGGAATCTGTGATGACAGAGCGCCCAATATTGACGCCAACCTCGTTCACACTGGCACTTGAAATTGTCAAAAGGGGAATTGTCTGTTCGAGAGGCGTTTCTTCTTGCAATGCTGATTGAAATACTGACAGGGTCACGGAGGAATGGCGGGAAAAAGAATCGGTGCCAAATGAGGGACCGCCAAATGAGGGACCGCCAAATTCGGCGATGTCCGATACATCTGTGCTTTCTTGATCGTCTAGATCTTTTTGGCCGGATGCTGCTGGCGATTTCGATGAAGTAAAACTGCTCGCTTCAGATTTGTCAGTGGCAGAAGTATGTCTTTCATTTTCGGAATTTTTGAGACCTAATGTTGCCGTCGGATGTGAATCCTTGTCTGATTCCTTCAAATTAATAAATTGACTTTCCTTTGAATCGACCAATTGGCTATATCCTGAATCATTCAATCGACTGTCGGATTTCAGTTCGATTGATCGGCTGTCCTTTGGATCGACTAATCGACTTTCCCTTGATGCAACTAATCGACTATCGGACTTTGGCAACTTATTCGACGATATGCTTTTCCCCGAGCCTTTGCTTGTTGTTGACTTGGCTGTAGAAACAGAGTGAGCGTCAGAGACATTTGCACTCGCATCAAAGTTCTCAAGCTGCAGAAAAAGCTTATCTTTAATTCCCACCGGCTCAGAACCTCGTGACTGTGCATTTGGCACATCGAGTCGAAGCGGAGATAAGCTTGTGAAAGACTCATCTCGCTCATACGCCGGAGGTAACGTATCCAGTATGTTCAGAATGCATAAAGACTCAAACGCCGGCGGATCTCGTGACGGATTTGGAGCTCCACGCAAAGGTGACGCTAGAGGTGATACTGTGGGACTAAATGCTGTTGCTTGCGGCGAACCGATAGCATCTAAAGTGCTGCTATCCTCGGGCTTGTAGAGATTCGATTCCAAATGAATGACGTCGTCTCTTTCAATTGGATCGTCGTTATTGGACGCACTGTTAATGTGCTGGAATTCGATTGGCGTGGAAGGGCGTGGCGGAGTTTCTGTGTCATTGCGGTCTCCAAAAAATGCCCTAAAAGAGGCGCCGTTCAAGCCGTCCACATGGGTCACGTTTGGTGAGCTGATAGGAGATTGCGTGTACTGCGGAAGAAACTCGGGCTCCGTGTCGTATTTGGGCAAAAGTGTCAAGTTGTGTGCAGCGAGAGGAGAATGCAAATGAATGGGCGAGTCAATGGAAATCTCAAAGTGTTTTCGCTTTTCCGGGTTTTCCGTGTCCTGTCTAGAGATACGAAGAGAGATCTTGATCCAGTGGGAACACTGAATGTTTTCCACGGCTGTATCCGGGTGAATGGAATAGGTGTGTTTTTTGTTGACCACCGAGGGCACAAACATCTGAAACTCGAGCTCTCGAGGAAGCACCTCGTTGTCGGGATCAGCGTCGCCAACACCGCCATTTTTGGAGAGCAACGACATGTTTTTGTTGGCCTTGTGCTCGAGCAAAAGGTATTTCCGGGAAGGCTCTGTGCGGTGCACGGTTTTCCCGTTGCAGTAGTAGTTGCAGTCCTCGGTAATGTATATTCGAATGCGGTGCAAGGCCACTTTACCATAAAGCGGAATGAACTTCAACGAAAGTGGAAGAAACGAATCCAACACCACCGATTTGCTGCCAATGACAATCTCATAGCGAAGCTGATCCTCCCAATCTCGCTCAATGACAATGGGCTCGTTTTCTTCCACACTGTTATCACTTGGAATGCGAAACACCTTGATGGGAAGGCGCCCGCAAAGATTGGATTTGAAGGTGGTTTGCCGGGAAATGGCCGCCTCGAGATAGTAGTGCACCGTGCCGAAATTGGCCTGGGTGGTTTCAGGAGACGAAGCTGGAATGGGATGTTCAAAGTTGTACACATAGTCTCCGGGCATGGCACACATGGATTTGGAGAGGTCTGTTTGGGACAGATTGGAGAGCACGGCGGTCAAATCCTGAAACGAGCTGACGGGCGTTAAAGATGAATTATTCGGCGAGACTGTAAGCGAGGTGGCCCGTTTCACCAACGACGAAACAAACAGCGACGACTGCAGCTCGGCCACCGGCATGTGGAGCGGCGAAACCTGCAGTTCCAACGCATGGTGGTCGTCGTGCTTGGTTTTGCATGACGAAATGTACATGTCGGCCCCGTGGTTGGGCATGGGATTTTCCGAATTGTAGAAAGGCCACGAGTGATTGACCAAATCATTGACCTCCATGTATGTGTTGCGCTTGGGCGGAATGCCTTCGGGCCAGTCTGTTTTTTGGATGCCCCGAAAACTCAACGTGACGGATTTAAGCTTGCATGGTTTCAAAACACGCACCACCAAGCATCCTCGGAGAAGTGTAGGTGGCCTTAGTTCGTATTCGGCCGGCTTGAAGCCCTGCACAAATAAATGTTTTTCTGTAGGGACGATGTAGATTTGAAGCGACGATGTTTGGATGGTGGGGGTATCTGGCAACTGTGGAATGTATGAGTTTTCCTCGCAGGCGCCTTGATTTAGCGTCAAAGAGGCGGCGGGAAAAAGAGGCGATTTCGGGGTTTCGAGCATTGCTGCCGGAAAACGGGAGACGTGTTGGCGCTTCGGTTATCAACAGAAAGTGGACTGGACGGGGAGTAGTAGATATTTCCGCTGTGAAACGGTGCGCGTGCGTGATAAGGAATTCCTCTTTAAATGTGTACGCATACACGGCACGCTCCGAAAACAAACTGCGCTGCATGGCGGCCGTCGCTGTTGCCGGCCATTCTTGATCTATTACAGCAGCGCCCTGCAAAAGACGCTGGAGGTACTGCCGCTTTGGGCGGTGTGCTGCTTGGGATAGCATCTTTCAACGCAGGGTCCGCATGCGCATACATGTGCATGGTAAGACGCCGTCAGAGCAGCACGGGTTGCCAGCTCTCAAAGTTTCCTCCGCCGCCTTCCCCACCTAGCCTGTCGCCTCTGAATGCAGCACGCTGTCTCTGACCCAAGGCCGCCGTTGCCGCCCGCCAAGTGTGGCGCTTGGTCACGTGACTGCATCGCACATGTGCCCGCTTCAAATCTTCTCCAGCACCATGACTTTCCAGCGCCAGATCCTCCGCCCTTTCCTCCGTGCGGCCAGACAGCTCCGAACAGTCACCACATCCGCCTCCTCAGTGGCACTGCTCGAAACCCCGGACGAATTTAAGGGAGTGCTCACAAAATACGGCTGGGTATTGGTGCGGAACTCTCACACGGCACGTGGATGGACTCAGGCAAACATAAATACCTATCTTGAGGAGCAGCTACAGCCGCAGTCGCCGCGGAATCAGCTTTCTATCCAATTACTTGTGGACAAATGGATGGAAACGGCTGATTTGAAAGATAAGCCTGCGCGCAGGAAAGAAACTGCAGAAGATCTCCGGAAACACGAAGAATTGAAGTTGTTCTTGAAGCAGCTGAAAGAGGAGGGTCAATATAAGGGTGTCAGGGCGGCGAAATCTTCTTCAAAGATGAAAAGAGACATTTCCAGCGCACAGGTCACCTTCACATATGCATGGAACTACTTCATGGCCATTACGTATCCAAAGTACAAGGACCTTCCTCTGAGAGAGGCCCGGAAACAAGTGGCGGCTGATTGGCGGCTGATGAGCATGGACGAAAAGGATTTGTATAGAGAAGAGTACTCGAAGCTTCTCCTGCAGGGAAAAGACATATTGCATGGTAAGATAGTGGATCGAGAGGTGAAGTTGAAGCTGACTATGCGGCTTCAGACCTCGAAGGAGAAGAGTTTGCAGCGAAAAGCTGAGGCTTTAAGAAAATTGGAGGCCCTGATAAACGGGTCTGAAGAGCTGTAACGAGGTTTATTTTATATATGCACTAAAATTACATGCCAACCGTCAAACCTAAGACCGACAAATTGAGATTAATCGATTGGAAATTTAAGCTACTTCAAAATGGGTTGAATGTCCATTCAATCATTCCATTACTTCGAATAGTGAGTGGTTCTAACTGGAGCAGTTGGGAAAGCAAGCAGAATACGCATTGATAGTGCTCGATGACTATTCCATCATACACAATTTCTTATTGATTATGCAATTGCAGGGGCATCTTCGTCGTCAGGGTCATGACGATTAAGATCATAAATTTCAAAATTATCGGCATCAACGGCCGAAGTGCAGGATGGCTCGATACCAAACCGGGACATACTAAGCTGGCAAATTCGCCGCCACTGGCCCAAATCTGCATATATGTCCTGCAAATTATCTAGAATCCGAACGTACTTCTCCTGATCCACAATTTGCATTGCCAGCGTCTGGGATATGTACTCTTGAGGGAAAATCGCAAGTTGCGCATGAAATGTAAGCAAAAAGTCACTCGAAAAATCCTTTTCCCGACTTAAATACTCTCGACTAGACAGAACAACCGTGAGTAGCGATACCCACTGCGTAAGGGAACAAAGATTGCCTAGAAGTAGGAAATGAAGAAACGAGAGCTGAAGCTCGGCCAAGAGAATGTCGCTGTCGTGGCTAAATAGCAGCGAAAGATACCACGATCGGTCGAAAATGTCGCCTGTCACCTGCAGCCCAACAGCGTCTTTTCGGCGTTTTTTTTCCTGAATGATGGTGTACTTGAGTTCGTCCTGCGATGTGTCCAGAAAACTCTGTTTGGGGTTCTTTTTTCTTAAAATGTCCAAGAGCACCATATTCTCTTCCACCAGTGGCGTTGCTGTGGAAACAGCTTTCTGTGGATTTCCAATGTATTCTTCTATGGCTTCCATATCCAAAAATCGCGTCAATTGGTGCCAGGTTTCAGGGTTTTCGGGGTACTCCACCATATAAGGATAAAAGTGACCCAATGCATCCAAATCAGTAGCCGGAGGCTGGCGAAACGGTGCTTCCTCTCCAAAATTCCATGATTTTATTGTCTGCTCCTCGATTTCGAACCACCAGCCGTAGCGTATCGAAGATCCTTCTTCGATGGTCTCTGAGTAATGAAGAATGTGTATTCCTTTGGGAAGAAGTTTTATGCCCTTGAGCACATTTTTGACGCTGAAGAATTTCGTGTCTATACCTATCAGAGCATTATCTCCAAGGGCCAGAATATTGTCAAGAAGAAGAGTCCCTTTTGGCGGTAATGTCATTTCATCTCTCCATGTAGATGCGCTTACAGGTTTATGCGTAGCGTGTTGACGCACCATGCATTGAATACTTTATACACACTCCCCGCTTGGAGACCGTCTCTATCGTATAACTTGACGTTAAGTCTAGTCACTAAATCGTTGTCGAAGCTTTGCAAAATCTTGTTTAAAGATTTTCTTTTTTTTCAAAACTTTGCAAAAATCTAGTCACTGATTTCAAACTCGCTGTCGATGCTCTCCAGAAGGGGATCATTTCGAGCTTCGGAAAACGACGAATGTAAATTCCGTGAAAGCATGAACCGGTCAATAAACCCACTCGCCTTACCGCTAGCGGAGCCTTCTTGAATTGTCAAGTAATTCAAATGGAGGCGGTCAAATATCTCTAACACCTGTTTGAGAGAAGCCGTTTCTTTGACTAACAAAGCTGATTTTTCGGTCTGGATAGTTATGAATTTCACATTCTCGTATTGGCTGTTGATGCGTTGCTCGTAATCCTCCTGCATGTCCCCAAAGACACTAGGCACTGTGGTTCTAAAACATATCATTGTATCCTGCTGCTGTACATTACCCATGGCATCAAGTATCAGCTTGTAAATTTCCTTTTTGGGCAAATAACCCAAATCAAATGGCTTTTCCTCGCTACCGATTAGTGGGTACCCTTCGTGGTTGTCGTCGGCAAGATAGCCATACATTTCTCGAAGATCGTAGGGAACGTTGGGAAACAAAAACATTTTTCTTGTTCTGTTCAACGGGCACATCACTTTTTTAATAGTCACATCCGGAAGTTTTCCTCTAACACGGGCGGTAAGATTGGAAAAACCACAAAGTCCATCTCCCTTGTTTGAGTTTACCAACGACATTAAGTCTTCACCTTTGTTGAACTCATTGGACAACCAAGCATCGTAAATGTTCTCCTCGCAGAGCCAGTCGTTGACAAACTTGGCGGTGATCACTGCAATCATGATAGGAATCACATAAGAAACAGCCCCCGTCAACTCGAAAATGATCACCACGACAGATAGTGTAAGTTTGGTCATTCCTGTGGTAAACGATGCTGCGCCAACCACGGCATATGATGATGGGGACACGAGGCACGATTTGGCAGTGCAAGTGGCCACATAGGAAGCGTCTATCAGATTTTGAATCCCCTGAGATATTATACCAAAAAGTCGCCCGACGGTGGCACCCATGACCAAGGACGGCATAAGAACTCCGCCTGGAAGAGATAAACCGTATGAGTAAGACGAAAGCACAAAGCCCTGGATAAAGATGTAAGTAAGCTTCAACACAGTAGACCAGGAAGATGCCTCGCACATGAAATTCATCGAGTTTGTTTCCTTCGTTCCTGAGCCTGTGGGGCAGTCAGTGAAGAGTAGCTTCATAAATGCACGTAATGGCAATTTTGTCATCAGAATAGGAAAAGTAGCCAAAGAGGTTACAATTGCAACAAGCAACAACTCGACGTATGGCGCCAGCTTTTGGGAGACACCAAACGTGGTAGCCAAATAACGATGTGCTCTTCGTTTCACGTCCTTATCTGCAAATCTCAAGTACATTCTCGTGTACGCATAGCCAAAAACACCGCCCAAAACGCCGAGAAGAACAAAGGGAATGGACTCCACAAAGATCCAGCTGAAATTGCCAAACAGCACATCGAAAAGTTCCTGGTCATTGTAGTGCTCACCTTCGGTGAATACCTTGAACCCGTACATTGCCACGAGAGCAATTGTGGCCGAAACAAAAGAATTCCACATGATTTTCGTGGGCGAAAAATACGACGGAAGAAGCTCCACCACAAATAAAACCCCGCCAATTGGCGAGTTGAACGCAGCCGCTATACCTGTAGCGGCCGCTGCACTCAAAAGCTCTCTCCGAAGACCCTCAGTAGACAGAGAGCCATATATAAAATGGAAACAGATGGTGAGAATGCAGCCTGCAATATGCACCAAAGGGCCCTCGATTCCAAGCCACAACCCCGAGCTCACCACGAGGATCAAACCACAGATCTTGTACACAAGCATCAGCGGCCCTAGGTACAGGTCCATGTAGTAGTTGAAACCGGCGATAATGAGCTTCATCTCCGGAATGCCGCTCTGCTTCATCAACGGAGCACGCTGGAAGGTGATGAGTCCTGCAGAGAGCACTAGACAGCACACGAAGAGGACGTAGATTGGGAAATTCACCAAGATTTCGGTCACAAAGTTGACCCTCCCCGTCAACACACGCAGCCAATCGTACCAGTCGTCAGCGGGGCATGTCAGATAGGGATTTAGTAGCGACCAGCGGTCCAATTTGGAGAGACAAAGGCCTTTTTTGAGGTCATTGATCCACACAGACACCAAGTCCATGAACATGGTGGCGTAGCCAACCACAAGAGATGTGAGCACAAGAACCGTCCATTTGCGAGACGACTTGGCTTTCAAGCGGAGACTGGACTCCTTCATCCAGTCAATATAGGTGTTGTTTTCGTAAGTTGCCGGGCCATATTTTTTTTGAATGCCCGAAGTGCTGCCACTGGGCCCGGGCTGGAACCGCACCGTGATGATTCTGTGCTTAAGCACGCTCGGCTCCGACATTTAGCAATTGGTCTGTTTAATGGAATATAACGTGTAGCTAGATGGAGGAGAGCGGTTTATGCAGGCGCGCACTACACATTTCACTATACAATTTTCCAAGGTAACGGGAAGCGGAAAAAGACAGAATATTTCAGAAGAATGAAAGCATACAAGCTAATGGGATCCAAGAAAATACATGTTTCAATCTGAAGCCGCAGGCAGATTGGGGGAGGCAAAGAGGCGGCAATATTCGACAGGTGAATAAATCGGATGTACGGGTGCGCACACCGGCAATGAAAATAATCGCAGGCCTAAACCATAACTCAGGCTTCAGACTACACATACATCCTCCTCCATTGGTGACTGCCATCTTTCAAGTGACAGCCTTTTTCCAGACCAGTGAATGCCGGTTTAAGCGTCTTTCTAGTGACACCCATTCCTGCAAACCAAACCCCATTCACTAAAACAGTCCCATGTCGTTTCTCGCCAGCAACACAAACCTGACTAGTGCAGCCACAGGCCAGGAGTTGATCAACGACATCACCGTCAACAACGGCCCACAGGACACAGTCACAGATCTCTCGTTTTCCCCACAGCAAGACTTGCTTGCCGTCGCCAGTTGGGACAAGAAAGTCCGAATCTACGAAATCGACCCAAACTCGGGCAACAACCAAGGAAGAGCGCTTTTTGAGCACGACGGCCCCGTTTTCAGTGCCCGCTGGTCTTCAGACGGTACACGTGTATGCAGCGGTGGTGCCGACAAACAGGTGAAGCTTTTTGACTTGGCACTGCAGCAAACACAGCAAATCGGCGCCCATGACGCTCCGGTGCGGTGTGTCCGGTCGGTGCAGTGTGGCCCTACCAACACCGAAGTGGTTGTCAGCGGGTCGTGGGACAAGACCTTGAAGTATTGGGACATGCGGTCGCCACAGCCCATTTCCGTGATCAATCTCCCAGATAAGGTGTACTGCATGGACTCGGCCCAGAAGCTCTTGGTGGTGGGATGTGCCGAAAGACACCTTGCCATTATTGATTTGACCAATCCACAGCAGATTTTTAAGAACGCCATGTCTCCGTTGAAGTACCAGACCCGCTCGGTGGCGTGCTACCCGCAGGGCAATGGATATGCCATTGCTTCTATTGAAGCCCGTTGTGCCATACAGTACATTGACGATGCCGAACAGCAAAAAAGCGGCTTTTCCTTCAGATGTCACCGGAAACCGCCCAACGGCACCACCACGTCCAGAACGCCGCTGGTTTCCAGCACCGAGACTCACCTTTACACGGTGAATGCCATTTCGTTCCACCCAATCTATGGAACGTTTTCCACCGCCGGCTCTGATGGAACCTTTTGTTTCTGGGACAAGGATGCCAAGCAACGGTTGAAGAACTTTCCGAATGTTGGAGCTCCCATCACCGCCACTGCGTTTAATACGAACGGCACCATCTTCGCATACGCCCGGGGATACGACTGGTCTCAGGGGCACCAGGGCAACCGGCCTGATTTCCCCACGGAGATCAAGTTGCATCCGCTGAAAGAGGACGAGATAAAGCAAAAGAAGAAGACGCGATAGTTTAATGGGAGCCGTGGTCATCAGAAGCTGTTAGTGGCTGTTAGTGAATTGATTGGTCAGAAGCTAGTTGAGGCTCTTAGTTAAAGACTATTGAGACTATTAGTTAAAGATTATCGGTCAGAAGCTACTGGTCTTCTATTGATGTCATTGGTTTACCGTTCGCAATAGAACCATTGGTGGTCCGGTCATTCATAGGATTGATTCACCGTTCGCAATAGAACCATTGGTGATCCGGTCATTCATAGATTGGTTTCGCAACTAAATCAGCATCAAATCTCTGAACTCATTAGATCTGCGGTATCAAAGTCTCTATGCAATGTCCGTTTAGAGTCAGTGCCTGCAAAGGCTAATACAGAAACGCCTCCATAGTTGAACTGTAGATATGGTTGATTTGTCTTCATCAGGGTATGAAAATTTTACTAGATTATCTACATTATGGTATAAACGAACTCGTGCTGTTTTCATCATGGAATGTAAAGTAGTAATAAATTGTCTACACCATCGTATGTAGATAAATTTCAAGAATGTATATGGAATGTATACTACTTAGATTGCATGATTATGGGAATACTTAGATCATATGGAATATGTATAATAACTGATATCGTCTTCATCAAGGATATAAAACTAATATTTATTGCCATTATGGTGTGTATTTGTTGAGAATCGATTTGGGGTATAATGAAGTGGAACAATATGCATGTATGCGCTGAAGTAGGGCATTTTCATAAAATTACATCTAAATACCTTGAATTTCCTCCTCCGCCAAATACCTTATATTACAATTTTTCGTTATACAATATTTCTTTCAACCATTCCAAAATTTTCTATCATGGAAACTTTATCATGAAAACATTTAAATCATAATGACAAATTTGTGAATTCAGCTTTACAGATTCAGTCATTGCACCCATTGGGAGATGGGCGCGCACCCGTACACCAGCATAAACACCTCCACTCGACAATTCGCTTCGCGTTTAAAAATTTGTACATTAGTCCTTTCACCACAAAGCACACAGTGCAACCTTCGTTTAAACTGAAACACTTTACCGGGTTGTCGATATATTTCTCAACACGCCCAACATTCTTATCAAACCACAGTCATGAGCCTTGAAACTCGCCCCTTGGTTCTGGAGCCTTTCTCTTTCCAAACAGAGATGATTGATAAGGCGTTGATCGAAATGCACAACCAACCGGCATCTTTCTACGGACGGCGCAACCGCTCAAGCGGCAACTCCGCAAACTCGTTAAACGGAAAATCCGGCAGCAACAATTCGGTGGGCGGATATAACGGCGCGTCACGTGGCTTGGGCAAAAACTACTACTCCAAATACGGATATCAGGGTTTGCCGCCAGGAGGCGAATACTACTACCGCGGAGTCGCTATGGGCGGCGAGCAAAGCGGCAGCTCCGACTTGCACGACGGCATGGGCGGTCTTCCGTATGAGAAAACCGCCGTACACGACCATATTCCACAGGTGTTCCACGATGACAAAGTGTACGCGAGTGTTGGCGCTGTGGGCAGTCCTGCAGCGTTTCTGGAAGGCAAGAAAAGCGAGGGATTGGCTACTTTCGACCCATTTGCTGGCGAGCCAGAGTACACGGGCGGAACGTTGTTCCAGCTGCCGGTATTCAGTTCGTCCAGCAACATTCTCGGCTCAAACTACTCATCGTCGTCGTCCAACATATGGGGAAGCGGCGGGAAAAGCATGGCAGGAGACGCGGCCGTATGGGGCTAGGAATGGAGAAATTATAGGGAAGGACTTTGGACCCAATGGATTTGGGATCACAGAGCAGGGTCAATGGCTGGCGGCGGCCAGCCTGGGTCAGTGTTTGACAGGCCACGTTATTGGTAGCACGACTGGAGGCAAACTTTGGATGGTCACGATCGTATGATCGTATAGTTTCGATTGTATAGTGACGATCAGGATGGATTATGGAGTGCAACTACGTGGTGTTGGAACTACAACTGGATTACATACTGGATTTACATACTGGATTACATACTGGATTAACATACTAGATTACTGGATTACTGGATTACTGGAATACTGGATTCACACTCCGAAGTTAAACACTGGATTAACACTCTGAATTAAACAATGGTACGTATTGCATGATAGCTCAATCACCGATAGCCCCGAACAGTGCCTATCACAACGGCATTCGAAATTCTTATATGTGTCCTGCACACAGTAACCGGAACAATGGCCCATCGTCGCCGCATACAAGTGCCATGCAACACAACAATGGCCAGTTAAAAACGATTTTCCAATCGATCTGGCAACGGCAAAATCACATACTACTGAAACATAGAGCTGACAGTGAAATGGCTAATTTATGAACGGCTAAAACACTAAATGTGAACCAAAGCGTGACCAAGCGTACCACAAAGCGTCAAGAAGAAACCATTTCAGATACAAACGTGACCCCAAGAGCCAAGTTGGTCTATCTGTACTGGCACATGCAGAACTGAAGATTGCAGAGCCGTGTTTTATAGAGCCGTATTTCATAGAGCCGTTCTTTCACCGGGCGTGCGCACCCGTACATCCGCGCCAGAGCGACACTTCTCCTCATCCTCCCATTTCTTCGCCATAACCTCAGTCAAAACCGGACCAACACGCTTCTCTTCACCAGCCACGGACCACATACTCACCCCCGGAGAGAGGTCCACACACAAACACGCGCCTGCAGGAAACACCGCCCTTCTGCACGACTCGGCCCTCTTTTTTAGTGGACTGATTACCATTTTCGCAGTGGACAAGGTATCAACGTCACAGTGAATTGAACAGCAACGCCGTCGGCCGCCAGGATCTCCAGCCAGCTCCACAGCGTTTGCATGAGTCACCAAAACACACCTTACATGGCCACCAAGCGCACGCCGGGAACCATGACGTCCGACCCGCCCAGCCAGCCAAATCTGGGAATGATGAACGACCAATCGCCCGGCGTGCAGCCGGTTCTCAACGCCACACGCAGCGTCAGCGACCGGCTTGCGTCCAACTCCAAGCAGCTTCTCAATGCGTACATCTATGAGTTTTTGGTGAAGAATTCGTTGGCGGAAACCGCCAAGTCGTTTGTGGTGGAGGCTGATGTGCCCACGGTTGCGTACGACCTGCGCAATTCGTCGTCGAAAACGTCGCCCATTTTGTTGAACAACGACGGGCCGGAAAAGGACGGCAACGGCTTCAACCTGGTCACCAGCACGCCGCAACCGCCGCCGTTGACCGTCAACAGGTTTGTGGAAGAGCACAACATCCCCAACTTGGCCTTGACCATGGACGCGCCACATAGCTTTTTGTATGAGTGGTGGCAGGTGTTCTGGGACGTGCACAATGTGCAGACCAACAAGCTGTCTGCAGCTGCGTCTCAATACCACCAGATCCAGCTTCTGAAGCTGAAACAGCAGCAGGACTTGAGCGGAGTGGGCATGTCGCAGCTCCTGCTCCAGCAGCAAAATGCCATGTTTAATTTATTTCCGAATCCAATGCAAGGCCAAATGCACAACGGGCTTCCAAATACTGCCATGCCGCCTGCGGGGCGCCCGAGCCTGGGTCCGCCTATGCAGAAGAGGCCTCCTCAGGTGGATCCTCGTCAGCAAAGACAAATGATGCAGCTTATGATGAAACAGCAGCAGCACCAGCAGCAGCACCAGCAGATGCAACACATGCAACAGCAACAGCAACAGCAACAGGTACAGCAACATCAACAACAACAACATCATCATCAACAACATCTGCAACAACAACTGCAACAACAACTGCTGCTGCAGAAACCCCTCCTGCAGGACAAGCTTGTTCAGCATCCGCTGCAACAACTGCTGCCGCAAGTTCTCAATCAACAGGTCAATCAACAGGTGGCGCCCCGAGGCGCTCCTCCACAACTGGCCGGCTCGGGCCCTTCGTCGGCCCGCCATGACCAGGTGCCTCAAGCCCCGCTAGCTGTCTCTCAAAACGCGTCTATGCACCGTGGCCTTCCGGTAAATGGCCAGGGAATGGACCAGACTAATGGAATGGCTTCCCCGATCTTCATGCAACAGGGCCAGAACAGGAACCAGCAACAAGCACAAACTCAAATGAACAACTTGAGGCAACTGGCTGCTGTGAACCAACCGCAAGGCCAAGGACCGGCGGGGGCAGCTGTCGCAGCCGTTGCTGCTGCTGCATCTGCTGCTGCAAACCCACCTAATATGAATGTCGGGAGCTCTGCAATGAACGGTGTACGTGGAAATCAAGCGAGACCAATGAGGCCGGGCCCGTCTCCCAATATGTCGGGAAAGCAAATGCAATTCCAACAGTTGCAGCATCCACAACAACAAGTCCAGCTTCAGCAGCAACAGCAACAAGCTCAACTTCAACAGGCCCAGCGCGGCCAGCCCCTTCCTCAGCAGCCAATCCAGCAGCAACAACAGGGGCAGCAGCAACAGCAACATCTTCAACCGCACCCGCACCCACAGCAGCACCCACAGCAAATGCAATATCCACAGAATCTTCAGCAGCATCCTAATATGCAGCATCACCCTCAGATGCAGCAAATGCAGCTGCTGAACCATCAAAACCTTATTGGCATGCCTCCTTCTCCCTACGGGCAGCACAACATGCCGGGCTCTAATTCGCATGCGCCCCCAATCAATCATAATGTGCAGCCTGACCGGAACATGAACGCTTTGCAGGATTACCAGATGCAACTCATGCTCTTGGAGAAGCAAAACAAAAAGCGGCTCGACATAGCTCGCTTCAATGTCGCCGGGGAAAATAATATGCCGCAAGTCACGCTGTCCGTTGTCACAAATCAGGGCCAGTCTCAGGGTTCTCCTGCACCCTCGCCACACCCTAGCAACAAGCCATCTCCTGGTATGGCATCTGCAAAACAGAAAAGATCATCCGTGACGAAGCGGGTGCGGAAAAACAGTGAAAGCAGCACTATCGCTTCGCAATCTGCTGGAACAGAGCAAAGTGGGGGAGCCAACGGGCGGGCCACCGCTCAAAAAAAGAAGCAGGCTTCACCCGACCTCGATCCCGCTAAGAAAAGAAAAAAGGGCGTAGAATCGCCGAAAAAGACTACCAGAACACCTACTTTGAAGAAGGAAAAACTCAAGAACAAGAAAGCAGAGGACGGCAAAACAGACGAGAAGGCCCTGGTCCCCGGTGACAATAAGATGCAACCACCCAACGCATTTTACAATCAACCTTTGGCAGCTGAAAGGGTGCCGTCGGATATCTTAGGTGGTGGAGCCGCCCCAGACAGTGTTAATTTCTTCACTTCCGGTGGAAATTCCAGCATAGACGATATCGACTTTGACTTCAATCTGTTCCTCGATGGTGGAGATGATGGAATGTCAGGAGGTCTTTCAGGATTCTCATGGGGAAATCCGGTCGAGGGAGAGTAAACTAGGCGGAAACCTACTATGTATTATAATATTCAAGCGTCTATCCGTAGCTTGTTCCATTACAAGCTATACCCGGGCGATATTTTCAATTTGCAATATACTTTTCGAATTTTTCAATTCTATTCTCATTTTGTAGCTTCCTCGCTTTCAGCGTCGTGCAACTCCCACACCTTCGTATTTGAAAATATGGATAACAACAAAACTGTCAAGATGGAGACGAGAAGTTGCGAGCTCTGAGCGGTGGATGGAAAAACGTTCCAGCAAAGCTCGTGAGCAAAGAAAATTAGGGTACCAATGACTACATTGGTGCCAGAAGCATATAGTAAGAAGGGCAACAGCCAACAATACCACGAAAGGAACTGGTAGTGCAAGGAGCGTGCAAATAAAACGCCGATAAGATTTGTGATGGAGAAAATGAGCAAGATGAGTTTGGGGCCAACTTTCTCGGAAGTGATTTTGTTTGAGGAAGAGGTGGTATATTCCAAAGGTTTAAGGAATGCACTCCGGAGTAACTCAGGCAAAGATTTGCCGATAACTTTTGGGTGGAGAAATCTGGAAAACGCAAATATGGCTAAGACACAAACGTGGCCAACAAGTAATGAATTGGCAAACCCTTTGCTCAAAAAAGTGTCCTCAGCCACAAATTTCCAGTTGACGGTCCACTTGTACAAGAATTGACGGGAAAAGTCGAAGGCGTTCGACAAATAGGCCCATCTCAAATAGTTTGCCTCTTGATCGTAGAAAAGCGGCAAAAGAAAGCGCCAGCCTATCATGATCTGGACGGCGGGAATAACGAGAAGCACCAAGAGTGTGTGTAAAGGGCGTTCGCCAAGAAGAAAGAACACCACAAGCACAAAGGCGGGAAGGTACAAAAGCACATTCATCTTGACACTCAAGGCCATGCTGTACACATCAGCCGCTACAGCACACAAGAGAAAAGTCATGACACCCGATAGGCGCCGGGACCAGTATGCAGCTTGTTGAAGTAAAAGCACAACACACACAATGCCAAGCGTGGTAAAACAGTCATTGAAAAGCCGAAGCACGTAGATCGAGTAGAGTCTTTTGCTGCACAAAAGTAGATAAAGCGGCCACGGCGGTAAGTGGGCCACCATGGTGTAAACTGCGCACGTGACCACCGTGGTGATGGTGAAGAGATAACCAAACGCATACTGAGCTCTGTGGATGTATTCGCCGCCCTCTGTGAGCCAATAGAAGAACTGGTAGACCTGCACAAACCCGGCTGGGTACACTATGCGGCCCGAGTCTCCTGTGATGGTGGAATAGTCTAGGGCGCCTGCATTGACCATTTCCACCTGCTGCAAGTATGTGGAAAAGTCGATTTCGGTGTACTTTACCTTGCTGATGATGATCTTGCATATGACGGAGGAGAGGCACGCGAGAATGGGCACGATGATCCTGTTGGCGTCGCTGTTGAAGATAAGAAAGTGGACGCCATTGTAGATGTCAAGCAACACATTTTTGAGAGTGAAAGGAGGCAATTCTTTGTGGGCCACGTGACTATTTTGCAGAGAGCCATACTGCTGCACGTCTGGCGTGGACGCTTGGATATTGGGCATGTGATTTGATTTGGTCAATTTGATTTAATTTAGTCAATTTGATTTAATCTGGTTTCAATTTGATTTTTGGTGATACTCTGATAGTGCGCGCATGTTTTGGATCTGGAGATAAACTTTCATAGATATTATTACTAGAATAGTCAAATGATTTAGGTTATAGCTAATTAATAATTAGGTATGGAGTCTTGCTCCTTTCGAAGAAGACTTTGGTAAGATATAAACAGTTTTCTTTCTTTCGGTTCTTTCTGTTATGTGTTTATTAATAGGGTTTTCAGAGGCTCTACAGTACTGGTGATGAGGACACAGTGTATAATGTGTGCTATAAACGCTCGTGGTTCGGATTTTAAAAATGCATTGCTATCAATGTTTTGAAGTGTATCAACATCACGACAGTACCAGTGAAACGATAAACACATCACAACGGTCGTGAGTATGAGCCTAATACTTGCTGTTTTGACTACCACGGAGACTCAGGTTCAATTATATCCATTCTTTTCGTGGTATTTAGTTGAGAAGAAGTGTCACTACAAAGAGTTTAAAGTATTTAGTCTATTAGATAAGAAAGATAGCTTAGTCCTGAAGAGAACTGACAACGTTATTCTTTGTTCACTGCTTACTTTGGTTGTTCACTTTAAAGTGCATTTGGAGTATCATTCACTTACTTAGTACTCAATTGTGTTGACTTGAAGTGCTGACTGAAGTTCAGACGCCGTGGCGGGCCTTCTTATTCAAAGAACTCTTCACTTCCCTTTTTCTCTTCTTGCACTGGCGGTTCACCTCGCCTCTCATGGACCAAAACCACTTCTCGTAGGCATCTTCGTCCTGTGCATCCACGGCTCCCTCTTCGTCCTCGCCTGGCAAATGGATCTTATCTCCCGAAGATCCGACTTTACTCAGCTGTGTCTGTGTCTGCAAAAATGCCGAGTTGGCATGGTTCCAGAAAAGACCCACACGCTTTGAGGGCACAAACTTGGACTCTGTTTCCTCGTTTTCCTTCTTTTTGAGTTGGATCTGCTCCAAAACTTTCTGCCTTTCTTTTTCCTGGACTTGCTGATCTTCGACGTCTTCTTCAAGATGAGCGAACCCTAACGAAGTTTCGCGATGTTCGTTAAACAAAGACCGAAGACTTTCAGTAGCGCTTGGTCTTTTTCCAAAACTGGGCATCAAGTCTTCCTCTTCGCTGTCGTCGCTGTTGTTCTGCTTGAGTTCCTTGGTGTCTTTCTTGGTTGGGATATCGTTTTTGTGACCAAGGAAAGACATTCGCTCGGGATGTAGATTTAAAGTTTTTGCTTTTCCTGAAGATGTGTGATCTGGAACTTGTTTGCTGGAGATAACTGGGTCGGGTGGATTATTAATGTCTTCTGAATCAACTTTATCTGAACCACTATCTTTTGAATCACTATCTTCTGTTCCACTATCTTCTGATCCACTATCTTTCGAATCACTATCTTCTGAGTCACTATCTTCTGAGTCACTGTCTTCTGATTCACTGTCTTCTGATTCACTGTCTTCTGATTCACTGTCTTCTGGTTCACTGTCTTCTGATTCACTGTCTTCTGATTCACTCTTTGATTCACTCTTTGATTCACTCTTTGATTCACTCTTTGAAACACTCTTTGATTCATTCTCTGACTCGCTCTCTGATTTACTCTTTGATTCACTCTCTGAATGAACCTCACACTCTGAATCAACCTCCTCTAAATCATCATTCTCTTTCGGGTCATTGCTCTGTTTCAATTCATTAGTTTCCTCTGATTCGTCGCTTTCTTCTGTTTCAATTTTGTTCTCAGATTCCTGTGCTTCATTCGTCTCTTCCGATTCACTTTTTCCTGAATCATCTTCATTCCTGTGCTCCATATCATACTTCTCCTTGATCGCCTCAGTAGTATATTTTTGGCTGAATTCGTCGAGCTCCTGATCGCTACCATCTTCAGAATAATACACCGGATCCGCTGGACGCTCGTGTGTTTCTCTGTATTCTTCAATCAAAGACCGTGCATCATTCGCTGGCTGCTCGGCATCAGAATCGGAAAAATCAACAGCTCCCTTGGTTTCGTAGTCAAATGTTTCAACCGTCTTGCGCCCCTTGCTGTCGTATGTAACTGGCTCGCTATCCTCGGTACCCTCAACATCCATTTCCACTTTCTTGTCAAAATCAAAACTACTGAAGAGACTGGCCAAAACAGCTTGGTTTTTTGCCCGGTCACCCTCAAAATCAGTTTCAAGAGCAGGTTCCTTCTGAGAAACGAGTGGATGGATGTCTTCCTGGCCGACGTCGGAGTGTCCGTAGTTTTCGGCTTGTTTTCCATCAATTCCACACGCAACAGGCTGAATTTCACCAAAAACCACATTTGAAGGAGTTACACTATGACGCTCCACAATATGATCGTCTCCACTGCGCCAGGCGCCGTCTGCATAGCGATATGTCAAATCAAGCGCCGTTTTGTTGTTTTCCACACCCCACAACTTGCTTTTATAGGCCTTGATTTGTTTGAGCTCTCCATTTATTAGAATTCTCAACGTCTGTTCTTTGCGAATGAAATGTGCTTTTGGCCGGGCTGTTCTTCTCATACGACCTTTTATAAGTTCGCCATGACCCGAAGTCCGAGAATAATGCTGCAAATGGGGTCCCTGGGGCACCAAAGTGGACCCGTAGGATTTGGAGCCAATGAGCGAATGTGATGGCGCAGTGTGTTTTGTATTTCCGCTAGCATTGCAAAATGTGTGGGCCGATTTGTGGTATCCCTGACTTTGATTATTGGCACCAATAACGCCCAAATTCACAAGCGGAGCTCCTGACACGCTATTTGAAGGCACCAGGGTCTGGCTGTCGGCAATTCTTGCCGCTCTAGCAACAGAAATGCCTTCTTGCTTAGCTATCGTTTTTTTTGGTGGAGAGTTTCGAGCAGCGTCCTTTTTCCAGGCAATGCTGAACTCTGAATTTTTAGCCACATCAATGGAGATTTTGCGGCCCATGAAAAGAACACCGTTCAAAGATTGCTTGAGTTTCTTGAAATTGGCCTCGGAGAGCTGCATGTCGACAAATGCAAAGTAGAAGTCATTGACGGGCTTAGTGTGGAAGTCCAAGGTGCTGGAAAGCAGGCCAAATTTGGCCAATCTTTTCTCAAAATTTTCACAATTTTCCATGAGTTTTGGACTGATATTTCCAATGTGGAGCCGCATTGCACGGGCCTCTGCATCAGAAGGTGTGGCCATTTGGGCTTTTGAGTAATTGGTGGTATTGGTGTTTTCTGATACACTTTTTCCTGCGATGCGCGATGCCTTCTTTGATACATTTACTGACAATACAACAGTATTATTTATTGACAAAACATGTGATGATTACTATGGAGTGAAATGGCTTCAATCACAATAGTTTTCTGAGTTTCTGTGATTTTGCTGGAGCAGGCAATTGAAGTGTGGGCCAATTGGATGTGGCAGTCTAGTTTCGGATCGGGTGGTATATGCAGTACCAGTGTTTTCTTGTGCTATTCAGAGCTGGCAATTAAGCTACAAGGTTTTTGATATTGACCATTATAAGGGTTTTAAAAAGCAATAAGGGTTAACAAAGACATTAAGGGTTGAAAATGATGGTTGTGGTTTAGCTTGTAGAAGCTGGAAGTCTTGTAGTAATTTCGCAGTAATCTTTTGAAGAGATGGATGAATGAGTTATATCCAATGTGATGATCAATAGGAAATGTGGTGAGATTAGAAAAACTCATGAGATTTCATTGATCAAGATATTTCAACACTACAACAATACCATCTCTACATCTAAATATCAACAGTCTTATAGCTTCTTAGAAAGCTTATTTATTGGGTCTAAGTAGCACTCCACATATCCTTCAATCCCATGATCGAAGTGATAGTTCCGGCAAAACCAACATCACCCTCGGTGAAGTGCAAGTAGTTCAAGGTGTTGAGACAAATAAACATATCCAAAAAGGTGGACACCAACTTCCGCTTGGCCGAGTAAATCTTGCTGTCAAGAGCAGCAGCATCGGTTTTCTCGTCGGCAGCAGCCAACTTGGCGCTACTGATCTGGTATGTTCTCACAGCATTGACAACCCCAGCAACCAAAGCCAATAACCAGAACCGAGCCGACCATGTGGGCACCGTAGTAAACTTCTTCTTATCCAAAAGACCCATCATCTTAAACCACGTGATTGAGTCCAAACTCAAGTAGCCCACGTAGCCCAAATCACGCACAATAAGCGACGTCAGCAATACGTGGTCCATAAGCTTGTTGTCGTACGTTTTGCTGGCCGACTGCAAATGGCCCAAAGGCTTCAAGAAACGCATTCCCTTTCTGATCATGGTGGCGTGCTGCTTCAAGTCCTTGAATTTTTGAACCACATTGGCGGAAAATCCTTGTCTTTGCAAGTAGTAGGACAAAAACCGGGAGAGGTAAGCCACCAAACGGAAACTCTTTTCACGCTTTGGCGTGGTGTCCAAGAATTTGACAAGCTTGCTGAATGTGGGGTGGTAGAGAATGGAGTCGGCGACCATGGTGTGCTAAGAAACGGGTTTAAAGAGCACTTTTCTGTGTATAAATAAAGAGCACTTTTATGTGTTGAATGGAGGTGAAATAGAGCAATTATAATTCGCAGTTAGAGTCGCGATCAGAATATGGGGTAGCATCTGAGACCGAGGGTCAGAGGGACAAAAAAGTAGGCCGCGGCCCGGGGGACATGGTCACGTGCGCATGCTTTTTCACGTGGCCCATATTAGGACCTAGATAACGTGTGTATCCAATTATCTTGTGTATCCAATTATATTATATCTTGAATAAACAGCTAGGAATCTCGGATGACAATGAAGACCACACTTTTATGGTGATATACTGTATACAGCATCCACCAACTGGCTAGACACTATATCAGATTTGAACAATTGATAGTGACAACTTTGAGACTGTAGGTGATTTAAGAGCGTTTTACAAAGAGTTAGAAGAAGAAAACAGAGAAGGATCTTCGATCATATCTAACAAACATTGGATTGATATGGCAGTTTAGAAAGAGGAAAAGTGGGTTAGAAATAGTAGTCGGACTCACCAATTCATCAAGAACTACAGAGGTTTATACAAAGCCTGGCACGAGTCGAAGTTTGAACCTAAAATAACACAGATCATGTTGGCAGGATTAGCACCAACTAAGTTGCCAGGAGTGAATTCAGTACCAGCACACTTAATGAGGAATGCTAAGTGCCCAATGAATATGATGAAGGTTATTTTAAGAAAACTGCAAGAGCAGCATTCTTGGAACCCCAACAATCATCGCTTACGGATATTAATATGCTATTTAATTGAGTCAGTAATCAATAAGGATGAATATGACCACTTCGATAATGAACAGTTTAAACTTATTGGGGTTTGAATTTCAAACAGTTTGGTTTTCAATAGACTTTTGAACAGCTCGTAATTCTGCTGGTCCAAATTATGTCTATGGATTCTTGGAGTAATATAGTGTTGATATGTGTTTAATATTGTGTTGATATGTTTTTGGTGTAGTATATGAAATGTGGATATAGTCGCGCTCAGACGCGAACCAAAACATAACATAACATCTGCGCATCTACATCAAGTTGACATGTCAGCAAAAGCCTCTCGATTAGAGGGACATGGGGATGTTGATTTGGATGGGCAGAATATTGAATTGGATGGACGAGAAATTGTGAATTTGGATACACAAAAGAGTACTGGTGAATCACACGAAAATGATTTAAACACTGACTTGAGAAACACTATCTTGACACAAAACACTGAATCAAGCAATAACTCAAACAATGAATCAAGTATTGAATCAAGCAACAACTTAAATAATGAACCCAAGATTGAGTCAAGCAGCTTAAACGATATATCAAACTCTGAATCAAACACTGGTTCAAGCAATATCTCAAACAATGTATCCAATACTGAATCAAGCAACAACTTAAACAATCCTTCAGACTTACAAGAGAATAATGGCTCTATGGAAAATGCCAACAACCACATCCTTAGTCTCAGTCGTGATGGCAACATTACGGGTATCATTGACAGACCCAAAAGCATCTTGAAAGTCAAGGAAAACACAACGCTTCCGATCTCTTCTGGCGCCCTGGATAGATACGCCAACCGCAGAGTTTCTTTTGCAGAAAAAGTCAAACTCCACCAAATTGACTTTGTGCCTGTTGATTTTCGTGAGGAAAGTGACCACACGCCAGAATCGCTTCTGAGCTCCGATGATGATGATTCAAGCTTCCTGAATTTGGAAGCCGATGCCGATAAAGTGCTTACAGCCCTCGGTCCGTCGCTTCTGGAAAAAATCTTGAGCTCTTTTCCAGCGGACCTTTTTGATCCTCATGCTTACGATGCAAAGCCATTACCACTGTTGACCAGTGACGACGAAAGAACAATGGATCTTACCGAAATCGGTCGTTCCAAAACGCTCATTAACTCAGCGTTGCTGGATTCCGAAATGGAGCGCAATTTGAGGCTTTTCGGTGACGATATTTCCTCCCGTCTGTCTATACATGAAGTATCCATAGTTGAAAATGCGCCTGCACAAGCTGAGGAAGAGGATATGGAACTCACGGGTCAGGTACTGTTACCCAGTCAAGCAGCTGATCTTATACGCGCTGCTAGTGGAGGAAATGATGATTTGGATGTGCCAGTTTCTGAGAACGCAGATAAGATACAAAAAATGGCCAAGACTTTAAACTCTGGCGTGCTTTCAACTTTTGGCTCTGGTAATGATAAATCCACTGACAACACTGCTCTTGATGCTGGCGCTGATGCTGGTGTTAATGCTGGTATTGATACGAATTACAATACCGTGAATGCTAACGTTGATAAAATTGCTGGTGAAAATCATGACACCCACCCATCAAGCTCACACGTACACGCCGAGGAAGATGAAACCATGGAGTTCACCCAACATGCTCAAATTATTGTTTCTGGCGATGCTTCCGTCGAAGGCTCTGGGGTTACCAAAGAGGTTACGGAAGATTCGCCAGAAAAGCCCTCCGGTTTCACGGAAAAGAAGGTGCCCGAAGACTCAGAAAGTAAGCCGGAGAACGATGACGCCAAAACAGACCTGCACAATGTTGAAGTGCCACACAATGAAGATGAACTTCCGATGGAGTTGACTCAACAAATTGGTATGTCGGCCGACGCTGACGAAGTCCCAATGGAGTTGACACAGCAAGTTAATATTCCAGCCGAAAGTGATGAAACCAATATGGAATTGACCCAGCAAGTTAGTACTGCCATGAAAAATGATGAAATACCAATGGAATTGACACAGCCATCCGTCCGTGATGCAAAATATCACATCCCAGGTAAGGGCTCCTCTATTAGCGAGAACGACCCTCTGACTCCAGAAAATGAGCCGCTTCTACTGCATGATCAAAATACTATCGCCTCGCATGACCACTCCAAAGACTGGGAAACTCCTTTGATTGAAGAACATAGGTCAAACGCCAAATTGGAGATCATCCCCGAGTTGAGTAGCGAGGGCATTTCAGAGCAAGCTGAGGAGCCTCATGCTATCGAATTACAAGAAAGTTTACATGAAAGGGCGGGTTCTTCTCATGGTGTTGGCGATGTGGACGGCAATAACAGCGATTCTCAAAGTAGAAGTCCGGTGAAACGTGTTCTTGAAGAGGGTTTACAGATAGCGACCACCAAGAGGCATACTCTGTATGTTACAGAGATGAACACCACCACCATACCTCTTGCGGGCGAGGAAGAAAGCAGCGATGGTGAAGAATATCCTATTCTTTCACTAGATGCATTCTTACAAGAGATCGGTATCAAGTTTTACGACGATTTGGAAATTGCCACGGAGTTGTCTAGTCGGTACAGGCTATCCTCCCCAAGACCACACGATTCTTTCCTGAGTGCCGACTATTATCGGGCTAATATTCAAATACCGCTCTTAGAAGTGTACGAGCTATGCTGCAAAGAGTTGGCAGGTAAAATCCAACAAGGAAAGAAGCTCTTCATGGAGCTTCAGCAAAAAACGCTAGAGGATAACCCGGATCTTTTCCGCCTGTACCTAAAGGCATCATTTTATGATAGAGTATCGATGAAATCTCAGTTCCATGTGATGAGGGAGCTCACCAGACAGCAGGCAAAGCAGGTTTGGTATGAATGGCGCACCAAGCTTTTCAGAAACATCATTGAGGTGTTTCAGACCAATTTGAACATTCTCCAGGACGATAAAAGAATTCTTGCAAACAATTTAAAGATTATTGAAGACAACACCATAGAAATAAAGCAAAAACTCAAAGGACTTCGAAGTGACATTGAGCGATTTAAGGGCATGAAGGACAATTTCAAAACCTTGGAGTCGGAGCAGATCAAATCCATCAAATCGAGAATGACCGACCTCAACGTTAAACTCTCTCAGCATCGTGGCTTGATAATAGCCAAAAAGAAAGACATCGACGGCTTGCACTCCCAAATTCAAAGCGTTAACGAAAACATTGCAAGTGTGGAAAAGCAAGCCAAGGAAGCGCAGTCAGAACTTAACAATACGAGACATTTTAATCACACAGAGATAGAGGGACTTCAAATTGAGTCCAATATCTTGCAAGCGTGCGCTGGGCTCAAATATTTGAGCTGTACGGGCGACAATGTCTATGAGCTCGAATTTAACCCAAAAATGAGCATCACAATTGACACATCCAAGCCCCAATCCACCGATGGGCTTTTGTTCCACCCCAAGCATTCCAATGAGCCTGTGTTGCACAATGAGGTTCTCATGGACAAATACTGTCAACACTTGGCGGAAAGCACGTCTTTCCTGAACATTTACGACACGTTGCGGACGTTCAAAAGAAAATGGGACAAACTTCTTACAATAGATGAAGACATTTACAAGTTGTCGATGAAATATCCGATGAAAATCGATTCTTCTGATTTAGAGCAAATCAAGTTTGAGTTTGACTTTTACGTTTTTTCTAAAAACCTCAAAGTCAGCCTCTTGGCCACAATTCCTGTGGGCGAAATATTGAACTATCCCCATTCGGTGATCATGTCTGCAAGAGTGCGCAGACATGGAAACCTTTCAAAGGAGGAGGTGAGGCGAACATTGCAGGACTGCAAAACTTTGGCGATATTCCCAAGCGTCAAAACCATGCAGGTTAGCATCTAATAATGCCGGCGATCACATGTGCGTCGCGGCGCTATGTACTATAATTAAACAAACATTCCAAATAATAACGAGTTTGTGAAAATAGACAAGTATGTTTTTTGTTAGAAAAATACTGTTTAGTGAAAAACGAACAATTTCGTTTAGTATGCAATTAAAACTGTCTACTATAGGTCCGCACACTCCATGCCGTTACATGTGTCACGTGATCTATTTCACGCGACCGCGAGGAAAATTAAGGGCCCCGTTTTGACATCAAAACCACTGCACCAACATGAACAAAACCTCGTTCGAAAGAGGCAGTGTTGCCGAAAGTCAACATGCACATGACTCTCCGTTTGAAGATGCCGCCGAGGCATCCATGAATCTCCTGCAAAATCCCAACGCCAGCGGATCAGATGCAGAATCCGATTCCGATTCGGAACTTCCGGAACGCGAGCAGAAAAGCCGGAGACCCCCTGAAAACAGTTTTTCCCAACAACGGCTCAGAGCCGTCAATCCCGTGTTTACTGCCAAAACAGTGATTCCTATACTTTTCGCCTTGGGCGTGATTTTGATCCCTATTGGCGTGGCCATGTGGCTAGCCTCGCATCGTGTTCAGGATATCACCATAGAATACACCCAATGTGAAAAGGAGGCTCCACGAGGCTACTGGGCACCTATTCCTGAGGAATATACGCAGTTCCGGCTTAAAAACAACACCGGTTTGCTCACGCCTCACTGGAAATTGGACACAGACGACAGCCAGGCCGACGACGACGAGAAATCCGTGTGTAGAGTGCAGTTCCATGTGCCGGAGCGCATCAAGGGCCCACTCTATTTCTTCTACCGGCTCAAGAATTTCCACCAGAACCACAGAAGATACGTCAAGTCCTTTTCCGAGGACCAGTTGAAGGGAACCGCCGCGTCCGTTGGGCTCATCAAGGACACGGTGGGTCTCAATTGTGAGCCACTTTCTGTGGACTCGGACGGGAAGAGAATCTATCCCTGTGGCTTGATTGCCAATTCGCTTTTCAACGACACGTTTTCGTCGACATTGCTGGCTGTCAACGGCACGTCCTCTGACTACAAGATGACCAACTCGGGAATCGCCTGGGCCACCAACAACAACAGGTTCAAAAAGACAAAGTACGACTACAAGGACATTGTTCCGCCACCCAACTGGGCCAAGAAGTTTCCCAACGGATACAACTCCACCAACGTTCCAGATATTCTGACATGGGAGGAGTTCCAGAACTGGATGTTCACTTCCGCTTTGCCTGACTTCTACAAGCTTGCCTTGAGAAATGATAACGATGCCTTGGACAGCGGGGTGTATGAGGTGTCTATTGGTTTGCACTTTCCCGTGTTGCCATACGACGGAAAGAAGTACATTTTCTTGTCGCAGCGATCTGCTTTGGGCGGTAAGAATTACTTTTTGGGCTACTCTTGGATGGCCAGCGGTGCTGTATGCATACTTTTGGCTGCCTCTTTGCTTGTGGTAAATTTGATCAAGCCAAGAAGAGCGGGCGACGTGAACTTTCTAAGCTGGGTTCGTGAGGCAAACGACCGCGATGAGAAGTAATGACGAAAGGAGATGGACTTGTTGTTTTGAAGCTGGACTGAAAATATGTAATAGAGAGGATTGTGAAATTGACGGTAAGTTGATATGAGTTGGGGTCAAATGTGAGCTGAATGACATGAATGTGACTTGAGATCATGAATGTGACTTGAGATCATGAATGTGACTTGAGATCATGAATTTGACTTGAGATCATGAATGTGACTTGAGATCATGAATGTGAGTTGAAATCATAAATGAGTTGAAATGACCTAAAGTACAATGTGAGTCGGATGGGCGAGTTGAATAGTCTCAAATGTGAAGTGATTGTGTTGATTAGGCCCACATGGTATATCCGTTTCGGCACCCGGGTATAAGTTTCGGCTGCAAAGTCGGCGCGGCTGTCAGCGGAGATAAAGATGTTGCAACGGGCCGGCCGATGCGGTGTACGGGTGCGCGCGGGCAATAAAAGTGTGGGGTGCGCCAGTTTTCCAATGCCAACCATGTCGATAAAAGAAACAAAATGCTTCATTTTGAATGAGCCTCCCTATGGCGAGGTCAATTTTGAGGAAAATGACCCCAAAACCACTTTCAAGTTGGTGACCAAACCGCTTCGGGAGTTGAAATCAGGCGAGTTGTTAGTGAAGACAATCTTCCTTTCCAACGACCCCTCACAGAGAGCATGGATACAAAAGGGCGTGCAAGCCGATCGTATGTACGTTGCTCCTGTGGTCAAGGGAGACATTATGAGATCCTCGGGATTGGGCCAAGTGGTGCAGCTGAAAAGCGACAAGTACAAAGCCGGAGACATGGTCACGGGCACCATCAAATGGTCCGAGTACACCATTGTCAAAGCCGAAGATGTCCTGAGCAAAGTGCTTAGTACCAAGTATCCGTTGCCAATTTACCTCGACGTTTTGGGAATGACGGGAATGACCGCCTACTTTGGGCTCATGGACGTGGCCAAGCTCAAGAAGTCCGACGTGGTCGTCATTTCCGCAGCGCTGGGCGCCACGGGGCTGATGTGCGTGCAGATTGCAAAGCACGTGGTTGGTTGCAGAAAGGTGATTGGAATCTCGGGCGGTGCCGACAAGGCGGCGCATGTCAAGCTGCTTGGAGCAGATTTTTGTGTGGACTATCGCAGCAAAACGTTTATCAAGGACTTGAAAGTTGCCTTGGGTGAAGATAAGTTCTGCGATGTGTTTTTTGACTGTGTTGGAGGATCTGTGCTTGACGTCATGTTGATGTTGGTCAAGCCTTTTGGGCAGGTGGTGGCGTGTGGAGCCATTGCTGGATATAACGATTTCAAGCAAAGCAAGATTGCCATGTGGCCACAGATTATCACCAACCGCCTCAGAGTGCAGGGCTTTATTGTGCTCGACTACCAGGACAGATTTGACCAGGCGCTTTCGGATCTTTTGAAGTGGATTGACGAGGGCAAAATCCAGTACAATAAGTCAACATACACGGTGGTAGACTTGACGAAAAGCGAGGATTTCCGCAAGATTCCCACTTCTTGGGGAATTCTTTTCAACAGCAGCAAAACCCCAGGGAAATTATTGACGCAGGTGGCCAAGCCAACGTTGTAGCACCGTGCATGTTGCTTCAGAGCTTTGGCGATAGTCTTAAAAGCACTCATTTACAAGAGCGGAAACTTTACCTATCCAGCTAATTCGGCAAATTCAGGTTCAGCAAATTAAGGTTCAGAATTAGGATTCAGCGATTCGGCAATCTAGCAATTCAGCAATCCAGCAAATTGAATATCAGAAAATTCAGCAATTTCAGAATCATTCTTGTATGAGCTTTTAATAGTAGAATACATTCTATAGAACACTCAATACTCACAATGCTGCCGCGCGTCTCTTTGTGCACTCTCATATCAACATTAAAGATCTATCTTCTACTTCTATGCAATCTGCACAATTCACAGTTCAATGTCTCTGCCGTCATCCAAGGCAGAATCCAGGGCCTCTTTGCTTCTGAGGTATCGTGAGCCTGATGGCAGCGAAGACTTGCCGGAAGCATTCCAATTGGACGATTCTCAAGAGTTGGAATTGTCGTTTTCCAAATTCAGCCATGTTTCGGGCTCTAGCGGGGCCAAAAATGGGTCCCATTCGGAATCGGTGGCCTCGCTGAAATCCACGTCCTCGCCGTTTCTCAAGCGGATCCAAATGCTGGTTTCAAATGTGAAAGTGGACGCTTTTCCACGTAAAATGGATCCGATTACTGAGACTTCGCCGTTTGTTTCAGATGCTCTTGTTTCTAATATCGACGACTTCAGGCTGTCTGCGGCCGGGGGCGTTTTTTCGGAAAAAAGGGAGTCTTTGGCAGAGAATGAGTCTCCTTTTGCTGCAAAATCGGTGGAAAGAATAGAGATGTCAGATGACGAGATGTCATCGAGGACTTCCAAGAGAAATACGAGAAAGTCCGACTCAAAGGGCTCAAAAGATTCCGGGGATTTAAAGAGTTCAAGAACCCAACCAGTCAAAGACTCCAGAGAAAGTGATGTTATTGATGAACAAAATGGCAAAATTGCCAGAGAAAAAACTCACGTCATATCCAGATTGCAGCACCACAAACCTCGACTCCCCGCGGTCCAGGTTTCTCTTACGCCAGCACAGCGGGCTGAAAAACACCCGCTACAGTCCATAAGCGCTCTTAGCGATTTCAATATCCACGAGAAGATCGGGCGTGGAGCGTTTGCAGACGTCTACCGAGGCGTGAATATCAAAACCAAAAATGTGGTTGCCATCAAACAAATCAACTTGGACAAAGACTACGACATAGGTGCGCTCATGGGCGAAATCGACCTCCTCAAGATCTTGAAGCATCCCAACATCGTGAAATACCATGGCTTTGTCAAGACCCCCGAATCCTTGAATGTCTTTTTGGAGTATTGTGAAAACGGCTCTCTACGGCAAATCTACAAGAAGTTGGGCCGCGGATTTCTGGAAAACCGCATTGCCTCCTATGTGAAACCCATTCTTAGAGGCCTCGAGTACTTGCATGAGCAGGGTGTGGTGCATCGAGATGTCAAGGCTGCAAATGTGCTTATCGACGGCTCTGGCGG
Source organism: Metschnikowia kipukae (assembly GCA_002370135.1). NCBI lineage: Eukaryota > Fungi > Ascomycota > Pichiomycetes > Serinales > Metschnikowiaceae > Metschnikowia > Metschnikowia kipukae. The sequence goes on from NKZJ01000101.1 coordinate 98,023, forward strand.
CGTGAAATTGGCGGATTTCGGAGTCGCCACAAAAGTCGCCAACCTGCACAACACTGTGGTGGGAACTCCCAACTGGATGGCCCCAGAATCGGTTTTGGGGGGTGACGGTATCTGTACTGCCTCTGATATTTGGTCTTTGGGGGCCACTGTTCTAGAACTCTTCACAACTCATCCACCATACCACGATTTGAACCCTATGGCCGCTCTTCACGCCATTGGAACAGACGAGCACCCGCCAATTCCCGTGGGATTTTCTCCCATTGCAAAGGACTTCCTCACAGAATGCTTTCAAAAGCAACCAAGTCTTCGAACCAGTGCATCTCTCTTGTTGAAACACCGCTGGATCAACCAAATTTCGAGTAGTGATCTGAATAAACCGTTGGACGTGGCAAGTGATAAAAGTTGGCTACCTCAAACCGAATTCTCGAGGGAGCCTGATTTTAGAGCCGTAAAAGGCATTTCGACCCCCACTCCGGCGTCATCAAAAAGCGAAATGACGCCTTACTCCAGAGCTGAGCTTCTCAAAAAATATACCGAAAACGAGGCCGATGTACTGGACACATCGCTTCTACTTAATGCAGAGAAGATGAAGCTGGCTCTTAACAAGGGCTCCATGAGCCAGGAAGTGGAAGAACACGACCCGTTCTTGGAGCTAGATATCAACAATTTCGACACCAACGAGCTAGAGGTTGAAATCAAAATGGGATGCCTACTTTCCAAGTTGGTCTCTAAGGTCTCCGGCTGCCACCAGAATCCGGAGGGCGCCAAAAAGTCCTTGATCAAAACCACCGCTCGGATTCTCTATCTCGTGGAAAAGTATCCAATAGCCCACGATATCCTCATCAGGGAGCACGGGGTGCTCACGTTGATGGAGCTTCTCGAAAACACGCTGGAGTTGTTTGAGGAACAAAAACTTTGGCATCATGTTTTGGGTATTCTCAACTGCATTTTCGACAACAACATTGCCCAGATTGAGAATTTTTCTCTTTTAGGAGGTATTCCCATGATCACTCGCTTTTCGAAACTCTCTTTTAGTCTCAAAGTTCGCTTGCAGGTTGCAAAATTTGTCAAATCCTTGAGAAAGTCCGAAAAAGCTCTACTCATGTTTGTGTCCTCGGGTGGACTACGTATTCTTTCAAGGTTTCTCGAGGAAGATTTCGACACCAGTCCTGATTTTCCCTTGGTCGCTATCAGCTGCATCCACGAAATCCTCGTCAAGGACCTTACGAGGTTCAAATCTGATATGTGCCGAATTCTCTCCAAGTATGGTATTATCTTTTGGTTCGTTGTCCTTCTCAATCGCTTAACGCGTTATGACGGAAGAAGAGATAAAACTATCTCTGAGCAGTTCGTTGAGCTGACAATTGACAAGATCCTTGAGGTGATAAACTTCTTTGGCCAGTCCGAGGCCAGGGTCCGCATCAATATTTCCAACCCAGACTTGTTCAAGCTATTGATCAAGGTGTTTCCTTCTCTTGGCTTCAATCGCCAGATTACTTTGCTAAAATTTTTTCGCTCCGTCAGTTGCATCTCAGAGCTATTACGTCCTCTTAATTCCGCTGACATCTTGGAGTTTTATGTCACGTTACTACGTCAGTACGTACCAGCAAATCCCCAATACAAAGAGGTGGTCAACATCGTTTGCCCTTCTCTATACAATTGTTGCTATCTCAACCGGACACGTGAAGGCGAGCTTGTGAAGTTGGGAGCAATTCCATTGTTGAGGGACTTGTCGAAAATCAATCTTCCGTTCAGACAGTTTGTCTTACCGATCATATGTGAGCTTGTTTACTGCAACTCCTCCGTCAGACTGCTTCTTGTCAAACATAATGTGTTGAACATTTACTACAATTTACTAGTGGATCCTTACTGGCACTTTAATGCCATGGACTCGATATTATACTGGAACTCCCAAGACCCAAAGTTGCAAATTCTCCAGTCTCCAATCGCGAGAGACTGCTTGGTGAGTGGTTTCATGATGACAAAGGTTTCGAACTTGGAGGCCGTTCTCGAAAACTACTTGCGGATTGTCAACACGAGCAAACATGTGGTCCGTCTCATGAGTCGAGACAGCGTTGTGGAGAATATTTTGGCAAAGTTGGCCATCTACAACAAGTCGCCCGCAGCCAAATTGACCCTTCTTCGGCTTCTCCACTGCATATTGACACACGCATGGAACGGTGGTTTCCTCGACGAATCTCGTCAATCAAGACTCATCGAAAAGTCTTTGGGATTGATATTGAAGACAGATTCGTCTATTTTGGTAAAGGACTTGGCCAAGCGCATAGTCGATATTATTTCCTGCAGGTAGTGCGTGTTCATTAACACCGCGGCCCAAATGTGGAGATCCAAAACTCCATTGCATCAATGCCAACTCCCCGAATCTCATACCCGTCACCTCGAGTATCTCAGTTGGATGCACGCATCTTGGATAATGAGTTGTTATCGTTGTTAAAACAGCAATTGTCCGAAGCGTTTCTGCTTCTATCCAATAAGCCTTGGTCTTACAATCTGCACCCCGAACTCTGGTCCTTGGCTCTCAAACTCCTCGTCTTTCGGCTCACAACATTCAAAACGGGCTCTTCATATGGTAACAAGTTACAGAACTTGAAGCTTTCAGACTGTTCCAGTGGAAGGCTCATAACTCGCACTACCCGCTACCTATTGTTGGGCACTATTATCGGTGAGTATATTGTCGAAAAAGGGCAATCCTACTTTTATAATTTCGAAGAAAATAGAGCTAGTTTGAGAAGACTTTTGGGTGACAAGCTAAGTTCCTACATTGCCCGCCACAATGCATCCGTTCTCAAATTCTCGAAGGACACTTTTAAAGTTATGCAGCTCCTCAATACGGTTTTATTTATCATCTACGGACGCTTCCCCAGTATCATACACCGTCTTTTTGGGATCGCTGTTACCCCGGTTGTGGCGGATCTACTTAAGTTCAATGGCACTAAAGTCAACTTCGAATTCCAGAACAGGCAATTGGTATGGAATGTCATGACGGAGTTTTTGGTGTTTATACTCCCCTTGCTCAATATTCGAAAATGGCGAAAAATGGCCAACTCCGTTATTACCAAGAAAGACGCCTCACAAGACGTTTCTTCGACACCAGCCAAAACTCAATACAGCGATCTTCCCATTTCTCAATGTGCAATCTGCGTTGAGCTTGTCGAAGCAAACCACATGAAAGGTTGCGGTACGCAAGTGACTAATCCATGTATCACCAACTGTGGTCACATTTTCTGCTATGTATGTATCACAACGAGACTCAATGCAATCGAAAATGGCAATGATCAGGCTGAGGCGTGTCTTAGATGCCGGCGCAAAATCGAGTTTTTCAAGATATACGGTCAAGATTCTTCTGAAATCGATCCAGATGCAGTAATAGCCGGGCCTTTCGAGGACGATGAATCTCTGAACGAGGATGCAGAGCCCAAAATTGAGCTGAATCCGGTTGATTCGGATTCGGACGATGCATCAAGCACTACTGATCTGGAGCAGATTTACGAAGACAATGAAGACTTGGAGGAAGAGCTTCTGGACGAAGACGATTTCGACTTCATAGAGTAAGTATACTGAACTATTAAAATAGGCGCTTCTCAATTCTCGTGTAATGCATCACCCGGGTCATCATCAGTACCCTTTTTAATCTTGCTCTTGAATAGGCTGACTAGCTTTTCGCTATATCTTTCCAACAAGTCGCTTTCTTGTGTGAGTTTGTTTCCCAAGATGCACAACAAATCCTGTAAGCTCTTCGAAATTTCTGCTTTGTCCTCTTCATTGAAAAGCTGTTTTTCAGCAAATGACCTAATCATCGTGATGTACGCAGAGGAACGCTCCATGGCATCATTAGATGTGTTTGGTGGCGGCAAAGAGTTGGCCAGGCTCTTTTTCACTGGCATTATTCGACTCTCTTGTGGATGCTTTTTGGGCAGTGGAGAACTACTCAACACACGACTTGGTGAAGTTTTCAATAGGGTTGTAGATGATCTCGTCAGAGCTCTAGTCGGAGACACTGAATTGCGGCGGGAGTCTAATTTTGGAGGAGAACCAAATGCAGATTTCTCCGGGGAAGAGCCACTGGCCAGGGCCTTTTTCCGTGCTTCGATACGCTTGAGCGTGGCGCTTGTTAGGCGAGGTGTTGGAGAGTCTGGTTCACAATACGGCTCCTCAGAAATGCTGTTCTTTCTCAGAAACTGGCCTGTTGGTGTAGGAAGCGAGGGAAGAATTTTCCTAGCTACTTTAGAGTGAAGAGGAGACATTTCGGGTTCTGGAGACGGTGGTCGAGAACTCCTCAGCAGGGCGATATTCTCAGTGGGAGAAGAGCCCAATTTGACATTCCACTCGAAAAGACACCCGTCTTTTCCTAGCGACATGAGATTGTGGTCGTTTTTAAAGATGCCTATTATTGGATCCATGTGAGCCCATGCACAACCCAACTGCTTCCCCGAGTTGAGGTGAAATAGCCTTAGAGATTTGTCGCTTGAAGATGCAGCTAGAAGGCCATTGGGCAAAAACAAACACTTCTCAACACAGAGTGCATCGTTGTTTTTCTCGCTGTATAGTTTGATTGTCTTTCTATGTTCCAACATGTTGGTGCCGTAGATATGGAGGGCTCTATCATTGGTGGAGACGATCAACTCTTCATCGGATGTGTCGATGGAAAGCGGCGTGCTTTTAAAGGATAGGATCTTTTTCTGGACAATCTCGAAGCGGTCGTCACGTTGGCGTACCTCGTGCACTGAAACGGTTCGGTCTGCAGAGCACACGTAAATGTGTGGAGCAGCAAACTTGATGGAGGTCAAATTGGCCGTATGGGTGGGCAAAGTCTGCATGAGATCCCAAGATCCATTCTCTTTGCAGAGAATTTGAATCATTCTGTCTCGGGAGATGGTGGCTAAGAACGGAGTATCGTCAACTCGGAAATAGACAATATCGTTGACTGTGGAAGCATGGACCTTCAAGGCAAGATCCACATGAAGAGGATCCTGGGATGAGTCTAGCACATATAATGAGCCGTACTTATCGCCCAAGAACACGTAGGCGTCGGACTTTTCAATGGCAGTGAGCTCGTTGCTGATGTAGTCCGCTTTCGGTAAGTCAAAGTTGACTATTTTGGTGCTTTTTCCGTTGACCAAGGAATCCACTCTGCCGTCTTTCGAAAAAACCAAAAGTGTACCATCGGCACTGCGTTTTCCCCCTGCTATGCACGAAATGGTAGCCAGCACCATCACTGTGGAAGTGGCGGAGGTCAGGTCAAAAGAGAAGATTTGCCTATCAGAAGTCAAGTAGAGAATGCAGTTTTCTTTGATTGCCACAGCGTGCACAATATGGGCTTCCGACGACAGCATTTTGAGGTCAAACAAGCCCTGCGTCAATCTTTGCGGAGAAGAATCTCTTGGCGGTTTGGTAGGCGACAACTCTGAAATTGGCTTCAAATCATCAAGAAAAATCTCTTCCAACTCATTGCCCCGGAAGTAACATAGCTTGCCGCAGTACACGAGGCCGTGGAGTGGATGCAGCGATTGATGGGCTAAGTAGAGTTTGGGCTCACTTGAAAGCGACAAAACAAAGACTTTCGATTCGTCTGCAACCAAGACTTCGTCGGCGGAAAGCGGCACTATGCGCAGGAAGTTGGAGTCTAGGTGGTTGCCCAATATGATGTTTCTACCCCGGAGCACCGTTTTTGACGAAGCCGACTCCGCCAAATCAAAGCTCCAGCACTTGAGAAATCGTAGACCGCAGGTTATAATCATCGACATAGCACCCGAATCATGCCAGTGCAACCCGTGCACCAAAGAGGAGCATTTGTTGGACGCCCGAAGAGAAACAGCAGATGCCGAGTATTTCCACACGTGAATGAAGCCGTCGCTCATATTTCCCAACGAGCAAAGAAGCCTCAGATCTGGCGAAAACGCCACGTGGTGAATGCCGAATTTGTGTTCGTGAATCACCGCAAACGGCTGGCGAGACGAGTCGGCAGCAAGTGAGTAGAGAAGCACTCGAGGCTGATAACCACTCTCGCCCACGGCCAAAATCCGACGGTTGGGCGATAACGCCACGCACGTGACGGCCCGGACCCGATCTTTGAGTTTGGCTCCGGAAAACGGCGACGGCGGTTCTTCGGCGTGTTTTTGGGTTTCAATTTCAGAATTTCCACCGTATGTGATGGAGCAGTTTATGGGCATTCCAAAAGCGTCTCTGCGGACTTCGGGGTCTTCCAAACCGGGCAAATTGCATGTCCCGATGCCGTTGGAGACCGCCAGCGTGGTTGTTTCGGCCGAATTGGCCACATATAGAGATTTGGCTTGGATTTGGCCATCCACCACTTTTCCCACAATGACGCCGCTTCCAGCCGCGTAGGCAATTGTGTCGCCCACGATAGCAATCTGCGAGCCGCTGCTTGCTGCTGTTCCACGAGAATCTGTATATTGCAACGCCAGCGTCATTGGCTAGATGGTGTGCCTAAAATGGTGTGCTTGGACTAAAATGAGAAGGTGTTTGTACGTAAACAAACGACCTGCATTCGCGCCCCGGATTTCACTCAAGCCATCGCGAAGCCGTCTTTCGAGGCACCATCATGCAAGTAATATGAGTAGCCATATTGAATTATCCATCGAAGAAACCAATAAGCTCCGGGAGCAGCTTGGTCTTCCATTGATTCCGGTGGAGCCTGTTTCGGATAAGTCTGTTATTTCGGAAAAGAAGGAGACTTCTACTGGAAAATCACTGGCTCTAAACTACCATAAAGATCTGGAACACCTGAATACCCTGCTTGATGATACGAATCAACACCTGAATACTCTGCTGAACCAAAACCTGACTATATCTTTCAAAGATCAAGACCAGAATCTGACTTTTTCTGGTAAAGGGCCGCTCATCACTTATGACGATTATGATACTGAGTCGTGGCTAGATAATTTGGGTAAATCCAAGGAGCCTGCCTTTTCATCACACAAAAACACCGCTAAACAAGAAACAAAAGTCAAAAAAGGACTGTACATAGTCAACCATAGCTCCAATGAATTGGCGTCTTTGCAAGGTGGAGAGGTATTGCTTCTTCAAGATGACCAGATCTTTGATGATGGCGACGATGTGCTTGTTAACGAGACTTTGCTCAAAGCTAAAAAACAACGTGATGATGAAAAAGAGCGGGCGATTTTGGATTCTCTTTCTTCAGGCAAAAAGCCCGAGGATTCGACCCTTCCACAAGACGGCTCGGTTGTTTTCGATGGTGACACCATTAAACTCGATGCCAAGGAAAATGAAGAGCCTGAAGTTCCACCCATGGATCCACTTTTTGCTGATCTTGAAGAGCGGTCGACGATCACCTTCAAAAAACCGAAAAAGATGAAAACGCTGTCGAAAAAGAGAAAGCGAGAGCCTGAATTGGTAGCTGATGATACCATGTACACGGCTGCTTTACCACAGGACGATGAGTTGGAAGATGACCTAGAGCGTGCACTTGTGCAGAATTTAACTAAGAAAAGAGCCACTCGGAAGCAATTGACAGCGGAAGAGTTGGCCAACGAGGTTAAACTGCATCAACGAGTGGATTTATTTGCCGAAAGTGAGATTGGAATGGTTTACGATAACACTCGTGACTTTCTCGGCTCCATTGGAGCGGAAACTGAGAAAGAAGAGGGTATCCGAGATGCTCAGAAGGACACCGACTCAAGAGATTCGATTTTGAGTTCCAACCCTGACTTTAAATCTGATTCTAACTCTGACCCCAAATTTGACTCCAATCCTGACTCTAACTCTGACTCCAAATTTGACTCCAAATCCGATTCCAATCCTGACTCTAAATCTGACTATCCTGACTTTAAATCTGACTCCATCAAAGTTAATCCAGAAAGCGAAACTCTCAATCCGTCGTCTGAAAGAATCCCCCTGGAACCTTCCTCAGACTCTCGTTTCAGCAGTCTACTGTCCACACTCAAATATCTTCGTCAAAACAAAGATGTAACACAAGATGACCAAATCAAACAAAAAGCACTCCGAGAAAGACGAAAAGAAGCCGAGTTGGCACGCATCAAAATAAAGATCGAAGAAAGAGTTTTGATTGAGGAACTACAGGCCAATCCAGAATATAATCGTTTCACTCAGGAGGAAAAAGACCGGGTTTTTGAGAGAGAGTTAAACGAACGTCTCATCAGTAAAGGCATAGTTGATCCTGTGCACAAGCCCAAAAAGTACTCTCTGTATTCACGTACAGACCCGCTACAGGATTATAATCCACAGGTGCAAATTCAATATCAGGATTCAAAGGGACAAACACTCAATACCAAAGAGGCCTGGAAAGAGCTCCTGCATAGATACCATGGGCTGGCTCCCAAGCGAAAAAGAGACAAGGACGGGCCCAAAACCGGCGGCGAAAAGGTTGTTCCTTGAATGTGAGTGTTTGAAAATGAAGACTAAAACTGTGAAAAAGGGGATAACTGTGAAAAAGGGGATAACTGTGAAAATTTGATAAACTGGATAACTGTGTGACTGACTATGATATTGAGTGTCACGTGCGCAGCTCTATATGCCAATTGTCAGTCTTCACCTAACTCCTATTTTGACCAGAAGAACCTGCCTGCAGTGACAGGAGCGACTGGCTGAATATGGCAACCACGTGACCTCTCACACAAAAATCTACAGCATCAAGTGAAACTTTAACTCTATTCTAAACAGCATCGTGCGGCGTGCATATAAGCCAGATCTGATCGCTTGACGTGCAACCCGCACTCGGCCCACATTGCATCGGCATGACTCCTGCAGGTAGGTGCTTTAAAATTATAATCAATTCCATCTCTTTTTTTCGGTTCCGCTATATCCGCATTGGTACATTTCTCTTCGCTTCCACCAATTCTATAAACCACATTGTTAGTGGATTCAGACGAACCTTATCGATTCATTTCGGGTTTCATTCCAAATCTGCGCCTAATTACAACTCTGCGCTTGAATCTCTGGCCATTTATAAACTACTGTTTCCAACTCCATTGTGCACTTCAGCACCCCTAATTCCACCAAGAACGCCATGAACGAAGCACTTTTCTCTGTTCAAGGCATGACATGCGCGGCCTGTTCCAGCTCCATCACAGACGCCCTCGAAAAAACGCCGGGCGTGAAATCGGCAGCGGTTTCGCTTTTGACAAATGAAGCAAAGGTCACTTACGAAGGCGACGTCACGTGGCAAACTCTCCGAAACACCATCGACGACTGTGGTTTTGACTGCTCCCTTATTTCCGCCACCGCCCTGGATCCGCCGGTGCACGTGACGACCATTGCCGTTTCCGGCATGACTTGTGGCGCTTGTTCCTCCAGCATTGCAGAGGCTCTAGAAAAAATCCCTGGTGTCAAGTCGGCGGCAGTTTCGCTCCTCACCAACAGCGCCAAAATCCGCCATTCGCCCGAAGTCAGCGAGGCAATTTTGCTTTCTACAATAGAGGATTGTGGTTTTGACGCCACACTTGAGGGCTCCTCCAACACCCGCCATATCAAGTCCATGTTTGAGGTCGAAGGCATGACATGTGGAGCGTGTTCTGCATCCATCACAGAGGCGCTAGAAAAACTACCCAAGGTTTCTTCCGCCAGCGTATCTCAATTGACAAATAGCGCTGTGGTGACACACGACATTTCCTTGACTCCGTCAGATATCGTGCTCACTATCGAAGACTGCGGCTTCGACGCCCGTTTTGTCTCCGCCCAACAGAGCTCCGACTCCCTGCATTCCGACATTGAAAGCTTGACGCTTCGGATTACCGGCGTTGACGACACTACAGACTTGCATGCACTCCACTACAACATAGAGGCCACTTTGAACAGTTTGCCAGGAATCGAAGGGTTCCAGACTTTGTGGAAAGGCGAAGTTGACTCGGACGAGCTTTTGAAAAACACCTCCGACCTAGACCCTGAGAGCCTTTCTGATGAGCTCCGACTTTCCATCAATACACAACTTGTGGGAGTGCGTCTGGTGGTGGATGCATTGAACGCCTCTGACGATTCGTTTTCGTTTGATGTGCTTAACGCTGTGGACCAGTCGCTAACTTCGCAGATGAAGCTTTTATCGAAGGAAAAAGACATTCAGTATTGGAGGTCCAATTTCTACACGTCGCTCCTTTTGGGGTTGCCGGTGATATTTTTGTCGCTTGTTGACAACTCGGGCTTAATGAAGCTGCTCATGCTTTTTCGGGGGCTCTATGTGGTTTCTCTCGTGCAGCTTCTTCTCTCAACACTCATCTTGGTGTTCCTCGGCTCCATCTTCTTCCGCAAATTTGGTGTTTTCCTCCGCAATTGGGGTCAGAATGCCAACATGGACGTACTTGTGTGCATTTCCACGCTGGTGTCCTATGCATTTTCGCTCTTTTCCATTTTCTTAAGTGTCTGGACGGGCCAGACCAAGGGTCCACCAAAGGTGTTGTTTGACACCATCGCCATGCTCATTTCCTTTGTCTCTTTTGGAAAATGGATTGAAAACAAGGCCAAGGGCGCTACATCGTCTGCTCTCTCCAAGTTGATTTCTTTGACCCCCACCACTTGCGAAATTGTCATTGGTGACTTCAACCTGGAGAAGCAAGACGCCATTGCTTCCGATCTAGCAACGAGGGTGATCTCCATAGACTTGATTCAAAAGGGAGATATCGCTGTTGTGTCTGCCGGAGCTAAGATTCCTGCGGACGGAGTCATAATCCAAGGAAGCACTGAAATAGACGAGTCTATCATCACCGGTGAGTCTTTACCCGTAATCAAAGAAGTTGGAGACACCGTCATTGGCGGCTCCATCAACGGGCCCTTTTTAGTCTACATGAGAGTCAATGGAGCCGGCAAAAACTCTCAGTTGCATCAAATCATTAATGTGGTGAAGGACTCCCAGGTAAACAAGGCACCTGTGCAGCGGTTTGCTGATTACGTCGCAGCTCGCTTCGTGTTGTTTGTGTTGACATTGTCTCTAACTACATTGGTATTTTGGCTCTTTTGCCTGAAGTACTACGCCAACAAGCTACCTAATTTGTTCCTCAATGAGGAAAACGGCAAATACTACATGTGCCTCAAGCTTGCGATTTCGGTCATTGTGGTTGCCTGTCCTTGTGCTTTGGGACTCGCTGCACCAACAGCCGTCATGGTAGGTACTGGTGTTGGCGCCACCCACGGTGCATTAATCAAAGGCGGAGACGTGTTGGAGAAAGCAAACGCCATCAACATTGTGTTGTTTGATAAGACAGGAACTCTTACAAAAGGAGACTTGCAGATCGTAAGGTCCAAGCAAGTTACAGAGCGTGTTAAGATCAATGACACGGACTGGTGGACACTTGTCGGATCTGTTGAGGTCAACTCCGAGCACCCTACAGGAAAGGCTATTGCTAAGTATGCTAAGAACTTGTTGGGCTTGAGTTTTGAGGAAGATACACTTCAGACGACCATCAGTGATTTCAAGGTGCTCAGCGGTTTGGGCGTGAGAGCTACCGTCCACTTGGATGGCAGCAACTACGATGTCGCGGTCGGAAACAAGAAGTTCATTGTCAGAGACTTCAAAAATGCACGCAGCCATTTGGCAGAGGCCGAAAAGCTGGAACTCAGTGACTCGTTCGCAAGTGTTTCTCATGTGGTGATCAATGGCGAATACTGCGGGTATATGGAGCTTTCGGATTCCGTGAAGCTGTGCACGCGGGACACGATTCAATATCTTCAGCAAATCGAGCACTACCAAGTGGGAATGGTGACGGGTGATAATCATCAGGTGGCCGAGAAAATCGGGAAGGAACTCGGCATTCCCGAAGGCAACATCTTTAGCGAGGTGTCGCCCATCGAAAAGGACCAGGTTGTGTCGGATCTTAGACAGCGTTTTGGAGGCAGAAACAATGTCTCCATTGCATTTGTTGGCGATGGTATCAACGATGCGCCAGCGTTGGCCCAAGCAGACATTGGTATGGCCATCAGCAGTGGTACAGACATTGCCATCGACTCGGCGGAAATCGTCTTGATTGGATCTCACGGAAAAACAAACGACTTATACGGAGTGGTGACAGCTCTTCAAATCTCCCAAGCAAGTTTCCGCAAAATCAAGTGGAACTTCTTTGGTGCTACGGTATACAACATGTTCATGTTGCCGTTTGCCATGGGGTGCTTCCTCAAGTTTGGCTTGGTGCTTTCACCTGTCTCGGCGGCAGCTGCCATGGCATGCAGTTCGCTTACGGTTGTGTTCAACTCTTTGATGCTTAAACGGTGGACGCCGCCCCACATTCGGGAATGCGTGGAGATGAACCAAGGCAATTGGGGAGAGGCCGATTTTTCATTGAAAACTTCGAGTCTTGCAGAATTCAATGCTATTAAGCGGGGCAACTTTCGCTCTCTTAAAAGCAGTGTTTTCTCCAAGTTGAAATCACGGAGACGTGCAGGCGACTATGAATTGATTGCGTAAAGTCAATGATTCACAGAATTAGTACTATTATAATAACACATTCACAGAATGGTAATAATACAATGATATTCACAGAATTAAAGTAATGCAAAAACACATTCACAGAATAGTAATATAATAAAACGTTCGCTGAATCGCTATTATAATACCCCATTTACGGTTTTGTTGCTGTATCTTATGATAACATACATTGCTGATAAGACATGTCTGTATGCAGATGAGAAAAGCCTCGGTGCAAAGAAGAATGTACAGCGTAAGCTTAGACGCATTGTGCAGCCCAAGGCTAATTCCTACACCAATATTTATCTTAATTATTTATTAATTTATTAATACCAAAGAAATGAACTCTAAACCGAAATAGTAATGATACTAGTCAGCTTACAAAGCCAACAAAGCACCAGCAACCATGGCAACGGCACCAGCAGCGTATTGCTTGTTAGCAGCACCCTCGTAGGTAGAGACGTTGGCGGTGGTGTGGGTAAGAGGGCAGTCAGTGACCTCTGGACCACAAGAGGTGATGGTAACCAAAGTGGAGGCAACGTCAGTGACGGTAGCGTTAGCAGAGGCAGAGACGGCAGCGGAGGCAGCGGCGAAGATAGCGACGGTAGAGAATTGCATTGTAAACGAGAGAATAGTGTTGAGGAAAAAATGAAAAGAGAGGAACGGGAATGGGCTCTTTTATATTCTTTTGGGAGCTGTCATGAGATTGTTTTGGCGCAAAAAAGGGCTCTGACGACGACGCACGCGACTCCGAAAGAGGTATGTAGGGATCCATAATAGGCAGGTGCACGGAGCGTCGTGCGCCCTGTGTGCAGGCCATGTGTTATTGAAAAACTCTTCCCGCGCATCTATTTGTTTTGCTGCTGAGGAAAAGGGAACGCCCCATTTTAGCCACGAGGCTTACGTTCTCAAAATTTGTGCGGGGTTATTGTTTTGCATTCAGATAAGTGAACATGTCACGGGTATTTATTTTTGTTCTGCTGAAATGTGACAAATATGGCCATTTGCTCCCTTTGTGCTACTTTGCTGTCTCATGTGTCAAAGAATCTGACATGCGAAACCAAAGTTTCTTTTTCTGCCCACGCGACATCTGTTGTGATAAATATGCACATGTGATGCTTATCTAAAGCAACCTGCAACACGCACATGCACCTCCACTGCCATAAGCAATGATAGCGCGCCGGACGCTTTTGGCACCTGCAATGACTATTTCAGAACAGCTCAAATCTTTCACGGATTTGCATGTTAAAGCGGGTTTTCTCCCGTGTGTTGCAGCTGCATGTTTTTTTCTTATCCGGCTATTTCACAATCATTGGCCAGGCAATGCGGCTCTGGAATTCACATTCTTGCGTGTGTACCAACTTACAAAATCCCGGATAGAGATTCTCACCCGCCTGATGTCTTTGTTTGGGATGGCCACAGAAATTGCAGACACCAACTTTTGAACCTCTTTTTCGCTGACGTTTGGTAGGCATGAAACTGCGTGTTTCAAGGAATGGATAGTGAGCTCTTGGTTTGGTGCCACCGTCAAGATTTTGATCATGAGATCGTTGATATCCACGTCGTTGTGGAATTTGTAGACAAGCCCATTGAGCACTCCATTGATCAACTTATCAACATTGTTGTCGAGTGATATGAAGGTCTTCACCGTAGCCCTGAGCGACTCTTGATCTCCCTCGAAAAACGACACCGGGGGGTATTCAGAACCCCACGAAAGGTAGTCAATAAAGTAGTGCACACATGACATGAATGGGTCATACTCCTGGCTAGTCTTGAGCGCCACCAACCCTGCTTCGAAAATGGATGTTGTGAGTGTCTGGTTTCCAATCACCTCCTCGGGGTAGAACATAAGAAGGTCGCTAGCCATGCTGAAGAAGTCTTCCACAACGTCAGGAAGGTCGCGTATTTGCAATTCTGTACGGCTTCTGAAAAGCTCCAAAAGTGCACCACTTTGCGCCATCGCCAAGTTAAAGATTGCAGCTTGTTGCTCTTTGGCATGGAATTCCTCGCTGCATTTGACAACGACTCCCGTTACCCAAAGATAGCAGCCAAAGTACGTGCTTTTGAAGCCCTGGCAGAGAAATTCCGTGATTTGTGGGAGAATTGGAGAAAGGTATGATGTGCAATGATGGATGGCAAACTTGACAATTTTGCAGCAGTGTTCACTGATCTTCAAGACATTGCCTGCCTTGTTAGTGACCAGCATGATGACGGGCCAGATTTTTTCCATGAAGAAGTTTGCGATGGGGAAATTGGGCAAATGGTAATCTTCACACCGTGAAGTTCTGATGAAAATGACCAAAACCTCAAGCAAATCACACAACTGATCTATATTGTCTTCACTAGCGAGCGAGGAAAATGACTGGATCCTTTGCAACGTAGGTGTGATGAAAGTCTCTGACGCGGCATATTGCTGGTCGTGCTGCACCTTATTGATCACATGAGACAATCCATCAACAAGAGAATATGTTTCCTCCACACTCACAGAGCTCAGCACACGGTCATAAAGCATAAATAGCTGCTCCAAATAGCGGGTGAGAAGTGTTCCACAATCTTGGCAAAAGTACATGAGTGATTGAGAGGTGGCACTAATCACGTTATTATCGGCACCTTGAGGGAGTTCAAATGCCTTGGTGATATAAGATAATTGCGGTTCAAGGAACTCTGGATTCTGGGCTGTCCATTCCGTATATCTTCCCAAAACCAACGTAGTGGCGTAGCGAATTTTAGGATGTTCGGGAAGTTGCATAAGCATTTGCATGATGAATGGTAGAATCTTTTTCTCTTTGGATGACACCTCCTTTGCCATAGCACGCATACTGAACAAGGGTGCTTCCAAAAGTTGCCACTGTGAGCTTTGCTCAGAAATGAGCTTCTGGATTTCCTGGAACGGAATGTTCAATGCTTTTTGCGGACCAACAACGACACAGCAATCCTTGAGCACGTCGCCCATTTCGTATCTGAATTCCTTAAATTTATCCTCTTGCTCCTTGTCGCCGTCGAAAAGATTATTTTCATCGCTACCCAAAGGATAGCGGAGATGCTTGATGATAACCAGGATCAAATCCACGTAAAGAGGCGTGTATGCGGCTCTGGATTCTTCAAACTTGGGCAAAGTCAACATCTGCTTGAGCTGATACCAGAAGTAAAAGGTGTACTTTACCACATCCAAATCCTCGTCGTATTTGCAGCATTGTAGCAAGATTTCCACAAGCGGCTTGAAATGAGCCGGGTTTTTGGCAATGAGTACATGCCAGGCTTCTCCTGCACTCACGTATATCCGGGTCAAACCGCTGAAGACTTCGGCGTCGCTCAACTGGTCTGTGTGTTTTGAGTAGAAGTCGTGGACCTGCAACAATTTCTGGAAAAGTGCATCAATCAATTGGTAATTGTCAATATCCTTGGTTTCATTGATGGCGGAACATAAGCACTCGGTGGCCTTTTCGAAGGTGTCCTCTTTGACCAAGGAGTCGAAAATAAGAGAAGCGAGTGAATCTATCCTCAAGATTTCTTCCACAGGGCACTCCTTGATCCAGCTGTTCAAACAGTCAAGAATTAATGCCGTATGAGGACTCGAGTGTTCAGTCAAATTCTGCAAAAGCAGTAGCACCTGCGGCACATTGTCGGTGATCAATTCACCGGTGCGGGCGTTGAATTCCTCATCAGTTAATGGCGTTTTGTTCGTTTCCGTCAACTCCTCAGGTAGACTCTTCAAAAATTCAAGCAACGCAGGCACCAATTCCGGCGCAGACAAACGAGAGGTGATCTCGTTCATGGCCTCTGCCCACAGCAAGTATTGCAATGCCAACTGGCATAGCGCCAAAGAAATCTGGACCCTAATGAGCCGATCTTTGGATGCATATAAGTCTAGAAGCCCCAACATGGAGTTCTTCAAATTTGGATAAGAATCTTCGGGCAACTGCAGCAAATCGTAAGTTGCCTTGGATCTTAAAGTCTGCGATGCAAACATGCGGTACTCCAACGGAGCATGTGTGTCAGCCAACAACTGGTGGGAGATTTGCCACGCTTCTGGAGACTTTTGAAACACCTCCAAGTATTCCGTGGCTTCTTTCTTTTGTTGCTGCCCCACAGATGGGGAATACATAGCTAACAACGCCTGTTGAACATGTTCCATGGTGTGAATACTGAGTGTTAAATTTTAGGTGGCTACTTTTTTCGGTTTCTCAGTCGGACTCACGTATGCACTACCTGGGGGAAGAGCTGTGATATTTCAAGTAGTAAGTCCACGATGATCTCTATGCCTAAAAGTATATTTAATTGTATTGTATTTGATTGTACTCTGTACGCGAATAATTGATTATTGAAATTGTTTGATTCATGGATGGTCGATTTATGAAGTTGTTATGTTGATGGAGTATGGGTACATTTGCACAGTGGGTGCAGTAGTGAGAAATAATATAAATGTGAGAGAGATATAAAGAAAGCTTTTACTGGAAGTGAGCGTCAAAAATTCCAAAGTTAGTGATTTTGGTCAAAATTACTCACATTGAAACCTGGAGACTTCAAGAAGTTGCAGTGTATATTAAAGCCGATTTGACTCTTGGGGAGTCGGAAATACCAGAAATAACCTATATGCAGGATTTTAAACAAGAAAGGCGGCCGTTTGCAAGCAGAGAACCGTTCCTCGGCTGGCAGGCGTGACAGAGGTGTCAAGATTAGTGGGACTATAGTTAAAGTAGGGACCACGTAAATCCAAGACCCAGTAGAGTACAGGTCACGTGATGAGACGACAGCTCATTGCAAGTTTTGCCAATTTCCTAAGGCTGCAACCTGGTACAATTTCGGAGCCCAATTCCCTTGCAACAATCCAAAACGAAACACTATCTTTGACCCCAAACACAATTTCCGAAAAGTCATTCAAACTGGTTACGAATGATTAGAATGGTATGAATGAAAAATATTATAAATTAGAATGAAATAGCATGAAATAGTGATTGTATAGAGTGAATACAAATATTCAATACCATTTTGCAACATGTTTTTGCAAAAATTCTTTCAAATCCCAACACTCTCTTTCTTAACACGCCAATTTGCTCAAAGCGGTGGATTTAATCATTTGAAACATTTTCACACAACTACTTCATTACAATATTCAGTTCGTAGACATTAATTAGGCGGCTTCGTCAGAATGATGCCAATTCCGGGGCCCGGAACTCACGCGGGCACGTGCCACGGTGACTATATGCAGTTCCAACCTCTTGACCCAGGTCGTTTTTTCCTCCCAAAAACACCAAAAATTTTGTAGTAAGCGGTGGCATAGTATTTAGTATCTATATTCGAGTTTCCTGAGCATGTTACAAGTAGCGTAAGTTTGGTATCAGTGTGATTTGCCTGCCAATGGTCATCACCCTCGGAATTCGTTGTGTGAGATGCATGGATATAGAGCATTACATGCAGTACACACACCAGGCAGAGAAGCGCGTGAAAAATTCAAACAATAATACCACATAAACAGTGAAATGGTCAGACCCGTCGTGATTTCAGGACCCTCCGGAACCGGAAAGTCTACGCTCTTGAAAAAGTTGTTTGCTGAGTACCCCGACAAGTTCGGATTCTCCGTGTCTAACACCACCAGACAGCCCAGAGATGGCGAAGTCAACGGAAAGGACTACCATTTCTCTACAGTGGAAGATTTCAAGAAATTGATCGAAGAGGAGAAATTCATTGAGTGGGCGCAATTTTCGGGCAACTACTACGGAACATCCATCAAGTCCGTTGACGATGTGGCCAAGGCCAACAAGATCTGTCTTTTGGATATCGATATGCAGGGTGTCAAGTCTGTTAAGAAGTGTGGCATTGATGCCAGATACTTATTTTTGAGTCCTCCTTCGATCGAAAGTTTGCGTGAGAGGTTGACAGGAAGAGGTACTGAAACTGAGGAGTCTATTGCCAAGAGAATTGCCGCTGCTGCTTCCGAAATGGAGTATGCACAAACTGGCGCTCACGACAAGATCATTGTGAATGACGACTTGAACAAGGCATATGAGGAGTTTAAGGAGTTCATTCTCGCCGAAGGAAATTGAAAGGCGTGTACATAGAGAATGCACGAATCAGAGAAGGAGTTGTAATATAATGAGAGAAGAAAAGAAGCAATGAAAGGTATGAATAACGCAGGTGTGAATGACACAGGAGTGAAATAAAACAGGTGTGAATAAGACAGGTGTGAATAAGACAGGTGTGAATAAGACAGGTGTGAATAAGACAGGTGTGAATAAGACAGGTGTGAATAACACAGGAGTTAATAACACAGGAGTGAATAACACAGGAGTGAATAACATAGGTGTGAAATAAAACACGATACAGAGTCAACTAAAATGATTAATTCACAAGATACAAGATTGACTAGAAATGTATAATTGAGATCAGACAAGGCATCGTGAGACGTACTATTTAAGCATCAGTGGATAAATGATTTATGAGGTGAAGAAATGGAAATAGAGCGTAATTAGTGATTTAGAAGAAAAGGTTATTTTGAGAAAGAAGCCAAAAAGAGAATAAAGAAAAAGATGGGAGAAGCAGAAGTTGCAGGGATCACCCTGGTGCAATTTAAAGTAAATGCGATTGAATGCCATGAATCGGCAATCAACTGGACAAAATTAATCAGAAGCATATGATTCGATAAGTCGTATTGAACAAATGAAAAGAGTTAATTTTTGTGCAATTACCTGCCAATTCAATACAATTCAACAATTCAACAATTCAACAATTCAACAATTCAACAATTCAACAATTCTACAATTCAACAATTCAACAATTCAACAATTCAACAATTCAACAATTCAACATGACAACTCAAACAATAAAAGAATAAAAGAAATTTTTCGCTACAAGTACACTCACTGAAGGTCTTATTGTCACTTCAAAGCATTGATGCAGCACCATAGTAACCAACCTGCACAGCATTCGCCGCCACAACTAGAACACGAAAAGTATAAAACCCAAAGCCGCAAAGCTCACAAAAATTGTCCCAAAAAGCTTAAATAATCACGCAAAGTTTATAAATACAAATAACGCCCCAGCAGTCAGCCCTGTGCAAAAGACAGTCTTGTACTGCCACCACAACAGGTGCGAGAAACCGCGCTCTACAATCTCTTTGTAGTCTGACAAAGAAAAAATTCCCGCGAAAATCACCTGAAAAATGCGCTTATATACTCGCCCTTGCTCATCTTTTCCCTGCTTTCATTTCCGCCTGATTCTATAAGTACCGCCTGTTGCCCAAAACACTCTTGTGTTGCTACGTTTGACCTGTGGGATTTCCTCCTATTCGGCCAGCTCAGTCCCTTTGGGGTCCTCATCGTTTTTAATTGGTGCTTTTTTTTGAATTGGTGCTTTTTTTGAGTCTTTTGCCTCCAAGGACTTTTGCCTCTGCATTTTCACCATGGCTGAAACAAAGCAAAAGAAAACCTTGTCGAAAATCGGCAGAATCTTTGGCGTGTCCTCCACCAATCTTGCCTCCATTCCCAATGACTCCAAGACCTCGGTGAATAATGTGACCTTGGATTCTCTATCTAAAAACGCCAACGAGCCCGACGCCGCAAAACCGCCTCTGAAATCTCCGCAAAATAGGGCAAAGCTGCCTGTGGCTGCGGTCTCTGATCCGAAAAGTCAGGACGACGACGTGCTTGCCCCGCTTCCGAATGACCGTTCTGCAACGGCGTCTCCAACTTTACCCAATACCGTGTCGCCGTCTCAGTCCATGGCGTCAATGGATCTCTCGGGTTTTGCTGCTCCAAACTCCTCAGGGGTCGCTTCGGACGGCCGCTCTCCCTCGGTGTCTAGGCTGTCGTCCACAAATGGATACTCCCGTAAAAATGGCTCTGCAATTGCATCTTCAAAACTCAAAGCCAATTCGTCTCGTGCGTCCTCCGAGAAGAAATCGGGTTACGCCTCCCCGGGAAACTTATCTCCATCGGTTTCCAGTACGCACCTTCCTGGAATCACCAACAACAATGCCCCTTCACTGGTGCAAAAGCCAAGGTTCAAGATGTTCGAGGACGGATCGCACGAGCACAACTTGCGGGCTGCAAAACGCCAGGAAAAGCTCAGTAATATGTTGAAAGACCTTCTAGGTGCCAAGAAGCTACGCGACGAGGCAAAGTCTGCAGTGCCCAACATTCTTCAGCCTAAGAACGACAAAAATGTCGAAAACGACAAACCTCCGACATTGTTCGCTGGTTTGGTCAGCCAGGTCAAAAACAACACGTCGCCTTATCATGCTCAGGGTGAAGAGATTGCGCCCACTCAAGATTGTAGGTCTTTTGTTGAGAAGTACGGCCGTTGTCAGGAGGTGATCGGAAGAGGGTCTTTCGGTGTGGTGAGAATTTCGCATAAGAAAGGTGCATCATCTACAAATGGTCAGGATGAGATACTATATGCTGTTAAGGAGTTTAAAAGACGGCCTTCGGAGACCGAGAAGAAATACTCGAGAAGATTGACGTCTGAGTTTTGCATTTCATCTTCATTGAAACACACAAACATCATCGACACTCTCGACTTGCTCAAAGATGCAAAAGGAGATTACTGTGAGGTAATGGAGTTTTGTTCAGGCGGAGATCTCTACACATTGATCATCGCTGCTGGAAAGTTGGAGTACGCGGAGGCTGATTGCTTTTTCAAGCAGCTTATACGTGGTGTCAATTACATGCATGAGATGGGCGTTGCCCACCGAGATCTAAAACCGGAGAATTTGCTTCTTACACAAAGAGGCACTTTGAAAATCACCGATTTTGGTAACGGAGAGTGTTTCAAAATGGCGTGGGAGGATGACATTCATTTCAGTGATGGTATATGCGGATCGAGTCCATACATTGCCCCAGAAGAGTTCACCCAGGACCAATTTGACCCTAGATGCGTTGATATTTGGTCGTGTGGAGTCATCTACATGGCCATGAGAACGGGTAGGCAGTTGTGGAAATTGGCCAACGCCAAGAAGGATGAGTTTTTCGAAGAGTATCTTATCAAGAGAAAGGATGCCACGGGATACGAGCCCATCGAATCGCTCAAGCGAGCCCGGTGCAGGAATGTGATCTACTCCATTTTGGATCCTATTCCCGAAAGACGCATTACCGGAAAGCAAATCTTGA
The DNA here is from genome assembly GCA_002370135.1 of Metschnikowia kipukae. NCBI lineage: Eukaryota > Fungi > Ascomycota > Pichiomycetes > Serinales > Metschnikowiaceae > Metschnikowia > Metschnikowia kipukae. The sequence goes on from NKZJ01000101.1 coordinate 119,536, forward strand.
ACAGCGAGTGGGGAAGAGAAATCAAAACATGCACAAACGGAGAAGGCCACTTTCCTACCGGGGGTGTTGCAACGGAGAAATTGCCAGCATAAAGCTTGTGGCCAATACTTCAGCAGATATGAGAAATGAATTAATACAAGAAAGGGAGCCAGGATTCAGCTTGGACGTTGTAAAAAGCTGGTAAATTCACGGTGGTAGATTCACTAGTGGTAGATTGGAGACGGAATCACACGGTGGTGCATACTTCATGCACATAACCGCCTCTCTTTCCACACGTGGAAATGTACACACAATTCCATATGTCGCAATAACAGAGCTCAAACCAGAATTTTTAATTTTGCAAGAGTCTAAAAAAACTGCTTGGAGAAACTCTGATTGGGCAGCTGCCGTGGATCTTGATGTCTGCTTTCGTACTAAAAGTACCAAGATAACAAGCCACTATGCAGGACAAGCATCAATAGAGGCAAAAAAGACAATCAGAAGTTGCATTCACGTGGCAAAAACTATAAATTTACCCCCACTACTACCAAAAAGTCAGAATGTCAGGGCAGTCACGTGAAATAGCCAAAAGGCAACATCGAGCCAAGTAAAGCGACACTCGTCAAGCACGAAGTCCTGCACACAGGCACCAGATCACAACAACAGCGAAGCATCAAACGCGGATACAACTTTACGTTCATAGCAAGTCATGGTGGAACTTTCAGATTTTCATAGACAGGAAAAAATCGGAGAAGGTCAGTTTTGCGCTGGTTCTACGGAATTCATTAATACTTACAATTACTAACTTTCAGGCACATACGGAGTCGTGTACAAGGCCTTAGACACACGTTATAACAACCGAGTCGTGGCACTTAAGAAGATTAGATTGGAATCCGAAGATGAGGGTGTTCCATCCACAGCAATCAGAGAAATCTCGCTTTTAAAGGAAATGAGAGACGACAACATTGTCCGGCTTTACGACATTATACACTCGGACTCACACAAACTTTACCTTGTTTTTGAGTTCTTGGACTTGGACTTGAAAAAGTACATGGAATCTATTCCTCTGGGCGTGGACTTGGAACCATCCATGATCAAAAGATCCATGCACCAGCTTGTCAAAGGCATCAAATACTGCCACTCGCACCGGGTATTGCACCGAGATTTGAAACCACAGAATCTCCTTATTGACAAGGAGGGAAACTTGAAGTTGGCCGATTTTGGATTGGCCCGTGCTTTTGGTGTTCCCTTGCGTGCATACACGCACGAAGTGGTGACTCTATGGTACAGATCGCCGGAGATTCTTTTGGGGGGAAAACAATACTCGACGGGCGTGGACATGTGGTCCGTGGGGTGCATTTTTGCCGAGATGTGCAACAGAAAACCGTTGTTCCCTGGAGACTCCGAAATCGACGAGATCTTCCGTATTTTCCGCATCTTAGGTACGCCCAACGAGGAGATCTGGCCGGACGTGACCTACTTACCCGACTTCAAGCTCACCTGGCCCAAGTGGGAGAAGAGCAGCTTGGCAAACCACGTGCCTTCGTTAGACAGAGACGGGATCAACCTATTAGAGCAAATGTTGACCTACGATCCCAGCAACCGGATCAGTGCCAAGAGGGCACTCATCCATCCATATTTCCAGGAGGACAGTGAAGAGAGCGTGGAGAACTTTTCGAGATCCGTGAACATGGGCTAGCCATGATGACTCAATTAATTTCATGATTTTACATAACCGCATCAACAGTGCCCCAGTGGTGCGCTGCTCGGCCAAATGCTAGCTTTCACAGCGTGAAAAGCACACGCCGCCAAAATGGACAAAAATGGACACCATTGCGATAAAGAGGAGCGGGCTCCAACGTAGGGCGCTTCCTTGGGCGGCTGGAGAAGCGGCCGTGCTTTCGAATGTAGAAACTTCTTTCTTTTCAATCTTTTCATCAGTCTTTTTCTCTCTTTCGCTATTTTTCTGTTCCAACAGATCCAAGTAGGACGAGTCCAAAGGGATGTGAAAAGGCGTGATTGGAGAGATGTTGAGCGGCTTCTCTTCGTCCAGGCCTGCCTTTTTGAGAATCTGTAGCTCTTGATAAATCTCGGAGATGTCGGACCTCATTTCGTGTGTCTTCTCGCACATCAATTCGTTATGCGCAGAAAGCTTGTCCAAAAACCGGAGATCAGACGAATTCTGTGTCTTGAGCGTGGAGAGCTTGTCGTCAATATCGGAAAATGTCGCTGTGATATTTCTGTGGTGACATGTAAGTCGGTCAAGCATCTCATGAAGCTCGAATTTGGTCTGTGTTAAATCATGAGAAGAAAGTGTGTTTTCTTGCTGCGGTGGGATTCCGCTGTCCATTAGCGAATCCACATCATCGCCATCAGAATCGAACAACTGGAAAGAAGGTCCGCACGTGTCCACGCTGGTAAGGTCGGAGTCGATACTTTCAAAATTCACACCTGTATCAGATTGTGTTTTGCGGTACATGGTCTCAAGATTATCTTTGTAAAGGTCAAACAGATCTGAAAAGTTGCCGTAGATGCAGTCGTGGCGTAGATCAAGGACCTTGACACCTTCAAGAAGGTCCAATAGAACCAGCTTGAACTGGTGTTTCAGAAGAGCCTGCGGGCGAGAGTTGATTTTATGAAGTTTTGCTTTTATGATATCATCGTTGGCTAGAAATCCAGCTTTCAAATTTAAGTGCTGTTCTAGCGAATATAGCGACGCTAGTAGCTGGGATAAAAGCGGCGATTCGGGGTCGTGCTCTAGCCAAATCAGAGAAAATATGGAGGATTCTTCAAGTGCATGGAGTCTTCCGGGGCTGTGGGACATGAATGAAGAAGAGAAGAGATGGATTTGTGGAGTTTATGAGGTGCCGCGAAAGTGGGAAGTGTTTAGAATATTTCCCTTTTAGGAGTAGTAATGACGCTTGCGCATGCATCGAAGCTTGTGTAGAAACGTCTTAGTTGCGAAATGTTCGAGCCGCAAATGTTAGATAGACAAGTAATAGTTGAATGTTAGTTAAGAAATGTTAGTTAAGAAATTTTAGTTAAGAAATGTTAGAAGAAATGTTAGTTAAGAAATGTTAGTTAAGAAATGTTAGTTAAGAAATGTTAGTTAAGATTATTCAGTTAAAGCAAATATTCAAATTGTTAGGTTCGAGATATGTAGTATTTCTTTGTGGTTCATTGTTTCCTATAAAAAAGGGCTCAAAGTCAAGGTTCACTCTTTTCTTACATACTTTTTTATTATTCCTACAAAGTCAGTCGTTCTCTGTAATCAGGCCAATTTCTTCAACCTGCAGCAGAGACTTCACGTGACGGAGAAGGTGTAGTGGTGTACTGACCTGAGGGTCTGACAAATGTAATGTTTGGAGAAATGAAATGTGGAGAAATGAAATGTTTGAACAAATAATACAGTTTGAACAAATGTCATATTTGAAGCGAGTGTATTATAAGCGAGTGTTAAAATTTGAACAAATAATCTAGTTTGAACAAATATAAATTTTAAGCGCGTGTTATAATTAGAAGTCTTAATGAATCAATCATACAGATTTTCACACATAGAGGAGTGCTATGGCATTATTTGCCAAGCTTGAATACTTGTGAAGTGAAAGCCAGCCCATTTGAAGTGCTCCCATGTATTGGTGACTGCCATATATCTATATGCAAGACAACACAATTTATTGAGCTTTTGGGCATTACGAGGAATTTGAAATTAGAGACTTATCAGCAGGTTCAAACGCTTTTCAAATTTATGACTTTTCTAAATGGTATTCAAAACTCGATAGCCAAAGATGTATCTGATAATAAGAATCGCGCGAGAACCAAACTTTTCGCGAAGAATAATGCGACTAAAATAATATAAGCTCTAAAATAATACAAGCTTTGAATAATACAAGCAGCAAGCCATTTCGAGAGCACCAAAGATATAACAAAAAGGTGTATATATCGAATACGCTATTTTCATTCTCCTGTTCGTCTGTTTTAAATTTCCACACAGACTCTAAGTGAAACAAGGACAGTGAAAGAAGTCAAAATCGAACACAAACCTAGAGGAATCAGCAAGAAAGTATCTTTGCTGAACAAGCATCTGACTAAGTTTACATCTGGATTAGAATACTGTCTGAGTAGAATACATTTGGTCCAACAAAGCTTTCAGAATATTCTGCAACTAGCAATACTTAGGTTCACGCCTCGAGATTGAAAAACAATTCCCAAGAAATTAATAATTTTATTCTTCACTGAATACTAGAATTAAACCAATACTGAATTTTCCACTAGCATGAATCACGACGAATACTCATATGGAAGAGGAGGAAGCCGAGGCTCATACTATGAGCGCAAAGATTCCTCGTACCGTGGCGGATATCGTGGCAGAGGAGGCTACAGAGGTAATAAGCCCATTGACCACTATCTGACCCTGTATCGTGGTCGAGGAGGTTATCGTGGCGAGCGAAATTATGGCCGTGGCGACGAATCATATGAAAACCTGAGAGGTTATCGTGACAGATACTATGAAGGCGAAAGAGATGGCAAGGAATATAGCTATTCCAGCAGCACACAGTTGCAAAGTGGCGGCGACTCCCCTCAGAACAGACGTCACGACACTTCTAGATATAACGACACTTCTAGACATCACGACACTTCTAGACATCACGACAATTCTAGATACAGCGACAATTCTAGATATGACGACATTTCCAGACAGTTTGACAGACAATATGATTCTCCCAGGAACAACGAGTCATCCAGAAAATACGACTCTCCCAAACACAACGACTCACCTAGACAATACGACTCAACCAGACATAACGACTCTCCAGACAGTACAAGACACCATGGATATCGAGACACCGAAAAGTACGACCGTGAAAACAGTTATCGCAAGCGGCACAAAGACGATGATAAGGAACTAGATGCCAAAAGAGGTGATAACGTGGCAGGCGAACTGAGGGAGCCGTCTGTCAAAGAGGAGTTGCGTGACCGGTTCGAGAAAAGCCACTCGTACAAAGCACGCCCGGATAATGGGCTGCGGAAAGCCAGCTCCTCTGAGGGGCTCGAAAAGGCAAAGACTCCGGTCGCTTATACGAATCCTTGGGTGAGTATCTTGAAACTTGGAGAGGGGAGAACTGCAGGGAGAGTTGAGGCCAACTTCAAGGAGGTGGCTAAGGTCAATAGCGAACTTGCTAAGCTACAAGAAGAAAAGGTGAGGCTCGAGAACTCCGTGGCTTTACTAGACATTTATGCAGCCCGAGATGCACTTAACATCGAGATTTGCACTGAAAAGTTGGACGAGTTCAGCTACCTATAAACGAGCAGAAGACCAAATTGGAAATCAAATTGAAAAATCAATTTTAGAAGCGGAATTGAACGAAAGTGAGTTGACAAGTGAAGTTCAACAGAAGTGAGTTGACAAGTGAAGTTCAACAGAAGTGAGTTGACAAAAGTGAAATTGAGCAAAAGCAAAGTTGATCAAATCTAATCGATCAAGCGAAACGACTAAACAGAGTTCAGTACGTCGTGTCTTCATTGTCTCTACTACAAGGTACTGCACACAAAGTACCTCGGCCCTCACCTTCCGCAACTTTCACCCATGAGCGTGTTTCTTCACACACAGCAATGCCATCCCACTTAATCGATACAATTTCAGAGTCCAAAGTGGCGCAGGCTGTTCTATACGCCGCTCTCATCGCTGGTATTTACAAGTTGACCACCGCATCTTTGTCCTTGGCTGCGCTTGTCTATGATTTGTTTCTTGCGCCCCCAACCAACTACGCCAAGTATGGTGCCAAGAAAGGAAAGTGGGCGGTGGTCACCGGTGCTTCCGACGGAATTGGCAAGGAGTACGCTCTTCAGTTGGCCAAAAAAGGCTTGAATGTGGTTTTGGTGTCGCGTACCTTGTCCAAATTAGAAGCCATTGCCTCCGACATTGAGTCCAAATTCAGAGTTGAAACCAAGGTCATTGCTTTTGATGCGTCCGTTGACAACGAGGAGAATTACAAGCGCATAAAGGAAGTGATTGCAGACTTGCCTGTGACGGTTCTCATCAACAATGTGGGCCAGTCGCACAGTATTCCGGTGCCATTTTTGGAAACTGACACCAAAGAATTGACTGACATCGTTACCATCAACAACGTTGTTACCTTGAAAATCACCCAAGCCGTCGCACCTGTGATTGTCAAGACTGTTGCCGCAGAGAAGAAGAAGGTCAGAGGTTTAATCTTGTCTATGGGATCGTTTGGAGGGTTGATCCCCACCCCTTATTTGGCCACCTACTCGGGCTCCAAGGCGTTTTTGCAGCAATGGTCCGCTTCTTTGGCTGGAGAATTGAAGCCCCTTGGAGTTGATGTGGAGTTGGTTGTGTCATACCTCGTGACCTCCGCCATGTCCAAGATTAGAAGAACAAGCGCCACGATCCCCAACCCCAAGCAATTTGTCAACTCAACGTTGAACGGAGTCGGAAGAAGAGGAGGTGCTCAGGAGAGATTTGCCACGAGCACGCCCTACTGGTCGCATGGACTCATGCACTTTTTCATTGAAAACACCGTGGGAGTACATTCCAAGATTGTCAACAAGCTCAACTTTGACATGCACAAAAGCATTAGAGTTCGCGCCTTGAAGAAGCAGGCCAGAAAGGCCGACTAGGTGCTGAATATTACAGACCGTTACACTGTGTTGAATACTAAATCAGGCAAGAGCCTAGCTATGTTGATATTACGTGAGGAAAACCAGTACATCCGTGCAGGCCATAGCCAGCCGTGCCAGTGCGATTTGGGATATATTGGCAAAGCCACGTAGATCTAGACCAAGCCGTTCTCTTAATCGGAGCCGTAGTAGCCCAGCAGCAGACCCCATCCTCAGAAGAAGACAAGGGTGGGCCGAGAGTGGTGTGGTTGTATGCAGTACGGAATCTTCCAGAAATCACTCGAAGTTCGCACGCTAGCAACGCTCCACCAATATAACAAGCCGGCACGCGAAAATCTGACACCCTACTACAACATGGTAAAAGAGACAAAGCTCTATGACTTATTGGGGGTGTCCCCATCAGCCAGTGAAAGCGAGTTGAAAAAAGCATACAGAAAAACAGCCCTCAAGTACCATCCGGATAAACCCACCGGAGATACGGAGAAATTCAAAGAAATCTCGGAAGCCTTTGATATCTTGTCCAATGCCGACAAAAGACAAGTCTACGACGACTACGGAATAGAAGCCGCCAGAGGCAATGCTCCTGCAGGCGGCGACAATCCATTTGCCGGCGGTGGTGGTGCTGGAGGCGGCCCACATTTCAACTTCAGTTCTGGCGGAGACGGATTTTCTCAGGCAGATGCATTCAACATTTTCTCTCAAATGGGAGGATTTGGAATGGACGGCGGGTCAGGATTCGGCGGCGGCTTCGGCGGCGGCTTCGGTGGCGGGTCCCGGTTTGGCGGTGGCGGCGGCGGAATGCCCGGTGGATTTGGCGGCGGAGCAGGCGGCTCCAGATACAGCAGGCCCGAGCCCGACACGGTGACCATGCAATTGCCCGTATCGTTGGAGGATCTCTACAGTGGCGCCACCAAGAAAATGAAGTTGAACCGCAAAAGTGCCAACGGAATAAAGGAAAGCAAGGTCTTGGAAGTGAAGATCAAACCAGGATGGAAAGCGGGAACCAAGATCAACTTTGCCAACGAGGGAGATTTCCAACAGGAGTGTGATGCACGCCAAACGGTGCAGTTTATGATCGAGGAGAAGCCACACGCAGTGTTCAAGAGAGACGGCAATGATCTTATTGCCACGGTGCCTATTTCGTTCAAGGAGGCCTTGCTTGGCTTCGACAAAGAGGTGCTCACGTTGAGCGGACGCAAAATCAATATCTCCCGGTCCACGCCTGTGCAGCCTACGTCCACCAACAGATACCCCAACTTGGGAATGCCCATTTCCAAGGAGCCCGGCCGGTATGGTGACCTCGTGGTGACCTACAAGGTTGACTTCCCGGTGCACTTGACGGCAGACCAGAAGGAAGCCATTAAGAAGGCTTTTTAAGAAACGGCAGGCCCTAATCTACAGTTTGCCCACTGACTCCGGCACAATGCCATTCATGAATAATAGATCAGGACTAATGACACATATTAGTTGAACAGACGACACATTGAACAGATGTCACATTAGTTGAACAGACGACACATTAGTTGAACACATTAGTTGAACACATTAGTTGAACACATTAGTTGAACACATTAGTTGAACACATTAGTTGAACACATTAGTTGAACAGATGACAGCATCAATCGGTATTATAGAGAATACACAACTTCCATAGCATATCGTAGACAGAGCAGGCTTTGCGCTATGTGCAGGCCCGCGAGTTATCGTAGCTCCTACTCTCAAAACTACACCAACATACACTTATTTCCATACACCAACACTTACTTTATACACACAAAAAACGGCTCTGCAGATGTCAGTCATTCTCGCGTCCGCCGGATTCGACCATACTATCCGCTTTTGGGACGCCCTAACGGGAGTATGCTCGCGCACAATTCAGCACACAGATTCTCAGGTCAATCGCCTCGAAATCACCTCCGATAAGCGTTTTTTGGCTGCGGCAGGAAACCAATATGTCCGCCTATACGATATACGACAGACTGGAAATTCCGGCAACAATGCAACTTCTACATCCGCCGCAAACGGAAACTCTTCAGGAGCCGCCGGCGCTCTGAACGGAAATCTGAGCCCAGTCATGACTTTTGAGGGCCACCGCAGCAACGTCACGCTGATAGCGTTTCAGGCCGAAAACAGATGGATGGTTTCGTCGCTGGAGGACGGAACGGTGAAGGTGTGGGACGTGCGCTCACCATCCGTCCAGAGAAACTACAAACATTATTGCCCAGTCAACGAGGTGGTGATCCATCCCAATCAGGGAGAATTGATCAGTTGTGATCACGACGGAAATATTCGCATATGGGATCTTGGCGAAAACCAGTGCACCCACCACTTGATTCCGGAAGACGATGTGCCCATCAACTCGCTCTCTGTGGCCAGCGACGGAAGTATGCTCGTGGCAGGAAACAACAAGGGAAATTGCTATGTGTGGAAGATGCAGAACCAGAAGGACATCACTTCGCTCACACCGGCCACAAAGTTCCGATCCCACCTGAAGTATATTACCAGAGTGGTGTTGCTGACGGACATGAAACATTTGGCCACGTGCTCGGCGGACCATACTGCTCGGATCTGGCTGACGGAAGATAATTTTGCACTAGAAACAACGCTTCAGGGTCACCAGAGATGGGTTTGGGACTGTGCTTTTAGTGCTGATAGCGCATACTTGGTGACGGCGTGCTCAGACCATTATGTGAGGTTGTGGGACTTGTCCAATAGCGAAACTGTGAGACATTATAACGGTCACCATAAGGGTGCTGTATGTGTTGCTTTGAATGATGTTTAAAAGTTAAGATGTTCAAGGTTAATGTTCAAGTTAATGTTCAAGTTAATGTTCAAGGTTAATGTTCAAGTTAATGTTCAAGTTAATGTTCAAGTTAATGTTCAAGTTAATGTTCAAGGTTAATGATATCAGAAGATACTAGAGGAGAGAGATTTACACTGGCCAAAAATCCCAATTATGTTGTGGACTGCATTTTGCCTCTCGACCCGCTACCATAGGTACGTTGAGCGATACCTATACAGACAAAGAATTAATGAGTTCATTGACGCCGAGATCCTATGGTACCAATCATAGGCCGAAATAGAGTTTTTGCAAGGTTATACTCTGAGTGATATTGTTACTCTACAGTCGAAGATAGGCGCCTCGAATTCACTTAATGCCGAGAAAATAGCTCTCTGGAATAAAGCCCTGGATTAAAGCCTTAAACTCTAGATCTAGGTGCTTTTCAGTTGCTCAGGAGAGAAAATAGATTTCATAAAGGTCGAGATCGTACAATTAATTCTGGAGTACGAATGATTTTAGTAATTCTGCAATACAATTGATCATGTATACAAATAGTTTTGTAATATATATGCTATGGAGGTATTTTAAAATTGCCTAAAGCCAATCCTTATCGCCACTGTCACCACTCAAATCCTCCAACAAGTCAACGAAGCTGTGTGGGTTGAGATCCAAACTGGCGCTGATGTCATGATGTGACATAAGCTCGACTTCCGTGCCTTTGGACGAGACGTTAAAAGACCACCGGTCATATTCCTCACGGAAAAAACCGCCTAGCTCCAAACTCCAGAATATGTACTCATCCACCCAACACCTCACCGTCCACCAGGACTCAAAACTATCGGCTTCGAATGAACTCAATTCACGGAGGCAAGCGGTGAAAACATTGGACATGATGAGCGAAAAGAGCCAGGGGCTGACATCGGGAAACATACCGGGGATTTCAAAAACGAATTTGGCGTACTTTGCCAATGTGCAACCTTCTGGGGACTCCTCGAGTAGTTGGGGAGTTTTCACTGCCAACAACTCCAACAAAGAATTCGAGTTGGATTCGGAGCAGGGTATGACCCTCAGCACGATATCTCTGAAATTAATGCGGCTCCAGTCGCTCATCATGGTGCTTCGAATTGAGGCATTGGCCAACATCTTCGACGCGCCACCTCCAGTTTTGATACACTGCAAAAGACGTTTCAAAAGCTGTACAAAGCGACGCGCAAGCTTGAGTTTCATTTCAACAAAAGGCTTCGGAAACTTGCTGTTCAAAGACAATGTAAGCTTGCCAATATAACCGGTAGCTACTTCGTGCAACGGAGACGTTATTTCGGAAGGCACATTCTGCAAGTGCAAACGTGCAAGCATTTTCAACATTGCCCCGTACATAATGGTATCGCAGTTTCTAACCCACTCGAGAACATTCGCATCGGTGAGGATCTTGAATATAGGCGAAACCAACATGGCCGGGCTTGGAGTCAAGGCAGCAAAAAGCTTCTTCACCTGCATGAAGCGCATCTGCTCGAAGATGGTGGTGCAGTGGATTCTGTACAAGGAGTGCAAAGTGTCGGTCAAATCTGCATCCACCTCGTAATCTTTAGGAAGGAAACCGTTTATCAACGGTAAGCTCAAGGGTAAATTTATGGGATCTTGCGCAATTGAACTCTCCATCATCACGTATATGTTGGGGAGAAATGCTAGATCATTGACCTGGAAATGGTCACTTTTGTGGGTGGAGCTCACAGGACTCTGGAGCATGCGATTGTTGATGGGACTCTCCGGGCGAGACGGGGTATTGTAGGTGATTGAGTGTGGAGAGTCGACGCCAACAGATGAATAAGTAGATGCTGGTGAAGCGGGCACAGACTGCTCGCCAATCAATTTGATGCCGCAAAAGTGGTACTTGGACCGGCCTCTCATTCCAAGACGACGTGATTTAAGATTGGGAAAAATCAAGCGCACAAGTTTGAAGAAGAGCCCAGAAAGAAGCGGCTGCACATTGTAGCATGCACACATTTGCACATAGCGGGCGTAAAACCTGTTTCTGGGCACAACGGCGGATGCAGAGGATTTGCAGGACTTCAAAACCCAAGCGAGAGCCAATGCTTGATGATGCTTTTCACCTTTTCCCAGCTTCAAAGAGACAAGCGTTTCGAACACAGGATCGTCCTGCGCTTCCGAATCACCGGAGTCAATCAGCTTAAGTTTTTCAACCACATCGGGGAGCTCCGAGGAGCAGATTTGGTCAGCGGCTGCCCTTAAGGCAAAATCCGAGCCTTGACTTGAGTCTGAACGAGGACGCTTCCGAGAATTGGGAGTCGAGGTGGAAACAGAGTAATTCGAGCCATCAGGGACTACCGAAGAGGAACTGGTGGCAACATGGCCAGAAAACACCTCTTGGCCAGAGATCATCTGCTGCATAGCGTTGAGCTGAGGCTGCTTGTACTGCATCAATGGATTGTACATTGACAACTGTGGGTCTTTGGCCACAGAGTTCAAGTCCTGGGGTGTGGGCTGTTGAGGAAAGCTGGGATGGGGACTTGACATTGGTAAGTAGTGGACCTGGTTCGGAATACGGGAAGTGTCCGAATTAGGCATGTAGTCAAGAGCCTTGGAAGGATATGGCCGATGCGAAGTTGGGAACAGTTGGATCAATTGCTCATGCTGGTCGAACGACTGCAGAAAATCAAGCCCAGGAGAGTTCAGGGCGAGAATTTGCAGGTTGTTGGAATGCAATGCGGGAGAGTCAAACGGTGGTTTGACATGGGCTTTTTGAAAGGGACTTTGAAGATGCTGTAAATACTCATGACCATTTTTATGAGCACGAGTTTGATTATTGAGATATGCACCGTTTTTGGGGTTGACATTTTGGTTCAAGTTGACGTTCTCGTTCAAATTGACGTTCTCGTTCAAGTTGATGTTCTCATTCAAGTTGATGTTCTCATTCAAGTTGACGTTTTCATTCAAGTTGACACTTCGGTTCAAATTGACATTCTCATCATTGACATCCTTCCTATACGTCTTTTCAGCCATTAAGATCCTCTCTTCATAAAGCGCCGTCTCGGCAATCTGATGATATGTATCGTCGTGACCATTAACAGAATATGGGGTGTTATGCATTTCGGGACCATACGTTTGAAATAGCCCCAGTGTGGGTGGTGCAGGCGATGCCGACTGATACAGACCCCCAGAAAAGTTCAGCTTAGCCTTGGAATCTCGCATTGGAGATACATATGGTTGAAACGAAAAGAAACAAGTGTTTTGTGCAGGGAAAGTTGGTGGAGGAGTTTTGGCGATCGGAGGAAAAAACGCTTTATTCCTAGAGACGCCATCAAACGGTGTGGTGTGCATGCGACAGGTAATGATCTAGGGTTGACGCAGATGTGAAACTTCCTGCGTATGGGCCCACCATCGGATGGGCTGGTTGGAAAAATCGCTACTGTGCCGGATTATTGCTGAAAGAAGACGACGCTTGGTATTGACATGCAAAACGTGTCTTTTGGTCGAACATTGTGTTGGTGGTTCGTTGCCATTCATGTGCACCAGGCGAGATCGCCCTGTGTGCAGGACATTGATTCCCCCAGCGGTCCGGCGGACCACGGCTGGCCCCAAAATACAAGGGCTTTTGGATCGGATTTGCTGCCGAAAATCCCATCTTTTCGCTAGCCGCAAGCGCCGATTTTGACACCGCCGAGATGCCGTTTTGATGTGAGCTGAGGTGACACTGCACGCCGCACTTTCTGCAGGACAACAAAGAAATGCCTACTGACATGAGATTGTCAGATTCGGCAGATCACCTCCGGCACGCTGCCAACTCCGGAACGGGCGGTATGCCAGCAAGATAGGATACACCCGTGCACCAGGCCAAGTTTTAGTGCCGGGACCCAAAAAGGGTCTTGTGTTCCTGCATCAGGGTGCTGTATATAGATGGTCACGTGCTTAGTAATGCCGTAGAGGCGCAGGCAGCGCCGCATAGCGTGCGGCCTAAATACACGTGATCTGGCACGTGATCTCAATGTAATGCAGCACGTGATCTTGAATTGATATGTCACGTGGTATTAATTGAAGCGACACGTGATCGTTCACGTGATGAGGAGCGCATCGGCATCGCTTTTTTAAAAAACCATCATCTCAATAAACCAACTACATATTCACCATGGCCATATTACCCGCAGACACAGAAGTGCTTTTGCGGAAAAGGAAAAACGCCGACAGAAAACGGATCGAGAAGCAGGAGGCTCTCCGTGTGAAGAAGGAAAAAGAAGCCAAGAAAAGCACAAAGACCCCACATGACAAGTTTGTCCGTGCCGAAACTTTGGTCATGAGAAACATGGCATCCATGATCGAGCAAAAGCGGTTGAAGAGCATTTTGAAGCACGAGCAGCAAGGAGACAAAGTTTCCAGCAGCAAGGAATATCCTCCCAGACTTGTATTTGTGATGAGAATCGAGAGACAGAACAAATCGTTGAACATTCCCAAAATGGCCGCCAACGTGCTTGACGCCTTGAAACTCACAGAGCCCAACTTGGGAGTCTTTGTCAAGTTGACCAAGACTGTCGAGCCTGCATTGAAGATTGTGTCTCCTTTCGTTGTTGTAGGAACACCATCTTTGGCCTCGGTACGTCACTTGTTCCAGAAAAGAGCATGTATACCTGCACCCGACCACGACGAAAACGCCGACGAAAATGACGACACGGCGCCAAAAACCGTCAAGTTGGATAACAACCAGGCCGTCGAGGACCGGTTCGGAGACGACTTGGGGCTTATTTGTATTGAGGATGTGATTCATGAAATCGTCACTTTGGGCGACAACTTCAAGGCCGTCAATTCATGGTTGGCTCCTTTCCCTTTGCTGGCACCCAATAAGGGCTGGTCGGCCACTACCAAATTGGAGAAGATATTGACTGATGCAGAGAACAAGAAGCATAACTCTTTGGCCGGGCACTCGAAGTTGGAGGAGACTGAGATTGACAAGTTTATTGCTGCGCAGAATTAGGCTTCTTTTTCATAGAACAAATGGGTAGTCTCCTTTTCATAGAAACACATCAAATAAGATTGATCCATAAGAGTAAGTGAAGATAATAGGTAAGAAACCGTGAGTGAGGCCAGTTCCGGGGCCCGGAACTCACGAGGGCACGTGCCTTGGTCTATATGCAGTTCCGACCTCTTGACCCAGGTCGTTTGTTCCTCCCAAAAACACAAAAATTTTGCCACGGACTGTGGCATAGCATCCATTCTCTCAATATGAGTATCTTGAGCATGTTACGAGTAGCGGAAGCTTGGTATCAGTGTGAAATGCTTTCCATGGTCATCACCCTCGGAACTCGTTATTTCTCAGACAATTAGGTAAGTAACTTGGCTAGGAAAGAAACTAACAGATAAAAGTAACAAAATAAAAGACACAGATAAAATTTAGCAAATAACAGAGAAAATCAAAAAGATAAATTAGCCAATAACAGAAATCAAAAAGATAAATTAGCCGATAACAGAAATCAAAAAGATAAGAGGAGCCAAAGCATTTAGTATTGCACCACGTGATTCCATAGTCCCACATCACCATTCGCGTGCGCGCTAGATATCACAATACAAATCAGTACCACCGATTAGTATCATGTCTTTCAATGTCTATAACATAATCTCCCAATCGGAGAGTCATACATATAAACTCATGCAGCTCCCCAAAGAAGTTGTGGAGTATATGCGGAGTGCAGACAAGCCCCTCCAGTTCAAGGCGCCAGTGTCTTCCCAAAACCAGCTCGTCTTGTGCACTGACGCGTCAACTTATAGTGTTCGCCAGATGAAACACTCCAATACGCAACTTATTCTTAACGATATGTCCGTCAACGGCATGGGTACTCAAATCAGGCATAACTCCGACGCGCCAATGCTGCTGCTACTGCTGCTGCTTGTAGCCGTTGGCCTGTCGTCATACCAGTACGAACTCGCTCAAATCCTGGGTCACGTGGACACCGCCGGCATTCCTGTGTATGATGGCACCCGGGAAGAAGTGGACGGCGAGAAAACCGTCGCTGAAGTTTTGAAAGACTCTCCAATAGCCGAAAACGAGTTTCCCTCCGTGTGGCATAACATCAACGGCAGCGAAGTTGCAGGAAAAGCCGTGATTTTGAGCTCCAAAATGGTCACAGACGTTCTCTACGTGCTTATATCCATCTTGGCCCAGAAGAAGATGCAGGACTTCACTCTTGAAGAAATCCATGGGTCTGTGGTGCAAGAGAACCGGAGATTTACTAAATCGGTGTTAACAACGGTGGCTAGTCGGTTTAGTCTCAAGTCTGGCGTCCGCTTCCAAATTGACGAAAATGCCGTAGCCAGATGGTTTGGAACCGAGGCTTTGAAGAACTTACAAGGCATTATATCGGACAAAGACTTTTTGATCGAGTGGAAATCGAGCCTTCCGCCGCTTTTCAGCGCATCTTTGGATCTCAAGGCACTCCGGGGGCGCTTTTACCGTCCGACGGTGGGAAAACTCCGATATATCAATGTGGCACTTCTCTCTGCCGACTTGAACACACGAGTCAAAGAGCTCTTCAAGATAGTAAGCGAGTGGGACTACGAAGAGTTTTTGCCCTTGGTGGCCGAATTGTTGCCTGCAAATAAGAAGCCAGATGCTGTGATCTTGAAGTATGCCAGGAAGAAGAGAAATGGAAAGAAACAAGTTGTGTGTCCACGGTAATGAATGAACAGTGAATGACTGTGACCGTGATCTCTAAGCTATGATCCCAATCACTTGTGATTCATGGCGTCTCCATCCATGGTCTTAATTCCAAGACCTCACAAGCTTCAATTTTGTTTCAGCTCACTGCCGTCTTATTTCAGATCACGTGCCAATTTCATGTATGACTCATTGACTCTTTTCTCCCGAGCTGTTATTTCCTACGCTTTACTTTCAAGTATGGAAAACAGTCCAAGTTGACTGAATTCGCATTTCGCAGCTGCGAGTCTCGGAACAATACGCGCACGTCCAATACTCGGCTCAACACACTGCGTACCGCAAAACACCACCATCAAGAAACATGGAAAACACGTTTTTGATATCGCTCATTGTATGTCCGTCTCGATCCATGACATACTCGCAAGCATACTAACTCGCAGTCTGGAGCATGTGCGGGAACTTCTACGGACCTTGCTTTTTTCCCGATTGACACCTTGAAAACAAGGCTCCAAGCCAAAGGCGGCTTCTTCCATAATGGCGGATGGAGCGGCATCTACAAAGGCCTTGGCTCGGCATTGGTGGCCCTGGCGCCTTCGGCGTCTCTCTTTTTCATCACGTACGATGGTTTGAAAGACTACACAAAAGATAAGCTTCCGACCACCGCCAGCCATATGATCAGCGCCACAGGCGGTGAGATAGCTGCTTGTATGGTGCGGGTTCCGGCCGAGGTGGTGAAGCAGAGAACCCAGGCAGGAATCAAGGGTGTAGCCAATAAGGCCACATCGTGGGCCAACTTTCAGTACTTGCTTCAGAACAAGTCGGGAGAGGGGGTGCTTCGGGGTCTTTACCGAGGCTGGAACACGACCATTCTTCGAGAGATTCCCTTTACCATGATCCAGTTTCCATTGTATGAGAAGCTCAAGAAAGTGTGGTCTGCGTATGATCAGACGGAGCTTTCACTTTTGAAAGGAGCCATTTGTGGCCTGATTGCTGGCGGGTTTGCAGCTGCCGTCACGACGCCGCTCGACGTGATTAAAACTAGAATCATGCTCAATTCCGAGAGAATATCCGTGGCCACTTTAGTCAGACAAATGATGGCTGAAGAGGGTCCTCGTGTTTTCTTAAACGGGATTGGCCCCCGTACGTGCTGGATCAGTGCAGGCGGAGCAATCTTTCTTGGATGTTACGAGTTGGTAAGCACGAACCTTAGGACTCAGAAGGTCTCCACTTTCAGCGGTTGAGCAAGTGTGAAAAATCCCAAATCAGTGGTGAAAAACCAAATCAGTGGTGAAAAGTCCGATTTCAGAGGTCAAAAATCCCATTTCAGCGGTGAACAAATCTCCATTAAATGATTATTGTCAATGATCAGTGACATGATTCTGGTTCTACAATTGACCATCGGTGTATCAAAATGACGGTGTTCCGGTCTCTACGGATCACCTGACACGGTCAGCTAAAGATATCAGTTTCTGATACAGGAGTCAAGCCATGGGATGATATACAGGAGCATAACTTGGAACTGTCTTAGAGTGGAAGTGTACATAGAGCTGTCACAGCTGAGAAAACTAATAGAAACAGTCAGCAGATGCTTACAGCTCTGGCTATAATGATAATCCTCAAGTGTGGACCCCACCAGTACACCGCGGGGCCATCGAAAATTTCATGGTGCGCGCACGACCGCGCGGTCTCGCTCGGTCTATCATATCTCCGAACCCCGTCTTTCGCCTCCGCTTTGTCATCCAACATGTTCACCAAATTTACAAGACTAGCAAGGCCCCTAATTCAGACACAGGTGGCCAGGCCTCTTCGTATGTTGGCTACTTCGGCACCACCCGAAGGTTCGTCCATCTCGTTGAACTCTGCCACGAGAGATGACTCTAAATTCGGCACCAAACCCATTTATTTGGATGTTCAGGCAACAACACAGACCGACCCACGTGTTTTAGACAAGATGTTGCAGTTTTACACAGGACTCTATGGAAATCCCCACTCCAGCACACATGCCTACGGTTGGGAAACGGAGAAGGAGGTGGAAACGGCACGTGCCCACATTGCCAAGGTGATCAATGCAGACCCCAAAGAAATCATCTTGACGTCGGGCGCCACCGAGTCAAATAACATGGCCATAAAGGGTGTGCCACGTTTTTACAAGAAAACCAAGAATCATATTATCACCACTCAGACTGAGCACAAATGTGTGTTGGACTCCGCCAGACATATGCAAGACGAGGGCTTCGAGGTGACGTATTTGCCTGTGAACTCGGAGGGTTTAATCAGTTTGGACGACTTGAAGGCTGCTATTAGAAAAGACACGGCACTTGTGTCTATCATGGCCGTCAACAACGAGATCGGAGTCATTCAGCCTTTGAAGGAAATCGGAGAGATCTGCAGAGCCAACAAAATCTTCTTCCACACCGATGCTGCACAGGCCTACGGCAAAATTCCTATTGACGTCAACGAAATGAAAATCGACTTGATGTCCATCAGTTCCCACAAAATCTACGGGCCCAAGGGTGTGGGTGCATGTTTCGTGCGCAGAAGACCCAGAGTCAGATTGGATCCAATCATGACCGGTGGTGGACAGGAGAGAGGCTTGAGATCTGGAACTTTGGCACCCCCTTTGGTGGCCGGCTTCGGAGAGGCTGCCAGACTCATGATCTCTGAACAAAGTTACGACAGCGCATACATCAAAAGACTTTCCAACAAATTGAAGGCCGGATTGTTATCCATTCCAGAAACACAATTCAACGGTGTCTTGTCGAACGAGTCCATGCAGTACCCCGGATGTGTGAATATCTCATTTGCATACATTGAGGGTGAGTCTTTGTTGATGGCTTTGAAGGACATTGCCTTGTCTTCTGGCTCTGCATGCACTTCTGCATCGCTCGAGCCATCTTATGTGTTGCACGCATTGGGTGCCGACGATGCATTGGCACACTCGTCCATTAGATTCGGAATTGGTAGATTTACCACGGAGGCCGAGATTGATTATGTGATTCGTGCCATTAATGAGAGAGTGGAGTTTTTGAGAAAAATGTCGCCTTTGTGGGAGATGGTTCAAGACGGTATTGACTTGAACTCCATCGAGTGGAGCGGTCACTAGACCAAGGTGTCTACGTAATGCAAATAGCGAATTCATATTGTTATAGAATCAGCAACGGGGCTCATCACTACGTATGAATCATACTGTTATAAATTTGGCCACTGGGCTCATCATTCTACGTATGAATCATACTGTTATAAATTCATTCTACGTAATGCACATATGAATCATTGTTGGAGATTCAAGTACCTCGGATAAGTGGAGTTGACACACCCGTACACCACGCGCCCGGCCCGGCACCGGCGTAAAGTGCTATAAATTGTTAAGTGCTATAAATTCTCCTTTCCGCTACTTTTCAACCTGCAAAAACAATATGTCTACCACGAAAAAAATTACCCTTCTTCCCGGAGACCACGTCGGTGCCGAGATTGTCGACGAGGCCGTCAAGGTACTCAAGGCAATCGAGGAAAACACGCCGTTTCAAAAGATCAAATTCGAGTTCGAGACTCATTTGATTGGTGGAGGTGCCATTGACGCCACCGGCGAGCCATTGCCCGACAAATCCTTGGAGGCTGCTAAAAACTCGCATGCTGTTTTGTTGGGTGCCGTTGGAGGCCCCAAGTGGGGAACCGGCGCCGTCAGGCCCGAGCAGGGCCTTTTGAAAATCAGAAAGGAATTGGGCCTTTACGCCAACTTAAGACCGTGCAATTTCGTCTCCGACAAGCTTTTGGAGTTGTCTCCATTGAAACCGGAGACTGCCAAAGGTACCGAATTCACTGTGGTGCGTGAATTGGTGGGTGGAATCTACTTTGGAGAAAGACTGGAGCAGGAAAACAGCGCCAACAACGACGAGGCCTGGGACACGGAAAAGTACTCCGTGGCTGAGGTGACCCGCATTACACGGATGGCTGCATTTATGGCTTTGCAGCATAACCCACCATTGCCTATTTGGTCTTTGGACAAGGCCAATGTCTTGGCTTCCTCTCGGTTGTGGAGAAGAACTGTCGACAAGGTGATAGCAGAAGAGTTTCCCCAGCTTTCTGTGCAGCACCAGTTGATTGACTCGGCCGCCATGATTCTTGTGCAAAACCCCACCAAACTTAACGGTATCGTCATTACCTCCAACATGTTTGGTGACATTATCTCCGACGTGGCCTCGGTTATTCCCGGCTCTTTGGGTCTTTTGCCTTCTGCTTCCTTGGCTTCTTTGCCTGACACAAACTCGGCATTTGGTTTGTACGAGCCATGTCACGGCTCCGCTCCGGATTTGCCTGCCAACAAAGTCAATCCTGTGGCCACGATTTTGTCCGCTGCCATGATGTTGAGATTGTCTTTGGACTGTCTTAAAGAAGCTGAGGCTTTGGAGAAGGCTGTTGGAGAGGTGATTGATTCGGGTATTAGAACTGCAGACTTGAAGGGCAACAGCTCGACCCAGGAGGTTGGCCAGGCCATTGTGGATGCAGTCACCAGAATCTTGAAGCTGGCTTGATGCCTTTGGGTTTAGTGTTACGAGTAATATATTGTATACTGATTACTGTAATTATCCTCCTTCTATTCTATCCTTATCGTATGATTCATTCTTCGTATTTCCTGTCCTTCGTATCTATCCTGTTTGTATCTGTCTTGTTTCTATCTATTCTGTCCCTCGGTTTATCCAGTCCTTCGTATCAGATCTGTACGTTTCCATTGAGTATGTCAGACAAAAAAGCCATTGACCCAAAGTCAGTCAATTCACCGGTTCCCAAGTCGGAGATTTTCGTCCAGTTGTTATCATTGCTGGCACCGTCCTTCAACCGCTGTGGTGGGTATAGATTTTCGTTCATCAAAGTCTTCTCACTCGATGAAGAGGTGATCACCATGCTGTCACGATTACCGCCTATCTTCAATAATTCTAAGGCCGTGCCAATCTCTTGGGAAGAAAAATACTCTTCCGAAGACGTGGTAAAGTCGGAGTCGTGTAATATCTTAATCCCCTTGACTTTTCCTGCCTCCAGATCTGGTGTTTGTATCTCAAGTGACTCATTCTGAGGAGGAGTTTGAAGCGGGTTCCTTTGCTCCTGGCTGGTGGTCTGCAGAAGACTCTCTCCAAATGCAAGAATCTGGTGGCTCAAACTAAACTCGCGGTCTAATCCCAAGCTGAACTCCTTCACGTAGTTGGATGACATGGATTGATATGATAAGCTGGATTCATCGCTTTTCTCCGCTTGAACTGGCGCCTCTTTGGAGAAACTATTCTTGATGAATGTTTCCACGTCGAAATTGGATAACGTGTCGCTTGATGAGTCAAATCGATGGTAGAGTGACTTCATGCTATTCTCCAAAGATTTGGCAAATCCATTGGTTTCGGCCTCGTCTTCGATAGCCTTCAATTCGGCATGGAGATTTGAATAAGAGTCTCTAGCCAACGCCACCCAGTTTGCGCTCTCGTCTTCACTGAATATGCTTGTGGGAATATCGTTGTACATTCGATACTTTGCATAAATTTCAGACGCTTTTCCAATTGCTGCTTTCTGTTGCGGAGAGATGTCTGCAGATTCTCGTGAATAAATAGAGCTTTGTGCTGTGTTTAGTCCACGGAGTCGACTTATTGGTTGCATCTTCATTTCTTCGTTCTTCAATTTTGAATGAGAGCTGACGGGTACTTCCAGACGTGGCTCGGCGGGTGGAGCCTTCCGTTTGAAAGTCTTTTCGATTTTGGAGTTGACATTGACCAGTTTGAAAACATTGGCTTCTTCCTCTTCACTTGTTTTCCCAGTTATCTCGCCATTGCTCTTTAATGCCTCAGGCTCTGTGTTTGTGTCTTTTTGAGCAGTTACATGCTCTTCTCCAATCATCAAAGCCTTTTCTTCCGGGACGATACCCTCTTCTTCCTCATGAATTAGAATTTCCGGTTCCAAACATTCAACATCCTCTTCTTGTTGCTTGCTGAAACAGCTGTGATCTAACTCGCCAGCTTGCTCAGATTGCACGCCATGAACATGAGTTTGATTAAATGTATCAGTCATCTGATGCTCTGAATAAACATCATCGGCTACAGCTTCGATGCCATCGGAATACTCTGGAATATTTTCGAGCCTATCAGGGGCTGGAAACTCAAACGCAGAATTCACGTCCAAAGATCCCGTGCTGTATTTCGATGATGAATTCGTGGCTGCGGATAATACTCTTCTTTCTTGTGCTGGTTGTTCTCTCACTATCTCGGCCTCCATCTGCTCCGGGGAAATCATAAGTGGCGTGGAAATTTTCCTGACTGAGCCTTGATCAACGTAACCCGAGTCATGGATCGAAGATTGAATAGTAGACGCCTCGTACAACTCGGGATTCGGCTTGTACAATTTGTCGAAGTTTTGCTTTCGCCCGCGAGGAATACCTGTGTCTGATATCAATTGCATGCTGTTTCTTGACGGGATCTGGCTTTTTGTTTTCCTCTTTTTCTTCAAGCCGAACCTCAGGATGAAAGCGTAGATTCTCGAGCTCAGTAGGCCTCTTTTATCACTTCCTTTAGAGCCTGACTTTTCTGGTTTAGTTGAGTCATGTGCATTTTTGACAGGCACTCTAGTTTCTGGGTATGCAGGGTAATTTTCGAGAAAAGAATTACTCGATTTTGGCAGATAAGAGGTGGAAATTGCCACGAATTGGGAGAGTAATTGACCATTGGATTTGATCAAGGCCTCAGTAAAGGAACTGGAGTGAAGAATAACATCCATACAATGGGCAAAAATGGTTTTGAGCGATTCACTAATCACCTCAATGGGTATTTCCTCATTAATCTTGAGACTTCCTTCTCTGTTGTATCCAACAATGCTTATGGTTTGCTCGTTGTAAAATGACATAGTCAAGACAATCGAAACTCCTGAGCTTGATTCGAGAATATGTCTAGCTTCAGCCTCACTCAAGTTGAGGAGAAGGACGATGCCCGATTGTGCAATTTCCTGTCCATATTCTTGGTACTGATGTGCGCAGTAGAATCTGGTGAGATCTGGATCCATACACTTGAAAAGATGGAAAGGAGTGCACTTATTCAATATTTGTGCTTTGCAAATATGTTCCATGATCTTGTTGCAAACCGCCAGGGAGTCCTCCGAAGAAGTCGTCTTGTAGTTGATCGTGTGTGTAACATTAGTATCGGCTTGCCGGAAAGTATTGTTTCCATAAGGCATGAAAGTGAGACACTGGCCAACAGATGAGTTGAACGTTTTGCAAAGAACCGAGTTGATGTCGCACCAATATTTGACCCTTAATTTGGGAAAGTCGGAATACAGAGGAAGCGGCTTTTGGTTGATAAGCGAGTTCATGAGCACATCAGGAATAGGCACTTTCATAGTATTACTGTTCTCGTGAAGAATCTCCAAGAAAAGCAAATTGTCCGAGAAAATGATGAGAACCTCTCTAGTGTTTTCATATTCGGGTGAGATATTTTCCAATTCGTAGATGGCGAGCACTTTTCTCGTCATCCAGCCGAACTGAAGATTCTTCGGCCATCCAGTCGCAAGCTCCGTTAAGAGCTTACCTGTTGGAGTAAATATGCGCTTGCCATTTTGCTCAGCACTATCTGTTCGGCCAAAAGCATCGATAGTTTGGACAATAGTAGTATGATTGGCCACTATTTCCGTGAAGAATTCGGATGTTTGGCTTTCGGGGGTCTTTGTCTTGGAATTTTCAGACTGGATTGTGTTGTAAAGCCGCTCCATGATGAGCTTGAGTTTCGGAAGCTCGAAAATCGAGTCTAGAATAATGCTTTCTAACCTCTTCGGGGTAATATTGGCCCGGTTTATTTTTGGATTTTGGAAAGCATACTCTTCATTATGCACAAGGAACTTCGAGAATCTGGAGTGAAAGGAGGATATGTTGGCCTGATGTCTCGCAAACGCTTTGTAAAAGAACGGTAACAAGGATGCCATCACACGAAAAACCTCCCCACAGCCCCTCTTGGCAGCCGACTTTAAGACATTATTGAGCACGCAATTAATTCTTGTAATTTCATCAATCGTGGGAGGAAACACGATGTTCACTTTCATAACCCCCAGCGTAGTACTGGACATATCAGACAAGACATTCACTCTAAGCGGAATGATGAAATCCTGGAGTATTCCCACTAACTCCATCGTATAATTCGTTTGAACACTGACAAGTTCTTCAATCATCAGTGATACGAGAGTGTTCTCTTTGAGAAACTCAGGGTCCTCCAGTAGTGATGGCGTGTACACGTAGTCTAACGTCTGAGGCGAGTATTCAAGCAACGGATCAAAGAGCTGTTCCATCTGCGTACCAAGTATAGTCACAAGTTTATTGTTATCTTCGGTGTTTTTTTGCAGACCAGTGATATTATCGTACACCACATCCACCAACAAAGATGCCATGTTCAGCTCCTGGAGTAATCCCATGGAGAGGAGACGTGTGGCCAAGGCATCACTCACACTTTCCTCCATCACTCTCATGGAGCTGGCCAAGGAACCTGCATTGGTCTCGTCCCAGTTGGAAGGACACCGCAAAGCACCACTGTTGTTCCACAACTTGTTGAAGTTTTTCAAATTGGTGATTGCCAAAACCTTCCGACGTTCAGATGCACGATGCTCTTTTTTGAGGTTTTCACAAGCGGGCCAAAAACGTGAGCTGGCATCGAGCAAAATTCCCTCGTAAATGTTCATGCCAAACTTTGTGATGGAAACGGCCGATAGCTTGGACGTTTTGTTTTTGTAGACTAGCGTGATGACATCGTCGAAAAGGACCGGATCGTGGCCGGAATAGATAGCTGCTTTGGAAAACACGTCTTTCCAGAAAATCAAATCTCGTGGTTCTGAGCTTAAATTGGAATTGATGCCGCTGACCACATCGAACTGTCCAGATAAAGGTCGTAGCTTAATGTGGCCACGATGAAGCGAGGCCCCGCCAAAATGCTGTGTGTCATGATCTCCAGAAACATAGCGTGTATATATACTCATTATGGCAACAAACGACCCACGTTATGGTTCTTGTGGGGATGAAGTCGGATCTTGTTAGCTTATGCGCAGATGTACAATAGATGGTTTGTTTTGTTCGAGCCGAAAAAAGATGGATTGTAAATACACATCACGTGCACACGCGCGGTAGCGATTGTCGTCTGTCATGGTTGTGCACACTGAAAGCCGTTGAAAACGGGCTGGTACTAAAATTAGAAAGACTGCCGGTTTCCAGGCGAAATTGCCAAACGCACATAGAGTGAATAAATGGCACTTTATTTGGAAGTGACCATGTGCACTCCCACTGTTTTACTAGCCTTCCGACTGTTTTACTAGCCTTCAAGAATATACCAATTGTGTCTTTTGAGCTGCTCTAGAGTGTATTAATTACTCGGCAATCAATGATTGTTAATTGTAGTCCGCTCTTTTGTTTCACACTACTTCCAGTCAAATTCTACTTTAAATCATAAATCTACTTAGTCATCACTATTTACTTGTAGTCATCACTATGTCTTGCTTTTGGTCCTTGCAGCTCAATTATTCAGCGTCAATAACATCCTCATCTACAGAAGCCTGGGTTTCTGCTGGGGCAATTGTTGCCTCTGGCTCTTGAGGAGCGTCACCAGAAACGTTTTCGGAAACGTTTTCAGAGACATTTTCAGCATTCTCAGTAACATCTTCAGGAACGCCAGCCTCCATGGGTTCGTCACCGGCAGATCCAGGTCTGGAGGCATAAGAAATCCTCAATCTTCTGCCACCGTAGTTGTAGCCATCTAAATTCTTAATCGACAAATCGGCAGATTCTTCAGCTTCAAACTCCACGACAGCGGTACCGTTGGGTCTGCCCTCGTAGTTGTACTGGACCTCAGCCTTGTTAACGCGGCCAATAGTCTCAAACAACTCAAACAAGTCGCTTTCTGAGGTAATATAAGGCAAGTTATCCGTGTAAATAACGTTAGAAGGCTGGCCGTCTCCAAGAACACCCTCAGTGAATGCAGAGTTGGTTAGTCTAGCAGGTTTAGCTGGCTTGGGTCTTTCAGATGTACCCCTTCCAAGGCGAAGTTCCAATCTTCTGCCCTCGAGATTGTAGCCATTGAACTTTTGGATGGCTGCGTGAGCTTCATCGGCGTGGGCAAAAACAACCGTTCCCACACCTTTAGAAGAGCCCCACTTGGTGCTCAACACATCTGCTCTTTGAACAGACCCCACTGTGCGCATCATATCTTTCAAGATTTGCCACGAGGTGGAGTAAGGCAAGTTGCTGACAAACACTTCAGTGCCGGACTTGTCACCGCCAACGTCGTCTCTTCTCTCACGACGTTCGCTTCTTCTTTCCTCTCTGGGCTCTTCGGCTCTTCTTCTCTCTGCAGGAGGAGGACGGTCTCTTCTCACGAAAAGCTCCCGGCCATTGTACTCTGTTCTGTCGAATTTGGCAATGGCGCTTTCGACATCAGCCTGCGACTCAAACTCCACGGTAGCCATTCCACGGGATCTTCCTCTCACCATCACAATGTCGGCACGGACTATCTTGAAATCACGGCTGAACATGTTTTGGATGTCTTGTGAAGTGCTCTCGAAGGGAACGTTTCCAACAAAAATAGACTTCTCGTAGTTCCTGTCCACATCATTTTGGTCCGCGTGTTTTCCTCTGTCCTCGCGCTCTCTTCTTGCAAAACCACCTCTTCTGTCGCCTCTCCTGTCGTCACGCCTATCACCTCTTCTGCCGCCTCTTTCTGCTCTATCTCCATTGTCTGCTCTAAATTCCTTTTCCTCCCTCACTTCGTCTTCCTTTGGTGCTTGGTAGTCTCTTCTGGAGTTGAAGGAGACCGGTGATCTAGAACGATCCTGGATGTTAGTAAACAAATCCGTATGGTTGAAGAAATTGTATATTTATGGATATCACCGTAGATTGTTGGATACTTGCAGCAATTACTGGAGGAATCGAGCCGCACACATTGCCGTGTCTTTCGCTGGGTCAGCTTCCGGATCGGGCATTTTAGCTAAATGAAACATACCCTGGAATAGTCATCGATGTTTATGTCATCCATGATTACAGTGTTCTATAATATGTACGATACGCCTGTAAGCTTGGTGGATAATTTTTCGCGCCGCATCACGTGGGGTTAGCCTTACTGCTCGTGTGTATGATATCTACATCTGAAAGAACATATCTTGATCAGTTTCTGGAATTGTTGCGATTGTGTGAATTCCGACTCTTTAGAATAGTGCTCTTGTATTGAGCCAATATTTGAGCTCTTCGTAGCTCAAAACTCTTCTCCTCAGATCTCTTCTCCTCAAATCTCTTCTCCTCAGATCTCTTCTCCTCAGATCGCTTCTCCTCAGATCGCTTCTCCTCAGATCTCTTCCCCTTAAATCTCTTCTCCTCAAATCTCTTTACCTAAAATCTCTTCCTTAAATCTCTTCTCCCCAAATCAATCATTCCAACTTTAAGGAAGTCTCCAAATTTCCTCGCCTCTATCTTTCTGGAAATGGCAAAACATGACGCCGTTCCACCTCTGTCTCCTTATTCACCTCCTCCTCTCCGTCAAACTTGAGTCTCACCGTTCCATCCTTTTTCTGGCCCACAACGACCGCAGGGTAAAACGTGGTCGTTTCTGGGTACCTGGCCAAAACCTTTGCTCCATAAGTATATGACTTAAGGCTCGAAGCTTCAGCAGGTGGCGCAATTAGTAGAATCTCTTTGTAGCTTGCCTTGAAGGTTTGGCCTGGGTTATTGTTTTCATCGGGCTCCGGGTCTCGGATCTCATACTTAGTGCCGTCCTGAGAAATCTTGGTAACTTCACACTGAATCCACTCTTCGAAATGTCTATTTTTGAGCTTAAAAGCAACTTCGGATCCCACAACGACAGACCCGCTGGGATCAAACTTGGACACCCAATAGAGCCGTCCGCTTTTGGCACTTCCTTTCTTTCCGCTTCCTCGGCCTGCTTTTCCACTCACCTGATTCTTGGCGTTTCGACTTTGCGACGCCAGAAGCTCCTGTGCCTGTTCTTGCTCCTGTTGCTGCTGTTGAAGTTGTAGTTGCGCCTGTTCCACACTTGCGGTGAGCGTCTGAAGGTTTTGCTTTGACGTTTCGATTATTCGTTGGGCTGTGCCGATATTCAGGGAATGATCATTGATATCTTCTTGAAGAGTAACTAGCTCCTCGTCGGTCATGGCACTTAGCTTGGCATCATTGTACTTCTCGTATATGTTGTCGAAGGTGAGTGATTCGTTGGCGTTGCAAATATCTTGGAGAGACGACACCACAATATCCCAGTACCCGTTGGTATCTTCGATAGCCATCCTAATTTTGGGGGTGTGTTTAGAGATATGTCTTAAAAGGTATGAGTTGTCAAGTGTGTCTTTTCAAATGTGTCTTTTCAAATGTGTCTTGTCAAATGTGTCTGTTATCGAATGTCTTGATATGGTTTCTGTATAGAGTGCGATTTCTCACTTCGCGCTGACACACTACAAGTCAGCACGACGAATTGGGTTTGAATTTATTGGAATTTGTGAATATTTCGCCTATGTGTTCTTTCAACGGACTTCAATATTAATGGCGGTTTTTATTTGGGAAAAGAAGTTTTTCTGATTTTTGAACTCAATTTTTAAGTTCGGTGAAGTGTGCGATAGGTGCAATCTTTGATGATATTTGTTAACGTTTGACCGAAAGATACATGAACTGCGAAACGATTATCCACACCGTCAGACAATACACACCAAAAACGCCACATATAAAT
The DNA here is from genome assembly GCA_002370135.1 of Metschnikowia kipukae. NCBI lineage: Eukaryota > Fungi > Ascomycota > Pichiomycetes > Serinales > Metschnikowiaceae > Metschnikowia > Metschnikowia kipukae. The sequence continues at coordinate 148,322 of NKZJ01000101.1, forward strand.
CGAAAAAACCAAATATAAATCAGAAACGACAAGTATAATCAATTTTGATTCAGAAAAGCCATAAAAAGACTTGTTTTATTTTACCACGTCTGCTTGGATCATAAAGTGAATATATCTTGTTACCTTTCCTGGTACGCCATATAAGCACTACTTATCGCTCGCACCAGTAATGCTCCAAACTCCATGTTGAACAGTCTTTACTTACCATTTCAAATACTTCAGGTATTGGCACAATACCAACTCTATCGACGAGCAATTTCGTCTAGATTCAGATATGCACTCTCATCCGATATGACCCTCTTATCGTGGATATGGTCCATGGCACATATGGTTTCAACAGGCCTATACGCATATCTGCCTACGGTTCATGCCAGCTACGCCGAGCGATATCCATTGTATCCAGAAATCAGGCTACTGCATGCAGTTCCTCTACTAAGCGTGCTTCTAGTGGTTCTTTCGTCTTTGAGTGTGAAAGAAGTATTTTTGGATGCAAAGAGAAAAGAGCTGCTTAGCATTCTATGTGTGCTGCTAACTTCCATATACATTCTTGGAGTGGCGTGGTTACTGTGGCTTTACATCAGGGGCCGTGCCAAAATCAATCTTTTGGACTTTGCTGATGTTTTTTATTTGATAAGCAGCGTTTCGTGGAGCGTACGCCTAATTTCGCAAGTGTCTGTGGACTGGTTCCAGGAACGCGTGCCCCACTTGCATACTTTCGTGTATCTTCAGATTATTTCGACTGCATACGCCTCCATCTGTGGAGCTGTATTGAAGCGGCTGCTTGAATGGTATGATGAACCGTTAGATCGACCGGGGAGTTTCTCTTTGATCGTGAACTTTTTATGCTGTTGCATTTTGTTGTATCAAACACGCATCTATGGGGCACACAAGACCACGTATGATAATATCTCTTGAGGTCGTGCCTTGTCCATGTGATGTTAGAGGATTTGTTCTGTTGGTGAATGTTACTTCGTTGGTTACATATCAGTTTATATATTTTCATGATTATATGAACGCTGATTAGGCTCATTTGCAAAACGTCACTATATCTTCTGTGCATACCGTAGCCTTCAATCAACATTACACAATCAACATTCCACAATCAACATTCCACAATCAACATTACACAATCTTCACGAAATGGAACACGCTGGTTCAATTTCACTCATTTTAGTAGTCATCACAGATTTCATGATATGCCTTTCCCAATTCCTAATCATCAACACGATTGCAGCGTATGATGTAATGCCATTCGCGCACTCATCTGTTGCATCCAACTTCATCTATGATTCTGATCTCAAGAGCATTTTCGTCCACGTGCAAACGGGAAGCAAAAAAAGTGACAGTTAAAAAGCCCAAGTATTTGGGTCGCTTGAGTAACAATTTGTCTCTGGGAGTCGTGGGCTTGGCCAATGTGGGAAAGAGCACATTCTTCCAAGCCATCACCAAATCCACGCTTGGAAATCCTGCCAACTATCCATTCGCCACGATCGATGCCGAAAAATCCATTGTTTCGGTAAAAAGCGCCAAACTAGACTTATTCCAGAGTCTTTACAATTCGGAAAAAAAAGTGCCCACTTCTCTCACAATTTATGATATAGCGGGCTTGACACGCAATGCCGCCAGCGGCCAAGGCTTAGGCAATAAATTTCTCCTGGACATCAGGCAGGTGGATGGCATTTTTCATGTTGTTCGAGGATTTCGGAACGACGACATCACTCATATCGAAAATAGCGTTGATCCGGTGCGAGACATGACTATAGTGACCGATGAGCTCATACTAAAAGATCTTGACTACATCGAGACGGCGCTTGAAATGGCGCAGAAAAACCTCAAGAAACCCCACATGGACAAAAATGCTGTTGAATTTGAAATCAACACCCTCGAGAAGATACTGGACCATTTATATGAAGGCAGAAAAGTGGCTGCCGGCGATTGGGCCGACGACGAGATCGATGTCATCAACTCCATCAATCTTCTCACGGCCAAACCCACCGTGGTTTTGCTCAATGTGAATGCTGGAGACTACATGTCCGACGAGAACGAGTTCAAGGCGGACGTTCAGGAATGGATTTCTGAGAATTGCCCACAGGACAAACTACTTTTGTTTTCCGCCGCCTACGAACGGGAGCTCATAGACACGGACCAGGACGGCGGCAAGCCAAGCGCAATGCCACGGGCGGTGGATATGGTCCGGCAGGTGTTGCACTTGATCTCATTTTATACTTGCGGGCCTAAAGAGGCACACCAGTGGACAATCCGAGAAGGCTCCACGGCACCAGAAGCCGCCGGAGCGATCCATACCGACCTTCAGAAGACGTTTATCTCGGCCCAAATTTATAAGTGGGAGGACCTTCGATGTGAAACAGCGCCATTGGACGAGTCGCTGCTTAAAAGCAGAGGTAAACAATTGAGAGTGGGCAAGACGTATTTAGTGGAAGACGGAGATGTGATGGTAGTCAAGGCAGCCGGAGGGAGGAGCTGAACAGACTGTTGAGTCAAATAAGAGGTGGAAAGATGTTGAGATTAGAGGTGATGAACAAGATGTCAAGGTTGTCATGAAGATGAACAAGTCTGTTGGGTCAAATAAAAGTGATATACAAGTCTGTTGAGTCAAATAAAAGTGATGAACAAGTCTGTTGAGTCGAATAAAAGTGATCTGTTGAGTCAAATAAAAGTGATGAACAAGTCTGTTGAGTCAAATCAAAGTGATGAACAAAATGTCAAGGCTTTCAAGAAGTACAAAATGTTCAGGTTTACTCCGAACTGATGAACAAATGTTACGTTTGAAGTGATGAACAAATGTTACGTTTGAAGTGATGAACAAATGTTACGTTGGTGATGAACAAATGTTACGTTTGAAGTGATGAAATATGTCAATTTCAAGTGTCAAGTTGATTGAGAATGATGAAATACGTCATGACATTTAACCGTGAAGAAGCGGGGAAGGTCAGTTCAATCTTGTCTGAGAAGAAGTGGAGTCCGGAACGTGCAGATGATATTTCTTGGCATCCGATAGACAAGTCACGTGACACGACTCCACGGAATCTCCAGACTTTAAAAGCTGTGCATACCCTGAATACCTAAAAGCAGCAAGTTGCGGACTAACGACTGCAGCGGCGGCGGGGATGCAGCGAGGAATTACCCCAAACCCCGGTTTTGTACAGGTCCGATCGGCGCGGATTATCACCTTTTCCGAATATGGTCAAGATCCGCCGCTGTGCCTGGCCATTCACTACTCTGAGGCAATATTACTCTAAGGCAATGTACGTCGCCTTTCCCGGCGCCCCCACATATAGGCTGCAGTGCGCGGAGTGTTTGCATGCCGAAAACCCTTCTTATTTGAGAAGCCGTGTGGTGAGCATAGTTAACGATCGCGTGAGCAGATCTCATTAGTCCGCACTAAATTGGAAGCAGCAAGTCCGAAATGAACCCTTTTTATTAGAAATCGTATAATAACAAAACGCTTTGAACTCATACAAAAACAAAAACATGTCATACAAAAACAAAATCCTTGAACATCTCATACACAGTTTTCATAATGCCGCCAACTTTCCATGACCTCAGCCAATCCGCAGACAAGTGGGCTTAGGCCTTTTTTCGCACTCCGGTTTTGTTATTGGCATTCAGAAAAAAGAATGCTCGATATCTCATTGTTATATAGCGTCCGGTTTTTTGGTTTTTTATCTTATCACCTCACCCAAAAATCTCATCCATTTCTCCATCTCACCACAACAAACAACATCCCACACCTTACTACAGCTTTTGCACACCAAGCATTGTTTCTGTACCCATCCTGCTGCCAGTGCCATCTTTACCAACTGCCAGTACTTTTTCCTTCGACGCCAGCCAGTTTCTTTTGAACTCGTGGCTAGGTGACTTATATTCATGGTCTTGGCGCTTACCAGAAGAACCATCCCATCCCGCCCCAAAATGATTGGGTCTCTCTACAGCTACTTTTTCGGCCGCCAAGGGATTCTTGAAGATAAGAGATTTTACTCGCCAAACAACCCCTCTTTGGATGCGGATCTGCAGGCGCTTTGGCATCCCCGGCTTTCGGCGTTGATCCAGCTGCTAGACGGAATAGCGCCTCGTTTCAGCGTCCAAAGCTCCGCCATTCATGTGCTATCTCTGCCTGCCGATTTTTACGACACTCTCAAAGAGAAAATCTCCAAAGCGCAGTCCCGCATCTTCTTGAGTTCTTTGTATTTGGGAAAAACCCAGGACGAGCTCGTGGACTGCTTGGATCAAGCCTTGCTGAAAAACGAAGATTTGGTGCTCCATATCTTGATCGATGCCTTGAGAGGAACTCGTGAAGCCCCTCACCTGCAATCCCTGGCTTCTTTACTTGTTGGCCTAGTGGAACGTTATGGAAAACACAGAGTTAATATCAGAATGTATCATACTCCTCACTTGGCTGGCTTCAAGAAAAGCTGGGCCCCAAAACGGCTCAACGAGAGCTTTGGCTTGCAGCACATGAAGCTCTACGGCTTTGATGACGAAATCATGCTCAGTGGTGCCAATTTGTCCGAGGATTACTTTACTGATAGACAGGACCGATACTATATGTTCCAGGACAAAAGCCTCACAGACTACTACTTCAAGATCCAAGAGGCCATCTCGAAATTGTCATACCAATTACTCACCACAGCAAACCCGACACAATACCAGAACTTCAGACTCTCGTGGCCTACATCCAACGCCTCTTGCGAACCAGGAATGAATTTGCAAAGGTTTGTGAGTGATTCCTCGTTTCTTCTAGAACCTTTGATCAAGCAACACGCGGTGGTGGACTTGGAAGAGTCTACCGCTTCTGACAGAAACGCTAGTGACACCTACATCTATGCAGTGTCACAATTCACGCCTCTCTTGCAGCCCAGGAATGACTTATCAACCGAAAAGCCTAGCATTTTGCGTCTATTCTCGCTTTTGGACTCCCCTGACGCAAGATGGTGGTTCACTGCAGGCTACTTCAATTTGTTGCCTGAAATCCAAGAAAAAATCCTAAACGGAAGGGCTCCAGGCTCTTTAATAACTGCATCCGCGAAAGCAAACTCATTCTACAAATCCCCTGGACTCTCTTATTACATTCCTGAGGCTTATTTATTGATAGCAAAGAAGTTCTTGGAGGAAGTCAAAAACAGAGGCAAGGAAAAGTTGATTAAGTTGTACGAATGGCAAAATGGTGTAGTGAACACCATTGGAGGCTGGACTTATCATGCCAAAGGAATCTGGATTACTGTACCCGGTGAAGAAGCACCCTCTATCACTGTGATTGGGTCCTCGAACTACACAAAAAGGGCCTACAACCTAGATTTAGAGAGCAATGCCATAATCGTGACAAGGAACCCTGAATTGCAAAAGAAAATGGTTAATGAAATTGACCAGCTCATGACATATGCGCTCCCCTTGACTTTGGAGGATTTCGAGCCCAAAGCGCAACATTCTGCAGAACCCAAGATTGATGCTCAAGGACAGGAAGTTGAGCCGCCTCTCGCAATTGATGAGGATAGGCGGATCAGCTATCGTGTGCATTTGGCGTTGCGTCTCTTCGGAGGTCGCTTGTAATTTCCAGACAAATGTGATAAGGTTCGGCTGAAGTTTTGATTGTTCAGGTTTATCAAACTGAAAAAAGGATATTACGGTTTATGCGTGTCCGACAATTGCGAAAGGTTCTCGATATGTTCATGAGATCTATGTGAAAACTTTAGTGACAAAATGGGACGAATATCATCCGCAAAAAAGTCCCATTCACAGGCGAGAGTGGAAAGTGTTATGCCCCGCATGACTGTGGTCTCTACCAGACAAATTTTTGACATTAAAATGAGTACATGATGTCAATATTCTGGTATGTGGGAAACAAGTTCATGCGTACTTAAATACATAAAAGACAATAATCGAAAATAAATTGTAGGCGACGCGACTCAATAAACGAAACGAGTAATTCATCTTGGTAGTTCAACAATCTATAGTCAGTTGGAGATTTGCATATAGAAGAGGATTTCTCAACTCATTCGAATCACTTATATCGAAGACAATCGAAATTTGTCACAAGTAGTATTTCAGTGGAAACGAGAATGAGTCTGCAACACGTTTAATTTTTGACATTTTCATCAAATTTGTACTAGATAAATACTGGGATTTCGAGTAATCAATCACCTTTAAAACCAAGCGAATAGTTGACTGTTTAAAGTATAACTTGGCTAACCAAAATATTCTAAAGTATATAAAATCCGTGATAGTTTAGTGGCTAGAATTACCGCTTGTCGCGTGGTAGACCGGGGTTCAATTCCCCGTCGCGGAGCTTTCGTTGCGCAAGTGGTTTAGTGGTAAAATCCAACTTTGCCATAGTTGGGCCCCCGGTTCGATTCCGGGCTTGCGCATTTTTTTGCTTACTTTAATTTCCGGCGTAAATCTCAGTATTATTTTACAGCGTAAAACTGCGCGACAGTGTAAATCACAGTCCTGGCCTTTAAGCCTGAAAAAAAAAGAAGTGATGTACCCAAGTGATCGCATAAACCACAATGTCTGGTAAATTCCAAACGGGACTAGCCCAAATCGGGACATTTATCAAGAGCCCTTTGGGTGCTTTGATACATATCCGTACGGCCACGAAAAGAGCCGCTGGTTCTAGGACAAACAAGAACGATTCTGCAGGAAGAAGATTAGGACCTAAGGCCTACGAAAACAACTTCGTCAAACCAGGCCAGATCATCATGAGACAAAAGGGTACTAAGATTCATCCCGGAGAGAATGTTGGAATCGGAAGAGATTACACGATTTTTGCCTTGGAACCCGGATATGTGCGTTTCTACTTGGATCCGTTCCACCCCTTGAGAAAGTTCGTGGGGGTGGCTCTCAAAAAGGATTTACAGCTTCCAACACCACACTTTTCTCCTCGTGTCAGGAGATTTGGCTATAAGCCGTTGAGTGGCGAGGCAGCCGAGATGGAGGAGTCAAGTATGTCTAGAAAGGAAGCTTTGGACCAACCTAGATTGCAAGCAGCTTCAATGAAACAGGCGGAAAAACAGTCAAAACAATTGAACTCATTGATTGCTGGGGTTGCGGATTTGTGTCCTGAGTACTCTGCAGAACAACAAAGTTTTGTTGCACAAAGACTACAATTCATATACCTCAGGCAGAAACATGGCCAGCAATTGGAAGCAAGCCGCGAGCAGGGAACTTTCAACTTTGTCCACGATTTGGAACTCGCGTTGAAGAGAGGCGAAATTGAAGGCCACGAATTGCAGGAAAGGAAGGCTACTCTCATAGACTTGTTCAAAGATTCCGACTCAAAAGTTTCGGTGGATGTTGCTGGCGCCGTGCATCCTACCTACAGTTCTGAGAGCAGAGCACAGAAGGTTGAAGAGATTATGGGTGCTCTTAAAGAGTTCAAAGATAAGGTCATCAAGCTGGAGGCCAGAGAGAAGATCCAGGCTCTTATAGCCGAGCCAGGAATTTTCTCCAAACTGGAACGCGTCGATTTGACCATTGAATATTTGCCTAAAGTGTTGCCAGAGTCAGTGCCAGGCACGGTGATTGACCCCAGCAAGAGCAAGAAGCTTCCCAAGAATGCAGTTGCCACGAGAATATTCAACCCTGAAGACCGCAGCTTGAGAACTGTGATCAGAACTAAAGATGCGTTTTTGGCATAAGCACACCTGTACATACTAAGATAAAACTAAGCATTTTGCGTAGACTGTTGCTGCCATTAGATGGATATTAATTGGTTCTGCCAGGGCACAAGACTTCGGGAATACTGAGTTTCTTTTCTGATTTTTCGTGATAAGTAGCCATAAAGATGCTTGACTGAAGCCGTAACGAAGCGTGAAAGAGGCCATGAAGTACTTTAAAGATGTAATGATAAATCACTACAAAAGGTGAATGATTACTTACTCCAAAAGATGTAATGAAATACTTTATGGAAAAATGAATTCTCTAAAGATGTAATGAACTTCTTTGGAAATTGTTGCACATAAATAATTACCCTTCGAAAGAATGGATCAATCTGGAATTTAACGAATCCAACATACAATTAATTCCTTGAATGATAGATACCCTCGAATGATAGATACCCTTGTATGATAAACTGTTACCCTTGTATGATAAACCATTACAAAGTTAAACTCGATGCCTAGTAATTACATTCTGAAACCTCTTTGCCAAAAGCTCTTCGCCAATTGAGCAAATAAAAATCATAAGTTCCATTTGAATAAAGTTTAATTCAAACCTGTACAATTGTCTCACATTTAGAGCATTTCGGCTCGGCTGGCCACGACGCGGACCGGTCCGAATGGCAACGCGCATCTCGTGTTATCTTGACAATTCCGTGCGACTGCATATAAGCACCCACCATAATGTCATTTCAGCGTACCCTGAAATATAACGATGGCTTCAAAATTGGTATCGGAGAATAAAAGTAAAGAAATGAACCAGAAATTCAACTCCTCTTGCTTTTTTATATAAGTCTAATGGAGACATCTTCCCAAAATTAGCTTCGTTTGTGGGGCAGCAATGTTGCTGTCGGTTCGGCTTTTCGTACGGCCTCGAACGTTCTCATTTTAAGACGAGTCAGTTTTAAGAAATCAGGCATTCCGCTTAATTGTCTGCATATTTATAGTGTGAGAAATCCACCAGCAAATAATCTCAACTTTCTCCTTTAAACTCAATTGGTAGCAGAAAAATCACGATGATTGGTCTTCCTCTTGACGACTCTCCTCGGAGAAGAAAACAGTATGGAATCATTGGCGGTGCTATTGCGTTCCTCTTGGTGATTTTGTTTGGCACCAATTTGTTTGCCATTCTTAGAATCTACTTGTGGCCTGTAAACGAGGACGGAATCTGTCCAATCTGGGACGTGCAAAGACCTGATTCTTACGTCAAGGACAATTCCACGGCTTTCGATATTCTTAATGACAAAAAATTCAGACTCCAATCGGTGGACAGACTCTCAGGTATGATCCAGGTGGACACTCAGATCTACGACTTGCCTCCACCTGTGGAAGAAGACCCCGAATACTGGGCCAAATTCAAGAAGTTGCACAAGTACCTTGAAAAGACTTTCCCTGCAGTCTACGAGAACCTTGAGGTTGTGCGTGTCAACACGTACGGTCTCGTGTTTGTGTGGAAAGGTACCAACAAGAAATTGAAGCCAGTGCTTTTGGGTGCTCACCAGGACGTTGTTCCTGTCCAGAAGGAGACCCTCAAAGACTGGACTTACCCACCATTTGATGGCCATTATGACGGTGAGTACGTGTACGGACGTGGTGCCGCTGACTGTAAGAATGTGCTCCTGGCAATTTTGGAGACCTTTGACTTGTTGCTTAAGAAGGGTTACACTCCAGAAAGATCCATCGTGGCAGCCTTCGGTATTGACGAAGAGGCTTCTGGTTTCCAGGGTGCCCGCTACATTGGCAAGTACTTGGAGGAGCGTTTCGGCAAAGACTCCTTCTACGCTATTATTGACGAGGGCTTTGGACTCGCTGTCGAAGAGACCACCGGAAGACTTATTGCCATGCCCGGAACTAGAGAAAAGGGTTACGTTGACATTGTGGCCGAGCTCACCACTCCTGGTGGCCATTCCTCCGCTCCACCTGACCACACCTCGATCGGAATTATGGGTGAGTTGCAGATGCTTATCGAGAAAGACCAGTTCGAACCAGTGTTCACCAAGGAAAACCCAACTTTTGACTACATGCAGTGTGTGGCCAAGTATAGCGGAAACCTGATGGGCAAGAAGTTGCGCAAGTCTGTTTTACGTGCGGGCTACGACAAGCTCGCCAACTCATACGTGTTGCAGTACTTGAACTCCCACAAATCCACCAAGTTTTTGGTCAAGACCTCGCAGGCATTGGACCTTATCCGCGGTGGAGAGAAGAACAATGCTTTGCCCGAGTTCGTGACCTTGTTGACCAACCACAGAATTGCAATCGAGAGTACCGTGGATGAAGTCTATGACCGCTTCACAAAGAGGGTCTTGGAGGTGGCTAAAAGACACGACCTTGGTGTTGAAGTTGGCAAGAAGACGTTGATCAAGGCCTCCGACAAAGGCAAGTTTGTGCTCTCCACAGCTGGAGAGGGATTGCCAGTTGCTCCTAAAACCCCAACCAAGGATGTTGTTTGGCAAAAATTGGCAGGTGTCATTAGACACGTCTACGAGGACTTGGTGTTCCCAGAGGCTAAGGAGCCAGTCATTGTGGCACCATCCATCATGACAGGTAACACCGACACCAGACATTACTGGAACTTGACCAAGAACATCTTCCGTTTCACTCCATTCTTCATGAACGACTACATGGGCGAGGCTCGTGTTCACAGTGTGGATGAGAAAATTAGTGCTGACAACCATCTTAGAGTGGTTGCCTTCTTCTACGAGTACTTGCAAGTTGTGGACTCGAAGAATGCAGATGACGCATGAGCGCTCTCGCAACAGAGTATATAGTTACGTTCAACGATAGATTTACTTAGCAATTGGGCCGAAAATGAGCCCAAAAAACCCAAGCCCCCCCGCAATATGTGCCCATTCCAGTAATATTGGTTCCCGGATTGTGTGCTTGAGCTCGTATCTGAATACTCTACTTCCCCGTTTTAATTTCATTGGCTCGTAAATCGCTACTGCTGCACTATGCACGAGCGCTTATCTGGAATACAGGATTATAAGTACGGTCTGAATTCCGTCTTTAACAGCTTTTCATCTGCCACATGACTTCTTCCGCTTTTACCAACAGATCCCTTTATTTAGGGGCGGTAGCAATATTAGCGTTGCTATTGTTCACAAATTTTGTCAGTTACGTTAAAATCTTAGCTCAGCCAACCAAAAATCCAGACTTGTGCCCCTTGTTTGAGGCAAGAGCACCACCCAGTTTTTACAAGGACAACACGACGGTACTCAAAATTCTCCGGGATGAAAAGTACAAAATGGAGTCTGTGGCTCGACTTTCCGGGGCTGTGCAAGTGGACACTCAAATCGGCGACCATTTCCCCGATGTGGACGAAAACCCCGAAAAATGGGCCCATTTCGCCAAGTTCCACGACTACTTGGAGAAGACATTTCCACGGGTATATGCTACTGCACAATTGACCAAAGTTAACACGTACGGTCTTTTGTTTCATTGGAAGGGCGCCAATCCGGCACTCAAACCACTTTTGCTCATGGCCCACCAGGACGTTGTGCCTGTACAGAAGGAGACATTGAAGGACTGGACGTATCCACCATTTGACGGGCATTTTGATGGCGAGTATATCTACGGCCGAGGAGCATCTGACTGCAAAAACCTGTTGATTGCAGTGATGGAGGCATTGGAACTTTTGGCCGAAAACGGCTTTGAGCCCGAAAGAGGTGTGCTAGTGTCCTTTGGATTCGACGAAGAGTCTACCGGCTTGTACGGAGCAACTAGCCTCTCCAAACATATTGAGAAAACTTTCGGTAAGGACTCAATCTATGCCATTATCGACGAGGGTCCAGGCCTCATGAAGGATGAGTTGACGGGGATGCTTCTTGCCATTCCTGCTATGGGAGAAAAAGGCTATATTGACATCCGTGCCGATCTCTTTATGCCTGGAGGTCACTCCTCAGTGCCTCCTGACCATGGAGCCATAGGAATAATGGGCGAGCTCGCATACCGTCTTGAACAGAGCCCATATTCGCCTTTGCTTATTCCAGAAAACCCCATTCTTGGGTACTTGCAATGCTTGGCCACGCACAGCGAAAACATGGGCCTGTTGCAAAGAAAAGCCATTTTCAGAGCTGGTTTCGACAAATTGGCCAACTCAAAGGTTGTCAAGGCATTGTCCAAGAGCCGCCTCACGTCATTCTTGGTGAAGACTTCGCAAGCTATTGATGTAGTGCGTGGGGGAGAGAAGTCGAATGCTTTGCCAGAAGAGGTGCACATTGTGGTGAACCACCGTATTACTATTGGAATGAGCGTCAAAGACGTCCAAACCAATTTTGCACAGAAAGTGAAGGAGTTGGCTAAAAAGTATTCGCTTGATGTGGAAGCTTTTGGCGAGGTCATTTACAAAGCAGAGCACAGTTTGGGAACATTCAAGCTTTCAAGTGACGGTAGTCCTTTGGAGCATGCTCCAGTAAGCCCTCACAACGGAAAGCCCTGGGAATACTTGGCGGCAACCAACAGACACGTGTTTGAAGATCTAGTGCTCAACAATACATTGGGATACCCGCTAGTGACGGCACCTTGCATAATGCCTGCCAACACTGATACTAGATATTACTGGAACTTGACGAGAAACATCTACAGATTCACTGCCATGATTGCCAATCCCTACGAAAATAACATTCACAGTGTCGACGAGAAGATTTCCGTCGATGCCCATTTGCAGTTGACTGCATGGTACTATGAGTATATCCAAAATGTGGACTCTAAGGATGCTGAATAATGATATTAGCTTGTGAAAGAGACTAAAGCCGTGCTTTAAATCAATAATACCAGTGTTCGTAGTGCCGGAAGTTTTGAATTCTCCATAGATGATCATGGCGTCAGCCGTGACTGCGTATCTGGAATTGACTCTAGTAAATCGAAGATCAAAACTTAGCAAGTGCTTAAAATTCAGGCTTGACCACAATTCAGTCAGAGTAGAGTAAACTAGCAGTTTTTTAAAAGAGTCCGAAGTTTTATAAGAAAGTCCAAGAGTAAGTCCAAGAGTAAGTCCAAGAGTAAGTCCAAGAGAAAGTCCAAGAGTGAGTCCAAGAGTAAGAGGCCATAGTCCATACCACCAGGTTAATGATAGAAATCACTGGCGGTCACTTGTATCGATTGTATAAACTCCATATTAAAAATCTTCAAACGTCAAAATCCCAGAACCAAGAACTGCAGGCAATGGATGCCTTCAGACAGCAAACTACAAACAACTTCATTTTAACGTATATTCATGCTCAAGTAAAACCTCCTAACTGATTTCCTTCTTTTCCAAAGGATTGTATCTCAAAAACTTCTCAATCAAGTCGACGTGGGTCAACACCATACGTCTGCAGCAGTACCTCTTCAACTTAAGTTGGTCCAAAGCATCACCCTCGGTCAAGGTTTCATCTTGCAATAGCGTCAAATAAGTCTCCCACTTGTCACCAACGACCTTTCCACAAGAGAAACAACGGATTGGGATAATCATCTCTTCGGTGCTGTGTAACGAGATGTTTTTTCCGCTGACAAGAGATGTTTTTTGACTATCAGGTCGCACCAATTTTTTGGGAGGCACGGGTGCAGCGGTGCATCGCTCCTCATCTCATTTTTTCAGCGCTCTCTTAACATCTATAGTTATGGGTGACTTGATGAATAGATGGGCCATTAAGATGGCCTCGGGAGGAAACCCGTTGTTCTTTGAGGGACTGCTGTCGTTTCCAACCGTCGCCTCTGCGGACGGCAAGTTTTCCATAGTGTTTTTGTCCCATCAGCTAAGAGTCTACTTTCTTCAGACCAGGCAATGCATCCGGACCGTGGACATGAACTTGAAAGATACCATTTCGGTGCATCTAGACCCGGAGAACAACCACCAGGTGATTGTCTTCACCAAAAAGCAGATTTTCCACGTCAACTGGATGGACAAGGTGCAAAGCCCTGTTGTGGCCAAGCAAAACATCGAGCCTGCCATCAAGGGGCTTAAGGAGGTGTTCAAAGTTTCGCTGTCTAACTACTATGTTTTGGCCGGCAACGACACTGACTGCCGGATTCACAGAATCGAAAAGGAAACCGCAAAATCCGCCGAAATCTTTGACGTGGCCGGAGTGCGTATGGCATGTGTGTCCCCAGACGGCCACCAATTGGCAGTGGTTGCCGAAAAGAGCCTTCAACTTTACAACATTTCTGCTGCGTTGGAGGACAATGTGCAGGGGAAGAGCAAGGCAGCCGTGGTGGCCAATACTAAAGAGGTGTTTCCGTTCCACGGCAAAAGCACGTGCATGGCGGTTTCCAACTCCGGAGTGATTGCCGTGGGTCTTTGGACCGGTGCAATCCACATGGTGTACGGAGGTTCCGCCACGGGCCAGCCCCAGAGAACTCTCCGCTGGCACATTGATCCTGTTGGCTGCCTTGCCTTTTCTGAAGACGAGGTCTATTTGGTGTCTGGAGGTAACGAGAAGGTGCTTGTTTTCTGGCACTTGGACCTGGACCGCACACAATTCCTTCCCCGTTTGTCCGGGCCGATTGACCGCATCTATGTCGACAAAAACAGGCCCGACCACTACTCTGTGGCACTAAGGGTGTATGAGGGCCCGCAGAAATCGCAGTTCCACGAGATTTTGACGCTCCTGGCTATTGACCTCGTGTCGAGACTATCTGTTAGCCCCGTGTGCCCTAATTACAAGAACTCGGCTGCGCAGCTCGTCAAATCTGCCAGAAAGAACGCCAAGTCCAAAAAATCAGACTCTAAGCTGGCCAAGCTTTTTTCCCTGGACATCACTGCACCTTTGATGGTGCATCCTGCCTCCAAGCATCTATACTTTTCTCGTGGATCCTCCATCCAGGCGTATGACGTTGTCAAGGGCGAGCAGGCGTTTGTGCAACATGCCGCTTCGCAGGTCTCTACCGGTAGAGTCAAGAGTGAACACAAGGTTTCGGAACCTGTTCTATCCGTGGTTGCATTTACTACAGACGGAGGCTGGATGGCCACTTTCGACGCCATGCCAACGCTGAACTTTGACAACTTGATGCTGAAAAACGACGTGGCTTATGCTCTTAAATTCTGGAAGCTTGTGGACTCCTCTTGGATTCTTTCCCTGAAAATCATGGATCCTCACGGCGCAGGCCGCGAGGTGGGCTCCATTGTATCAATGGGTGAAAACTCTTTCACTACCATCGACAAAAATGGCGGCATCAGGTTGTGGAAGCCGAGACCCAATCACACTGGCGCTATAAGCAACTCCTTGGATACCAAGAAGCACTCCACGCAGACTGTTTGGTCTCTCAGAAGATCAAACCCGCCTGCCATTGCCAAAGGTGCCGTCGCTGCGTGCTTTTCTTCGGATAAGTCACTTTTGTTCATATCCCATGGCTCTACCATTCGCGTCTACCAGCCGGATTTGCTCCATCTCATAGATTTTGACCTTCCGTTGATGGATCTGCCCGTGGAGTCGCTCACTGTTACCGGCCCATATTTGATCATAGCCTCTCAGAAGAAGGTGGTGCTGTTTGACTTGGTAGCAGCAAGAGAAACTCCTCTTTGCGTGCAGATATCTGCTCCTGGAGCAGGAAATCTTTGTGCTGTGGACACGCAAAATCAAATCGTCGCTTTAGCCACGAACGAAATCAAGGAAGAGCCTTTTTCGGCAAACGGCAGAATTCTCTTGTTCAAACCGGACCTGCTCAAACCATTTTATTGCTTCACCCACCCTTCGCCAATTGCATCTTTAGCATACACACCTGCTGGGTTCTTTTTCATAGATACTGATTCCCGGATTGGTTCTGTGGCACCTGAGGTCAAGAATGCATTGGCTGACGATGCCACCGATGATTTGACGGCGCAAATGAATAAATTGCTCGACAACGCTCAAGCCGCAGCAAATGTCATGTTCTCTCGCCTGGTTGATGAAAACTCACAAGCTGAGGTGATGGAGAACTCAACAAAATGGAACACTCATAAGACGCTTGACGTCACTTTATTGCAGCCTATATTTGCCAACACTGATGGTGTGAGCTTGGAATCTTTGTTCGATAGGATTACTCGTCTTGTTCAGTGAATCCTCGCTATTCCTCACAGTCCTGCCTTACGGCTCATATAGATATAGATATTGCATTCCGCTCATTAATTTACATGGCACATACTTAATATGTAGTCTAGTTCATCTGCTCTAAGACCTCACCTACCACCACTTGCCCGTGTTTTTGGCATCGCCCTTGTGAAGTTGAACGGCTAAAACACCTTCGATCTTGTGCAATGCATCTTCGAGAAGAGTTTTCCTCTCCTGCAACTCAATATGCTTTTTGATCTTGGGGTCTTCTTTTGCGAAGCTCTCCAACTCTTCATTCGTCATTTTGCTAAAAAACTCTTCATCAAGCCTGCGAGGGAAGTTATAGTAAAAGTCGCTGAGGAGTTCCACATTCAAGAATAGAATCGCGGTGGAGGTGAGTTTGTTCGACACAGCGTCGAGAAAGATTTCAGGACAGAGATATTTGTTGTCCCTACTTCGACACTTCTTCGATCCCTTTATGAACTGATGACGCATTTTCAAAAGCTGCATTCTCTCCTTGAGAAAGAGCGCGTACTGTCCTTTGTCAAGAAGCGCCTTGGAGAATCCTAAAGCTTCTTTGGACTCCACGAAACTGTCGTCATTTTTCTGCAATTTGAGCTTTTCTAAGTATCTCATAACTTGCAGCAATTTGCGTCCTCCAA
Organism: Metschnikowia kipukae; assembly: GCA_002370135.1. NCBI lineage: Eukaryota > Fungi > Ascomycota > Pichiomycetes > Serinales > Metschnikowiaceae > Metschnikowia > Metschnikowia kipukae. The sequence continues at coordinate 164,663 of NKZJ01000101.1, forward strand.
CCTGCTTTTTAAGGGATGCTTGAACGTAGTCGCACTGCCTCATTTCCTCCTTAAGCAACTCAACTGCACTGTCTTTACTGCTTGCCCATTCGCCAGCCTCTACCTCAACCTCATACTTATAAGGCTTGATGCAGTTTTCGACTTGGTCTGCAGTGAAATAGTATTTGGACTTCAAAACGGACTTTGCAGCATCTTCAACAACTTTTCGTGCCATAGGATGGTTTGCTAGCTGTGTCTTCTCAACAAGATTATTGATTTCAGTCACCATCGCTTCTGAAGCCAACGCGGTAGACAATCTACCGACACCAAGTTTAGTCAACGAGCTGGACGCCAAATCTAACTTTTTATGCCAATAACTATCTTCTTCAATGGCTTTGAGTTGACTGAGCTCTTTCAACGCAGGCTCGATAGATGCATAAAGCGAGTCTTTTGTTTGACTGTCTATCGACTTGTTCCAATACCTCTCTGCCAAGAGATCCAAGACCTTCTGGTCAAGTTCGTTCTTAAGCATTGCTCTCAATTCATTTCTAGAAAATTTTTGACTAAGCTCCTTGATTCCTAGTTTCAACAAGTCAATATTATTCGCGAGATACATTTGTGGTGTGAGGGGCCGATCATTAAACTCAACCTTAAATTGGTAAGCCGTTTCCTCCAATTCCAGCTGTATTGCGAGATGCGTTGGCCTCAAAGCTTCTGACATTGACTTTTCCAAAACCTTCATGAGCTTTTTCTTCAAGTTTCTAGATCCTGTAACAGTACCGGTGAAAGCATCTTTATTGTCCTTGAGGTAAGTAAATTCAAAATTCTGCTGAGCAACATAAGCTTGAAAGCCTGTGATTTGCTTGCGACTGAACAAGGTGCTCGATGTGGATTTTGGAGTCTGAGGAGCTTTGGTGATTACACCAACATAGCCCATTCGTAATGGGTACTTTCTGTTTAAAAGAATTGCTCGTGCCTTTTCAGGCTCCACCAAGTCGAGCTTGGTGATGACTCCAACAGTTCTTTCGCCCCTTGGATCTGCCAATTTAGCAGCACGCAATGCTGAAGAGTTTGCCAAATCAACATCCGCAGCAGAGATTGCCAATATGATATTGGGGGCTTCCAAGTATCTATTGCAGAGGTTTCTGATTTTCTGCTTAAGCTCTTGTGGCTGGTCTTCAGCTTCAACCTGGATGTATCCGGGAAGGTCCACAAGCGTGAGGTCAGGAACTTTAGGAGAACGCACAGTTATCTGGATGGGATCATTTGAAATACACTCTGACGCAGGAACAGCCATATTCAAATCAAAAAGAGTTTTTTGGACTTGCTGAAAATCTGTCACGTTGTAGAGATTAAGAGCCGGAAACTCAGCGGATTCACTAGCCGAATCTGGCGAATTTACCAATGTCAACTCGATTGGGCGTCTAGTCACCATGTTGTTTCCCTTTGGCAAGAATTCTTGACCAACTATGGCTTCTAGAACAGAAGACTTCCCACTTGATTGTGAGCCCACAACAACGATGGAGGGTAGCTTCAAGGTTTCAGACTCGTTGTCCACTCTAGTCAAAATGTTCCTGATTTCAATCATTTGCCTGGTCAAATTGAGCATATCGTCAGTGGTATCGTCACTCGATATGTCGAAGGTTTCCTCTTCAGTCTGGTCTATGAGAGTTTCTTCATCTTCCTCGAAGTCTTCATCGTCAACGCTGCTTTCGTTTGCGGTGGTATCGCTGTCATCAGCAGTGAGGCCTAAAGCGGCAGCGGTGGCACCCAAAGTGGCGGAATCATTGCTACCACCGTCACTACCGCCGCCGCTTCCGGCGCCGCTTCCGCCACCGTTGTCGCCACCTCTCTTTAGAAATTGGCCTGTTTTGTCAAATAAGTCGGCGGTAAAATCTTTGATTGAGGAGAGCTTTTCGTTGGTGTAATTTGAAGCTTGCTCCACCTTGTAAGCAACGTATGTGCCACCAAGAGCCACTGTACCACCGATATAGCCGGGGATTTTAGCTGCACGGGCCAAAGTCAGGATGAAGCTGATATTTTTCTTGAGCAAAATGTGATTTGCCGCCAGGCGGCAGCGAACCTGGGACTTGTAGGGACCGGGGACAATCAATGTAAAGTACCGAGAATGGGGTTTGAGAGCAGAAGCGGTATGTCGCCCCGCAATTTTTGCTGAGAGAGAAAGCATGGGTATTTGATCTATGAAGCAATAGTTAGGGGAAGGGAGATAGTGTAAACATGCGATACGTGGGATCAAGAGTCACGTGACCAGGAAACGTGCGGCAAAAAGATTGCCTCTTGCCAGAATTGAACTAGCGACCTTTGCATTACAAGTGCAACGCTCTACCACTAAGCTAAAGAGGCGAAATCTAAAAAATTGTAAGAAAAAGAATACAAACCAAGGAAATTATTTTTGCTTCATTAAAGATCCCGGATTGGCGTCGTATTGTTTTTGAAGGCAGTTTGTGTTTGAAGGCAGTTTGTGTTTGAAGGCAGTTTGACTCGGATGTCGGGGAAAGTTGGTTCAGGAATGTTTCATATCTGAAGTACCTTCTCCAGGTCTCATGTAAAGAAGAATCCAACTTGCGAGAGCAGAAAACATGAAACTGTGGAGTTCAAATGCTTAGTAATTTCCCCCGATCATCCTCGGAACTCAAGCAAGTTTAACCCGGAACTCTAGCCTTTTCATGTACGAAACGGGTTTAAGAAGTAGGCTTAAAAAGGCTTCCATGCTGAGCGCGACGTCAACTGATTACGATATCGGACGTGTGGAGAATCCGTAAATTTCGCATTGCTCTTGACATCAGCATCTGCACAGATCACGGCTGTGCGGAAGTAAAAATTGGAAGAATAAAGTCGAGAAAAAGCACCAATTTAAGCATATTCCTCCTCACAGACGAAATAAATGTCGGCATGGAATAGTGGGTGGATTTTGAGTACACATGACCATCAAAGACATTCTCGAATGTTGTCATACCTGAGGCATGCGCCAAAGCCGCAGAGAACTTGCATATAAGACCTCATCCTGCTCGAGAGGCTATTTTCTTGCTTGTATTACAAAGACATCTTAAATACAAAACCTTCCCCTTTTCCTGGGCTACTCAAATCTAACTACAAAAACAATCTAACTACAAAACAAAATGAAAATAGTGCTAGCATACGCCAGACGCCTACGAAACAGTCACACCCAGAAGAATAAAAAATCGCTACGCAACAAGTCATCCGATGAATCGACTTCCGTTTCCCAGGACCCCAAGAAATCTCTTTACACTGAACTTCTGAGTCCCAAATATGAACAGGATGGATTTCCCGGAAGCGGACTGCCACCATCCTACCGCGAGTCATGCCAAGCTGCCATTAAAGAGAAACGTCATATTCAAATTGTCGTCCGAGATGGTGACATAAAAGAGCCGACCGAGCCCGAGAAAACCACACAATCGTTTGTGAGAAAGGAGCCACTACAAGCCGAAGATTTTATTTTGACCACTAAGGAGGTATCACAAGCCAAGCCATCTTCTGGATTTGCGTCGGAAGTTCTGAACAGATCAAGAGGGAGACCAATGAATCTTCTTTACAGGCTGCAACTTAGTGATTTACGCCACAGGGAGCCCAAAGTTCCGCATCCTAGAAAAAGGGTGTACCGCGTGCCCAATACAATTGTTGTCGATGAAGGCACGCTCATACGCCTTCAGTTGTGCATTATTGAATGGAAGCGTCAGTCAGTGGTGATACTGAAGCTCGTATTCTTACTCTTAATTTGGGTGTCTGCTCTTCTCTATATGGTATAGATGAGGACAAACCCCTATTAATGATTTCAACTACTAAGCATATCCTATGGATGACACAATACGAAGGCATACCCCTATAGCATCGAGAGCCGAAACTGAAATGCTTCCAATTCAGATTGCAAAAACGGCCTGCATCTTTCAATGACTCAGCCGAGCATTTTCTTTTTCTGCATCATTTAGGACTCGTTCATACATCAAAACTGTACTAGTTCATATTATAACTGTAAGCGTAGCTGTGGTACAAGATGGAATATACCAGTTGACCAAGCTTGTAGAATTACGTAGATTCTTTATTAAGAGTCACACTCACATGATAGATAAGCTTCCACACATGCGTGTTTACCTAAGAAACAAGTGCCCAGATTAGGCACGCGGCTGTGCGACCCCTATATCGTGGCAAAACTCTTGGCGAATGGGCTTGGATACGTAAAGCATTTCAGCAGGATGAAATATCAGATTCTAATCTAAATCCAGTCTAATCGAAACTATGATGACGGAAAGAGCGTTTTCTGCATTCAGTTAAGTCGGAAATAACAAAATGGCTCATGTGACAGATGCTCCTGCATGTGACTTGCCACTCTGTGGAGTTTGCAGATTTCAGCCGAGCCGATGACTGAGCGCGGCAGAAACTGGGTCATCGGCCTTTTGCCTGTTTAAAATCGCGCTCCACATAAATGTCTCACAATTTGCGGAGATACGTGTGACTTTATCGATTCGTTTTGAAACCCGTATCATTTATAAATTCGATTTTATTTTTAAATTCGATTTCGTGCTCTATAAAAGTTTCTTCACTTGATAAATACTTTTTTTATTCTTTTTCAATTTTTCTATCTCTATGTAAATGTATAAATTATTCCCAGTATAATTTGTATGAAGAAGTAAAAATGCAATCAATCAGTAAGCTTAGAAAGCCCCGACAGAAATGGCGTTATGCCTTTGGTGATGAGGCACATGATTAGCATGCGAGCTCAACACGTTGTCGATGGAATCAAGCTTTTCATTTGATTGTGCGTAGCTGGCTGACGAGTAAACGTAGTGTGGTTCGTGAACGTCATCATCAGACTCAGAATCGGAAGACGAAATCAGGTGAGTCAACTCGGGGAGTTCGTCGCTGTCTTCCTCCATTATCACCAGTAGTTGGGAGTCGTCAGAAAGATCAATGACCGGCATCGTGTTTTTCTTGGCGAAAGTCAATTTTTGAATAGGAGAAACAGCGGCTTCGTGATCCAAAAAGCTTTCGGAGTCGTCCTCGTCGTAGCTGTCGGACTCGTAGTCGGAATCCGAGTCGGAGTCAAATTCAGAGTCGGAGTCGGAGTCGATTTCGTACTCGGTGACACTTGGGCCGTTGTTTCTGACTGGAGATGTGTTGGCCTCATGCTTGATGGATTCAGGAACAGAAAATTGCACGGAACTTTGAGATTTGAGGGTTTGTGTTTTGGTAGCAATATGATCCATCAAGTTATCTAACATGTTTGCTTGGAGCACCAAGTTTCTTAAAGAGCTCTTTGGGTTTGCAGCCTGCTTGGAAAGCTTTGACCTGACTCTGGAGGCCAAGACATAGGACGAGGCAAAGGACATTGTGGAAGCAGAGGACATTTTCCCAGCAATACGAGAGAATTGTTAGTGTGTGATTATTGAGTTGGCTGGAATTCTTGATTTCTAAAAATCTAATTGCGTAGATGTTGCGAGTTTGTGTCTTATATATGTTTGCAGAATTAGTCAGGTTGCTGCACAGTCGGCTCGGTTTGTCATCTTGTTCCGCGCGAGTGTTGCGAAACTTTCGGCTTACGCTATAATTGCTCATCCCATTCCCGACCCGCATGTTCGTGCATAACCATAACTAATCAGGGTTCTAACTGAGCAGCATCGGTTCAAAAAAGCACTTTTTCCCTCCGAAAAACAGACAATTGATGGTCTTCGGCCCAACATTACTCTGTCATTGTTTAATCAGGAAGAAAATCCGTTTCCTATGTTTGTCAGTTATTTGGAATCTCGGTTGCTATTCACCGACAGCGCGGCTGTTTTCATGCGCGATGTGGTGATTCATCGCCGAGTTTTCCTGATTGAGATTTAGCTCCGAGGATTTGACGTGTTTGCATATCGGAAGCAATTTGAGATCAGATAAAAAACGGGACTTTTCGAGCCTAGCAAATTCGGTCAAGCTGCCCTACCAAAAGCAAATACTTCCGCAGCTCCCTACCATATTTTTCCCTATATCATAAACGTGATCCGTCGTTTCCGCAACAGATCAGGCTTCCGCATAGGTGCCGCGTAAGTTGCACACTCTTTCTGCGCGCTCGCTTCGGGGTTTTTTCTCTCGGAGAATTTTAAATCGGCTCCCCCAGAAAAGGAACATAGCCGAGACACTGATCAAAGCAGCAATGGAGGCGGGTGCTCCTTCCGTAGGCTCCGCAGTCTAATCGGGGCAGCCGGTTCCTGGAACAGCCGCCAGGAGAAGGCTATTCTCAACTCCTTTCGTGTTCTAGCCTCTCGTATATGAACTGAGTGCGAGTCTTTTCTTTACTGGCAAATTGCCGCGGATTGAGACGATTTTCATTACAGTGAGAAGTTAGTGTGAGACGTGAAAAAGACCGCGACTAGCCCACACGACAGACGCTAAAACCTGCTTCGCTTTGAGATTCCACCAAATCCAGGAGCCGCGCAACAGTCTCGGTTGCTGAACAGGCCAGAGGCCTTTGCTGCTGCAGATATCATGTGGTAGTTCTGCGGGTTTAGCGCATGGTCTAGATGTAGATCTGAGAGTGAGTATGCGTTGAATACGAGGTGCATGGTGTAAGTCCGTACGGATAATCCAGACCCAATGCTAAAATTAGAGAAACAGGGTATTGAGCAGAGAACCAAGCAAGAATCACAAAAGATGCAAGAAATTATCACGCAATGGTTTAAGCAAAGAGCAAAGTATCAAATTAAACAAAACAAGTTAAACCAAGCAAGATCTTAAAGGCTACAAGTTTCGAGGCTAGGATGCAAATTAACCTGGACAATACAAACCAAAAGCTTCAAAGTAAGATTTATATCCAAAAGCTTCTAAGTAAGACTTATATGGCACCCGTTATTTTACTCCACGGAGTAATTAAATTACGCAAATCGTTTCTATGCTGTGTAATTAAAGGATATTTAGTGACCTAATCGAACAAACCGAAACCCATGTCGTCGTCAGACTCTTCGGCAGCCTCCTCTTCCTTCTCCTCAGCAGCGGCCTCAGCAGCACCACCAGCAGCAGCTGGGGCACCAGAAGCGGCAGCTGGAGCAGAAGCAGCGAAAGAGAACAACAATTCCTTCAAGTCCTTACCCTCCAAAGCCTTGGCGAAAACATCGGCCCAGACGTTGTCAACAGAGGCACCAGCGGCCTTGGTGACGGACAACAAGTTGTCAGAGGAGATCTCAACACCGGCGTCGGCGAGGATCAAAGCAGCGTAGGAAACAGAGGCTTCAACAGACATTATACGATGATTATAGACTGGAAAGTACAAGTGCGAGTGTTGAAGTTGGGACGGTGAGAATTTTTCGATCACGTGCGAAAGACAGTCACACTGCTATATACAAGGCTCTATATGCATGAATGTGGGTATATTTCGCAGTAAAAGTATCGTGCGGGCTTTCATAAGGACTCTGGTGAGTGCCGCCTTAAGTCGGCCCGCTTCTCAGACGAAGCCGTGTATTTTTTTGGAATCCGTTGAATTTTGAAGTCGATGTAATTCTCAAGCCCGTTCAATCTTGAGTCCGTGTCATTTCCCCGTTTGAATTTACGTAATGTACGCGCTATTGCGCGTGCGCTCATTAGAACCACTACCCCAACTATATCAATCGCAATCTCCATAATCCTGCATCGTAGATCTTCCGCCACCAACTTCTCCTTATGTTCCCATTGAGTCGTTTCCTTCAAATATCTAACAGTCTTCGGAACAGGCCCGGTATTTTGCTCCCGAAGCAAAATCTTGGAGCCCGCAACTTGTTCGCCCAATCCAAGGCTTTTGCACCACTCAAACATAACCGCCATTCATCCACTTGGGCTCGGTACAACAAGCATTACGGACGCAACAAGATCAATTGGGACGCGCTCAAAAAACCGGCTCTATTCACAGTTTCTGCATGTGTGGTGACAACTCTAGCCACCCCATACTTGATGAAGCTCCCGCCCTTCTCATATTTCAGAACACACCCAAAATCTATAGTGTATGCTATTATCGGCTTGAATATTGCTGGGTTTTTGGCTTGGAGAAGCCCATTAGCTAGTCGCTACATGTCACGGTACGGTCTCTTGGTGAAAGACAATATTCGCTCGCCATGGTCACTTTTAGGATCGGCATTCTCTCACCAGGATCCCTTTCATCTTTTGTTCAATATGCTCATGCTTTATTCTTTTGGAACAACATTTGCTACTGCTATTGGCGCGTCGAATTTCTTGTCCATGTACCTCAACTCTGCGGTCATCTCGTCCTTTGTCTCTGTGGCGATACCTGTCATCATGAGGTCTTCTTTGTCTGTGGCATCTTTAGGGGCTTCTGGTGCACTCTTTAGTGTTTTTGGCGCCTTTTCCTACTTAGCGCCAAAGGCACCCATTGCTTTGTTCTTCTTCCCTGTGCCTGGAGGTGCTTGGGTTTTATTCTTGGGCTCTATAGCATTGAATGCTGCAGGAATTGCCCTCAGATGGGGTCGTTATGACTACGGCGCTCACCTAGGCGGAAGTTTAGCGGGCATTCTTTATGGTTGGTATTACACCAAACTTAGGCAGAGAAATGTTCAACGGCGAGTCGTTTGGTAAAAACCCTAGCATTTTTCATAAATTGTATTGTTATTAATTCATATGCGGAGCATTTATGCAAAAGAAACGGACTTTTTCTTGGGCTTCTCATCGTCCTTCTTACCCTCCTCCTTCTTGGCGTCACGAGCGCTTTTTCTTCTAGCGGCTCGGGCCAGATTGGCTTTCGATTTGATTTCAGCTTTCTTGCCCTCCAACTGTGATTTCTTGGCCTCCTCCTTTCTTTCAATCTCCTTTCTCTTGAGTTCTCTAATTTCCTCCAAACGCCTGGATTTTTCTAATTTGGACTCATTCACCTGATCGTGTTTGTCGTTTATGGATTTCACGAGTAGGTTGAGCTTCAAGCTGTCGTGGTCATCAACAAACTTCTTACCTTTTTTACCCTTAATAGCTTTGACACCCGGCACGATCGCCCGGTTCAAGTTCTGGATCTTCAACTGATCTTCGCTGTAAGTTTTTCCATTTTTGGCTCCGTATAATCTTGCTTTGGCTTGCTGTTTCTTGACGACAGCTTTGCTTGGCTTTCTAACCTTTGACTTTTCGGTGAGTTTGGGCTGATTCTGTAAAAGATTTCGGGCATGCAGATCCGTGACAACTTCACTTTCAACTGTACGCGTTTTGCTTGCAATTTCCTGTCTTCTAGCGTCTTTCTTATTTGATTTTCTTAATGCCATTGTCGTTGTTGGAGACTTCAGGCCGCTCTTCGATTTTCACTGATGAGACCCCATCTCAGTTGTCACGTGGCTAATCACGTGCTTGACCGCGTACTTCCGGCTTTCTTATCGCCTGGGACCGTCGGCTTTTTCTATACAGGAAAAGCATTAACTACACCGCTATCAAGCTCAAATCAGCGGCACCGCTACCCTACTAAGTTCACATGAGTTTTGCAGAATTCAACTGGGATATTTTTCCACTGACTAAGCTTGAGGAAAATGACATAGTCACTCCTCTAGGGTGCATGTACACTCCGTTCAGCGGCGAGTGCCCCTCGACTCATAGTGAGTTACTCTTATGTTCGCTGTGTGGAGCTTGCATCAATTCTTATATACGAATTGATAGACAAAACAAAATGTGGTGGTGCCCATTGTGCAGAAAAAAGACTCATTTTCCTTCGTCATTCGAGTTGCCTAGAAAAGACTGTCCTGATGATGAAATACCAGTTGAGATTCGCCCTAACAAGCAAAGCAGTATTGACTACGTACTTCCAAATGACATAAGCCGATCTCAAGAACTGGCAAAAGAATTCATTGTTACTTGTGTGCTTGACAAATATCAGCAAATGGATGACCCTCAATTGAATGAGTTCCAAGCGCTCAAGAGGAATCTTGTCAGAAAACTCCAGATGCTCCCAAAGAATGCTAAAGTTTTGTTGATTACCTTTTCGGATGTTGTGGAAGTGCATTCCGTACAGAAAGCGGAATCCATTTTATTCACAACCAAATCATTGTTAAATGGTGTTGATGAGGAAACTTTTCTCGCTACCAATACCCTTACCAATGCTCTCAGATCCAAGCTTTTTGGCGACCAAGTCTCGAAATCAAACCACTGCTTGTTATCCGACTCGGAGTTTTTAGCGGCTCCCTCACAAGAGCTATTCGATTACATTGAGGGCTTAAGTCCGAAAGTAACGACCTCTTTCAAGCCTAACAGGGAAACCGGACTTGCGTTTCTCATAACAGCAAGCATTTTGAGCAGTTTTAGTGCTCCATTTTCTTACGGAAAAATACATGCATTCTTATCTGGTCCTGCAACCGCAGGACCCGGAAGGATTGTCACTGAATCTGAGCATATCAGATCACATAACGACGTTGCCAATTTTAAGGCACCGCATTATGCGCTGGCAAGCAAATATTATAAGTTCATCTCATATGTATTATGTGGGTACCGGTCCAATGACGCGTTCCATGCCGTTTATTCTTCCCGGGGGAAGCTTGTGGATTCCGTTGTTTCTGAAGGCTCCCTGAAGTTCTCATGTAACATTTACACTGGATCTCTAGACCAGGTGGGAATTTACGAAATGAAGCATTTGGCCGATACAAGTGGAGGTAATATTGTGTTGGCTGAGAGTTTTTCGTCGATTAAATTTGCTCAAGCGCTCTCCAGGCACTTTTCGACCCTGGCTGACAGTTTGCAAGGATGCAAACTCACTGTCCACACTTCATCAGGAATCAAAGTAATGAAAGCAATTGGTGCATTGACGGAACTCCAGTCGTCGTACCAATCATCAAAACTTATGAGCTTGCATCACGATAGAATATCTGACTCTGTGACGAAGTTTGATTCCAGTCTCAACAAAAGAAATTTTACCAATCAATGGTATATGGGAGAAGTTTCTGCTGCAGATACAATAGCTCTTTATTTTGAGCCAGAAACAGTATCTTCCTCCTCTCAATTAAATCCTGAGGGTATCAAAGAGGTATATATACAATTTCAGGTCAGATACTGGGACATTGCAAGACAAGCTAATGTTCTAAGAGTCTCGACTATCAAAAAGTTCACCACGTTGTCTGTCTTGGCGGCAAATCAGGTGAAACTAAGCAACGGAAAGTTTAGATTGGTGAACACAAAAAGCAAAATTATGAAAGAGAAAGCCTTAATGGAAAGCTTTAATGCTCATGCGTGGATGGCCTTATTTGCTCGACTTCTCATTAGCAAAATTGATACTACAATTGGGTTCGAGTCATTTGATGATGTGATTGAAGAAGTCGATAATGCTCTTCTTAGACTACTTAAGATTTTTGGAGGGGTCACAGTGGAGCATGAGAGTTCTGGAATACCTTATTTCCTTTCTGAAAATCAGTATTCTTTGAGTCTGAATTTCAAAGACTTGCCAGCATTGTCATACAGCCTTAGACGAAACCCTCAGCTTGTTAGAATTTTCAACAGTTCTCCAGATGAAACTGCTTTCAACCATCATTTGTTTTTGCGAAATAATAGCACCGAATCCTGCCGCATGATAAGGCCAGCTTTGTTCAGATTTGAGAACAAGACTCTTGTCGAGATACCCCCAGATGTTCTAAGCTTAAATGGCCACAATAACCATCAGCAACTATATGTTCTCGATAATGGATTCAGTGTCATAATTTACAACCAGTTTAGCCGACTTGAGGACAAATTTGACTTGCATCACTCCAATAATGAGGAATTCATTTATGGAGAGACCAAAAGTGAGTTGTTGGATGATTTGATCCAAGTAATCCAGAAAGAGGTTATCCAAAAGCGAAACTTTGAAACCAGCATAGTCCTTACGCAAAGTGGCCACTCTCAAGCCAGATTCCTTATTTCAAGATTGCATCCCGCGGGCGCTGACAAGCTTGAACTACCTAAGGCCCAAAAATCCAAATGGTGGCAGTTCGGACAAAAGACCAAATCATCGAAGAATGTTGACAGGGATTCTTGGAGCGAAAGCCAGTTTTATGAAGACCTCATTAAAAGAATTGAGGAATTTAAGATAGAAAATGTGGATTGAAATCAAGATGACCCAACTGTATCATCAATAAATTTGATGACAGTCTCAATAAGAACATTAACAGAATTTTCTCCTGAGCCCTCTCCGATGTTATGAGTGGCCTCGGGAAGAATCTTGCTGTGAGGGCTCCAAAAGAAAGGGCTGCAAGCCTGTTCCCAAGATTTCAAGAGGGAAATCTTGTTTACCGAAGAAGGCACAAACTCATCTCTTTCTCCGGGAAGAAACAAAGCAGGTGTCTCGATTTTTCCGAACAGTTCCAATAAAGTAGTCTGCGACAAATCCGAAGAAAAGTAATCGTCATCACCGCCAACACCAAATAAAGCATGAAACCTGTAAGCATTGACCGGGGATCCAAAAGTGAATTCTTGAGCTTTGACTGGTAACATTTCATCGCCCATGTTCTTATCAATGTATTCCTTAGACAAACTTAGTAAGCGATCGAGTTCCGTGGAGTTTGACTCACTTCTCACACCCTCACGATCACTCACGGGGGCTTGTAGAATAGCGCCGTTGAGTTTCATCAAAGGAGTGAATGATTTCTCGTTGGTGTACTTGAGGAGATATTCCATCACATCCTGACATCCTGTTGAATGGCCCATCAAGATTACCTTTGAGCTTTCGTGTCCACGTTTCTGTCTCAAATACTCAATCAATTTGGCCAAATTGCGGCAATCTCTTCCAAGACTTCCGGTTCCGAACCCAAGATATGAGGATTTGATCAATGCTTGGACAAGTACCCAGTTCTGTCCATAATGTTTGGAGATAGCTTCTGCTAATTGAGGGACATACGGGACCGTCAAGAATCCGTCACCAAGGCCACCAATGAACACAACGAAATTTTCGGGAGTTGCTTGGCGCTCGCCAAACTCGATTGCGCTTAAAACATCCGTATATTTGTGGATAGTTACGGAATACATGTACTCTTTTTATTCAATTGAAATAGCTTATCTAATTATACAGGAGGGCCTTCGTTGCGATATTACCTGCAGATTCGTGCTAAAGGTCTCGAATTACTTAGATGCAGTATATCTCCAGCCTGTGTAAGCATTGTAGTCCTTTAGCACAAATGAGTGCCTTTAGTTGAAGAGAATATTTTGTTTTTCCAAGTCGGCATAATAAACAGCAGAAGTATTATAAGTGGTAGTTATGTCATATGTGGTTAACAGTAATTCCATCAACTGTTAGCTTTTCCAAGAGATCGATCACGTGAATCATTTTCTTGCACACCCGCGCTAACAAAATCATCCAATAACCTGAGTTATAGAGTGCGCTTATTTTGAACTCATCCGCAAGACACGTCAAATTTCCCTAAGCCTAGACATTATGTTGAGAAGAACACTCTTGAGATCAAGTCTCAGATACCAGACCACTGTTGCTCAGCCTGTTAAAACTAGTGCAACTGGCCTCACAGCCCTGGAGTTGGAACACAACAAAAATGCCATGCCAGCACCTAATAGTGAAAAGACATGGTCGCCATCCCAGGCAGCACGTAAAGACGTCTACGCTACTCATCCACACAGATTCGTTCAAAAGGACTTAGCTACTCAACCCCAACCATATGCTGCCATAAATTTGATTGCCAAGGAGCCAGTCAAGTACTTGCATGAGGGAAACATCGCTGTGTGTGATGGAAACAAAGGGTCTACTTTGCAAGGACACCCTAAAGTGTTTATCAACTTGGACCAACCAAAAGCATCCACGTGTGGCTACTGTGGCTTGAGATATGCCAAAGAGGAGCACAGAGAGTTGATTGAAGGTGCTGAAGCTTAAAAACGAGAATTAATGCCTTGTCATTTTTCATTAAATGATCCCAACCTTGATGTGTGAATTTTGAAGCTGCCTAGTACGACTCATATGGGTCATAGTACATGATGCGGAAGAGCTTCTTTGAACTGAAATTAAGGCATGTTGTCCTTAATTGGGAATAGATTGACGTAATATAAAATATAGTACTGATTGCCCCACCGTATTAAAAACCGCTGGACGCTTTAAGTGATGTTCATTTGCAATACCCGCGGGAGTTCACATTACATGTGCGTATTGTGAAGACAGATATGTGACAAGGATATTCAGAGAAGTACGAACAAAGCCCATAAATGAGAGAGGCCACTTTATCTGCATTTAACAGAATTTCACCAATGAGAATTTCTTAGCTAGCCGTACAGGCTGTATTCAAATATTTTTTATTTGAATTCCTATGTATGTTGCTCGTTAGACTTCGAGCGCTGGAGTAGCCGCGGACCAAATACCCCAAGTTTACGCGGAGGTCTATCTAAGACCATATCATACTACACTAATCATTGAGGAGATTGATGATATGATAGCTGTCAATGACATTTTCAGAGGCGTTGCATATGGTTTGTGGTATTCCCAGCACCACATAATACACTCATTCGTCTTAATTCCTATTGGCATACTCATCCTATTCACTATTCTATACGGCTTCAACATTCTACTCACAGATGTCGCAAAGATCAATTTCCCAGCATCTGTTTTAGGCATGCTTGTCAACTTGATAATATTGGTTGTTCTCAATATCATGGCTAATGTGGGGGGTCCAGCCAAGGAAGGCAGATTGCACCAAGTTGGGTCAGTGGCTTCCTGGATCCTAGAACATTACCTTATGGTTATACAACCATCCATGAACTTTACTCTAAAGTGGATCAATGTCTTTTTTATTCCGTCGTTCATAATATTGCCGCTTAGCGATAAGATCACATTCGTTGAGTGTGTGAAAATAGCTGCAGTGTTCGCTATTGGCGGCTTGCTGCTTATGGTGTTTGATGTCTACTTGATTATGGCACTTAAAATGGCATTGGCAAAAATTGGTTATGATCCGTCCAACATTGAGAAGCTGAGTACAGACAGTGTCAAAGAAGAAGATGCGAAAGAGGACAATGAAGTCGAGCTTTTCGATCTCAGTAAGCCATTCACACGTGCTCAAAAAGACATCACAACTATCGATATTTCAAGTTTGAGGCCAGTGAATACAGAGCCGAATAGAAAGATAAGGTCTCTTTCCATTTCAGAGAATCCTTTTGAGGAAACCAGTACTGAGGATCTGAACATCAAAAGATTTGCAACCACGCCAATTCCCAGGGAACCTTCGCCAAGCTTGCAATTGGAAAGCCACTCTTCTACTCTGCTGAATAGAAGTGATGAACTAGGTGCATCAAGCAATTTCCAAATTCCAAACCAAAGGGCTTATGAAGAATATAACCACTTACCAGGTGACTCCAAGCGGGTTGCGATAGTAGTCTCGAACTACATCGACTGGTTCCTCTACGTGGCTCTATTCTTTATTTCTTTACCTTTTTACTATATTCGCTCCATTCATGTTATGCTCCCATTCCACTTGGGGTTAACTGTTACGTGCTATTTCATAGCCCTTTTGATTCCCCAAAGATTTCCCCAAGCCAAGAAGTTTGCTCATCCAATCTTAATTCTGACTGCTGAGATACTCTTTGTATGTTTCATATCGTCGCTCATCTATCACAAAGGTTCACCAAAAGGATTTCTCGATGATCTAAAATACTACAAAACAGGAAAGACTTACCTTTATCTTTTTAATGGTAAGGCTATGTATGACAATGGCAAAACTGTGCCGGGTTCGATATCTCACACGTTCACGTCGCAGCCAATGTGGCCTGGATGTGGAGATTTTCTCCTGTCTTTGATGGACATTTCGATTGTGTCCTTATCTTTACCCATGTTCACACATAGAAAGGACTTCTTAAGGAACTTTTGGGTTTTGATGCCACCTTTGTTAATATCGATGGTAATTACCTTTCTTTGCTATCCAGTCATCTGCCTGCATATCGGTATTAGTGCTGAAAGGTCGATTGGTTTCATCGGAAGACTGGTAACTTTAGCCTTGGGCACTCCACTCATGAAGTCGCTAGATGGGTCGACCTCCTTGATGGCGGTTTGCACTATTCTCAGCGGTATTTGCGGTGTACTTATTGGTGATCTGTTTTTCAAACTACTCAGAATCCCTTCAAACGATTACGTTACTAGAGGTGTGACTCTCGGAATCAATTGCGGAGCCATCGCAACGGCTCATCTACTCAATGTGGACCCTAGGGCAGCTTCCATGAGTTCTTTGAGTTTCAGCGTCTTTGGCACCATTATGATTATACTCGCAAGTATAGGTGCTGTTCGTGATTTCATCCAAAGTCTTGCCGGTATGTGATCTGCCATTCGCTAATCATAGCTTCACTTATTTATTATTCAACTAATTATTTATGACGATCAAGAAGCGTGTGCGCAGTTTCACGCGTCGCACCAATTCTAATTGTAGAGCTTTACTTAAACCGAAACTACATACTCATGAACGGGATCGACAGTACAACCAAGGTGTTTCTAATACCTGAAGGTGTCCAAAATCTAGAATTTGTTGTTTTGAATATTGGAGCAAGCAAACAAACTCTAGCTATACATGAAGACGCGGTATATGAGCTCAGAGAAATTGGCCCCAGCAGTCAATACGATAAACGTCCAGAACCAAAATTACAATCAGGTGAGCCTGTGAAGTCATTAATTATAGAACCCCAATCTGATGGAGAATCGGGGTATGTTATTGCGAGCCCTCTGCTCCTCTCAATCTCTTCATTTAATGTCGTTTATCCTCTCATCAAATGGATGTCTTCCCAATCGGAATTGTACACCACGCGTTACCACACTGTTCATGATATCATAGACGGGTTCTCCGCATGCTTGCAAGATCCACAGCAAATTCATCTTCTCCGAAGCAGCATCTTATCGTGCCTTGGCACATTTTGCGAGGAAATTGAAGAAAATCAAGAAGCATTCTTCAAACTTAACTCGGCAAAGCTATACACCTTTCTCGACCTGAGAGTACAAAGACTAGTTCGGGTGTTGAAGGAAAACCCCAATTACGCATTCTCGAATCAAATCATGGACAGTATTGCTAGTGTGTCAGGGCGTGTCCCTGAAGACATCTTAGAGTTGCAAACGCTAAACTACAGCATCAACTTCATCTTTGGTTCCTATTTGGACTATAATATGATGCAATCGTACCTCTCATTTAAGAAGTATGACTTCGGGCCTCTCCATGCTTTTATAAAAGATAAAGAAAAAGAGGAGAAGGCCAGAACCGTGGCGGAGGATAATATTGGTTTTGGCAGTTCTGTTAAGAAAGGGGATGGCCAGAGCTCTGAACAAAAATCCTCGAAGTCCTCACAAACGAAGAAAAAACCAGTCAAAAAGGTGGCAGTTGGGAAGGGTGCGTTGGATAGTTTCTTCAAGCGGCAGTAAATAAGCGAAACTCTCAAGGGTTTAATAGGAGCGATTTTTAAATTGAAGCACCAACTTCGAGAAGCGCCAAGTTTAATTCCTTGTAACGTTTCTCTTCGTCAGCTGCAAGTAGATTTTTAATCATGTCAGTCAAATTTTCCACCACATTATAAGCAGATTTCGTCAATGTCAAAAGGGTAACACCATCAATCGGCAAACCACCATTCTTTGATATTTGGATGAGCTCCCGATTTTTGTTCACTGTAATCACCAAAGATCCATCACGGACGAGCTCTTCTTTCAGGTCCGCATCTAAGATAGCAATTTCCTGGTTATCAGCACCCTTGATGTTCTCGATCTTGTCCACTGGGTTAAAGAAAGAGTAGGTCACGCAAAGAGGAACATGAAGAATACTCAAAGCAACCGGTTGTCGCTGGTTGAAGTCGTGCACTATGATCTCTGTCCCATTTATAGACACATCAGGTTTACGAAAGTGCTGAAGCGCAGTCATAACACCCAAACATGTAGCATCGATGAAACCTCCATCACAATTCAAGAAGTTTACATCTGCCCGTATGTGCCACACTTTTTCGTTTGCTATAATGCATAAACTTTCGAGGTCCAAGGCATTTGATCTTCTCACGGCCTTTTCAACTAACCTTGAAATGAGTACTTCATCGTCTGAACTTTTACCATTCTCAAACACTGGGCTGGCCATCGGACTTATCTCTGTGTTGATTGTGAATAGCCCTTCAAATGGTCTATCTTCAAATGGTTTGACAATTTCACTGCTGATTCTGACTGCCAAACTCGTTCTTCCAAGGCTTACTTCCACATACCCATATTCTTTCTCGGACAAAGTTATTTTGGGTTTTCTCATCTCATCAAGACCTCTTCCATTCAAACGGATTCCATTTTTGAATCCTTCCATAATATAAGTTCTCTCATTGAGAGAGATTTCAGCATCTTTGCCCATGTTTCTTTTGCGATTAATTCAGCTTGTTGAATCTCATCTCAAGTCTAGATATGCGATCTAGTCACGTGAGTGGTGGATTAGCGAAATCATTCAAAAATTGCAACGCCGATATTATCGTCAATTCTGTGTTCCTGAGCTTAATTGATTTGAACAACGAGCTAAAAGTAATTTTTGGGGTGTGATACTCTATCATTTTGCAGTCTGTTGGGGGCTAACCTATTCGCTGCAAGGTGCACTGCTTTTGGTGAGCGGGTATTTTCAGCGGCGTCCAAGGTGCGCTCTGGGTTGCCAATTCACTATTCGACACGATGAACATGTCAAGAATGATTAGAACGTCCGCTGTTTTAAGCAATGGTATTCGAAAATACAGTATGCAAAATCCCTCTCGGATTGCGCCACCATCGTTGAGCTTTTTCCAAAGAGAGCGCTTACCATCGAATACAATAATCAAGTTTGTTCCCCAACAAACTGCTTATGTCGTGGAGAGAATGGGCAAATTCCACAAGATTTTAGAGCCTGGTATTGCCTTGATGATCCCTATCCTTGACCGCATTACTTATGTGCAATCTCTAAAGGAAACTGCCATTGAAATACCATCACAGAATGCCATTACGGCAGACAACGTGTCTTTGGAGCTAGATGGTATCCTCTACATTAAAGTCAATGATGCATACAAAGCGTCATACGGTGTTGAAGACTTTAAGTTTGCTATCAGTCAACTCGCCCAAACTACGATGAGATCAGAAATCGGGTCTTTGACATTGGACTCTGTTTTAAAAGAGAGACAACAGTTGAACACCAACATAAACTCCACAATCAACGAAGCCGCAAAGGAGCACTGGGGAGTTGAATGTTTACGTTATGAAATTAGAGATATTCACCCTCCACAGAATGTCTTGGATGCCATGCACAGACAAGTAAGTGCTGAAAGATCCAAACGTGCCGAGATTTTGGAATCTGAGGGAACAAGGCAGTCCAGAATCAATATCGCGGAGGGTGAGAAACAATCGATAATTTTACAAGCGGAGGCCACTGCTCTCAGTATTGAGAAGATTGCCAACTCAATCAAGAACACGCCAGGGGGTGCCGATGCAATTAACCTCCAGGTTGCTCAGCAATACATCAAGGAGTTTGGAAACATTGCTAAAGAGACTAACACAGTGGTACTTCCATCGAATTTAAGTGACTTGAACGGCTTGATGGCTACTGGTTTGAGCATGTTCAAATCGATGCAAGGCACGTCTAAAGAACCTTCCTCTAAGAAGGAAAATTTGTAAATAAGGTTCGACATTGAATTCGTTAATTAAAGTTAAAAGTATGCAAAATTAGTTCTTAAAAGAGTAGGGTCAATCAACTAGTCAACGACCAAAGGTTGTTACATGAAAATCCTTGTGGTGGCATCACGGATGAGCACCGATGTCTCAAACAGATTCGACTTTCTCGAAATCGAGATGAACCGGTAAATTGGAGTCTTTTCTTGACCTTTTCTTGGTTTGCTTCTTAAATCTGAGTTTCGATGCAATTCTTTCGAACATCTTGCTGAAATTGGTATGAACACACCATTGGTAGAACCACCACTCGAGCAAGAAGATGAAACCGGCCACCAAAAAGCCCGCAAAGACAGCTAAACCAATGTGCTGAGCCATTAGCTTCATCACTTTGGCATCATCAGAATGCCAAGATGACCCGGTCGAAATAGAGAAGAAAGAATTAACCTTAGACTTGTAATCATGAGGGAGAAGCACCCTCACTTTCCCGGCCTCTGGCACTCCTTTTCTTTTGTATTGCATGAGCATCGCTGAGAGAAATAACGGACCTGTGGAGAACATAATTGTTATGTAAGGTACAAGCCAGTTTCTTTGATACCTCTCGAGATTATCTAAAACTTTCACAAAGAAAGGATGACCAGGCACAGAGCCCATCACATCATTTGAAATGCCAGTAGGTTTCGTCTCACGAACGAATGCAGGAACTGTCAAAAGAGGATCCAATCTTCTCATACACCCGTCGTCCAAGTCAATGTAAACTCCACCGTAATGATGTAAAGCAAAATAACGAATTGCATCAGCTCTTTGTATAGGGTAGGGGTAGGCATCCCAAGCACTTAAAAACCATGGGTATTTTTCGGCAATGAAAACTCTTGCCATTTCATCGGTCCAAAGAATGTACTGGTAGTCCGAATGCAAGTCAACGCAAGCCTGTTGGCCCGGTTGCCAGGCCTCGGGAATCTGCTCAGTCTTGTAAGTTTGGTGAATAATCTTAGGTATAAGGAGAGTCTTGTCTAATGTCCCTCCGATTGGATTTAGCTCGGTGTCAATAAAGGAATCTGGGTATGAGTCGTCGAAAAGTAGACTTATCAAGTCGTAGGTGCAATAAGTCAAGAAGAGGATTAAGGCAAAATGCCCCCACAATATGTATTTCAATTCCTTTCTCATGAATGCTTTATTGGTCTCGACAAAAGGCTAGGATCTTGTGCAAAGCAGTGAAAACTTGGAATGTAGGGCTGATCGACAATGCTTTCGAGAAGAGCTTCGTTGGTCGTGTTTCTTGTGAAGATCAATAGTGAATTTGACAGTAGTGACCAGTTAAGGCTCTGAGTCTAATGTGCAATGGTTCAAATGAAGATTAGTAAAAGCTGTTAAAATTATTGGATATGGTAGTTGCGAGCAGTGAGGGCATAGAAAACATGGACCATGAGAAAGTTGAGGTCTTGTATATAGCCGAGGGAAAAAGAAAATAAAAATATTGAGAGCGGAGCGCGGTGACGCAAATTTCTACGATGAAGCATAACAATCCGAGTGAATAGGACTAAGCCATGGGTTTGATTTTTTCAATCATGAACGTGAGGACGAATACGCATTTGTTGTTCAAATAAATCTATATTTCAACGAAGCAGCTCGTCTGTGGAGAATTCTATTTTGCGAAATAGCTCCCCTCCCCAAGCAGGTAGGCTGAGCAGCGCATTGAACGAAAATAGGGGTATTTTGCAATCATGTATACAGTAAGAGATGCTTCGTGCAGTTTCGCGCTGGCATAGCATGCGAGAAAATGGGTAACTAGCGCGCCGCAATATGCCTTGGTCATGTGTGTGGCCTTGCTAATGACGTCGCACAGTTTCCCGTCACATGCGCCTCTTAACGATAATAACAATGCTAACGCAATCTTAGCGTTGTCAAAAGATATTACATGCAATGCGGGTATTGTACCCAACAGTCATGAGTTGATAATGTATTCCTGGGGTAATGACTTCCAGAGTAATTGATAACATCAAATTGAAAAAGTTCCCATATATTTGAAACTACAATTGATTGCAAAGAGCATACTACGTGTATTAGAATTTTAAAAATTTAGGCAATCATTATATCAGCTTTTAGTGACACATCACATTTAGTTTGCCACATCAAAGTTTACTTTGCTCTGGTGCCACGCCACGGTCAAAGGATTTATCGACGACATCAATCATATAATTGATAGATATGTCGTCGATTTTTCCTTTCTCGAAATTCTGCATGAATTGCATGGAGAATTGAATGTCTCGAGCATTTTCCAAAATGACATAAGCTTTCGTTTTAGACTTGTTCTTGAAAATCTTGATGAGCTTTAAATTATTCAAGTAAAACAAGAACGAAAGCAAGTATTGCTTATTGTAAGTTTCAATCAGGTATTCTGGTGACTCGCTCTTGAAGTTCTTGAAGTTATCCTTCTGTATAATGCGCAAGATCGATTTCGTAGTGGGGAAATCTTCCAGCATTAACGAATCGTTGATCAATTGTTGTTCGGTGATCCTATTCTGTGAATTTTGATAGAACTGGCCAACTTGGACACTAAGATTAACCAAACAAATTGTGAAAGAGCGAACGAAAGGAGTAATGATTGTCGCAAGAACCTCATGGTAACCTTTGTCCACAACTTCGTAATTGGATGAGATAACCCCTAGATCTTGGTATTTTCTCAAGATGTTGGATATACTGTGACTCTCTTTGTAGTCATAATCAAAAAGGAACTCATTTTTCAAGAATCCTGTAAAAATGTAGAATAGCTTCTGGATTTGATGAATCTTCAGGGTCCTCAAAAGGATAAGTGATGCCAAGCACTTGTGTATGATCAAATGAATCGAGAGGTTCTTATAATAAAGAAGTTCAAAGGTGTTGATGATCCTGATTTCATCCGTCTCCGTGTTGACTAATGTGAATTTGAAAAACTTTGTTATTTGATCTTTAATCAAATCAACCTTCTCAATTTCTGTAAGCTTTTGAATATCGACGAGAATCTTTCGATTAGAAATACTGAGCTCTTCTTCTTGTAAAACCTTGTTCAAAAAGTCCATGAGAGGAAGAACTTCTCGTATTCTGAAATTTTTCTGACCTTTCAAATAATAGAAAGTCTGGATTGTCAAGCCAACTATTGCACATTGTGGAATATAAGAGACATCATTTATGGCATGAAGTACCTTGAATCCAAGCTTCTTGAGATTGAGCTGTTGCTCGGAGCTTATGATATCGTCCTCACTTGCTTTGATGACGTGATTGCTAGGATCATCAGCATACGAGGAGAATGTAAAGTTTTCCGCAAGTTTGACGTAAAGTTTTCCGTTTAAAGAAGATTGCAGATTGTCCGTGAACCCATCTTTGAGTTTTCGTCCTTCACTCTTTCCCTTCCCTGAGAATAAATTGGACAATCCGTTTGATAAAATGTTTATGAAACTTTCCTGGTTTTTGTCTTTTCCAACCAATTCGTTGAGATAGCCATCCGCTTCGTAGATTCGTTCATACGTGATTGAAATTGGCTGGATTAATAAGTCAAAATCAGAATTTTTTTCATGTATGCGTTGTTTGAAGAAAATCGATGCCAAAGTCTTCAAAATTCCATATTTCGGTGATAGCAACTTGCCGTCCCTGGAACGAGTTCCCTCGATGAAAACCTCAAAATGAACCTTATTGATAAACAAGAACTCGACATAATTAGTCAAATTCCTCTCCGTGTATAATTCGTTGTTAAATGAACGTTTGATGAAAATTGCACCCAATCCCTTCAAAAGAGAACCGAAAATAGCAACATTTAAATTTTCTCCTGCTATAACAGTTGGGGTTGACATTTGGAATCTGATCATGATAAAATGCAACACAACGTAATCAATGTGTGATTGATGATTAGGTAAAAGAATAATGGACATTGGGTTCTCCAAGTATTTTTCGTAAAGAGCACTGAATTGATCTTTGTTCACCCAAACACCTTGCGGAAACATCTTGTAGACCACTTTCATAACTGTAATGTAGCAAAGTCTAATGAACGTCTCACTCCCGAATTTGGGCAAGTTCTTCTTGTTCTGCTTTTTGTAGAACGAAATCATAAAATCTTTCACTACTTTGAATCTATCAGGAAAATCCTTTGCCTTGATCAAATTCATTTTTAACTCCAGATCAACCAATTTATATACGATTTCATCTAGTTTCTCATCGGTGTTCTCTAGTCTATTACTCATGAACTCATCGGCCATTTTATTGAAAAAGGGATTCGTCTTGTTCACTGAGTACCTGTATTCAGCATTGTTGTAAATTTCGAAAGCATTGATGTTCGTGAAGAAATTAATGAAGTGTTCCAAAATTTGGAAGCCATTTCTTGTCTTCTCGTTTGTCTTCAACGGAATATAAGTTTCCTTGTCAGTTGGAAGAGGGAACGAGAGCTCGATGTTTGGCTTGCAAAAAGCATCATCCAAAATGTTGACATCGAAGTCCGAATTGGCTATCACTTTACTCATAGTCGAACTTTTAATTGGAAAACGGACTCGCGCTTTGACCGGGGAGAGAGAGGAATATATGTATTTATCAAGGCCCAACAAGACGCACTCCGCTTCATACATAACCGAATCGAGTAATTGCAAATTCTGCACCCCTTTTGTTTACTTACAAAGATCCTACATTATTCACTATATTTTTGTATGAGATTACTTGTCGTGCTCTCAAGATACAATGACTTTACCAAGTATTCGAGGCAATGAATCAAGGAAAGTGCTACGAAAAATATTTGACAGCTTCCCCGCCGCATGACATTTTTGTCCCGCGTTCTTAACTATGGCTTGCTAGCGCGCCTCAATCTTTTGGGCCGATCTTTAGACATGCATGTGGCAGTAGCTAGTCTACGTGAGAACACCAGTTCTGAAATCTGTGAGTGTGAAGAAACAGAAACAATTGAAGGTATAAATTATCTGGTTCCCCCCAAACAGTAAGTCCTTCCTCTCTGCACCTGACTTTCGCAAAGATATCTTTCAAGCCACAAGCTTATGAAGCCAGCTATCATTACGCCAAACGAGTCGCTTATTCCAACACTAGCCATTGAAAACTCTCTTTCGCTTTTTGAAACCTGCTCGCTAACGGACATGAATGTATTTACGTACAGAAGACCTCCTAGAAGCCCTTCGTAGAATATCAAACACATCAAAAACCAAATATTTGGGAAAGGGGAATCAAGCTTTGCCTGAAGAAGTGTAAGAAGTAAGTTCAAAGATTGCAATACACTCAACGCATATAAGTTGCGAACTCTGAACCCAAATGTTACGGATGATCTCGAGATGAAAACCCCCAATTGATAAAGAAATCCATAGAAGACATAGATGTCTCTGTAGCTCGAGAACAACCATTTAGGGATATTTTCTAAAGGAAACAAGAGGGTTGGGGACACACCTTGATTAATTGTGTACTCCGCAATGTATACCGTACATAAAGGTATCATGAACGGCTTGATCAAATGCTTAATTGAATGAATCGTCTTGAAAACATGTTCCTTTATCATTGCAAACTGAGTCTTGAGATCCTTTCTAGCTGACGAACGCGTGTCTGAGGTCACATACGAGGTATCATCAGACTCAAGTGAAACCGCCGAAGTCTCGACGCTACCTTCTACTCTAAGGTATCCTCCCTTGATTTCGGAGGGGGGCAAAAGAGAGTAGAATATGACAGGGAATCCAAATGGAAATACAGAAAATGCAAGCAAAGCTATCCAACTTGAAACCCCACATATATTGGTCAACAATAAGAAGAGAAAGCTTCCAGCGAGTCCAGCTCCACCAGTTCCCATCGAAAATCCTCCAATAGCGAGAGTCTCGTCGTAGAAGTGAGTTAACAGCAAAAAGGAAACCTCTCCCATTCCAGATGAGAAGGAAGCCATTATAATCCCAATGATTTTTAGTTTCACGCTATTTTCAGCTGTAAGTGAAATTATTATCATCCCTGAAAATGATAAAAGAAATAAAAACCATATTCTATTGCTATAGGGCACATTGTGAATAAAAAAAGGAGCCAAAAGTTTGATGGTGAATGAAGGAAGGATGTCAGCTAGTAAAACGACTGCTTTCGGCGTGGATGAGCCGACAATGTCAACTGCAGCAGATAGGATTACCACATATAAAATATTATTTAGCAAGCCGAAGAGTAAGAATGAAGTGAAAAGTTTCTGCCTCTCCGTGCAAAGGATCTGCATGTCCAAGTGAAGTACCAGTTGCGATTGCAGTTTGGATTACTCTATGCAGTGTATTAATGTGCAGTGCATAGTTGGTATTGTCATTGTAGGAGCTGAACTGCGATCAACAGTTGACAAAGCTTAGTGTAGGAAAATCCAAGGTCTTCATGTAGATACAGATGTCAAGCGCTAATAAATGACACTTTTAGCTATACATGTAACTATCTTTTAAATCATAGGGCCTTCATGGCTCACAAGACTTTTGTTCTGGCAGACCATATACAACGTTGTGGTGTTATATGCAGATCAGCAGAATGTATAATTTTTTCGCTGAGTCATGGCTAATATAAAGTAGAGCGAATTTTCAATCATCTGAAGTTTTCATTAGTTCCATAGCACCAGACTTCATTACAACAAGATGAGTAAAACCCCAATTCCTGAAGAATTCGATGATACCAGAATCTTGGGCTACGATCCATTGATCCCTCCTGCTTTGCTTCAAAATGAAATTGCTGCCAAGAAAGAGTCTTTGTCAGTTGTGATTAAAGCCAGAGCAGAATCTGCTCAAATTCTTGCAGGATCTGACGACCGTTGCTTGGTTGTTGTTGGTCCTTGCTCTATCCACGATACAGAGGCTGCTTTGGATTACGCAAGACGTCTCAAGAAATTGTCACTTGAGTTAGAGCAGGATCTTGTGATCATCATGAGAGCATATTTGGAGAAACCAAGAACGACTGTTGGATGGAAGGGTCTCATTAACGACCCAAATGTGGACAACACTTTTGATATTAACAAAGGTTTGAGAGTCTCTAGACAATTATACTCTGACTTGACTAGTGAGGTTGGTGTTCCAATTGGATCTGAAATGCTCGATACCATTTCTCCTCAATACTTTTCGGATTTCTTGAGTTTCGGTGCCATTGGTGCCAGAACAACTGAGTCTCAATTGCACAGAGAATTAGCCTCAGGTTTACTGTTCCCCATTGGTTTCAAAAACGGAACCGATGGAAATCTCGGTGTTGCTTTGGATGCAGTCCAAGCTTCGTCAAAGGGTCATCATTTCATGGGAGTCACCAAGAATGGCTTAGCTGCAATCACAACTACAAAAGGTAATGATAATTGTTTCCTCATTTTGAGAGGTGGCAAAAAGATCACTAACTACGATCCCGAGTCCGTTCAGAAAGCCGAGGCTGATATCGCTAAAAGTAGTGCTCCTCAAACTAAGTTGATGGTTGATTGCTCGCACGATAACTCCTCCAAGGACTACAGAAATCAACCAAAAGTCTTGGATTCGGTTGCCTCTCAAATAGCCGCAGGCGACAATTCTCTTATCGGAGTTATGATTGAATCTCACATCAATGAGGGCAAGCAAAGTATGCCATCGGGTAATGCTGGAAAAGAGAGCTTGAAATACGGTGTTTCTATTACAGATGGTTGCGTTTCTTGGGAAACAACTGTCGACATGTTGCAAAAGTTGTCGAAAGCGGTTCAAGCTAGAAGAGCCAAGAACCAACAATAAAAACTTTTTCCTCACTTACGGTCTTCTGATCATAAAATATATCAAAATCTAGCTACCCCATGTAACCTTGATTGTATCCCTTATTGTCGTATCACTGCTCTCGCAACTAAAATCTTCTATGCTTCTCAAAAACTCTGCTAGTTCGGGGTTAGTCTTTTTATATTCATGATGCCTCTGAAAGGGATTTCTCAGCAATCTCTTTGCTTTAAGTGGATTCCGTAGACCATATAAATCCTTTTTAAACGGCTCCAAAGCATGCTTGCGCTCTGATTCAAGCAAGTCTTCAAAGTATGCATCCCTGATATTTGGATCCTTCGGAAAAGGTTCATTCCCCAAGTATGAGATACACCTCGCTGGGAAGGACAAAGCCTCTCTCAAATGGCAATTTATAAAACGATCTCTTTTGAATTCGAAACCCACGACTGTAACATGGGAAGGGTATCGGCCGGCAATTTCATAAAATCTGCATATCAGAAATACCACATTTTCGAATGAATCTCTAGCATACTCTTCAGCAACCACTCTGGGATAATTGTGCAGAGCGTCAGGATAGATCTCTTTCAACAAATTAATATAAGATGATGCTTCTGAGACACGACCAGCATCAGCTTTGGTCTGACCGCCCGAAACGACAAGAATTGCATTTGGCGATTTATCGAGCAAGTTATAACTAGTCTTTATGTGATCACGGAAACAGAGATGATCTGCTCCATCCAACTGAAATTGGGCAAGAAACCATTCTCCTCGCAGTTCTCCCAAAGTAGGCCCACCTTTCCAAATGGAATGACAAGGCAAAATAATCAATTCGCTCGCCATCATATTGTGGTTATACTCCATTCCGCGCCCGCCATTTTCCGTAACAATCACAGAGCGCGGTCCAGTGACAAAACGCTGCGACCACCACCATGAAATGGAAGATTTGATGCAGATGTCCGAAAAGATCGAACGCTCCTGCAATTGGGCGGCCGCTGTTCTCCTCAAGATGAGTGAATCTTTCTGGAATTCTCATTGCATACAAGCATGCACCCACAATGTAAAATATTCCTTCTAAAAAGAGCCATATAGCGCTCGATCTGTAAATTGCTTCATTCAACCCAAAAATTCTTGTGGCCGCTATTATAGGCAAAATCCCCGATAATCCGAACAAAATGAACATTGCCGAACGAAAAGGCCGATAAGCTGGGGTGGAGAATTTGACATCAAAAGTGACCTTGGTGCAGATTCCACCTAGAGTGACGAACAATAACACGAAAGCATTCCTAACCACTGGAAATTCATCGAATGCAAAATATATTATTGAAATTAGGGAAGTGGTTATCATAACGACAATTCCGAAGTAATCGCATTGGTTGCCAAATTTGCAAACTCTCGGAGAATGGGATTTGAATAAATGAAAGCAAGCCGACAGGCCCAAGCAAATATAGGCTCCTGAAAGAAACTGTACTATAACAAGTTTATCCCAGGTAAGCTTGAACAGGAGTAGAGAAAACCCTAGAAAAATAAGAATACAAAATGCCGGTAACAAATGGGAATATATGTTTACTGACTCGTTGTGTATATAAAACAATGAATACAACGATTGAGTGAAGCTTGAGGTCTCTCTGACATAGCCTGATCTGATGTAATGGTTGTCCTGCTGCCAGACGTCCAACTCATGAAAATAGTATAGGGCTCTTTTTGATTGACAAGACTCTTCCTGATTATGTTTCGAGTCACCTGGCTTTGAGTTTCTCTTCCTGGTCTTGCTCGACATTATGGTATCAACAAGTCTATTTTCTTTACTTCAAACCCCAGATTCTGTTGGGTTGGTCATGCAGGATACCCAGAGTGCACATTGTGTTGAGAATTGAAATGCATATAAGACATTGTTAGGTCATGTGATCTTGGATCACATGACCATAGCATGGAGATTTTTTGTGCGGACAAAACACAGCCATACACAGGAACAGTGGTATACCCATCAGACAATGACTTCATTGAAAACTGATTGTCTTGAATCCATCTGTTTTTAAGCAGTGCTACAGTTCGATTCTTTCTATGCCTCATTAGGGAAGATTTTGAAACTAAAACCATTATCAGGGTCTTTCCTAGATTTCAAGAGCAAATTGGAACTCCAGAAGGAGACTGGTTAGATCATACGTTGGAAGGATGCCTTAGTATCATTCGGCTGACACTCATTCTGTACTATAGAGAAAAGGGTATTAAAATCAAGGGTGTCAGGCGTGTCCAAACCAGTGAAGGGAAGGACAAGCAGAAAAAGTCATCAAAGGGGCAATGCTACAACTGTGGTGGCAAAGGACGCATTGCTACTGAGTGTAAGGTATCCAAGAAGGCCAAAGGGAAGAAAGCTGGTTATGCATTGTCAAATGAACTGAACATGTATTACTTGCCTCGGGAGGTGGTGTTCGTATAGGATTCAGGTAGTGATGTGCTCATTGTCAATCAGTTAGATTTCTTCAGGGGAAGTATATCTAAAATCAGAGGCTAGCATGCATAAGCCTGATGGCTCTGAATTTAGCGAAGTATTTGAATGAACCCAAGGCAAGACATATGAAAGCAGCGATCATATGTAATTACTTGAATGATGGTTCAATCCTCTCCACGAGCTCTGAATAAAGCTCGAGCTTATGAGTAATGTCTATATTTTCTTCGTGACTTCCGTCAATTTTGATTCCCATCCTTTTGTCGTAAATTTCACCCGAAAAAAAGAATATCCAATCCGATTGTTTGTTGTGGAATGAACCGCGGCACCTTTCGAAGTACCACTTGTTGACAGGATTGCTCGACTTGGACCTCCACAATAATTCATTTTGATGGGATTGAGAGATGAGATTGAATATAACGTCTGCTAAACTGGGGAGTCCCTGATTCTTCTTCGCTATCGCAAACTTATCGAGATAAGCCACTCTATCTCCGTTCTCGAGAGTCTCCCAAGTTATTATGGCAGCACCATCGTAGTCTCCGACAATTATAATTGTGGCCAAATTCTCATTTATCCGTTGCAAGTAATTTTTAGTCAATAGCTGCTTGCCAAATGAATCATTGATCAAAGCAAGAAGTTTTTCCTTGTCAATTATTTTATCTTTCACTAGATTATCAAAGGTAAACTCGCCAATATATGTGTGTTTGTCAATTGTACTGACCGGGAAGCCCTTCTTGATGATCGAAGTGGAGACTTCCGGTGTCTTCTGATTTGATGATGGAAGTGATGAAGAGATGATCGGTCTGTCTGTTAAAATGTTGTAAATTATAGGATTCATGTGGTCGTCGTTTAGGGCCATCACATCAGGAGTAGTGATAATTCCTGTTGTGTCGTTTTCTTTCAGAGATGCGATGCTTAAAATATCATTCATAGCAATTAGATTTGAAATGTGGGCTTCTCTCACAGATGGTTTTAAATGACCAATGTACATTTCCGATATGATGTCAGAAAATTCTTGAGATAAATTAATAAAAACATGACTTGTTTGATTCCTCTCGACAGATGGCACGCCACCTCTTGGATCAATGATTATAATTTTTTCTAGAGTGAGCAATCCAGTATGATTCGACAAGAATGAGCTGAGATGATATAGAGCACTGCTTGCGCTAATGAATCTTTGAGAGCCGCCTTTACATTCATAGCAAAGTGGGAGTATGATAGGAACAATGCCTTGGTACATAGGTATCAAGATTCTTTCGAGAGACTCAATCTCTAAAGCACCATTGCGTAATTTAAACAAGTCTCTTATAATCACCGACTGAACTGAATTCATTCTATAATTGGAAGAATCGGTTATGATTTCCTGCAATTTCAGAGCTAATCTATTGACATGCGCCGAATTGAGTTTGAACTCTTTGTGACTTAATTCTTCGGTTTCATAAACCAAAATAGGCGCAATTCCTAGCTCAACGAGCCTTCTCAATGTATCTGCAATTCCTTCATGTGTGTTTTGAGGTAAGTTTGAGAATGAAATTTTGATCAACGCAATTCGGAGAGGAATTCTGGGAAGCTTAGCCTCTCCTTCGATATATAAATTCGTAAAAGCATTTTTGCCATTCAAAAACCTGTTTATGAACAATTGTCTTTGACTTCGTTGATCTAAAAGCCTTTTATCAAGATTCTCTGCTAAAAATAGGGAATAGTTCGAGTTGAAAGATGTTTGGTACTTTGTGAGGTAATTCTTCGCTTCCCGCTTCGTTGCAGTAGACCTCAAAATAGAAAGTATTAGGTCACGTTTGTACTTTATCTGTAATTTTGTCAATTGAAAATTTGATACGATTTTTCTGGCTACCTTTCCAAAGTTGCTCATAGTACTTTCTGCACTTTTACTGAGATGTTGATCTAATCAATTACGTCCATGATCACGTGATTTACTCCTCCTCGAAATCGGAACCCTCATTCTCCTCTTCCTCGCCATTCGTACTCTCATGCAACTGGCGCAACTTCCCCATTACAGCGAGAATGAAGGGCCTCAATTCATTAATCTCCATCAAAGACAATCCGTTAAGCTGAATGTTAGACTCATTCAATTCTCGTAGGCCCCTTCTAGATTTCAGCTGCCTGATTTCCTTCAAGTCTTGAATGACAGATCGTAGTTGTGTCGTACTATCAGGCAAGTCATCCGCTGCTTTCGTAACTAAAATTTTCGATAGTTCTAACCAGTTCCAGGGCAACTTGGAAAACATATCAGGGTTTTTTCTTTCCTGCTCGTACATCTCTGTCAAATGGGTGTGGCTTAACCAGGATGGGGCGATTATGTTACACTTCCCTTGGGCTTTGAGAATCAAAGCAACCCAAAGTGGTACTTCAGTTCGACGCATACCTTTTAAGCTGGGTAGTTTTTCCTATTGATTAGTATCGGGGAAGGGAAGAAACACCTAATGTAAGTAAGTAGTTAAAGAAGTGATTAAACATACCCCTATTAGATCAATCTTTTGCATGGAGTATCTTGGTAAAATCATTATCGGCTCATTCTCACTCAAG
The DNA here is from genome assembly GCA_002370135.1 of Metschnikowia kipukae. Taxonomy (NCBI): domain Eukaryota; kingdom Fungi; phylum Ascomycota; class Pichiomycetes; order Serinales; family Metschnikowiaceae; genus Metschnikowia; species Metschnikowia kipukae. The sequence goes on from NKZJ01000101.1 coordinate 196,854, forward strand.
AATTGTACCTCACTCGGTGTAAGCCGATTTCGCAAACATTCTGGTAAGACCATGATCTTCGTTGCACTAAGACTGCGTTGCTTGTTATTACTGTTAACATTGCATCAGTACATCCTTAATGTGATGCGCGTGTTCAAAGAAACTAGAGCAGCTATGAATAACGCGTCATACTCTATAAACTCGATTTCGACGAAATTCTCGAAGGAAAGTGATGACATAATTAGTGTGTTCCTTTGTCAGAAGCTCAAATTCAGAGACAATTTTTCAGTGTGTGTCATAATTTATCTACTTGGCATAATGTTCGCATCAAGCGAGTATAGTTCGACCTTAATTCCAATGAGAAAATTATTGTTTAATAAAATGGAGGAAATAAAGGTAGATCTCAGATCTTAGGTGTCAAAGTTTTTTATATAATTCGCTTGATTGCAAAAGTTTCACATCAGGCGCGTGTGTAAGAATCAAAACATTGCACAAATTCAAGAAATAAGTAGTTCGAGGACTGCCGGTCATCATTCAGAACTTGGTCTTCTTGGAAATCAGACGAAAGAATTCCAAAACAAGTCGTTAACGTATTCTTGACATCATGAGGATCTTTGACGAAAAAGGATTGTTCTGCGTCAAGAAAGGCCTTCACACTCCCTGAAGGTGTGGCACATTGGCTCAATTTGTCTAGCTCTAGGCATCTTTGGCGAAGTAGAGGAGTGATAAAAGTATCTCTAAATGCCAATAATAGCTCTTTTTCGCACTTGACAACCTTTCCTGGCTCTCTAACTTCAAGTCTTTTTAAATTTTCAGTTTCGTAGTACATTTCTACCTGAAGGAATATTTGAAGTAAGAAGTATCTGGACTTAGAGTTAAATTGACCCCAAGCATCACAGATAAATGACCATCTCTCCAAGTTGTACTGATTTATGTGTGCCGTCTCAGCGGCTGCATCGCCATGAGCTCTAAGAGGCTCTGCCTCCGGGGCTTCTCTCTCAATTTGCTCAAGATCTTTATAAAGCGTCTGGAAACACTTACAGAAGAATGCGTAAAGCTTCAGAACTAGCTCTTTGCTTTGTATTTCAAACATATCTTCTTCAATATGTCTTTTAAAGGACGAGCTACTGCTTGTCGTTGCTGTAGTTGCCGCTGTTGCCGCTGTTGCCGCTGTCGCTGTTGTTGCAATAGTATTAGCCCTGGACCTCTCCTTTGGTACGAAGACTTTGTCAGTTGCGTTCTCGTTAGTGAATTCCCGTTCGCAAGTCAGATAAACGGGTAGGATATTCTCTTTGACAAAATTCAGTACTTGTTCAACACTCAAATTTATTTGAGGGTGTATAAATCCACTTTGTAATCTTTTATCTTTGGAAGGTGTAAAGAGGGGCCTTACTATCCCAAATAATTGAGTAAAAATTTTGTCCTCATCCCTTTGATTGTGGAACAGTCCTCTTCTCGCAGAGTCCTCCCTGAAAAATGCCTGATTGGTGTTCAGAGAAACTGGCGAGCCTTCGGCCATGGGGGATTTATGTAGCTTCTGCATGTAGTATTCTGCCGAAGTCATGTACCTTCTATGAAGATCCAACATTTGATCATCAATGTTTCCCGTGAAATCTGGATCTGTGAAATTGAAGATAACGGCTTTGTTGATGTCTGTTATGAAGGAATTGGAGCTCTGGGATGATAATGTCACAGCAGTTCTATGAGGATTATAATTGTACTGCGGGGTGCCTAAGCCTGAATCTTCATGACTTTTTCCTAACTGACTTTCTGCAAGAGAGGAGATCAGAGGTTTGTAAAGAGGATGCCGCAAAACTGGTGATGACAGTCTATTGAAACCTTTTGCGGTGTCACTGCTGAGAATCTTTTTAGGGATTTTTAGATTATTATGACCTCCTGTCTGAATCGTAAGCTCTGGTTTTTTGCTGGTTTTGGTATTCAACTTCATTTTTGAGTTTGTTTTTCTGGCAACGTTAAATATCCCAAATGTCTTTGAAGCTTGAGTCAGGTCTTTCTTAACGTCATCTTGAGACGTATCGGTGACTTGAGTTTCCCGTAACTCAGAGGAGAACGGCGCTATTTTATTTCTTGAAAATAGCCTAGTCAAGGCATGCGATTTCGAGGACAGAGTTTTCAAGCTGGATGTGCTCGAGGAGTTAGTTGCGTGCTTCTTCAAGGTGTTGAATCCAACGCTGGAGACTTGGGCGGGTGTAGAATGAAGAGGATTCTCATCTTGGACGTCCATATTTTGTTGCAGCGCACTCATTCAGTCAGCCTTGGTTTTCAGTATCTAGAGAGTCATGAGCCAGACAACTTTATCTTGAAGCTTGAAGTCTCAGTCATACAAGGATACTCGTTTGCGTAAGATTTGTGTCGCGCATGAGTTTCCAATATTCTCAGATATTTACGAGCAATTCACTTAATTGAATAATATTTGAACATGAGCGAAAATATTTGCCTGAATATGATCTGACATTAATGTAAGCAAAGAAGAGAGCTCTTCCCAAATATCTTGTTGAGGGTTTGGCTAGCAATTTTTATCTCTAACTTTTATCTGGGCTCGAGAGAAGTTATACACCACTCCGGCATTTCCCGATTAGGATATAACAATAATAGAAAACAACGCAGTTCATATCTCATTGAATTTACCTCAATGTGAATTCCGAATACGAACCACACAACCATGAGAAGCCCATTTAGCGAAGACGATCCTTTTATCGATCCTCAAAGTCCCAGCTTGCCTACCGCAGTCTTCACGAGTGACAGAACATCACCTAGACGCTACTATAATCTTGATAGCGGCGAAGGGGACCTGGATGACGATTCTGGTTTCGCCGGGATACCTGCCTCAATTCTGGATGCACAAAATTCGAGAAGATCTCCCAATATTTTCACAAGAAGCACAAACCAAGCGAAAAATATTTCCTCTAATCTATCTAGCGCTGCAACACCATCACTAGCGTTTGATCAAAATCCAACATTAAGAGCTAGCTATACTCGCAAAGAGAGCCCTAAAAGAGAGAAACAGAAGGAACTTTTTGTTTTACCAGTTGAGGAGAGTAAGAGAGGTAAGGAAATATATGGAGGTTCACCAAAAGCTTCTAGGTTTTCCTCTTCGACGAGAAGCTCCCAAAAGAGCGAGAGATTCTTGGAGCCACCTGAGCCTATATTTTCTCCTGAAACTTTTGCGGAGGCAAATTCGATTTTACAAAATGCCTCCGACGAAGGCACTCTTCACCTGAAGGAGGCTGATGAATATGGTTATCGCTCGTATCAGAAAGAATTCAATGACGAGGAGAGTCTTTCAGACACAGATACCGCATATACTGGTCAAACATATTCAACGTCCTCTCAACTCAGCGATTACTTTGGCGTCTCAATTGATGGAGATATGATGAAAAACATTAATGGTGGTTACGTGCCCAACAGAGAAAAAACATTGACCAAAAGAAAAGTTCGGCTAGTAGGAGGGGATTCTGGTAATTTGGTTCTTGAGAATAGAATTCCAGAAGAGCTCAAGCAAGTCCTCACTAAGACTGAGTCGCCATTCGGAGAATTTACCAATATGACTTACACTGCATGTACGGCACAGCCGGACGACTTCGTGAAAGAGGGTTTTACTTTGAGAGCAGCAAAATATGGCAGAGAGATCGAGCTCGTTATTTGCGTTACCATGTATAACGAAGATGAGAAGTCATTCGCAAGAACCATGCATGGTATAATGAAGAACGTGGCACATCTCTGTTCGAGACATAAGTCATCGATCTGGGGCAAGGACTCTTGGAAGAAAGTCCAAGTTGTGATTGTCTCAGATGGAAGGAATAAGATCAATGAATCAGTATTGCAGTTATTAACGGCAACAGGTTGCTACCAAGATAACTTAGCGAGACCTTATGTCAACAACAAGAAAGTCACGGCTCATTTGTTTGAATACACTACACAAATCTCGATTGATGAAAACCTCAAGTTCAAGGGAGACGAGAAAAGCTTGACCCCCGTTCAAGTTTTATTTTGTTTGAAAGAGCAAAACCAAAAAAAGATCAATTCACACAGATGGCTCTTTAACGCTTTTTGTCCAAGATTGGACCCCAACGTCGTTGTGCTTTTGGATGTGGGAACTAAGCCAGATAATCATGCAATTTACAATATGTGGAAAGCTTTTGACAGGGATTCGAATGTTGCAGGAGTCGCAGGTGAGATCACTGCTATGAAGGGCAAAGGATGGATTAATCTCAAAAATCCTCTTGTTGCATCCCAAAATTTCGAGTACAAGATGTCCAATATTTTGGACAAACCATTGGAGTCAGTCTTTGGATATATCTCTGTTCTTCCCGGAGCACTTTCTGCTTACAGGTACATTGCTTTGAAAAATCATGATGATGGCACTGGCCCTCTACACTCTTACTTCAAGGGAGAGGATTTGCTCACTAGTCATCATGAGAAAAACAGCAAGACCAACTTTTTCGAGGCCAATATGTATCTCGCAGAGGATAGAATCTTGTGCTGGGAGTTGGTCGCTAAGAGAAACGAAAGTTGGGTATTGAAATTTGTCAAACTGGCCACGGGTGAGACTGACGTTCCCGAGTCGGTATCAGAGTTCCTATCACAAAGAAGAAGATGGATGAATGGTGCTTTTTTTGCTGCTCTTTACTCCCTTCGCCATGCAAATCAGATCTGGAAAACCGATCACTCTTATGCAAGAAAATTTTGTCTTTGTTTCGAATTCCTCTACCAGCTCGTGAGCTTGATATTCTCATTTTTTTCATTGAGTAACTTTTACTTGACATTCTATTTTCTCACTGGATCGTTAGTTTCCAACAAAAGTTTGGGGAACGGAGGTTTTTGGATATTCACACTCTTCAACTACTTGTGCATCTGCGTGTTGACCTCAATCTTTGTGGCATCCATCGGGAACCGTCCTCAAGCCTCCAAGAACATTTTCAAGACACTCATGATTTTGTTAACTGTCTGTGCACTTTATGCATTAATTGTTGGCCTTTACTTCGTCGTTACGGCAATCAACAGCTTCAACGTCGGTGATACATCTACGTACGTATTCGTGAGTATCGTTGTATCGCTTCTAGCAACATATGGCCTTTACACATTGATGTCTATTTTGTACCTCGATCCATGGCACATGATAACATGTTCACTCCAGTATTTCTTGATGATACCTTCTTATACGTGCACCTTGCAAATTTTTGCATTTTGCAACACCCACGATGTATCTTGGGGTACGAAAGGAGATAATAACACCAAAGAGGATAAGTCCAACCAATACATTATTCAAAAGAATGAAGAGGGCGAGTTCGAAGCTGTTGTTGCAGATTATAACATTGATGAAGTATACCTCGACACTCTTTACAACATTCGCGCAAAAAGGTCGAGTAACAAATTGAAAAAGAGCATTGAAGAACCCGTGATACTCGATGGTGAAGACTACGCAAAACATGTGAGAACTAAGGTGGTATTGATCTGGCTTTTGGCCAATTTGATCTTCATAATGACTATGTTGCAAGTGTACGACCCAGGAGAAACAAGTCAGAACATTTATTTAGTTTTCATTTTATGGTTCGTTGCGCTCCTCGCTTTCATCAGAGCTATTGGATCAATGACTTATTTATTGCAAAACGTTGCCCGAAGCTTCGTGGAAACTTCAAGCAAGTGGAGACATAAACGTCAAGGGTACTCCTCCGCTGAGGTAAATAAACTCAATTGAGATTCTTCACATTATATACAGGACTCAAATCATTCATCGCAACCCTAATAACAATTGATTCAATACATTATATAAAACAAAATGGTAGCATTAAAAGCGTCATTGAAGCGCTCTGGATCCCCAATTCCGAATGGGGCTGCAAAGAAGACAAGATCGACAGCTTCTTCAGTTTTGCACTCTTATTCTAGGTTGCCAAACATCAACGAATATCCAGCTCAAAAGACTGACAAGCTAGACATTTTTGTTTGGGGTACTGGCTCTATGTGTGAATTGGGGCTTGGACCAGAGGCAAAAACAAAAGAAGTCAAACGGCCCCGGCTCAACCCGTTTCTCACAAAGGAAGCTTTGAACGGTGAGGGTATTGTTGATTTTGCTGTTGGGGGTATGCATGTACTCGCATTAGATTCAGCAGGTAAAATTTGGTCTTGGGGAACTAATGATAGCAAAGTTTTGGGTAGAGATACTTCTAAAGCGAAGGAGGCTCTCAAGTCCATGGATGACGCAGAAGATTCAGATGACGATGGGGATTTGAACGAAGCGGAATCAACTCCTGGACTCGTCGAAAACTTGCCCAAAATCAAGGCTAAAGCAGTACAGCTTATTGCTACAGACAATCTTAGTGCAGTATTATACGATTCAGGTGATGTATACACCTGGGGTACATTTAGAAGCAACGAAGGATTACTAGGTTTCTCCAAGACAGTTTCATACCAAGAAAAGCCTGTGAAGGCTGGGTTGAAAAATATCGTCCAGTTAGCTGGTGGTAAAGATCACGTGTTGGCATTAGATTCAAAAGGTATTGTTTATGCTTGGGGAAATAGTCAGCAGTTTCAATTAGGCAGAAAAGTCCTCGAGAGACATAAATTCTCAGCTTTGGAACCTCAGCAATTTGGTCTCTACGACATAAAGTACATCGCGAGTGGGGATTTCCACTGCTTTGCTATTGACTCAAATGGGAGTGTCTTTACATGGGGCTTGAATCAATATGGACAATGTGGTTTGACAAACGCCCAAGGTGAGCTCGAAGACGGCTCTTTGATTATGAAGCCAACCCATATCACCGCCTTAGACGATTACCATGTAACTCACATTGCTGGTGGTGAGCACCACACCTTGGCTTTAACGAGAGAAGGAGATGTCCTTGCATGGGGTAGATATGACATGAAAGAAATTGGAATCTCGAAAGACAGCCTTCCTGCTTCTACCTTCAAAGACCAGCACGGTAATCCTCGTTCTGTACCTGAACCAACAAAGCTCAACATTTGTGACGGAAAAGTCAGATTTAAAGCAATTGGTACAGGCTCACACCATTCTTTCGCAGTTACTGAAGACGGAGTGGTCTATGCTTGGGGTTTTGGTGACACTTATGCTCCAGGACTTGGACCATTGGATGGTGATGTTGAGACACCAACAAGGATTTTCAACACTGCAACAAAGGACTCCGACATCCAAATAATCGGCGCTGGTGGCCAATTTTCGGTAAGTGGTGGTACACGACTTGAGGAACAGCAAGCTGAAGACCGTACCGAAAAATACGAAGATTTGGAGGATTGAGTCAATTACGATGCCAGAATTCAAATCATCGGATTAGAAGTCTGATGTCGAGCGAACATTCCATTTTTGTGAGTCGAGTAAGACAATTTCAATAAAAGTATATAGTTTCGAAATATAACCGGACAGCTATGGTATATTAAAAAATTGATTCTAGTTTTCGAGCACATTCATCGCATTTGGCCAGGAGAAACTAATTTCGAATTAGTCTATTAAACCTCGAAGAACAAAAGTTAACACAAATCTGAGGAAACGCACGATTGCAATAGTAGGCAAATGCAATTATGTGTCGTTGAGACACCATGTTTTGGACAAAATACAAAGTGGAACTAAAGATAGCTTCGAACTGATAACTAAACAGCCTAACCATTGAAGCAAAAATGGGGCATGATGATACAATTAGGCCTCATTCTTTGCTAATAACGGCCCTTCAAGGGTTAGGCTTCCCTTGATTGGGAAACTGCGCCCAATCGAAGAAACAATACAATGAGCAAGTTCGAACAAACGCAATAAGTATGCCACGACTTTAAAACTAAACTGTCCCCTTCGATAACAATGAAGAGAAAACATTGTTCTACTCAGTTTATTTGGGCCTCTTCATTTTGCAACCCTTGATAATCGCGGAACTTGTCGTAAACAATTGAGGCAACTCGGAATGGCCACACTTAATTAAGAGGCAGACAAGAGAGGTATTTCTAACAGTTGAAAAAAACAAAATTCCTCAATGTATTAGCAATAGGAATATAATGTAAAATTTAAAAAGTGCTTCTGACAACCCCGACCACAAAATATTGATTGTGATTTCTGGAACAAATGTAAAAGAAAGTGTCTAAAAAGCTCTGTTATAGCTCTACCTAGTAATGGTACTGCTATGAATTCAACACAAAAAATATGATTCATGCATGAAGAAGTAAACCTATAGAAATGTCGCCTGTTGTGAAGTTGACCAAGCTCCCACCCTGAATGAAACTGCTTCGGTTGTTACAGTGCACGCTTCACCTCATAGAGCAAAGGTGAACTCAAAACCACTTAGAGAAAGTCACCCTTTCAGAATTGGTATAGTTTAAATAGCAAGGAAGTTTTACTTTAGTAAGCGTAGCATTTACAACCAAGGTAGGCTCCAGAGTGATCCTTTACAACTTGAAATCAGGTCGAATCTTTAATTCATTGTTCATCGAGTTAGTAACCCTCAAATGAATAACGAGACATGCTATTTTTTAAGTGTCAAAATTAATACACATATAAATTGTACAGGGAAAAACAAGTCTCTTGATACTCATGGTTATGTATAAATCTGAGACCATTGAATGCGAGCTAGGCGTAGCGCTGACAAATTTTTTAAGAGGCTGAATCCATGGAAATACATATTGCAAATGTTTGATATGTTTTGAGTTGGGAGCAAGCATTTCAATCTATGTTCTTAGCTTTATGTCTGCTGAATTCATTTACATAAGAACGTCACTTTGAAGTATATCAGCTTTGCATTCCATTACGATTCGGATCAAACAAATACTTAAACTTCCTACACCAGTTTCATCAGATACCGTATTGTATTGTTCGCCGAAAATCTCAAGCATTAGCTACGTCAAATGTAGCATTGGCCATGATTCCCGTGTTGTATTAGTAGCATAGAACTCTTCATTTAAATCATACCTTGCCCACTTGAATATTTCAAGAAGCAGAAAATGTTGAAGTCGTTGAAGCGTGGTAGAAATTTGATTAATTTTAAAATACTGATCGGTTTATCGGAAAGCAAAATGGAAGAAAGGCAAATTCCAGTGGGAAGGAAGATGAGAAGTCACTAATGTTACTAAACATAAGGCATCTCACATCAATATTTCTTACTTGCTGCTTCTGCACTGAAAATCATTGCAATAGACCTAATGAATAACCAAAGGGGATCAAGGTTTTTCTATGTATCTACTTTTTATAAATCGCTCTGCAGCCGACCCTTGTACTGTCAGCAAGCTCACATCTTCCTAGATAGACAAATGCTCCAGAATCATTTTCGTGGGATCAGCTCTAGATTAGTAATTGAATTTACTTCACTAGAATGATTTAGGTATCCATATTGATTTTTTTTTTACAATTTGTGATGCTGTACCACTCTGAGTCAGCTACACCACTTTGTGACTTGAACAAACCTAAACTTTTTTGTTATTGAACGAGATGCTGTTCCAAATGCGAAACTGCGAAGTCGGGTTGTTGTTATTAGATCCATAATCGTTCGAGTTTTCTACAGGTACGGACGCTTTGTATTATAGAAATTAGTCACCTTCTGTCGGGATTATAACCCTTTGTGATTTATAGGGTATTCAGTTGGTGGCTTCCCTCTTAAAAACATCGACAATTTGTCTTTTGACTTTTGTCAGTGTTCTGGATATGGAGCTTGCGCAGTAGGATTCTAGAATGGCTACGTTCGTGTGTTTCTTTGTAGCGGCATGCATATAAGACATCGACAAATCATGCGATCCAAATTCTGTAAATTTATAGCCCCATGTTGCAGTTTAATATTGATCATGTCTTGTACCATGAGAGAGATTACTCCCAACTTCTAGTTTCATATACATGTGAAATTTATTTGACTTAGGACGTATTCCGGGGTTTTGAAATATACAAGGAGGGTGGTACTGTTCCGCGTTTGTCACGTGTTATGAATGGCATGCAGAAGCAGATTCACTCGACTTGAGCGGCGCGTGTGCTCTATATGCAGTGTTCATTTATGTCTTGCGCGTCTAGTAGTCACGTGTATCACTTTCATCAATAGCTGTTTTAACTCTACCCACACTAAAGCATGAAGCGAAGGGCCTTCCTTATACCGCTTATTGTCTTACAAATTTTGGGGTTGACTTCATTTCTCAAAGGCTTCTTTCCCCGAAAAGTTGTTTTAGAAGGGCACAACACTTTCGAGAATGGCTTGAATCCATTCACATATCAGGGGAAGGCACACTTCGAGAAGGTCATAGTCATAGTCGTGGATGCATTGAGAGCAGACTTTTTATATAGTCAAGACCATTCACTGATGCATTTCCTTCATGGTTTAGTGAGTTCCGGGGAGGCTATCCCCTTCACTGCCTACTCGACCCCGCCGACAGTCACTCTCCCCCGTCTTAAAGGTATTACTACTGGTGGAACACCTAGCTTCATTGATGCCGTTTTAAACATTGCAGATGACAAGGACCAGTCACAGGGACTATCGAATATAGATTCTTGGGTTAGGCAATTCAAATATTCGGGCAGCGAGGCAAAGAAGTTGCATTTTTTTGGGGATGATACTTGGCTCAAACTTTTTCCTCCCGATGATTTCTTCGAGTCTTTTGAAGGCACCAATTCTTTTTTCGTGAGCGATTTCACGGAAGTGGATCTTAATGTGACGAGGCATTTGCGTGAAGAGATAGATGATCCATCTTGGGATGGCTTGATCTTGCATTACCTCGGATTAGATCATATTGGACACAAAGGAGGATCTAATTCCGTGTTCATGAAACCTAAGCAAGTGGAAATGGATGCTGTACTCGAAGAGCTTTATAAGTCTAGAGTTTCAGAGTCAGACTCTACACTTTTGGTATTGATGGGAGATCATGGCATGAACGACCTCGGAAATCATGGTGGCTCTTCCGCTGGCGAAACAAGTCCTGGTTTGATTTTGGCTTCACCGAAATTCAAAAAGATAAACACCGGCTTTTCGTGTCCGATCGAAGCAGTTGACGACTTCCAATACTACACTTCTATCTCTCAAATCGACTTAGTTCCATCCTTGGCCTCGTTGTTAAACTTTCCAATCCCCAAAAACAACCTTGGCGTGGTAATTCCTCAAGTCTTGGACCTTTGGCCCTCGAATTACGCAAAGAACAAAGTCCTTTTGGAGAATTGCAGACAATTTTTTGCGTTGCTAGAAAAGGAATACTCTGCTTCTGATCCCGAGTTTATAAAGCTAGCGAAAGAGTTCGAATCGCTTAAGTTACTTGATCAAAATGGCCCGCAAGCTTACTACAGTTTTCTCATTAGAGTACAGAATTCTCTTACCAGCTCGGCGTCCAACTACAATTATGCAGACATTTATGTTGGTCTTGTGATGATCGCAATTTCAGCTCTTATTGCAGTATCCTACGTTATCTTGGACGTGTTCCGTGATGATTCATCGAGCGCTAACATGAAGATGTTCTTTTTGATTTTCTGTGTTCTATACATGGCGCACTTTCATGGCTCGAGCTTAATCGAGGAAGAACATCAAACTTGGTGGTTTTTGACTACTGTTCTGTTTATGTTTTTTTTTTGCAATCTGCATTTTCAAAATCTCAGAAACTTTCTGGGCTCCCTAATCTTATTAAGGATTATCAAATCATGGGCAAATTCGGGTCAAAAGCATTTTAATAATCTGACTTTGTCTTTTTACCTTATCAACAACTCAAATATTCAATGGCTCGCAATTATTTTTACTTACGTTGCTGCTACATACCTTATTTTCACTAAAGGAGATTATATTTTGTGTTTCAAGTTACCTAGAGTGGAGGTACGGCGATACAAGTCCGATGATTTTGCGAGCCTTATCTCTTTCATATATGCCAGTGTTTTATCATCTTTATCGTTTCTGTTCAAGCTAAGTCAATATCAAATTGATGGTCACAAGATACCAAACTGGATGAGCTTTCTATGGGATTTCATTTGCGAATCCTTCGGCACTCAAGATCGTACTGATAAGAAAGCTTTGCAAGACATGAACATTCAAATCTCGAAGCTTTTTTATGTATGTCTTGCTTTTATGGTTTTAGGCCGTATAATTTGCGCTCGCTTGAGGAACCTAAGAGAAAATTTAGGCAAGGATGTCATTAACATGTCCACTTTGTTATTAATTCACCAAACAAGACATGAGAACATTCCAATTTTTCTCGTCTTCATCGGCATCAAACACTACTTACGGGATTTATCAAACTCTAATGTGTGGATATGGGAAGTACGCGTTTTATTTATTGCTTTGTGCCTGTTGTGCCTCCAGAATCTTTCATTCTTTTCGATCGGGAACACAAATTCTCTTGCCACCTTAGACATATCTAACGCATACAATGGCGTGGCCGAATACGATATTTTAAAAGTGGGATTTCTTGCTTTTGTATCGAGTTTTGCTGTTGCCATCTATTGGTCACTCGGCACCTTGGACTTGCTACTTGATTTATGTAAGAAAGAAAAGGTGAGCCGTTTAGTCTCAATATCCCTCGCGTGCTTCTACTCCACAGTATTCTACTCCTTGTCTGCTTTGAGTTTGGTTTCTTCCTGTATTAACCTAAGGTTTCATTTATTCATCTGGTCTGTGTTCAGCCCTAAGCTTTTGTATTTTGCGAGCTGGAGTATACTCATGAACTATCTTGTCGGAGGTTTAGTTGCCCTAATTTTGATAACTATCTAAGAAAGAATCAAAGGATTTACTGGTCGATCATAAAAAAGAATTCTATTATTGCAAAAGCTGGTCTCTGTAGTATGGTTGATTGTTCACAAATTTGGCAGCGCGTCTGTCATTCGTATCCTCCCTCTTCTTCTGGTGCGCCCAAGCCCTCTTGGAAACAGCAAGCTGCTCTTTGTTGCCAGCCCCAGCGAAATGTCTCGTCTCTGCAGCTATGACGGTACCTTGTCCTTCAGACAATACCCTTGGTGGAGGGAGATTCTGCCTATAATACTTTGCCATAGATCTATGCCCAATGACTGCCCCACTCGGTAAAATGAGCTCTGTACCCGAGCTGTACAAAGGATCACTCTGTACTTCCTCATCACTGCTATTCGCTTCTTCGTCGGAAACATCTTCCCAGTCTTCCTCGTTGGAAACAGCTTCACTTGTTTCTTCATTTGAGTATGTGGATGAAAAATCATAAAATTCAGAAATCTCGAGCTTTTCATCTTCGGATTCGTAAGGGATTATCATGTGACGCTTCGAGTTCATATGCTCCCGTACAGCTTCGAGGGTTCTGCCCTGGTAAGAGCACTTTAGGCACACATTGCCCAAACCTATTTTTTCCCCAAGATATGTAATGAGACCCTTTTCGTCAATCAAATATTTCTTTTCAGGAATATATAGGCCATGCTTTTTGAACATGTGTTCCAAGTTTTCCTCTAAGGTTTCAAAATTTGATTTAGCTTTTGAAGGACAGAATAAACATGTTGTTAGTGGGATTTCCACTCTGTTTGCCATCTTTTCTGCAATCAAATCTTCCTCTGACATTTCGGGAGCTTCAGTGGTTTGAGTTCCTGGCCCTTTTTCTGGGACCTTTTCAACTTGATTCGTAGACTCTGTCTCAGTAGCATCGCTGTCATTCTTTTGGCTTCTTTGCTGGAATTCTGCGTTGTTGTGCAAAGCCTCTCTCGCAGCAAGAAGTTTCCTTTTTTGGGCTTCCAATTCTTCTTTCTTTTTTTTCTTGAGATCCTTTTTCGTCACTTGCTTTTTCGAGCTAGCCTCTTCCTCCAGGGCATTATTCGTTGTCAACGAGGCTATCTTTAAGTTGAAAGTAATCTCATCGATAGATGGTAATTGCGCCACCCTTCTTTTTAAATTATATCTATGCCAGTCAGATTTCATATGCTCTCTTTGGGCTAACGCATTTGGGAACTCAAGCCCACAGCTCACGCAAGTGTAAGACATTGGTAGATGTTGTCGAGGTAATGAAAAAACGATTGTGAGTTCAGATGCTCATCTCGAGCGGACTAATTTTTTTGCACCTCCCTTAACATACAACAACGCGCATTCTCATCGAGCCTTAAACTGAATCTCTTACACATCAAAATGAGTAATGTCGCCACATTTAAAGACGTTTTACCTAAAGTGGTCGATGTTGTCAGGAATCTGTCGGCTTTGGCCGCCAAGGACGTCAATTTTTACGCCTCAATAGATAAAGACTTGAGAGACAAGTTTGAAAACTCTAGCTCGGTCTTGTTGAAACTTGCGAACAATCTTCTTGAGCCAAACTCAAGTACATCCACACTTGAATTTGGTGCTCTCGAAGCTACGAGTGAAGCTAGTTGGAAGCGTGTTTCCGACTGCTTGGACAGTGTTTTCGAGAAAATTGATCTAGAGCTTGACTCTATTAAGAACCCTAAAAATGACGATGGCTTTCAATACCTAGATGATAGAAATGGACCCAAGCTTAATTTTAAAGTCAAGGATAAACCTCAAGAAAAATTCAGAGTGCCTGTCGATAATTCAGATGAGAACCCGTTTAAACCTAAGTTGGTAACGAAGCCTCACGCCATAAATCCTCTCGAAGATTCTTTGCGATTGCGCCAAGACTCTGAAGGTTCGTCATTTTATGATCATCCTTATGAGAAAGAGATATTTGAACGCCCATACCCTGAGTCAATTTTACACGTAAGCGATCCGATTCTGTCACTCGACTGGCGAGAGACAGAGGCCACTTGGGTTGAGACAATCGATGATTTGGCTTCGATGGTGAAAGAATTGGAGCATCTGACAGAGATCGCTGTCGATTTAGAGCATCATGATTATCGGACTTACTATGGTATCACTTGCCTCATGCAAATTTCCAATCGTGAGAAGGATTGGATCATTGACACTTTAAGTCTACGTGATGATATGACTATACTCAATACTATTTTTGCAAATCCCAATATCGTGAAAGTCTTTCACGGAGCGAGTATGGATATCATTTGGCTACAAAGGGATCTTGGTTTATACATTGTGTCATTATTTGACACCTACTTTGCATCCAAAAGCCTTGGTTTCCAAAGATTCTCCTTGGCATTCCTTCTCGAGAAGTTTGCAAATTTTAAAACTTCCAAGAAATACCAACTTGCAGACTGGCGTGTGCGCCCTATCCCTCCGGTCATGATGGACTATGCTAGGTCAGATACTCATTTTCTTTTGAACATTTATGATGTTCTTCGGAATAAGCTCATTGATGCCGGGGAATCTAAACTACAGGAAGTCCTTTTTCAATCCCGGAAACTTGCGGCTCGAAAATTTGAATACAAAAGCTTTAGAAAAACGACGTCCTCAAGTGCCAAGTTTCTGTTTGACGATGGAGATACTGCCCGGTACTTCATAGCACACTATAACATACCTATGAGTAAAGAGCAGCTTGTGGTGAGATTATTTGAATGGAGGGACGAAATGGCAAGAATGTACGATGAATCCCCAAGGTTTGTCATGTCTAACCAAATTATGGTCAACATTTGTCAAATACAGTATCCTGCTACAACTCAACAGCTCAAATCCTGCTTCAAGGATTCCCATTATATCTTTGGTGCCCATGCCGACAGTTTGTTCCAATTGATAGAGAATTGCATCTCTAAATTCGAAAGTCAGCCTCATGAAGTACCCCAGTTGCAACCTGGAAAGAACACTTTGACGCTAGAATATGCTAGAGACATTGCGAGTGTTTTCCTCGATCTCGATGATGGTAATCACCAGCCAGAGAGTCTGCTTCAGCTGATCGCGAACTCCTCAATTTTAGCCGAATGCTTCGATGTGCCGACTTTTTCCCTTCAGATACCCGAAGGTAGTACTAAGCCCAAGAGGATTCCTTTTCCGGAATTGCAAAGCCGGCTAAAATTTAGAGAGGCCAACTTAGAGGCTTATCAAATAAAATCGTTTTCACAAGACACAGATGCTGTTGAGACAGTTGAGCAGCCTTCGAAGGAGCCTGAAGAGGTGGAAAAAACGGGCCATGTGCTAAAAGGAGATGAGCTAATTACACTTTTGAAAAAAGAAAAGAGAAAGTCGGAGGTAACTGAAGGGGCCGATGTGGACCATGCGCCAAGCTTCGACTACAAAAAGAACGACACAAGTATTCTCAAAGCTCCTGTCATTGACCAAAAGCATAAAAAGCGGTCTTTTGAGCCTTACAATAGGCAGTCTTCGGAAGGGCCCCGGCCTTTTAAAGGACGTAAAGTGATCCAATCAGGAAAATCAACTTCTTTCGTTAAAAAGAAGTGAAGATCGTTACATACATGTAACCTACTTTCGGAATACTGTTAGATGAAGCTTCCATGTAATTATGTATTTCGAAATCACATGCATTTCACGCTTTTTGAATAAAGTTGTAGGATGGTGGTAAATCAGGCTATTTATGTCGATTAGTGACAAGAGTAACATAAAACGCGAATCTACCTGGATAATTTAATTTCACGAATTTAGCTTTTAGCTTCACTAAACTTTTTCTGATTCCTGAGATCACTACGGCTTTCAGGGAAGTCGACAGTTGTGTAGCATATTTCGCCGTCAAGTCCATTGCAGCTAGGCTAAAGAATGCTACGAGATAAGCCCATACGTATATGCAGTATTTTGATGCACGACAGCAGGCTCTACAAATTACCCATGCGGCGAGTGTAATTAATGACAATCGGTTGTTAAAATCACATTCTTTAAGATCGAACTTTCATACAATAGTTGATAAAATAACAAGATTGGAGCATTGATATCGATGAATTTCTATACAGTACCGTCAATGCTGTACCAACAGCAACAAAAGCTCAAACGCAAGTCCAAGAATTCAACACATAAATCATCGAGAAAAGATGGGTCTGGCAGCACCCATGACAAGCCAACACTGAGTTCCAACTTGAAAAATGAAACATGGATAAGAGACGAAGAATTGGGATCGAGTGGAGAGAGTAAATTGAAACACAATGGTAATTTTAGCAAGAAAGCGACGAGTTCTAGCACCAGTTCTTTGCACTCAACTTCCTTCATGAGATCCAACAGCAGCAAATCGACTAATTTGCTGCTGAACCTACTAGCAAAGTCCAATGAATATGACTCCTCAAGAGTATCTCAGGAAGAATTCCGCCGCCCTAGCATATCATCATCCATGGCCTCATTTGTCTCCGGCAAATTGGGTAGATCAGCAAAAGTACAAACATCCCAGTCCTCAACTCCTTACACTCAATCAGCCTATTCCATGGACATAATGGATGAGAAGACGGATGGTTCTGCAGACCCCACAGAGAAGTCAAAAGGGGTACAACCCCCCGTTGAAATCCCTGTTTTCAAACCTATGCTTGACTTATCAATTCTCAACAGCGAAGACGGGATTGAGAAAGAGTTTTCTAATCCTGGCTCTTTCAAAGACAGATACAAAAGGTTCTTGACCCTTCTTGCAGAACACCACATAAACGATCCTATAAATTTTGCCTCAGTCCGGGAACAATCATTGAGAAGTTTTTTGAAAAGGTTCAAACGAAACCGGGATCAAAACATAGATAAGTCAGAGAGTGTGGCTGAAGGAGCATTGAATTATCACGAAGATTCTTTGAGCTACGAGTTGCTAAAAATGCGGTTTCATTTGAGGACGTTTATCAGAGAAGAAAGCTTGAACCAGAACAAGAACCCAGAATTGAGCAAGAATGAGGAGTTGTTGCAATGTAATTTTTATAATTACGTCAGATATTTGATTAATTTGCCAGAAATTCCACCTCATCCATTAAATGAGTTGACTAAAACCCAAAAGCTTCATTACGAGCACAGGCTATTTCTCCATGAGGTGAGCGCACCTCTCTATGCCCAACAAAAAGAGGGATATGAGGACGAGGCTCCGACTCTCAAATCTCGTGTTGATGTTTTGATTAAGGCCATATTAAAAGCTTCTCATGAGTATATTTTGCTCGAGAAATGGGTAATCCAGATTCTCGTCAAGTTGAATAATGACTTCCTTATCGAGAGTAAGATTACTCGAAGTCTTTTTGATACCTATAGCTCAAAATTGCTTATCGGTGATAAGGAGTCTATAAAGTGTCTTGTGCTCAACACCTTCTTTAGTGCTAATTATTCCTGGTATCTTGCTATCACAACACCTTTCATCAGGTTTTTCGAAACGTGTGCGTTTCATGAAAACTCAACACACAGTGGTCAAAGATCGGTTGAACTTAACCGCCAAAGACATAAACAAGCGTTTAATTCCACGGATGAGCTTTTGTACAATGCTTACTTCAGTTCATTAAACCTTGTTGATTTTGGTCTGCTTTCCAATATGAGCCGGAAGAAGCTAGTCAAACTTCAAGAACTTCATACTTCAATCGACCAAGACGCATCAACGCCAAAGGGAAATCCCAAGCCTTCGAAGCCATTGAATTTTGAATATTATAACGAATCCCTATCAAACCTCCCTGACGAGACGTTTCACATTATACAAATAAGAGACTTCCAATGGCAATTAACAAGTATCACCTACAAGACCGCTTTGATTGAGTTGTTTCGTGTATTGAAGTGTGGTGGATTCCTCGAAATACCCGTCATATTTTCCGGCAAACAAGACCTCAAGAATTCTTGGGTGTTATTTGGAGACAATTACATGAATGGCATAACTGTGAGCGATGAAGAGGATGCTTCTAGAGCGAAACCGGCGTCGATTAAGGATTTGTTCCTAGAACTCTCTTCCCTTTTTGGAGAAAAGAGTGTCAAATTCACAACCGTTTTATTGACGGACCGAAATGAAATGAGTGGGTTCTTGCTCAAGCAGACTGCGTTCAAAGCATTCGACGTGAACGGAGACATCGACGACTTCGACACCATTTTCTCGGAAGATCTGGATCTAGAAAAAGATGACATGAGATATTACGTCTACATCAAAGCAGAAAAACTTGAGGTAAAATGAGTTCCAAAGAGGTATGAACAGACGCTTCGTTGGCTTTTGAAGATGTCATGAGTTGTATCCTGGAGATACTAACGCAGGCGATTTATCTGTTCGCATCGAGTTTTGGACTCGAATAGATAAACTCCATTGTCTCCATTGCGTACGTCGTATGTTACTTAAGAAAATAGAATTCAAAGTCGAGTATGTGAGATGCAGATCAGGTGATAAGGTGTGCACTTCCCCGAACTTAGCGAGGGTGTGCATATTAACGAATGACTCTTATAATTTCCCATTTCCGCTATCAATGATAATTATACTTGAGATCACGGAAGACAATGCCAAAAAAGATTCACATAATTGATGTTAAAAGTGGTAACTTGCAGTCCTTGGAAAATGCCATCTTGAGCTTGGGTGATTATGAAATTTGTTATATCGAAAATGCTGCAGATTTCGAAAGATGTGAGTCTGATATAGATAAGCTATTCTTTCCCGGAGTGGGAAATTATGGACACTTTGTGAAAGAATTGACAGAAAGGAAGTTAGCCGCACCTTTGAAACAGTACGTCGAGTCGGGGAGACTGATCATGGGGATATGTGTTGGGCTACAGGCTTTTTTTCTGTCATCGGAGGAAAGTCCGGGCGTTGAAGGCTTGAAGCTCTTGAACATTGACTTGAAAAAATTTAACAAGAATGATGAGCTCTACTCTAAAAGTGCCAAAACCAAGGCGGTGCCTCATATTGGCTGGAACAAAATACACAGTGTTCTCTGCGGCGAGAGAGAGATCGAGTCTAATTTGGCATACTATGATATGAACAAGGTCAATAAGTATTATTTTGTGCATTCTTATGCTGCCATTGTTGACAATGAATCGAATGGGGAGAATATCAAAGCTGCTCAAATCCAGGGTTGGGATTTCTCGTTCGCTAGATATGGATCTGAAAAATTTTTGGCAGCTGCCTCATACAAAAATCTTTTTGCAACCCAATTTCACCCAGAAAAATCCGGCAAAGCGGGACTTAAAGTGGTGAAAGCATTCCTCGAAAGTGAGAAATTCACAAAAATCAGTGAGAATATTGTTCAAAGGATTGCAGATGTTGAAGAGACTGACGATGGATTGTCAAGGCGAATTATTGCGTGCCTTGATGTTAGAGCTAACGATGCTGGAGACTTAGTGGTCACGAAGGGAGACCAATATGATGTGCGTGAGTCTTCTAGTGGAGAGAGCAAAGTCAGAAATTTGGGAAAACCGGTTGAATTAGCCACAAAATACTATCTAGAGGGTGCTGATGAGGTCACATTTTTGAACATTACATCTTTCCGGAACTCACCTTTAAAAGACTTGCCTATGTTAGAGGTGCTCAGGAAAGCAGCTCAGAATGTTTTTGTGCCGTTGACAGTTGGCGGTGGAATCAAGGATTTGGTGGACCCAGTTACAGGTGAATCATTTAACGCCGCTCAAGTTGCGGATTTATATTTTCGCTCGGGAGCTGATAAAGTGAGCATTGGATCCGAAGCGGTATTGATTGCGGAGAATTATTATAGAAATGGCAAAAAGAAGCTGGGGAAATCCGCTATAGAAACGATTTCCGCCCGCTTTGGTGTTCAAGCAGTTGTGATATCTGTGGATCCGAAAAGGAAGTATATCAAAAGTCCAGAAATGACCAATATGGCCCTGATCAAAATACTTCGCAAGGAAGACTTCGGACCACAAGGGGAAGAGTTCTGCTACTATCAAGTCACATCGCAGGGTGGAAGAAAGACACACGATTTAGGCGCTTTGGAGCTTTGTCAAGCCTGCGAGGACCTAGGCGCGGGTGAGATTCTTTTGAACTCCATAGATAATGATGGCACAAACAAGGGCTTCAATCTTGAATTATTGACACAGATCAAAACTTCTATCACTATCCCAGTCATAGCTAGTTCGGGTGCAGGAAATCCTAAACATTTTGAAGATGTCTTCAAAATGAACCCTCCAGTTGACGCTGCTCTTGGGGCTGGTATCTTTCACCGCGGGGAGTATGATGTGAACACCGTGAAAAAATATCTACAAGACGTTGCTAAATTAGACGTTCGTTTAGAAGCGTCAGATTGATGGCAGTGTTAATAGACCAATCATGACAATTATCTTTGACTTCTCTCCATTTGAATAGTAGTTCACATATCGTTATTATAAATAGTGCGCAAGATAATGGCATAAAATTTCACAGGTGCGTTGTCCTTATATCGTGTTTTTCATCACAGATCCAACTATGCTATGAATGGCATAACTCTGAGAGAGCATTTCAATAAGAATGAACAAGATCATAAAAATAAAGAAGATACTTTTCTAATTGAAAAAGCGTTTTCTCCTAAATTACTTGAGGAAGAGGCGAACATAAATCTTTCTCCTCATGATTGGAATAGCGCCCACATCCATCAACCAAATGAAGCCGATGCAACTTTAATGGATAACTTCAAGAATGTACAAGACGATGCTATTAGCGATATAGATTCATTTGAGATTCCCTCAATTTTTTGCACCACTGGTATGCACCTCCTCAAAATCTCCCACAAAGCAAAGAAGAGAATAATACTATGGGTTGATTCCACAAATTTCAAATTTGTTTACAAGCAAGTCTCGAGGAGTAGTTTACGCGAATTTCTAATCGATGACATTCGAGTGATACTATCACGAGAGAGTGCAAACCACTACCGTGAAGAAATGGGACTATCCAAAGAGTTTGAGAGGCGATGGATTTCTATTACATATTTCGACCACAATAAATGCAAACTTAAGAGCTTGCATTTAGTGACGGACACAAGTCATGATCTCAAGAAATTACTTTATGTTCTTCAAAATTTCAAAAGTATCAAGGACATAATCTCGACAAGCTTCTTGCTTGATCTCAAAGACCTTGACCAAGTAAGGAGGAACCTTCTAAGTGAAAAAGCTGAGCATCAGGATAAGCACCAAAAGCAAACTCTCACTCTATCAGATGTCTTGAAGTATTGCAGGCGACTTAACATTGGCGTGTCCAATGAACGACTCGAAAGAATGTTCCTGGATGCGAAGCTGTCATCCCAAGATGGAATCAACTTTCCCGAATTCAAGGTGTTTGTTGGGATTCTCACCCATCGAGATGACATATCAGCTATCTGGGACACACTCACTTCAGGTTTGAATCTTATGAGTTTCGGTCTCTTTCAAAGGTTTCTCATCGAGGTTCAAAAAGAATCTTTTGGGAGCATCTTAGAGGAGAAAATTTTCAAAAAGTTCAAATCTCCTGATCTGAACCACTGGACGAGGGAAAATTGGGCACAATTTCTTTGCTCTAAATACTGCACATCATCTAGGGAGAAATTTCTAGACAATGATTACTTTACTCACCCGCTTAACGAGTATTTCATTCTATCTTCGCATAATACATATTTAATGGGGAGACAAGTCGCGGGCGACTCGTCAATTGAGGGATACGTGAGAGCTCTTCAGCGTGGGTGCCGTTGTCTTGAGATAGATATTTGGAATAATAACGATGACTCCGAGGCAGAGCCAATTGTTAATCACGGCCGAACATTCTCAAACGGAATTTCACTCTCCAATGTATTGAGAACGATCAAAAAATATGCTTTCCTTGTTACCCAATACCCGTTAATTTTGAGCCTTGAGATACATTGCTCCAATGTGGCGCAGTTGAAGGTGGTGTCGTTACTACATGAAACTTTTGGATCAAGCCTATTACTGATGCCTATAGACAGTTGCGAAAAATTACCCAGTCCGGAGGCTCTCAAAAACAGAATCTTACTCAAGGTAAAGAAAACGAGCCCTTTTTCATGCGGCCCTGATGAATTTGGAAGAAGTTCCACCTCAACTACCGGAACATCATTAAGTGAAAGTAACGAAGTGCCTACTTCCACACGCAAAAACGCACTCAAACTAAGGAAAAGATCAAGCAATGCGGTTCTGGGAGTTCTAAGTGATCTAGCAATTTATTGTCAGGGTATCAAGTTCCGTAACTTTTCCTTACCGGAGTCCAAAACCTACAATCACTGTTTTTCATTGAGTGAGAATTCGGCAAACTCGATGCTCAAAGACGTTTCTAAAGTAGAGTCATTGGAGAAGCATAACAGAAGGTTTTTGATGCGTGTGTACCCATCTAAGATTAGACTCAAATCCTCTAACTTTATGCCCCTGGGCTATTGGGCACATGGAGTACAAATGGTTGCGACGAATTGGCAAACATATGACTTGGGCCAACAGATTAATGAATCTTTCTTTGAAACCGTGCAAAATAGAGGTTTTGTTTTGAAGCCTTCAAATTTGAGAAAGCCCATATTGAAGTCAACGATGAGAAAAGTTTCATTGTCAATTAAGAAGCAAGTTGCTTATTCAATCTCCATAATAAGTGCACAGCAGCTACCAAAAGCATTTCAATCTGAGCCTTCGAATCCTTATGTGACCATGGAAATCATTAAACTGACAGGTAATGACTGGGAAAAAGATTCACACACCTTTTCCACCCAGGTTGTTGCGGGGAATGGATTTAATCCTGTGTGGGACAAAGAGTTCTCCGGAACATTTACTACAGATCATGAGTTCGTCTTCCTACGATTATCAGTTCATTCATCAGAGTCTCCTTCAAGTATAGAGAGCTCAAGAGAACTTGGGATTGCACTTATGCATTTTTTCGATTTAAAGAGTGGGTATCGATATGTCAGGTTAAAAGATTCCTCTGGCGAGCATCTCTTATATTCGTCTTTGTTTTTGAAAATCGCGTATGATATTGTATAGCGTGCATGCAATAACCTCAGAAAAACTTAATCTTCCGCGATGAGTTCGTAGAGTCAATCTTCTTACATTGAGTATAATGGGTAAAATTACTACTAGTGAAACTAAGGGAAAGCCACGTCACAACCCATTGCACAGAGACATCACAACGTCCGGGGGAAGCTTGCGATCCGTACCCCGAGCCACCAAAGCATCTGCAGATGAACTGAAGGAAGAAGGATATCTCGATGCAGCAACTTCCAGAAAGATTTTACAGCTTGCGAAAGAGCAACAAGATGAGATAGAGCAAGAGGCTTACGCAACCACAAGCTTGCCAAAAACCTCATCAAGGCCAATTACTAGTGTTCTCTCTGACGATGAAGAAGACGCAGCATCTGACAGTGATATTTATTCTGACTTTGAAGAAGACATCCACGAAGCCGAAGAAATTGAAGTAGACGAGAGAGACCAAGAGCTTTTCGAGAAATACTTCAACCCAGCAGGCAACACTGTCAACCTTGCGGACAAGATTTTGGCGAAAATACAAGAAAAAGAGACGAGCAGAAGTATTGATAACCCGCTCCCGGGTCAACATCAAGTTTCTTTACCTCCAAAAGTCATTGCGGCATACGAGAAAATTGGACAAATTTTGGCCACCTACCGTCACGGAAAACTTCCGAAGCTTTTCAAGGTTTTACCAACTTTGCGAAATTGGGAGGATGTCTTGTATGTGACAAATCCTGAGAAGTGGAGCTCTCACGCAACTTATGAAGCGACGAAGCTTTTCGTATCCAATTTGCAAGCAAATGAGGCCCAAAAATTTATTGAAAATGTTTTGCTACAAAAATTTCGTGTTTCTATTGAAGATAGCGAGACTCATAGTTTGGACTATCATCTTTACCGCGCTATAAAGAAATCATTGTACAAGCCCGGCGCTTTTTTCAAGGGGTTTTTGTTCCCTTTGGTGGACGATCATTGTACAGTTAGGGAGGCAACTATTGTTGCTTCAGTGCTCGCGAAGGTATCGGTACCAGTTTTGCATTCTTCAGTGGCTTTAGCTCAACTTTTACAAAGAGAGTTTTCCCCGGCATCGACTGTGTTTATCAGGATCTTGATTGAGAAAAAGTACGCTCTTCCTTATCAAACATTAGATGAACTTGTGTTTTATTTTATGAGATTCAGGAATGTGGCGCAAGGTATGGATGAGAGCAGTGAAGATAAGATGCCTCCATTGCCTGTTGTTTGGCATAAGTCATTTTTGGCATTCGCTCAAAGGTACAAAAATGATATAACAGACGATCAAAGAGATTTTCTTTTGGAAACTGTTCGGCAAAGGTTTCACCATGCTATTGGCCCAGAAATTAGACGTGAGCTAGTTTCTGGAATACCACGTGTTGAAGACCCGAAGGTAAAGGACGCTACGATGCAAGATGCATTTTAAATAGCGAAGTATGATTAAATAAGTAATTTTTGTAACCTGAGCTGAAACCATTCAATGACTGAGAGGCTCCAGTGTACGGTTTCTTGCTTCGTCACACAACTTTTCGAAGTCTGCAAAAAGTGCAAAGTAACTCTGTACACAACCTATAATGGTCAATGCCACTGTGGTACCTATCCATAATCCGTATAGGGACCCCTTCCAAGGAGAGAAAAATGAAAGGTATATTGACAAAGGAATGCCAATGATGTAGTAGGAGACCAAATTAACTATACCTCCAATTTTTGTTTGTCCTTGTCCCCTCAAACAACCAGCAGAATTGGCATTCATTGAGTCAGAAATCTGCATAAGGGCAACAAGCCACATGATATTGAGTAAAATAGAGATGACCAGTTCGTCGTTTGTAAATAGTTCAGCGATTTGTGTTTGAAACAAGAATATAGCCAAAAAGTTTAAAACAGAAATGCATAAACCAAAAGACAATGCAACCTTTGTAGACCTTTTCGCAGACTCATCAAGACCAGCCCCTAGGTAATTCGCGATCCTGGTCGAGGATGCGATACCAATAGCGAATGGAACTTGGTAGGTCAAAGATGCAACAGTAGAGCCGACTGACTGAGCGGCCAATTCCAAGGTTCCCAAATAAGATGCCATCAAGGTCAAAATTTCAAATGCTAAGAACTCTGCTTCAAGCATGATCCATCCCGGGATGGCCAAATAAACCAATTTATTCCAACCCAGAAAAGCTTTTTTGAAACTAAATCCGTTCCAGCACTTCAATGGATGAACCTTCTCAGGGGTTTGTCCAGCGTCCACAAAGTAAACAGTTAAAACCAACAAACCTATGAACATAAGCCAGTAATTAATTGCAACCGCAATTGGGGCACCCAAGTAGCCAAAATGTTTGACAAATACGAGGTTCATTATCAAGTTTGATGGAGCTGCGAAAAGCAAAACATATGTTGATATATGGTAGACACCCTGAGCTTGGAGAAAACGCTTACCGCACTCAAAAAAGATGTAAGCAGGGATCCCAGGCCCAATGAAGCACAAGTAGTCTGCTGCCAACTTGGCAGTTTCTTTGTCAGGAAGGAGTAAGACTATCAACTGATAGCCGAAAAAAGTCCAAACTATCAAGACTGGCACCATAATGACAAGAATCAACGCAATGCACTTTTGCATGTAGTCTCCCACCATATGATATTTCTTTGCACCGAAAGCTTGAGGGCACAATGTATCTAAAGCAGTCGCAATACCCTGGATGGTTGCATAACCTGTTATATTGGCAGTCATAGAGCCCATGGACACTGCAGCCAATTCTGTAGCTCCTAAGTGCCCCACACTGAAGACAGAAACTGTCGATAAAGAATTTTGCAAAAGGAATGTCAACACTAACGGGATCGACGACTTCACTAATGCAAATAACTCGACCTTCACCGTTGTTGGCAGTATTTTCTTTGAGTTCAAGGCTTCTTCAAAATGTGCAGCAACAGCTTCATCGTCACCACTGAATTCGAGGTTGTTAGCTCTCAAGATATCCCGCTCTTGTTCTATCACGTCATGCGCAATACTAGACCTCCGGCGATTATAGTCGTTCGGACGCCCAAGCAAGTATTCACTCTCATGACTCTCTTCTAAATCACCATGAGAATCTTGAGAGTTATTCCTGGCCCTCAAAAAGTCTGCAGGGGTGAAAAGGCCTTGTTTCCCCACTGACCCAAAAACTACCGAGGCTCTGCGTTCAATGTTTGAGTGAGTGAACTGATGCCTTTTGACATCTGGAGAGCTCATATTGGCGCAATTCGAAAGGTGGATGACTTGATATTCCTAATTGCGAGAATTGAAAATAAATTCAAGAGTAGCAGCTAAGATTAGACGATTGAGATGTCAACCCTCAATGTCCAACATTACCTACAGGAATACTCACGAGATTTTAGACGTTATCGCGTCAAGCCATTGTTGTGCATATAATAGGTTTACTACCTTCAATTAATTTCATCATTCATGCATATATATAATCACTGGTCGCTGATATTCAGCAAGAGCTGCGCTAAGCACCTTTTAGTGGCTGCATCATCTTGTAGTATATTTGAGAAAGTACCATCTCTTAACGGTTCGGGTAAAATAGTTGATAAAACTTTTCTAGCTTCCAAATTATCCGACAAACGCATGTAGCAACGCACAACATGCTTAAGCAAGCGTCCAGAGCTGCTGGATGGTGCCAGCTGTGGATTTTGCAACTGGAGGGGCTGCTCCATCATCTGTTGCTGTGAGTTTTCAGAGCCGGAGCTCAATTGCTCGATCATCTTTGCTAACACCGAAGCCACAGTGTGAAATCTCTCATATGTGGTACAGATGTAAGATAAACCTTGATCGTCTAAAAGAATCTTCTGCAAGATAAAAATTGCCACAGTTTTGGATAACTCAGAGGAAATCTCCATGATATTTAAACACAAGGGAACAATCTCAGTAGTGAGCAAGAAATTGATCACCTCAGGTGTGTCATTTTTCACGAGAGCCCCAATGACACCCAAGCTGGTAAGTCGCAAGTATTCGAACGACCGCTGACGTGCGTTAGTTGACAAGAAAGGATATAAATAGAGCGGCATATTTGCGCTTAAGAATAAGCCTCTCGTCTGATTATTTGAGGCCACACATTGAAGTAACGCTAAAGCGTTGCAAACTCTGTTAGAGACGGATGCTGTTAATACTGGTGGGTTAAGGTAGGGATAAACAAAAACAATTTCTTCCAACAAAACGGTCATTACTCCAAAAGAATTCCATAAAACTAAAGCAAGGTCATCATACTGTTCCCTTTTTTTGCCCAATTCAAGCAATGCACGCTCTCTGTTAGCTCCTGTGACTAATTCCGATACCCATTGATAAATTTGTTTATCATTAAGAGCTTTATTTTTGCTATCTGTGGCTTCCTTCTCATTTTTGTTTCCGGGTTTTGCAGAGCTGGCACCTACGTCAGCTGCTGTATTGTACATTTTAGCACATCAATATAGCGTTGATTAAAAGGCATATCGGTCGCTCGAATGTTCGAGCAGAGTGTGTCTGCACCAAAAATTTTCGAAGCCGCGAAATTCAAGAGCGAGTCACAGACATTTAATCGAGTAGGATGAAATGGGTCGTACCTGCTACGAGTGACTATGGCGTTAAAGAAAGAAATCGAATGAATTTGAATTCAAATCAAGGTCGAGAGTTAAAAAGGCAAAAAAAAAATTAAAACGACCTCGGTGAGGATCGAACTCACGATCTTGAGATTAACAGTCCCACGCCTTAACCAGCTTGGCCACGAAGCCTTTTTGTTTAAAGAAAGCTACTTGAAAAGACAAGTCTGGGAGAAAGGTTCATGTATAAGTTGGGTAAGAAAGAGAGATAATTTCGTGTGCATGCGACACCAAAACGGACAGCTAATCCTCCGATGTATTTCATTTGGTAAATTGTCTTGAAGTATCTGTCCAAATTGTTAAGGCTCTCCTGATTACTTAGAACATAGCTCAAAATTGTGGAGCAACAGCGAAATTATAATTCAACCTCAGACTTGCACATAGTAGTATGGTGTAATGCGCCACTTAAGTGCGAGTTGGAAACTACGAGCTTAGCGAAGATACATCCCTAAATGTCTTCAGCATTTGAAACCTTGTTCAACGTCGATTTAGAATGCCAATCTTGCGTGGATTGTGTCGAAAAAGCACTAAAAAATGTGAATGGCCTTCAAAATGTTGTCATTGATTTGAAAGCCGGCACTGTCGCCGCCACAGGAACGGCGCCACCTTCAGAAATAGTCCACGCGATTCAATCTTGTGGGAAAGATGCTATAATACGCGGTTCTGGTAAACCAAATTCAGCAGCTGTTTGTATTTTGGAAAGCTTTAACCCAGATGATATGCATCACCCAGTCAAAGGATTGGCAAGGCTCGTCGCTGTCAGCGACAAAGACGTTTTAGTGGATTTGACGGTTAATGGCCTACCTAAAGGTACTTATTATCCCCAAATTAGAAGTTCGGGGGTTCTCAGCGAAGGAGCATTATCAACTGGCTCTTTATATCGTGCATTTGATCCCATCAACGTCGATCAACCCTCCGATATGGCTACCAAGATTAATTCTCTTGGAGCTTTTACTTCAACATCATCGAAGCTCTTTTCAGCGCAGAAATATTTTCAGTCTAACTTGAGTATACAGGATCTTATAGGGAGAAGTATCGTGATGTCCAAAGATAAGGATGAATTGACAAGCGACTCATTATGCGGCGTCATAGCACGGAGCGCAGGAGCGTGGGAAAATGAGAAAGAGGTTTGCAGCTGTACGGGTAAAACTGTTTGGCAAGAACGCAGTGACGCAATAAGTAGAGGTGTAACATCCTGAACAAAACCCATGACTCGTTCAATTTATACTCATTAAAAGTGCACATGAGATTTAACTCATTGCGACCGATTAACGCAATCGTTTCAAATTGTATGCTCCCCATCACGATATGGTTAGAACTTGCGAGGCGCGACCTGTCGTGGACTAGATGCAGGACACACAAAAGTTGAATTATAATTTCTTGATCCACTTCTTGATACGTCGTCTTATCCCTGAAACAAAGCTTGTATTCTTCGCTGAATGTCTCTCCCGAAAGCATCTTCGGATGCACCCGAAGTTTACAGTGCATTGCGTGAACAGCTTGAGGTGATAAAGCACAAGCGAAGTGTCAGAATCAAGCTTTCAAGCTTTCCCTCCACAGTTACCTTAGCAGAGATATGTAACTCACTTTTGCATATTTTGAGCCAATCCAATCCTCCAATTCATTTGGAAAAAATCTTTTTATCAGGAAATGGATTATCAGCTCTTCCCAATGAGTTTTTTCTTCTTTGTGACACCCCCTTGAAGCTGTTGGATCTACACAATAATGAATTTACCAATCTCCCCCATCCTTTAGTCTCTAATTGTCCAAATCTCGAGCGCCTAGATATTTCCGGAAACAAGTTTTCATTGATTCCGGGCTCAGTTTTGGGGAAGTTTCCTGATTTGAAATACTTACTGTTAAAGGACAATAATATTTCATATCTTCCACCAGTTTTGGGTGAAATGATTAACTTAGAAACGCTACATGTCTCTGGAAATCCTTTAATCATGCCTGATGTTGAAACTATTAACCAAATGACTGGAGGCATTAATGATTTGAAGGCATATCTTGTCTCCAATAGTAATGCTTTGGATCAGCATATCGAAAATCAAATCCAGGCGCTACAAACTGCAGGACCCTTACCATCGACACCAAGCATAGCAAGAAGCAGATCTCTTTCCGATACTCGAAGCAAGTCTCTGAAAGCGTCAAGAAGGATGGGCCTCATTATTAACAGCAACAAGGTCACTCCGGAGAATAAAGGGACCAACGCGGTAGCAAGCAATGGACAAGACTCTTACACCCCAAGCAAACCCGAAAGAAACATGGTGCTCTCAACTCACGGGATGAGTAATACTTCGCCAGCATTTGTTCCAAAAGAATCACCAATACAAGATGAATTCAATCAGGTTCCGTCAACATATACCGCTTCCACGGCAACTAATCCACGCTCTGCCTCACCTCCATCTACTTATACAGCTCAAAGTACTTTTGGACGACCGGTCAGGAACAGATCCAACACTCTTCGAGACATCGATCAAATTTTAGAACCAAACGATCTTCATGAGGACCATAAACCTGGTGCATACTTCAGAAGATTATCCACATTGCAAGAACGTCCCGCTGACGAGTCTTTCAGAATTTATGCCGAGGGAGAGAATACAATAGACCTTGAATTGGAAGATGCTAAGAAGGCTTTGCAAAAATCTCAAAATCTGGAGCTACTTCCAACCGTGGCCCAGGTTAAGAAGAACCCGTCGGTGGCGCTTCCGCAAAGTTTGAGTCAAAGTACTTTAAACATTCAGGCGCCTTCGCAAAAAGTCTCTAGCCTTATGCGGCCAGTACAGCATGATAGATCTACTCTCGTGAAAGTTTCAAGAAAAATTTTGTTCTCTTTTAGTGAATTACATTTATCAATCAAGAGATTCGCTGGATTTTGCTGCGACAAGAGGGTTTCGGCAAAGATAGTGAATTTGTTACATTCATCGAAAGAGAATATCGACCATCTAGTCGAGACCATGGAAGCAGTTGAAGACAATGGCGAGAGCCATGATCTCATCTTGACTTCACTACAAACTTGCACGACGTCTTTCAAAATGATACTATCTATACTAAGCGAGAATTTCAACTCCTTTGTCGCTAAGATCGACGTTTGTTTCATAAGGATGGTGTTTTTGACTCTATTCGGTTCTTTGAACGAGTTGCAAAACGCACACAAGCTATTAAATCCACCCAATAACTTCCTCAAGAGTCAGCCGCCTTTGTCACGAAATCATTCAGCTATGTCTGAAGTAGTAAGTGGTACTCCAGTCAATGCTAAAGCTAAAAATTTGTCCGCCATGCTCGGATTGACAGAGGAAGGTCCCATTGAAACACCGGTTCTACCACTAGCTTCAGAGACTGTTGCTTCCGTGGAGGAAATTGATGAACGCCTCTATCAATCTATTAATGTCGCTACTGCTAATGCTCAGGTAGTATTTAGTGAGTTGACGAAGGCCATGAGCAAAAGTGCTATCGCCACTGCGAATACAATTGCTAACCAGCCAATCAATCCCACAGTTACTCTTAAGTTCAAAGAGCTAACGAATGTCTGCATATCATCTATGGACATCACCAAGAGGCTCAGCTCAAAACTTTCTGGTATCCGAACCAATCAGAACCCTCAAACGCGAAGATCATTCTGGGATGACATCAACCTATTTCTCAAAGCAATCATTCAAACGTTCTCTAGCGTCAAAGGAATAATGCGGGATGCTCCCATTTTGAATGAAATTAGAAGATCTATGGCAAATCTCACGAAGACTACCAAGGAGTTGACAATCTTTTTGGAGGCATCTTCTTATAAGTCGATGTCTGATCTCCTGGGTTCTCCACCTCTGGGTAATGGTTTGACTGCAGGGTCCAGCATTCTGTTAGGAGCACCCACCTCTAGTTCCTCACTGAACTTACTGCAATTGCCAAACTCTATAGCAGCAGTAAGAACTCCAATAGCGGCAAGTATCGGGACTGCTGCAGCACAAGCCATAATTGCGCAACAAGATTCGCAGTCACAAGCAGGCTCAAACAACAATTCCCTACCAGCATTGAATTTGCCACCACTGGTTACTTCTGATGTCCTGAACACTGGATTACACACCGCACCAGTGCAGTCTATGGAGCAGTTTTATGCTAAAAATGTCAATCCATTCGATAGGATATAAATTAAATCTTAAAAACTGAGAATTATGCGGCCGCAAAACCAGTTTGTGTCAAGGTGAACTGGATTTCAAGCTTTGAGAGCCCCTTTGATGTGTCTGGTGCCGCGGTATTCGAGATCAACTTTCGGCTATGATTAGAGAACTTCAATCCACTAATCAGACAAGTGGAGACTCGAGCCCGCTTAAATATCTCGAAGCTTGGAGCTTTAGTGCTGAGTTGTGTCGGGATCACCACACACAGTCGCCGCCTTGCTTTCTTCCCAGCGATTTTTCGAATCGACCTGGAATTAGGGAAGTCGATTCAATTCCTAATTTAGTTAACTCATGCCCTGCAGTAAGCTTCCACTACGAATATCTAAGTCTTCTAGCATGTCAATACAATAAATTCATACACGAGCAGAGAGGGGAACTGAATCTTGAGATTGATTTACTTTGTTCACCCGACCAAGACACCGATCATAGTTTAAAAAGTTACACACCATTGATCGCAGGGCCTCCATGCAAGCTACATACAAATCCTTGGAGCTCTTCCGAAGAGACAGCATGTATTCACTCTTCCGAAATACACAAGGGCACTATATTCTCAGATGCTATGATTTCTGCAGTGTTGGATGAGGATGCAATTTTTGAGACGGGTCCTATTGAAAGCCCTACTCTCGCTCAAGAAGCCAAGTTACAATCCCACACACTTAATGCGCTCAAGGCTAAGAGCCAAGTTATTGAATGTACAAGTTCATTTTTGCAACTGCATGAAAAGGTGAAAGATGGTGTGCAAATGTTATTGCATTGGTTTAAAGGCGAATCGAGGCAGTTTCAAGATCTAGGACATACAGAGCAGAAAAACTTACAGGTGACTGAAGAACTAGATCAAATCGATGAATTGAACATATGTACTGGAGCGTGGTCCAATGCAGGTACAGAGTTCACAACACGCTTCACACTGGAACTATACGAGTTAATGAGCTTGGTATCCCAACACACGCAACTCACGTATCAAAAGGAATCACAAAGCATGCCTAAGAATGACTCGAGTCACGTGAGGATTTAAAAGGAAGCTGATAAGCGTGCATGTTGCGACCGCAAGGCGGTCTCGTTATCAAAGGGCGGAAATCCCGCGGGACTTCCGCCAGTCATATGCACGAATTCGGGGATTTCCCCACGCCAAAATAATACTTAAAAAACCATTCATGCTCAGGTTTATTCCTCATCAGATTTTGAAGACATATTAATCCTTTTGAGCAAAGATGACGACAGATACCTTGAAAGTTATTCCCGCCCCCAATGGTTTCGGATGTACCATTGAGTTACCAACGTATGCTGAAAATGATCCCGCAAATTTGAATGATAAGGATTTCAAGGAGCTCTACGAGGCAACGCTCACTCACCTTGTTATAGTAATTCCAGGCCAGGAAGAGCTTTCACCCAAGAGTCAATACATTCTTACAAAAAGATTCGATCCTACTATTCCAGAGCCTAAGGATGAGGGGACCGCCGCCTATGGCCACGGAAAAGAGTTTCGCCACGAGAAATCCGTTTTGAGAAAAGACGGATGTACCGTAAAGGGCCAACCCCAGGTGCAGATCTTGGGCCAAGGAGTCTTTGCCGCCGGAGAGCCTGGAAATGAGAACGGAGAAGAGATCAAACTCACACATCCTTCCCATACCACGTTTCATAAGAATCCTTTGAGTGAACAGCAAATAAAGAACGACCACCAAACCAGGTTTTACCGCTGGCACATTGATTCTGCACTCTATGACTTATCTCCTCCTATGATTACCACCCTATTAGGTATCAAGGTCCCACCTGCAACACATTCGCAAACAATTGATTATGCTGACGGTAGTGGGGATAAGCTAGAATTGACTCAAGGCGCTACTTGCTTTGTCAGCGGAGAGGCCGCGTTCCAAAGATTATCCGAGGAAGAAAAGTCTTTTGCTTTGAACACAGTTGTCGAATATGCTCCACATCCATACATTTTCATCTCTCCAGCTCTGGCAACCAAAGATGGGCTCACCATGGAGTGTGAGGGCAAAGAAATGAGTTTCAAGGATTTACCAGAGTGGGAGGAGAGCAAAGTGAAGAAATTGCCCATGGTATGGACAAATCCTGTCACCAAGAAGCACCATTTGCAGGTACATGGGTGTTGTCTTTACAAATTGCACACAACTTCTCATGGGAAGAAAACTACTCTAGAGTTGGAAGAAGCAAGAAAAAAAGTACACTCAATGATGAGACCAGCAATTTCTCCGGAAAATGTTTTAGCACATTCGTGGAAGCAGGGAGACTTGGTAATCTTCTTCAATAGGGGTGTGTGGCATTCTGTGACTGGAGAGTTCAAAGGTGTGAATAATGGAACCGACGAGAAGCGTTTGATGCACCAGTGTAATATTGCCAGTGGATTTGATCCTGTTACTGTGCAATAGTGAATTACTTGGTAAATTCACATGAGTACTGAGCCTAACGATTTTCAGTTTGAAACGAATTTAGATTATATGTATGCAATTTTACGATAAGCAAGGAAGCGATAAGCAAGAAAGAGATTTAAAGTAACGTGAAAGCTGAAAGTTTTGAGCCGCCGCTTCACTCTTCACGAAAATCCCAAGTTTTGTGGGATCTGGTATGGATGCCTGCACTAGGACCGCACCCCTGCACGACCCTCACTATCTCTCACTACACCATATAGATCTAGCACAGACAACATGTCCAATTACATAACAGTTGCAACATGCAATTTGAATCAATGGGCACTCGATTTTGAGGGCAACCGTGACAGAATTTTGGAGAGTATCCGCGAGGCAAAGCGCCAAAATGCCAAATTGAGAGTAGGTCCAGAGTTAGAGGTCTGTGGTTACGGTTGCTTAGACCATTTTGCAGAGAATGACTTGTATGCTCAATGCTGGCAAATGTATGCAGATATTTTAAAGCATCCTGATACTAGTGAAATCATCTTGGACATTGGAATGCCCATCATTCATAAGTCTATCAAGTACAATTGCCGTATTTTGAGTTACAACCGGAGAATTCTTTACATTCGTCCCAAATTATACTTGGCAAACGACGGCAACTATAGGGAAATGAGATATTTCACGCCATGGAATCGTGTCAAGTACTACGAAACCTATCAGTTGCCAAAATCGATTCAAGCAATCACGGGTCAGAGTTCCGTGGAAATCGGTGATTGTATATTAGAAACTTTGGAGACCAGAATTGGCGCTGAAACATGCGAGGAACTTTTTACTCCAGAGTCACCGCACATAGCGATGTCTTTAGATGGTGTTGAAATTATCACCAACTCCTCAGGTCTGCATCACGAGCTCAGAAAGCTAGACATAAGATTGGAGCTTATTACCGAGGCCACCAAGAAATGCGGTGGAATTTATCTCTATGCGAATCAGAGAGGATGTGATGGTGACAGGTTGTACTATGACGGATGTGCATGCATTGTTGTGAATGGAGTTATGGTGGCTCAGGGCTCCCAGTTCTCTCTCCAAGATGTGGAGGTTGTTGTTGCTACAATTGATTTAGACGAGGTTCGTTCATATCGAAATCAAAAATCAATGGCGCTTCAATCTGTGTCACAGGGATCTTCATACCATACCATTTCTACTCAAATCGAACTTGCACCCCAAGCCCAGCTCTTCGACCCATCGGTGCGCCCTACAAAAGCTCTACCCAAAATCAGATACCACACCCCAGAGGAGGAGATTGCACTTGGACCTGCTTGCTGGTTGTGGGATTACTTGCGGCGCTCCAAGATAGGAGGGTTTTTCTTACCTCTTAGCGGCGGTATAGACTCCTGTGCAACCGCTGTTATTGTGCATTCTATGTGCAGACTTGTTGTATCCGCCATCAACGAAGGCAATACGGATGTCTTGAATGATGTAAGAATTCTTGCAAAAGACAAAGACTTTTATCCAGCTTCGCCTCTTGAAATCGCAGATAAATTGTTCTACACTTCGTTTATGGGCACCGAGAACTCCTCGGCTGAAACTAGATCCAGAGCAAAAGAATTGTCCTCCAAAATAGGATCTTACCATATTGATATGAACATGGATAGTCTAGTTGGTGCTGTGACTAATGTATTCCAAGTTGCCACAGGAAAAAAGCCAATATTCAGAATCTTCGGCGGCTCGCAGACAGAAAACTTGGCTTTACAGAACATTCAAGCTCGTTTGAGAATGGTTCTTAGTTATCTCTTTGCACAGTTGTTGCCATGGACTAGGAATAGAGAGGGTGGACTTCTCGTGTTGGGTAGCGCCAATGTTGACGAGTGTTTAAGAGGCTACTTGACAAAGTATGACTGCTCAAGCGCGGATTTGAATCCTATTGGAGGTATTTCGAAAACGGATTTGAAAGCTTTCATCAAGTGGGCAGAGGCTTCTTTTGATCTCCCGATACTCAGAGAGTTCTTGGATGCCACTCCTACTGCAGAGCTCGAGCCCATCACAAAAGACTACGTGCAATCCGACGAGGTAGATATGGGAATGACTTACGAAGAGTTGTCTGTATTTGGAAGATTGAGGAAGGTTGATAAATGTGGCCCTCAATCGATGTTCGTGAAATTGTACCATGAATGGTCGCAGCCTCCCAGAAGTTTGAGCCCAGAGGTCATTGCGGAGAAGGTCAAGAGATTCTGGTTTTTCTATGCAGTGAACAGGCACAAGATGACCACAATGACGCCGTCATATCATGCTGAACAATACTCGCCCGATGACAACCGTTTCGATTTGAGACCATTCTTGATCAACCCGAGATTTCCTTTGGCCAGCAGAAACATTGACGCCATAGTGGAGAGAATCAAAAGCCGTCGCAGCGATATGAATTCTGAACTTGGCGTCGAGTAGTGATGCTAGTGTATTGATCCTCCCCAAAGAGACTCTATCTTAGAACCTTTACTCATGTATTTTGTCGTATCATTGCGCCGCATGAAGTCTTGAATAGTCATGAAAAACTGCTTAGGAATGTCCTCTTGAATGAAATGACCAACATTAATAGTGTTATTAAAAATCACAAGTTGATACTTTCCCTGCATCTGTCCTATCATAAGATCCTTGTCGAGGGTTTCATTGCTGGAAAGGACGAGTAGTTTGGCCACACTACTGTTAGAATTAATAAATCGTTTTGATAAACCAACGAACCAAGTGTCCCAGAAAGATTTCATAGCCGCAAAGTCAGCTCTCCACGTTAATCTGCCTTGCACCATATGTAAAAGATCAGATACGCTAATTTTAGCAGAGTCTTCATTTCGTAGCAAATTTGACAGTATGTGCCAGCTCACCGCCTGGGAAATGGAGTCAAAGAACTGAGGCCTGTTGCTCAAGAATTGAGGAGCGTTAAGTAATGACCGCACAGCGGTTTCCTCTACAATATCCACCACCACCAAACCACGTACGTTAGAGGAATAATTGGAGACATATTCCGTGGCTACTGCACCCCCTAAGGAGTGCCCCACTAGGCATATAGGATTTCTAGGGGCGTGGCGTGCATGGAACTCTTGTAGTAGCAAAGAAAAGTCAGTAGTCAAAGTGCTTAGCGAAAAATCAGCAGGTTCTGGACAATTAGATCTGCCATGACCTCTCATATCGAAGACAAAAAAGCCCGCTTCATTTTTTTGCTCCAAGCTGTAGTTTGCAGTCGCCCAAAAGGTCATACCAGAGGAACCAGCCCCGTGGTGACATACGAAAATAGGAGCCGTTTCCAGGCTTGGTGGCCGGTAATACGTGCTGAGATGGACACCATTCGATAGAAAATAAGTATCTCGAGTCGTAAAACATTTCCCTTTGGAACTATCAAGCAGAAGTTCTAGCCGCAAAGTCTGGGGATCATCAAGTGGAGGCGAAAAGGTATCAGGGCTAGGATCAGAACCACCTGGGTTTTCTGACACAGAGGCAAGGCCAAAGGCACCCGCCCTCTTTTTTAAGAGGTTTTTTTGCATACTCATGAAAGCTATTCAAAACGAGAGAACTCGTGCTGCCTGCTTGATTTCGATCCGGTGTCTAAGACTATGACTTCGTAGCGGCAGCACTATCGGAGAGTCACGTGACCAACCGCATCTCGGACAAAGCGACGGTTACCATTGTCGTTGCAATAGTAACTATGAAGGACCTTACGTACCATTTCGAGAGAATGGCACTTGCTGTGTTTGTTGCATACCGTGCACTCAAAAACGGGGAAACGCCTGTAGCCTGTCTTTTCGTCCATGAGCCTACTCAGAAGATTCTCAGCTTTGGGTGCAATGATACCAATCGCTCTCTCAACGGGACCCGGCACGCCGAATTCATGGGAATTGACAAGATACTCGAAAGCAACAATCTCTTGAACCGGCCTAGGAAAGAGGTTGCTGAGTTTTTTCTGCAAGTGTCACTTTATGTTACCATTGAACCTTGTGTTATGTGCGCTCTGGCCATAGGCCAATTGGGTATCAAGAAGGTTTATTTTGGTGCTGCTAACGACAGATTTGGAGGCAATGGCACTGTGATCAAGGTGCAAGAAAATCACTCGTATCGCAGTTTCGGGGGAATTATGAGGGTCGAGGCCATTCACCTTCTAAGGAACTTCTACATCCAAGAGAACGATAGTGCACCGGTGCCTAAAGCCAAAAAAAATAAGGAAATTGACGGCAAAGATTTTCCAGAAAATCTTGATTTTGGCAAGTATATAGATGAGGCCGAATTTGTGGAGGAATTTGGTAGTGAAAGATTAGCTCAGTTCTTCAAAGCGCCAAACCCAAATTTCGAGCTAACGCCTGAATTCTCCAAGGGATACGTTTTTGAGGAATTACTCTCAGAAAACTTAGTGCGTCAGGTTCCAGAACTCGCAGACCTATATCCCGGGCAGATTGATTACGATGTGAAATCTGACATATGTTCGTTAGCAGAGGCCCTTCCGAGAATCGCGTCAGATGGAAAGGTGGATTTTAGCGACAGAAGCCACATGAAGAAAAGAAAGCTCAGTTATACTACGGAAATAATGCAGTCGTAAGGTTGCACTAAGACCATCACCAAAACAAAGGATCGCGATTTGTCTTGCCGCTTCAAGAGCATAGGGTAACTGATCACAGGTATTTTGCACATATCATTTCTGAAGGCACCACTTGGGTTTCAATAGCATATAGTTCCAAGAATTAGCACATAGTTTTAGGAATCACTACATTAGCATATTTGGTTTTTAAAAAGGGGGCGTATTTTATTTAGCATTTTCACTCATTCTTGAGAAAGTAATACAGAGTATTGTAGAGAGTAGTCCGCAGTTTTTCAGACAATAGCACTCAATACTACAGAAAATAAGCTCTTCAGTCCTTTAAAAATTAGCACGCAGTCTCAAGGAGAATGAAACAGGTATTTCTTTAAGAAGCTAAAACGAGTCTTTTTTAGCACCAATAAAACAAATTTGCTGGCTCTTAAATTTAATACAGAACTTCTTGTCCAATGACGCGCCAGAAGCCAGCCAGTATGTGGCAGACCATTAAAGCCTCACCGCCTCATGTCCAGATGCGCGCAAATTGCTTCGTTACTGCAAAATTGACTTTTTTAGCCTAGCCCAGACGCGCGGCTTGCCCCAGCATCATAATCCCCTGTAAGGGCGGAATGTGCCTGTAACATTTGATTTTCAGCCCAAATACAGGAGCCAAGACCTAGAATCACTGTTACCATGGAATTTTAACTCTGGCTGTTGTTACCATTTCTTCTAAGGTGTTCTAAGGTGCTAATTCGAGGCTAGGTTCAAAGCCCCCGCTCGCATATTTTACTGGCTCAACGCTCAAAACGGACATTGCGACGACGCAAGCGGGTTCCTCTCTGGCTGTACAAAATTGACAAAGGTAAGTAATGAGACCTGCAAACAATTACTCTGCTACTGTAGAAATAAAGGAGTTGTTCTTATGTTTCGGTTTGCAGTGTAAACATTGCATATCATCTTGGTGTGAATCCTGCGTGCTACGAGCGGTAACAATGTGGAACTAGATGCTCGCTCCTGCCGATTTCCATGATCGCAGGGTTAATTAGATGCGTGTTTCGCGGCGCATTATACGCACACCACTCTATGGTATAAAAGTTTTGCCAGTGCCATCTTTTTACTCTCATCACATAATCAGAGTTTGCAGTATTCCAGCACCATAGTTCTCGCTTAACCGCCGTCCACTCCTTATCCTTACCTAGTCACTCCTTATCCACACACTCTTTGAATACCCACAAATGAAGCTTTCTAACATTGTCTCTCTTTCTCTTCTTTCGGCTTTGGTCGCAGCCTCACCTTTGCCGGTTATTGAATACGTGACAGTCACACATTACACCACTGTCCTGGCAGACCAAGCTGAGTACTATTCTGCTGTCAAGGCTGCTGTTGTCGAGAATACTGCAAACCCTGAAACTACTGAAGATGCTGCCCCAACTTCCGAAGCTGCAAAACTGTCCCCAGCCCCAACTAGCACCACAGCTGCTATCAGTACCACAAGCGCCACAAGTGCTGCTGCCGCCGTTACTACCGAGTCTGCTGCTGCTGTTGCAACCACCACCCCTTCTTCTTCCGCTAACGCCAATAACGCCGCATCAGCCACCTCATCCTCAGCTGACTCTGCAAGCACCGGTGAAACTTTCAGCGGTGAGGGCACATACTATGCCCCAGGAATGGGGGCTTGCGGAATTGTGAGCTCTGATTCCGACCACATTGTTGCTCTTTCTCACTTGTTGTACGATCAGTACACCCCTAACGGAAACCCAAACAAGAACACCTTGTGTGGTAACAAAATCAATGTTCACTACGGAGGCAAGACTGTGCAAGTTACTGTCGTTGACAGATGCGAGGCTTGTAAGATCCATGACTTGGACCTTTCTCCCTCTGCCTTCTCAGAAATTGCTGACCAAGATTTGGGACGCATCAACATTACCTGGGAATGGGCCTCTTAGAGGTTGAGACTTTATACCAATAAACTGTTTGAATTTTAAAAGTGTCGCGGTAGTGATTAATGCAAAACTCATTGCGGCCGTGAAATCGTAAAGGATGTAGCGAATGTATTGTGATACTTTCTGAGGGTGTCAATAAATTTTTATCTTTTAACTATCGTGTAAGTATTTGCATCACAGGATTCGCAAATGTTCAGGTAGTCTAAGCAATATTCACCTCGATTTCAACTCTTGCGTGAAAACCAAGTACATTTTACACAAGTGACTGACTATACTGAAAATTCCCGAACTTTTCAAGTGAAAGCAAAATACTAGTCGTGTCATATCATTTTACACATAAATAGTATAGGGGGAGTGAAACGGTCACGGTGGGTGGGTTGAAGATACCTGCATACATGCCATATATACATCAACGCTCACAGTCATTGCGCTAAACTACATCATGGAATCCGATGACGAATTCGTGGACAATGGCTCTGGCCAGGAACTGAGGGAGATGTCCATGAGCCCTGAGCCACAGGGAATGGCTAAGCGTACTCGGTCTCGTGTACCTACCACCGACTTGAAGACAAAGTCTGGTGCCTACACTTGGGAAGACGAGTACCAAAGAACGTGGGATATTGTCAAGGAAGATGACGAAGGCGGCAATTCTTTAGAGACCATTGTGCAGCTGATGATCAGCGCTCGAAAGAAGAAAATTATGAAGAATCCAACGGTGCCGTTCCAAAGGGGTATTATTCGAACACTAGTTTTGGTGATCGACGGCTCGTCGCAGATGCTTGAAAAGGATTTGCGCCCTACACGATTCAGTGCCATGTTGACATTTCTCCAAGACTTCATAGTCGAATTTTTTGACCAAAACCCGATCTCACAGATGGGAGTGGTCATGATGAGAAATGGTGTCGCTCAGGTTGTATCTGAAGTGAGTGGGCTGCCACAACACCATGTGGATAAGATTCGGGCGTTGAAGTCTCGCCAGCATAACCGCTTTGAGCCTAAGGGGGACCCTTCGCTACAAAATGCTTTGGAGCTCTCAAGGTCTCTTTTGAACCTGAACTTTGGAGGCCCCGGCGCTTCTGCTTCAAAAAACTCCAAGGAGATTCTTATCATTTTTGGCGCTCTTTTCACCTCGGACCCCGGCGATATACACAAAACCATTGACAGTTTAGCTCGTGAGGAAATAAAGGTGAAAGTGATTGGCCTTCTGGCACGCATAGCCATTTGCCAAGAAATTGTTTCAAAGACTAACTACCTGGCTCAGGGCCTGTACCGACCGGAGCGCTCTGCTTCTCAGTACTACGGAGTCATCATGAACGAACATCACTTTAAAGAGCTACTCATGGACTGTGTGGAACCGCTTGCAGTTTCGAAAACGTCCACCGAGGCGGAGCATGAGAAGTTAGAGGGTGTGCCTTTGATACGCATGGGCTTCCCTCTGAAGTTCCTGGGATCTTTGACTAGCTCCAGTGGTACTTTGAATGCCAATTTCCCTCATCTTTGTGCATGTCACCCAACGCTCGGGTCCAACGAAAGCAAGGAGGTTGTCACAGTGCAGAATCCAACGGCGAGCCAAGTGAAGTCGGTTTCTGAGGTGGGCTACATTTGTCCCCAGTGTCGTAGCCGTGTATGCAGCTTACCTACTGTGTGCCCTGCATGTGGCCTTATGCTAATTTTGTCCACCCACTTGGCGAGATCCTACCATCACTTGGTTCCTTTGATCGATTTTAAGGAAGTTCCGCTATCAAATACTTACACGTCAACCCACTGCTACGGGTGTTTACTAAAATTTCCTGAGGGCGTTGATATCTCCAAGGTGACAACGGGCTCCAGCTCTCGATATCAGTGTGGTAGGTGTACCAACGACTTTTGCATAGATTGTGATGTGTTCGTACACGAGGTACTTCACAATTGCCCAGGATGCGAGAACAAACCCTAAAGCAAATTCTAGCGTCAATCACGTCAAAATAATTTTTTTTTTCATAGCTATATATTACAAACGGAGGAGAGTTACTGCAGTATGCTCGATTATTTGTTACCCCAGGCTGAAGATCCTCCATCTTTACCCCAACCAGAAGTCTGATTGCTATTGTTTCCCCATGCAGATGAACCGCCGGTTCCATTATTTCTGTTACCCCATGCAGAGCCACCACCTTGATTGTTTCCCCAAGCAGAATTACCACCACCTTGGTTGTTACCCCAAGAAGAGTTACCGCCTTGGTTGTTACCCCAAGAAGAATTACCGCCTTGATTGTTACCCCAAGCAGATGCTTTACCAGAGGACTTGCCCCATGTGGACGAGCCTCCTCTATTGGAGTTCCACGTTGAGTTGCCGCCAGCGTTTTGATTGCCGCCCCACGTAGAGTTTCCTCCACCGGAGCCCCATGCTGAGGATCCACCGGCACCTGCATCACCACCAGAAGAGCCCCAAGCTGAGGCCCCTCCGGCGCCACTTCCCCAGGCAGAAGCTCCGCCAGCAGCAGGAGCGCCCCATGCAGAAGCACCACCAGCAGCGGGAGCAGCCCATGCAGAAGCACCACCAGCAGCGGGAGCACCCC
The DNA here is from genome assembly GCA_002370135.1 of Metschnikowia kipukae. Taxonomy (NCBI): domain Eukaryota; kingdom Fungi; phylum Ascomycota; class Pichiomycetes; order Serinales; family Metschnikowiaceae; genus Metschnikowia; species Metschnikowia kipukae. Next base: position 240,629 of record NKZJ01000101.1, read on the forward strand.
AAGCAGAGGCACCACCAGCAGCTGATGGGGTTTTTCCGCCCCAGGAGGAAGCACCGCCTCCAACAGACGGAGTGGCGCCACCCCAGGCTGATTTGGCGCCCGATGAGAATGCAGGAGCCAGACCTCCTGGGCCACCTCTAGGTCCAGAATCGGAGGCTCCGATAAATCTGAGGTATGGAATGGATTCGCCTCTAATCAAGACGCTCAACTTTGTTTTGTTAACCTTGATTTTCTTGGACTTTGTGTGTAATTCAATCCGGGCATCCACGTCGTCAGTTTCAACAACTTTACCCATGAGACCCTTGTGGTTGCCTCCATTGATGATAACATCCTTACTCAACAACTTGTCACGACCACCTGCGCGCATTTTTGCACCAGGAGCCATCACAGGCGCAGCTTTTAAGTTCGGATTCATGCGGCTCAAGTCTGGTCCAAGGGTTTTCGACACCATTGAGTTTTTGGTTGAAATTGTGCTAACGTTGAGCGCATTGGTAGCGAATATACCCAAGTTTTCATTGAGTTCATGGGACTCGACGAACAATACGTTCTTGTATATGTGTACAACCACTCCCTCCTTCTTCTTATCACCACCCTTTTCTTTCACAGAGTCACCGACGCTCACAGTCAAGCCGCTTCTATCTGTAGCAACTTGTTCTCTTCTGGTCAATTTGAGTTTTGAGACAATACCGGTTGGCTTTACGTCAACCACACGTCCGTCACCAGTAAGGACACCGTAGAAACCAGTCTCGGCTTTCACAATGACACCAAAGGTAGAGGCATTGAGCTGCACTAAGTCTTTAATCTCGTATTTGCTGTTGACCATGTCCACACTGGTGGAGGAGTCGGTAGCTTTTATCAAATAATTTGCAAACACACGCACATCTTCCTTGGTTTGGTCACTCAATAACACCACAGAATCACCATCAATTTTTATGACCAAACCGGTTTGGTCAGTATGCTTGCCCTCAATAACCTTGACATGATCTCCTAGTGTGAAAACCTTTCTTAAATCACTGGCAGTGACTGTTAATTCTTGATTGAGGAACTGTCTGTCACCAGCATCCGTGACAATTATTGTGACTTCGTTCAAAGAGACGCTGGAAACTCTACCCATGGTTTTAGCTTGCTCACCACGACGAATTTCCACATTATCACCTGGTTGGAATGCGCTTGACAGACCACCGTCCTGATTCTTGCTACTCTTTAAAGAGGCCGCAACAGCAGCAAGGTCCATGCCGTCTTCATCTGTACCACCTGTTTGGAAACGGTCCAATTCCTCTAATTTTGGATGCACATCTTTTGTCTGGAGAAACTGCAATTTGAAGTCCTTGTAAAGAAAACCTTCATGATATTCGTCTCCTCTGTAAACATACGACCGTGGTCCTCTTCCTGGTTGCAAGTATTCTGAGTCATATGTACGAGCCTCTTGCTCGTTGAAAAGACGTGGAATGGGTCTCATCTTCAGCTTGATTCTTTTGCCCTCAGGGGTGAAATCGTCATTTTTGCCATAGTCCAAGCGAGGAACCAATTTACACCGGACCTCTAATCCGTTTTCAGACAAGTTATCAACAATTGCCAAGTCAGCTTTGTATTTACCACGAGTGATTCTGACATAGATTCCAGGTACGATTTCCACATCAGAAGACTTGACTTGCTTAAGCAAATCAGGGTACTCACTCACTGGAACAATGATTCTCTGAGTGGCGTAGACATTCACCATACCCGTCAATGCTTGTTGAATAGCCTCGGGTTTCTTGGCCTCCATATAGATGTATCCTTTGAAGGCATCACGCTGGAAGATGGACAAAACGTCAAGAGGGCGGCCCAGGCGAGCCAAGGTGCGCTTCTTCTCGTATAGCTTGCGCACTAACTCTTTCTCTCTTCCTGGAGTGCATCGGATAGCGAAGATAGCTGGGTCGTTAATAGAAGGCATCAATAATTTTTGAGAAACGGTTCCACTAGCAGCGGTGTCGCCTCTGTACACAGTGTGGGTTTTTCTGTACCGCTGCTTCAAAGTTTCTGCCAACTTCTCGGCATCCTGTTCCTCAGCTTGCTGACGACGTTGGTCATATTGTCTATGGAGTCTATCGTCGTCAACATCCAAATTGGGTTGCAAGGGGTCATCACCTCTCTCAACCACTCTGTCGTCCGAAATGAACTGCTCTCGTAAAAGCTCTGCTTCTTCATCATCTTCATCGAGTTCGTCTTCCTCTTCGTCATCAACTTCGGCCTCGATATCAAGAAACTGGTTTGCTCTTCTTCTTTTGGCTTTCCGTTTGGATCCCACGTCCTCGTCTTCTTCATCTTCGTCCTCTTCGTCATCCTCATCATCGTTGTTATCAGCTTCATTGTTGTTAGACTCAGCATGATCTGCCTGAGAGCTGGACTCCTCTTGGTCGTTTTGTGCGGGTTTGCTTTCACTCTCGTCGTCTTTCGTAAAGTCACTGGAACGTGATTCTGTTTTGAGAGGCAATGGCTGTGCTTCAGAAGCCCCGTCGTCGTCTTCTCTAAGACGTTTCACGCCCTGAAGATGCAGCTTATTTTCCAGCGCCGTGTCTTGATTGAGCGATGAAGTGCCGTCAGACATGATGTTTTGGTGCCGTTGTGGTGAATGCGTCAGTGAAAAGTTGGTTTTTCGAGTGTATGAGCGTAGTGCATGAACCATTTGGTTCCGCGCGGGACGCCTACCAACTTATCTTAGGAACACGTTCAGGAACGTCATTTCAAAAATTTATATAGGCTGAATTTTTTTAGTTTCTCTATAATTGAGTACTGCTGATAAAACTAATTTGGATCGTTTATTGACTGTAAAGACTTTTATTGGCGATTGTGTGAATTGATGAAACGGAGCGGTGCTTTATGAAGCCGCGACCCTAACAATTAGGTTTTTAAGTATGCTACGAGCAGGGCATAGTGACGTTAGAGTCAAATATCTTCAACTGACATATCATGGGATCATTATACCAACTTCGTTGATCCCATGTACTTTTTCTTACCGTTTGTCCTATTCTTCGTTGTTGGAGCCAATTTCCTAGGTTCGCAGACCAATGTTATCAGTATTGACTGCAAAAACACCAGTAGTTTGGACTTCACTGGAAATCACAATATTTACCATTGCACCGATGACAGCACCATATTTGCACATCAGCACATGTTGCATTTTCCAAAATCTTTCGGTCTGGAATGGATGCATTTGAAACAAGGCAAGCTAGTCAAAGAAAAGACTTCCAATGAACCCTTGACTTCCTGTATGGCCACTGTGAGAGGCGGACGTGCTTCTAAATCAGTGACTGTGAGCAAAGGCCTTTCCGCGAGTTTTGGAGTAGATATTCGGGTACCGTTTCTTGAGGAAAAACTTGCCCGTTTTCTGCTCGGACCCTCTCTGAGTTTGACCCTCAGGCTTGAGACCCAGGCAGAGTACAAGTGTGATGCACAACCTGGAGAGGTGCTTCAAATTCTTTCCTCGACTACTACATACAGACTTAGTGATTGGAAAGTTCGTTCTGTTGACATTTCCTCGGAGCATATCGACTTCGGTGAATGGGCCGAAGTGCCAGAGGGAACAGTTATAGGCCAATTTCAAGAAGTGTCATGTGTGGCTGGGTTCCGCAATGGACCTGCACAAAGCCCCGGGGTCATAGGTGGATGAATTCAGCTGAATACCTAAATGAAGAGTTTTCAGGATTGTGCTTTGGCTCGAAGGGAGCTTAGAGAAATTCTCAACGCTTAATTTTGGATGCTCGGAGTATTTTGCCTGGACATTCGAGAATCGAAATTGGGCCATATTAACACCCATAGCCTCACACGTGCAGGTTGCGAAGAGCTTACACCCAAATATTGAGTGCGCCATTTCATCACTCCTCCACAACTAAACATCCCAATGTCAGACATCCAAACACTCGCTGCCGAGTTGAAAAAAGACTTGAAACAGTTTCCTAACTTCCCACAAGAAGGAATTCTCTTTGAGGACTTCTTGCCCATCTTTGCCAAGCCTCAGCTGTTCCAAAAGTTGCTTGATGCCTTCAAGTTGCACTTGCAAGACAAGAAGATCGACTACATTGTCGGTTTGGAGAGCAGAGGATTTCTCTTTGGTCCTGCATTGGCCTTGTCCGTGAATGCTGGCTTCATTCCCGTCAGAAAGCCAGGCAAGTTGCCAGGTGCCACGTTGTCCGCTGAGTTCAAGAAGGAGTATGGAACGGACGTTTTCGAAATCCAGGAAGGTGTGATTCCTAAGGGTGCCAAGGTTGTCATTGTTGACGATATTTTGGCTACTGGTGGAAGCGCCAGTGCTGCAGGTGAGCTTGTTGGCAAGGCTGGAGCTGAGATCCTTGAGTACCTCTTCGTGATGGAGTTGGATTTCTTGAAGGGAAGAGATAAGCTCAATGCTCCAGTATTTACTTTGTTGAGCGGACAAGATGAGAAGCTCAAGGCTTAAACGGCTTTTTATACTACTGATCTTGATCTTGATTCATTTGCAGAGGATCCAACCGACCCTTTTCATCGTATATTATTGTATACTTGTGTAACTTACCGACTGATTTGAGGTAAGAGACTTAAGCTTAAGGATTATCGTGGCCACGAAAATGGCTTAAACGTAGTGCATTAGCTCTTAAATACGAGGAAAGCAATGTCGCCAATGTAGAAATATGCAAAGTATCCTTGCTCATGTGTGACGTAAGAGCCAAACGACTTTCCTGCAATAACATGCCATGATGCACCATACAGCAAATCTAATTCCTTTTTGAGGTACGTGGCGATATCTTTTTCAACCTTGTATGCCTTAGTGGCATCCATGGCCATTTCGAGAACCCGGGTCTGCATTTCCTCGGCTAGGTCGGATGCCTTGAGAACAGCTAATGGTTAGTAAGGAAAGTATGAAAAAAATTGATATTTGACATACGTAATATTTCATTGCCTGACATTGAGTTCGTTGATGCGTGCTTGATGTAGTGTTATTGTTCTCACTTACATCGTGCACCGGTGCACCCGTGCACCAGAGTTTACCCCAGACATTTTGACTTATATTGCAAGGGACAATGACCTTAGTCACCAAAATTGTTCAAATTTTTCTTGAAATTCGGCAGAAGAAACTTGTGTCTTAGCCGAGAATGGGACGCAGATTAAATGATCTAAACAGATCAAATACTGGGCTGAAAAAAGTCTCTGTGTGCAATACGGAAAGGAAGTCTCGGCCTGCGAACTCACGTCCTCTCGTTGACAGCTATGGGGATAAGTTATGGCGTAGTTTAATAGGTATTGTGGTACTGCACATAAGAGCAGCAAGCTAGACAATTATTCAGCTTCCACGCTCTATGTGTAGAGCTAAACACCTTGTGGCAGCACAAAATGGGATGCTCGAAGTACTGCGAATTGACTCGTTCCCTGAATTCTATTTTCGTTTGCAGAACATCTGTGTCTAAGCTTAGGACACGTGATCTAAGTCACGTTCCCGCACGTGAGTGTGGGATCATGCATCCCCTATCACTCAACTGAACATTTCTTACACAGTAATACGAGCTATTTTCACGGATACACATATATATTTCAAAATCGTGCCATTTTGGAAAGAGCGAATTGAAGATATCAGAAGCTTTACTCAATTGCCGTATTTGAAGACGTTGGGAAACTCAACTCGATATCCACAAAATTAATAGTTTGTGCTGCTACTCGATCTGTTTAGGCTGACATTCACACATGATTGGGGATCATAATCCTTTACTGAACAACCCAGGTTCAAAAGATGACTTGATTGAAATTGACAGCGACTGTGAAGTTATCAACGAAGACCTGGAGGAGGTGATTGGCGTCGATACATCCGACAATTCCGACCACTCGGATGTGGAAATCCGGTCTCAAGACGACTTCGTGAAGGACACACCCTCGAACAAGCCGCAACTGGGGTTTTTGGCTCCCATCCCAATTGCCACCGACTTTAAGAATTTAGCGGCAAGATTGATGAAGCCTATCCCTGATTATCCTGTCAAAGACTCCACGCACTTTGTTTGGGAGATTGAGGATTGGAACACTGTGAAACGTGAGAACAAGGTTGCAAGTCCGGTATTCGAATGTGGTGGCTTCAAATGGAATATCTTGTTGTTCCCGAAGGGTAGTAATGAACTGGTGTCTCTATATATGGAGCCACACCCCTGTCCAGATGCCGATGGGAAAGTCGACCCAAATTGGTATATTTGTGCTCAATTTGCTCTTGATATCTGGAACCCTGCTCATCCTGAGTCTCACTACCCAAGCGGATCAAGTCACCGTTTCAATCAAAAAGAAACTGACTGGGGGTTCTCTTCATTCATTTCAACGAGAGATCTCGCCACTTCGCAAAAAATAAGTCAACCGCATCCTATTTTGGAGAACAATAAGTTGAACATAACGGGATTTGTCAGAGTGATTGATGACTCTTCCACAGGTGTCTTGTGGTACAACTTCTTGAATTATGACTCCAAGCTAAACACAGGCTTCGTTGGGTTGAACAATCAGGGTGCAACATGTTACCTTAACTCGCTTTTGCAGTCTTACTTCACGACCAGGGAGTTCAGAGAGCTTGTTTATCAGATTCCCACATTGGTGTCCTCCCAAGATTCATCTAGAGCCAGTAGCAAAGCAGTTGCGATTGCTTTGCAAAAAATCTTTTCTTTGATGCAGCTGTCGAAGGAACCTGTGGGAACACTCGAATTAACAAAATCTTTTGGCTGGGATTCTAGTGAAGCTTTCACTCAACACGATGTTCAGGAACTTAATCGTGTTTTAATGGATAAATTAGAGTCCGCAATGAAAGGCTCCAAAATTGAAAATAGACTCAACGACATATTCGTTGGAAAAATGAAGTCCTATATTAAGTGTGTGAATGTGCCTTACGAATCATCTAGAGTCGAGGACTTTTGGGATATACAACTCAATGTCAAGGGTTTTAGGAATCTTAAAGAGTCTTTCCAAAACTACATCGAGATCGAAATGCTTGATGGCGAAAACAAATATCAGGCAGGAGAGGAGCATGGATACCAAGACGCAAAAAAAGGTGTGGTTTTCGAGTCATTTCCGCCGGTTTTGCATTTGCAATTGAAGCGGTTTGAATATGATTTCATGGTGGACGATTTAGTCAAAATTGATGACTTCTATGAGTTCCCAGATAGCATTGATCTCAGTGCATATCTCGATGAAGATTTGGACGAAACTATCAGAAACCAGAACTGGAACTACAAACTTCATGGAGTTCTTGTGCATCAGGGCAGTATCTCGAATGGTCACTACTATGCTATGATAAAGCCAGACAGAAACAGCGATACATGGCTTAGGTTTGATGACGATAAAGTTTGGAAGGCGACCCCATCTCAAGTCTTCCACGAAAATTTTGGGGCCGCAGACCTCACACCCAACCAGGTAAAAGAGCTCACTAGAATGGAGCAGAATGAATACTTGATTCGGAAAGCAACCTCAGCATATATGTTGGTCTATTACAGAGAGTCAGAACTTCCAAAAATTTTGCCTGACACTGTGGCGGCAATACCACAACATATTCTCAAGCAAATCGAATCCGAGCGTCTTGAAGCTGAAAAGCAAGAGAGGTTGAAGAAGGAAGCTTTATACTTCATTAACGTTAAAATATTGACGACAATGAATTTCACGTATTTCAACGGCTTCGATCTTTGCCCCGATCCTACTAAAGTTAAAGAGTACGATACTGCAGTGTTTGATGAGAGGTCTTATGTTTCAGAGATCATGGTAAGAAAAGACGCCAAGTTTTCCTCATTCTTGAGGTCGTTAAGTGCTAAGTTGGGATACTCCAAACATCCGGAGGAGGACAATACCTTAAACGACTCAAGTGAAGTCCTGGATTTGTCTAATTTGCCATTCAAATTGCTTACGTTAAAACAGCGGAACAATAAAACCACACGTCCTGATGTTGAAGTTCCATCAGAACTATGGGATGAGACAGTGATCGAAGTATACAACAAATGCTTCAAAAGAAAATATGACGAGATGGCTTTCTTTGCCATGGAAAAGAGATTTGAGTTAACAAGTGTGTCGCCACCAAAAGCGCCTATTCAACCAGAGCTCTTCAACTTCAATGAAACATCAGAAAGAATTGTTTCCAGTGGGCACTCTGACATTACACCAGTTGGTTTGACCTCTGAAGATGAGATAATTCTATTCATTAAATACTTTGACCCAGTCATTTCCGAAGTTAGAGGGCTCACTTACTTGAAAGCAAGTAAGGATGTTGTGATTTCCCTGTTGTCTCCCAAGATCATTGATCTTTTGGGATTTGACTCGAATACACCTTTGTCTTACTTCGAGGAAGTCTCAAGGATGAGAATTGAACCTGTGGATGCAGAACTTACTTTGGAGAAGAATGAATTGAGTACAGGTGATATATTGGCTGTACAAGTTTCTGATGTTCAGTCTGTTGGCGGAAAAATCAAAGGAGTACAAGATTACTTTCGGTTCATATTTACGCGTTTGCACATCCAGGTGAAACCTTGCAGGGCTAATGAAGAAGAGGAAGATAGTGATTTTGTGGCTGACGAAGAAATTACATCTGAAAAGGAAAGTTCAGTCGATGTGAACGGTGAATCCATGGAGGCAAAGGAACTAAAGCTTGCTAAAGAAATTAGCAAGTCTTTTGATTTGTGGGTTTCAACAACTTACACATATTCAGAATTGGCCGATGCCATTGTTCAAAAAATTGGAGAGAAGGTTGATCCTGAGTACTTAAGACTTTTCGTTGTCAATAATCATGGTACCAGATTTCCTTTGAGCTCATCAACATCTCTCTCTCAAATCTTCAATAGGCAAGTTGCGGTGTCGACGACCTCTCAATTTGAGTATGAGGTGCTCAATATCACGCTTAAAGAGTACGAGAGCATGAAAGCTATCAAAATATACTGGCTCAACAGTATACTTCAATTTCACTTGCTAGAGCTCTTGGTTCCAAAAACTAGTACCGTTGCAGACTTGGTTCTGAAGGTAGTACACAAGCTAAACATCCCCAAGCATCAATTGAGCGGTATATTAGTATGGGCAAGTGAGGAAAACAAATACGCTGATCTTGTGAAATTTGACAGATCTATTGAGGATATCAGTGACAACTATGAAATTTTGTGTGGTTATTTCCCTACGGAGGTGGAGATATTGGTGCGCCATGACATGTTCAAGAGATTTCAGGATACAGAGACCGATGGCACCGACATAGAAGATGAGATAACCAGGGAAGAATTCAAGCGAGCACAAGTCTATTCTAAGCTGTTGAATATAATCCCGGTGTTTCATTTCTATAAATCCACCAATTATACACATAGCAAGCCTTTTGTCTTCGCTGCGTTTCCTGATGAGCCTTTCGAGGAGACCAAAAAGAGGCTCAGAGTCAAGTTGGGGCTTGGCCAGCAAGCTTTCGACAAAATCAAAATTGCGTTAGCAGATGCAAATGATAAAGGGAAGTATCTTGATACAGACAGGGTGGGCTTCAATCTTCTTGAAGAGATCGCTAGTTTTGATTCTCACGTGTCTTTAGCATTGGACCACCGTGATAGAAACACAAGGCGTGTAAATCCTTCTGACAAGGGTATCTCGATTGGATAAATCTTTCAAAGTTCGGATTAAGATTGACTTCTTTCACATTCTGCTTTTCTAATGTCTGTAGAACTTATTTTACCTTGCCAATTGTTACTTTCATCCCCTTCAGTGCCAAGTACCTTTGCTGCTATCACAGCAAGCAGAGGCATGTGCGCATTTCTCCTGTAGTCGTTGACAAACTTTGCTCCACTTGCTGTTTCTTCACTTATCACCAAAGCATCGATATCAGCAATGTACCCTGTGGGCCCACAAATGTCATTTATCTGGTATATAATGTAGGATTGATGGTTTTGGAGCGAAGACTCAAGAAAGCTGCAAACTGACCTAATGCGATGTTCTAAAGTTTGAAGTGCCAGCGCATACTTTTTGTTCTTAAGTAGTTCCGGGCCAGTAACTCCTACTATGAGTCGGGTTTGGGTCACAAATCCTGCAATGGAAAGAAGAATTTTATGACCATCGTGTAGGTGGTCAAAAGTGCCACCAACTGCAACTGTGGGAAGCGAAAGGTGATCAAAAGACGGACCTTCATGAGGTTTGTATTCTTCGGGAACAGGTTTTCTGTCCACTTTGACTAGGTTTGCGTCACATAATTCCTCGGGCACCGCCTCCAGTGACTCCACAAGTAGAGGGTCGTTTTTCAAAGCACGAAGTCGCCACAGTGGTAAATTGAAATGTATATCAATCAGGGTTTCCGAGCCGAACAGATTTGCCGTCAACAAGGTCCGCAGTTGATTGTATAAAGTCAGAAGAATATAGTTCAAGTGCTCTGACTGGGAAATATAATCGAGTACGTAAATTTCAATTCCGACAGATTCACGTGGTAGTTTTGTGATGCATTGAGAAAGAAAATCTTTGTAGTTTGCTTTCAATGGGGACTTCACGAGGATGATCATTTGGTGTGGTGTAAATGCAAATCCCGAATTCATGTGCGCACGCTGTATTAAGGGCACTGCACAGAGTACCGTTTGCAGCCACTTTTTATGTCATCCAAGTAAAGGGTGCCTTAGCTTTTGAAAGTGGGCTTCTCTCTCTATATCTTTTTGGTTTATGATTTTGTAATTTTTTAGTTGTACTAAAATTGGAATTCTGTGATTTATCAAAGATCATACTTTTTGTTCAAAATCGCGCCAATTCGTTGGTATCTCAGTACTTTGAAATAATGTATTCGCTTCACTGACAATGAGGTATTGAAGTTAGCCTTCAAAATCTCGTGAACATAAGTAACTCTTCAACATATTTGGCTCTATTTAAAATTTTAACTTTATGTAGTTCTATTTACAGAGAATAAATACCCAAAGTGAAGAAGTTAATCTTCTGACTCTGTCATGCTATGGGCCAGCAACAGTGGTCGAGAATCTGTCAAAACAAAAAGCCTTCGTTGAGACTTTTCAAAAGAGGCGTAATCTGCTGAACGTTGTGCTTGGAATAAGTCACGTAAAGCAAGCATGATCTTTTTCTCTTTTTCATTGAGATCATCCCTGCCTTTCATTCTCTCATAGACAAACTCCATAGACTGCAAAATAGGAGTTGCGTAAACGCGCTTGTCCGTAACCTCAACAAGATTTCGAGGTCTATACATGAGAATCCCAGAGCGAATTATCCCAAGATGAATTGCAACGGCCAGCTCGTGGTTTGAAGGTGCATCCAGCCATGTGACTGCATAGATGCGATTAATCAACTTATTGTACGACTCCACAAAAAAGCTATCAACAGAGGTCCGATTAAAACGCACCATAATGCTCTCCATGAGTAACTGCAAGTTTATCAAGAGCTCGTTCAATTGTACACTGGTGAGCGAGTGCTTGGCGGTGTTGTTGTGACGACTAAGCACTTCATTTTGCTTGCGACCGGCTGTCCGGTTACGGTCATTGAGGCGATATATCTCCCGATTGAGCATAGCGAAAATGGCATTATAAGTGGCTGGTCTGGGTTTCAACAAATCACTGCATTTTGGGTTGCTGAGTGCAGACACAACTTCGAGAGCGTATCCAGTGCGGTTGTGTTGGAAGTTCTCCTCGATCTTGTAAATGAAGTCCTCGACGAGATTTATGTCAAGGATCGAAGTTTCCACTCGAGATTTGGCGCTTGTGCTTTCCCCAATTGAATCGAGGTTGACACGTGCATACCTGTCGTCGCTGAGGGCCCCGATTTTCATATCTCCCAGAGCAATGTTCTGAAGATCCACCCCACGAATACCTCCCCACCTACTTATGGCAGTCCACATAGCAAGGTAGAAGTTTTGGTGGAGTCCTAGTTGAAGAAGAACATCGAGGTAGATGCGGAGAATAAATTTGTTGACTGCAAACAGAGATTCGGGGCTGATAAAGTCTTTCTTCCTTTCGGCCCTCTCGTTGAACCGCTTGTACAAATCAGTCCACTTTTCCCGGGTCAAGTCCACCAACGGTTTTTGTTTGTTGGAGAAAATGGCTCTGCCTTTGTTTTGGGAAAATGGGCTTGGAGGAAATACCACAAGCGGGTTTAAATCCGTAGGCGTGTCGCCCAACACCTCCTGTGGTAAGTACTCAGGCGATATATTAGACTTAGCCACTCTTGTGTCGGATTTGCGCTTCACGTCTGGTGAGGTTACAAGAGCCAAAGACGCCTGCTCGGCAAACTGAGTCATGGACTTAAGCTCCGGAACCCAAGCGTTTAAATAACGGAGGGCATGTTGCAAATAGAGGTAATGACTGCCTGCAGATGAGCCCCACGAGGTACCTGCCAGTGGATTCACAAAGCACAGTATGAAGATCGTTACAAAGTGACGATCAATGTCCATGGGCGGAGACCGCAGCTGTGACTTGTAAGCGTGTAGAAGATGTGGGTTCTTTTCAGCCTCTTCTTTGGAGGGTGGAACTGCAGGAGTGGCAGCATGTAACACCTTTTCTAAAACAATATTTGCCGATGCCACCACTTGCGCTTGGATTTGAAACAACTGCTGACTTCTCTCGAGCGAAGTGATGCTCAGGTCCAGACGCACACGGTCTGTTTTTGCTTTGTGGAACTTTTGAATACCATGCAAAAGAGTCAGGAATGTTTGGATATCTGGACGAACGCCGTGGATCTCGAGCTGGCCGAAAAAGTCCCAAGCTGCCGCCTGAGTCCGAGTGTAATTTTTTGTTAACGCCTTTAATGCTGCATTGAACAGCTCGGTGCTTTTCTTGTTAGAAGAATTGAATCTCGAGACAACGGCAGTAGCCATGGGATCTGAGAGCTTTCCCCATTCATGGCACTTGGCCACTCCATCGAAGTATATCACCATGGTGTGGGCATTTTCCGGTATAGCCCATTTTTTCCGGGTCGCCATAATCTTGTCTGCAAGGTCAATTTTGTTTTTCTCCAAACACCACTCGAGAATTGAGTTCATACCCACAGTGGCAGCATCTTTGGAAGCCATGCGACATAGTTCCAAGGCACGCTCTATATCGTTGTCTTGCTCAAGCAACTGGATGACATCGCGGGTCACAAAATAGGGGTCTTTGACCGTTTGACGGTTGACACCCAAAAGAGTCATGAGTAGATTGGCATCAATGGGCTTACGAGACATTTTGCGGATTTTCATCAAATTGTGGAAAATCTGAACCAGCTGTGGCTCCTTCATTTTCAAGTCCAGCGCCCGAATTCTGTTTAAGCTTAATGGCCTGCCGTCAACGGTTTGAAACGGAAACGTGTCATATTTGGCTCGTAAGAGCATAAGTGCTTTTTGATGCGAGATTTCATTATCAGATTTTGCCTGTAGGGGCCTTTGCGAAGCCTGCTTTCCTTTCCGGGCAAACTGGACGTCACTTGTTTTCTTAATTTGTCCAGTCTGGATAAAATTCTCGAGTTTCCACTTCAAATGGCTCCCTCGTTGGGAAGTCGACGCTTTGCGGAGGCCAGAGATCATGTTATTTTGGGGAAAAAAAGCCTGCAGCAAACACGTGGGTTTGTATCACTTATCTGTATTCCTCAAAGATGACAAGTTTCAAGTTTAGAATATGTTCACAGGTTGGCGATGTTCAACAGAGTGCTGATTACTAGCGTAAATCTTACAGAGTGATGCGAAGAGCATCTCTGGGTCCTGCACACAGAACGCGGCCCCCACCACACAAGTGCTTTACTGTTTGAATACATGATTAATATTTGTTAAGCAGCGAAATAACCGAGACTTTTAACTCGAACATCTAATAAATGATACGAAAACAAGCACCACTGAATTCACAACAAACACCACTGAATTCACTACAAATACCACTGAATCCAGCGAAAATGTCCTCCACGTTCAAGTCGCTACAGGATTTCGTCCATACCACAATAGGTATATTGACTCCATCTTCTACAGAGAAGCAGATACTTGAAATCGCCAGCAAAATTGCTCAATGGGATGAGATCTCAGCAAAAGGTCTAACTATACGACTGATGATGCAATACACATATGAAAATCGGCAGTTGATAGCTCCGATGTGTGCTTTGGCCCAGAAAGTTAACATTCAGAGTCCAGCCATGGGCGAGCTCTTGGTGACTAGACTAGCACTTCTATTCAAGAAGGCGTACATGAAAAACGATTCGCGTGCAGTTGACTATACCATAGCTTTCCTCTGTGAACTCTCACCTATGCGCATATATGACGATATTCTCATACTACAAATTCTACAGGTGCTCTTGAATACAAATCCCACCGAGGATTCAGTTTCTGTTGCCTGCAGAATTCTCAAGAAGCTCAGCGTCACTTTAGCAGTCACGTCAAATCTGGCTTTACAAGTAGTTTACGAGCAGCTTGAGAAGTTAACGCTCCAGGAAATGTTCTCCGCAAAAACCCAAGCAAAGGTGCTGGCGTTGTTAGTTTTCAAAAGAGACGAGGTGAAATTCAGGGACGGTTCGGATTCAGAGGACGAGGACGATGAAGAACTTCATCTTATAGATTTGTCCCTGCACTTGGACCCACAGACGAAATTGAATCACAGCAGCAACGAAATACCTGGAAATTCGAGTATTTCTGAAGATCAAAGTTTGGCCTCTGTGCCGGCTCCTATTAATACAGATTTGGTTCTGAAGGATGAACCTGTTTCAGAACCCATTGAAAACGCAGAAGTGGGCAATTTGACATTTGGACAAGAAGTGGGGAAAATGGTTGAGCCAGAAGTCAGGGATTTGGCAGTGTCTGAACTAGAAGTATCCAAGAGTCCAATTGATGATACTGGCATAGATCCTACCATCGACCTCACAAATGCCAAAGTATTGGAAATTCAAAAAAACATCTATCTCACCATCATGTCGAGTATGTCGTCTGAAGAAGCAGTCCACAAAGTGTTGAAACTCATCCGCAAGGAGAAGCTTGACTATGAGATGGTTGTGGATATGATCATCAAGTGTTGTGCACAGGAAAAGACTTACCTGAAATACTTTGGCGTTATTGGAGAGAAAATGTGCCAGTTGAGCCGACGCTGGCACGACGCCTTTGCTGCAGAGTTTCTCGACAAGTACAACTCCATCTATCAGTATGAAGGGCCTCAATTGCGCAATATCGGCAAGTTTTTTGGCCATTTGTTGGCATGTGATGCCTTGGCGGTGACTAATACTTTGTGTCACGTTGCACTCACAGAAAAGGACACATCTTCTGCGGGGCGTGTTTTTATAAAATTCCTATTTCAGGAGTTGGTGGAGGAATTAGGCGTGGAAGAAGTAAAGCTATTATTCCAGGACGCTCGCGTTCGTGGCTCAGTCACCGGCCTTTTTCCCGTTGTTGACGTCTCTTACAGAGATTCAGAGCATATTATGTTCTCCATCAACTATTTTACTGCAATTGGATTGGGTGTTTTAACCGAGGAGATGAGAGAAATATTGAAGGATGTGAATGAGACAAGAGGCCGGAAACGATCGAGAAGTCAATCGTCTGGTTCTTCGAGGTCTTATTCAGGGTCTCGGTCTTATTCCCGGTCTAGATCGGGGTCATATTCTCGGTCTAGATCAGGGTCATATTCTCGATCTAGATCAGTGTCTTACTCTCGGTCAAGATCTCGGTCACGGTCCGAGTCATTTTCCAGGTCACCTTCGCCACAACCTGCAACAACGAGATTTTAGGAGAATACGCTACAAACTCGCTTGAAGTGAAAGCAGAAGATGGAAAGAGCGGAGAGAACTACAAATCAGGAACGGGGCATGAAAGCTCTTCGTCAAAGATTCTGTATAGTATCTAAGACAGCCCATTGATGCCGCTTGTACGAATTTAGTGACAGATAGTACAAGCCAAAAAGCATATGTTAGAGTCAATAAGCATACGCTAGAACCATTATGCACATGTTACATATCAAGAAACATATGTTATAAGAGACATGCGAGAATCAAGATACTCATGCTACATTCCAAAAGATATGCGACAATCCAAGAACCATATGTTACGAACCAGAACCAATGGCTGACCAGAAGCGTACTGACCAGAAACGCACTGACCAGAAATGAACAAGAATCTATGTTACTTATCAAAAATTTAACCAGATAAATTCATCTAGAATTTATGGGCTCCTGCATACTCATGGAGTCTCTCAGGCCTATGCTGCCAGAATGAGACAAGAAGCTCAGCAGCCGAGACAGCCGTGCGGTCTGTACAGTCGTTGCTGTCATAAGATCCGCAGCCGTGAGAATGACAGCGTCACGTGACCTTATAAAATGTTCCAGGTGACCCGAGATCCGCCGCGCCGCCGGAGATATCGGCGCGAACATAAAATTGTTTCACACCTGGAATTGCGCCACCATCGGCACTGAACGGTGCTCGAGAACAGGACAACAGTCCTTGGTTTTAGTTTCATGACTGCACACACCCCCATCTTAAACTTACATGAAACAAAAGACAGCATCCGTGGCCCAGCAGTGTTAAGCAGGCGTCGCAGCGCGGCAGCTAACCTTGCTGCACGTGACGCGCGGATTTTCAACGCGCGCTTGCAACCAATAACAGCGCCCACAATAAGCATCGCATTATTTACAGGTGTGCATGACTAGCAGTCATATTTAACCAGTGGTGAGCCCGCGTAATTTGGCGAGAAGATTTTTTTATCTACTACACATATCAAACATGCCAGCCAAATTCGAGAAAGGATCTGAGAAAAAGGGAGCTACTCTTTTCAAGACCAGATGTTTGCAATGTCACACCGTTGAGGAGGGTGGTCCACACAAAGTTGGTCCTAACTTGCACGGTGTCATGGGCAGAAAGTCCGGTCAAGCCGACGGTTACTCTTACACTGACGCCAACAAGAAGAAGGGTGTTGAGTGGAGCGAGCAAACCATGAGCGACTACTTGGAGAACCCAAAGAAGTACATTCCTGGTACCAAGATGGCTTTCGGTGGTTTGAAGAAGGCCAAGGACAGAAACGACTTGGTCACCTACTTGGCCAAGGCTACCAAGTAAGCGGGCATACTAATTATTCATTCTGTATATATAGATCATAAATTTTTATTGAGATCACTAATGTATTGAGATAATTACTGAGTCATGAGATTATGAGTATTGAAATTATTGGAGAGTACTGAAAACTTAAGTGTGCTCCTGGGCGGCTGCGCAGTGAGATTGCTGATGCTATGTTGCTGCACTATCTGTCTCGAAAGAGCAAAGTTCTTCAAAGAAGTACCAAAGAAGACTCCAAAATGTACTATACAATTGTTCATCCATTTATCATCGTTATCCTGCCCCCAAAAAATTCGACCCCAAAACCAATTGAAAAATGACAACAAAGCGCCCGTGCTGTATGCAGGACACCATGGTGCTAGGTGTTGTTTTGGATTTGGCCTTTCAAAAGCGACCTTCTCGAGACGCGCAGAAGTCTTGAACATGGCACGATCGAAAGTCGTGTATAGATCCCGCTAGGAAACTCGAGCATATTGACGGTGTCAAGCACGTGCATATGCACGTGACAAGGACCCTGTGGCCCGTCAATTGCTGCAACACAAGCAGTGATTCGATATTGTCGTGAATCGGTTTGGCTCATTGTGAAATCGAGCAAATATGACTCAAAAAAGCATTATGACTCAAAAAGCACTATTGTCTGGAAATCTCCCATTCCACGTTGGTAACACTGACCTCTTGGGACTTATTGTCATCATAGTCGTACCATTCTGCATCCTCCAAATCCACCTCTGTGAAAACTGATGGCGAATCGACACCTTTACATGTCCACTGACCCTCAGAGAAGAACTCAAGGAAATCCACGCCACGGGCATCGATTTCAAGGATATTGGCGGAAGTGCTTTCGCCACTCAATTTTTCTTTGGTACGGGCAATCAGCGCCGAGTGTTCATTTTTGCAAAAAGAGCAGCGAAACACAAAGCTTGCTTCGCCTTTCGAACCGGTCATTTCGTGCAGTTCGTAGCGATTGATGTTGACGTTTTTGGGGTGTACCTCCCTGCATCTTGTGCACTCGATTTTGAATGTGTATTCATATGGCGACTCTGGGGTGTCCAAGGGCTCGAGGTCTGTCACATTCGTGAGCTCGCCTTTGATTTTGAGGTAAAACTTGACCATGATGTTGCTTTTAATAATGGGAATCTGAGAGTTTTTATATGGAGCACGCGGTATGTGCAGGACCATATACAAATTTCGTGAGTCATAGATATTTGGGCTGAATGCGGCGAAGAAGTTAAATGAGATACTTTGTTTTGAAGTGAAAATGGCGTCTATTTGCCGTGTATCACTGTTGCTTCACATGTATGAGTGGTTCTTTTGCATACTGAGAGGTATTTATGCATACTGAGGTAATTATGCATACTATGTATTTCATGTTCAAGTGAACCAGGTGAGTCAGAATTGTTTATAGAGAACAGCCACCGTCAGACAATAAGAAGATAAGCAGATTTTGGCCGTTAGTTCATGTCAGGGCAGTATTTACTCTTACAGTACACAGTAGATATCGCATCCGTACACCGGCTACTCGCATTAAAGTGTTTCTTCAGTGTGCACTCAAAAGCCCATAGAATGAGTCTAGACGATATCAAGGTGCCCGTGGAGGTCAACCCAACAGAAGACACAGAATGGAACGACATTCTTCGTGCTCATGGAATCATCCCCGAGCGCCCGAAATCTCCCACCGAAGAGCTTGAGCAGATGTTGGAAGAAGCAGTCAAAAGCCAACACGCCAACAGACTTCAAGATAAGAATTTGGATCAGTTGGAGGAACTCGAGGGCGAGGAGGATGAAGATTTTCTCGAGGAGTACAAGCAGCGCCGGTTCCAGGAACTCCAGCAGGTCCAGAAACGGGCCAAGTTTGGAGACGTGGTGCACGTGACCAAGCCAGAGTATGAAGACGAAGTCACACTTGCGTCGCAAGACAGCTTTGTTTTTCTTCACATGTCCTTGCAGCTGGCGGTGCAGAGCCGACTTCTCAGCTCGCTTATGGTGACGATGGCCCGAAAGTTTCCCGAGGTGAAGTTTGCCGAGATTCCAGCCAACCGATGTGTGGAGAATTACCCGGAGTCCAACTGTCCCACGTTGATCATCTATCACAAGAAGAACATAGTCAAGCAGTACATTACTTTGACGGAGTTGGGCGGCAGCGACTGCAAAATCACGGATTTGGAGCGTGTGTTGGTGAATATCGAAGTGGTGAAGTCGTCGGATGAGCGGTTGGTGATGAACCTGCAGGACGAGGACTTGGAAGAGGCCCATAGGTTGAGGTTTGTGAAGAAGACGATTCGAAATGACGACGACGATGATTTCTTTGAGTGATCCACGACTGCAAACGTGCAATTACAAGCACTTCACTTGAGGTGCCGAAAATGAATTCATAAAGTCTTTGAGCGTCTTATCGTTCAAGAAATTAAGCAGTGGACATTTTGAATATCAACCACCGAATATCAAAGATCAACACCGACATCAAAGATCAACATTGACATCAAAGATCAACAATGACATCAAAGATCAAGCAGCTGACATTTTCCACGATTAGGCAAATAGCCATCGGTGCCAGGGATTCAAAATTTCATGTGCTCACAAGAGCTTGATCAATTTAAAAACGTTTCATAAATGTTACAGCACGGACCAGTATATATTTTTAAATCCTAATGATGGCAATTTGTTAACGACAAGTAGTCTTGGCGGCCCGGCGTGTCACATGATTATGGTCGCGTGCGACGGAACTGATTATTCTTCAGGGCCGATTGTGCGGCGCGATGTGATCTCATCAGTATTCAATACCGGCCGGTCAAATTCGGGCATTATTCACGGCAGAGAGGAAAGTGGAGTTGCCGATTTTCAAAACCGACAAACTGAACATAATTTGGTGGTTTTGTTGCAAAAAAAACTTCTCCACGTCGAGAATATCCCCTCTGAAATTTCTCAATACTTGCATTCACACAGGCCATGCTGTCAAATATCAGCCACATTCAGCCGTGTAAGCATCTTCTGACGGTGCTCAGCTCACGGGCAAATGCCACAGTCAAGTCCACATATCAGCAAGCTGTGGCGGTTTCGCTCAGCATCAACTCGGACCTCCAAAAGTGCATATCGTACACGCAAAGCAAAGACCTGCAGCCGGTGAAACCCGGAAAGTTGAATGAATTCAAATCCCAAGTGCTACGCTGTTCAGGCTGCACAATGTCGAATTTCTACCTGGTGTTCATTTGTTTGCAGTGCCCCAATGTGGGGTGTTATAATGAACACGCGGCAGCACACGCCAAAGCACAAAATCACATGTTTGCCATTGACTCACGTAATGGCTTGCTTTTTTGTTTTCACTGCATGGACTACAAAAACCACCAGGAGTTGGATGCAATTCGGACGCTGGTGCTAGTGCAGAAGGCAGGCGGATCCGACAACACATCACATATGGCAACGCAAGTCGAAGAAAGACATCATGCGGATTCTGACGGTAAGTTTCTGAAACCGCTGACTCTTGCGCTTCTGGGGATCAAGGGAATCATCAATCTTGGGTCCACATGTTTCATGAGCTGCATATTGCAGACATTAATCCATAATCCGTTGGTCAAGGCGCAATTCTTCAACAACGACGACCACTTTTTCAATTGTCCGTGTCAGCCGGCGTACAGTGCTGGGGAAGCTATTGATAGCTCCCTGGCGTGTATCACGTGTTCGGTGGATCTAATCTTCCGAGATTTCTATACGTCTTCGTCGCAAGAAGGCTACGGAATCACCAACTTGTTGAGCACTGCCTGGTACAAGAACCAGTCGCTTGCTGGATTTCAGGAGCAAGATGCCCACGAGTTTTGGCAGTTTCTACTCAACGAATTTCACACTGATCATGATCGCGTTCACCAGAACCTGAAGCTCACTCTAAATTGGGATGAAAACGGAAGCAAAAACGGTCACCAAAACGGCCGCTCGCTGGACATAAGTGGAGCCAGTTCTTGTAAGTGCATCATGCACTCCACTTTTCTGGGTGAGTTGGAGAGTTCTGTGGCGTGCTCGTCATGCAACTCCGTCACGAAAACAGTCGACCCTTTGATCGACCTTTCTTTAGAAATCACCAACAAGCATAAGAACCCATCGCTTGAAGACTGTCTTGACCAGTTCACCCGGAGTGAGATCTTGGATGTCAAATACCAGTGTCAGTCATGCCGCAAGCACACACAGGCACATAAAAGCTTACGGATAAAGCGTTTTCCCTCGGTGTTAAGTATCCAGCTAAAGCGATTTGAGCACAATTTCTCAAATGACAAGTCCACCAAAATCGACGACAAGGTAGCCATTCCTTTGTTCTTAGAGCTCTCCAAATATGCATCCGAGTCGGAAAACGGCCAATCACAGAGCAATTCGAGCGGAAAAAAGGTTTATGAGCTCTTCGCCATGATTAACCACACCGGACTGGTTAATACGGGCCACTACATAGCGCTTGTTAAAAGTGGATCGGGCCAATGGTATCGATTTGATGACAGCGTCGTCTCATATGCATCACAAGAAGAGGTGCGTAACACCAACGCCTACCTTTTGTTTTATATTGCACATTCAGTCTAGCCTGGCACTTTTGCCCGAATTTTGCATCTTTCGTCAAAATTGAGCTGTCTACTAATACATCAATGCCTGCATGGAAGTGTAAACGAGAGAATACTATGCTCTGTGACGTTGCAAGTAGATAAGCTGGGTAATCTTTTATACTGATCTCGATGTTACACGTCAATTTTCAATGGAAGAATTGAAAGCTGTCAGTGGTCAGATCTTGGCGATTTGCTATTGCCTTTGCCTGGCTGCAAAAGATGTACCACAACGATGTTTAGCGCCAATACACGTCGATTCCATTTCTTTCTGACGAAAAAATTGATTTCTTTCGTTTCTGACAAAAAGACTTTCGGCAGAAGCCACAAATGTCCTCGAAAATTCTGCTACTTGTTTTTTGCTTGTTCGTATCTGCGGCATAGTGTGTTATCCTAAAGGATGAATTTGGCTTTCCATGTTACAACCCATGTCTTATGTGTGATTTATTTTCGCTTCGCTCAAACTTTTTCGAGTGTGACTCTCCTGAAAGCGTCGATTATTTAGACTCTTACTTATGTCATCTGCTCATGGATTGTATCTACGCTAAAAGTTCCACCTGGTGTTTCTTCGCTACGCGCAGTTTCTAAGGTATTTATTCTAGCTATATTAATCGTTTGAGCAAATGGTGAACTGATTATTAATTCACTGCATTCGTCTAGCTCTGCGCTGCTGTTTGCGTTGAACAGAGAGAAATCTTTTCGTGATTGAATTGAGAGTTTCTTCCACCTCCTGCTTGTTCTCAATCAACTCCTCATACTCACTCTTCAAGTCTTCGAGCTTATCATAAGCAACACTTCTTAAATCGAGATTCTTAGTCAGGTTGATAAACTCCTCTTGTTCTGCGGTTGAATGGCAGCCAAGAATCCGATCAATGAAGTCTCCAGTCATCTCCGTCTTTTTATACTCTTTTCGGAACACAGTTCTAAATTGCTCCTGGCAACTGAGCTTGTGATTGACATACTTGTCATAGCTCATCAAGATCTCCGACACTCTGGTGGTGAAACCGCTTTCGATTCTGCGAAGGCCTTCGTACGAGCTTTCAAGCATAGAACCAATCTTCTCCATCATTTCATAAAGTTCGATCAACCTGTGCTCAAGCTCCTCCAAATACTCGGGAGAAGTATCCTGCCAGCGGAGAGTTTCACAGGTTTCCAAAAAGCTGTCACCTAAACCACTTACATTGGCAATGAGCAAGTGCAAGTAGCTCTTGGCCTTTTCGAAGTTGGAAAAATATTCCTGGAACTTGCCTTCACATTTGGAAATTATGGCATCTTGGGTTGCAACAAAGGCTTTCATATGGCAGAGAATCCGAGTCCTGACTTCTTCCCGCTCGGCTCTCTTGCAAGATTTGAGTTCTTTCAAAAGTCCAGCGTTAGTACTGGCGAATTGTGAAAACTCCAACTCCGCTTGGGAAAATTCCGATGTCAAGTTAATATCCTGGATCTTAAGACGATTCACTCCACTTGGAGCCATGGTTGGCTTCAAAATACCCTTCACTCTGGTGCTAGCTTTGTTCTTTCCCTTGCCTTTACCCCTGCTTTTATCATCAACACTTGTACCATTTTTCCCATCAAAATCAAACTTCACTTGCCCCTCCGAGCGCCAAATAGGCGAAAACTTGTTCAAAGACTTCAATAAGCCGGTGATTGGGGAGTTATTCTTTCCCGAAGACTCAAACTTAGAACGCGACTCGAGACACTTGAAAAACATTCCACAGGGGGCTAACTTCGATTCAATTTTCAGCTTCATTTTGAGCTGGTGCCACAAGCTGTTGGAAGACACATCAGCCAGGACCAGGTCAAGACTAGACTCTTTTGAACTGTTAGAGGATTGTGGAGTGGTGACTCTTGTCGGAGAATGTGAATCTCCGGGAATTGGACTATTGACTTCAGCGGCAATAAAACCACCATCACTAGGGCCGGTTTTGGCTTCTACTGGATTGCAAGAAACTTCGACATTGGTTTGGGCACAATCTCTAGAACGTTCACCTTCTGCCAAAACATGCTCATTTACAATGTCCTCTTGCTGCGAAATGACAAAGTCAGCGACACACGAGACCGAAAAATTGTCAGAAGACGAGAAACTCTCGGAACTACTAGCAGTACTATCTGGCGGGCCCTCCAGGGAAGCAGCAGAAGTAGCTGAGGAGCACGGCTGCGAACTATTATTCTTTCTCAGAAACTGTACTTTGTCCGCAAGCAGTTTTGCGGAATTGAAAATGGAACGGATTGAAAGCGAAGATGAAGATTTGGAGAGTGAGTGTTTTGGGGTCGGATTCTGGCAAATACTGGAGGATGTCAAAAAGGGATCGGTCTTTGGGTTCTTACTTTTGGAGGCTTTGGAGGTTTTTTGTTTTCTGGTTTTTTTGGGATTTTGGGTGTTTTCGGTTAAAGGGACAGAAGCAATGGGGTTAGGGTTCGGGGAAACTGGTTTGGCACTTTCAGCGGTGACTTGGATTGGGCCTCCGAGAATCATATTCCTGGAGGCTTTAGAGGCAATGAATGCGGATATCTTAAAGAGCTTGCCTAGATTCTCAAACTTGCGTTTCTTGAGACTGAGCTTGGATTGGAAAATGTCTCCAATTTGGGACTGAGGAGTCTTGCCTTTTCGGGGTTGCTTGCTTGTACCTCTCTGCTCAGTTGGGTCTCTGTTTACATTACTGAGGGAACGTTCGGAGCTGGATTTGGGATTTGATATCTCGCTTAAATCTTGACAATCTTGTGGCAGCTTCTGTTGATTTGAGCTTCTCTTGATCCAACCGAAGCTGAATTTTTGAAACTTGGTAGCATCGTCGATTTTGGGAGGATCTGCGTTTGCAGCACTGGCACTGGATGGTCTTTCCACTACTTCGTTTTCGATCGTAACAACTTTGGACATTCTCGAAGGTTGATCTGGAAATCCGTCCTTCTCGCTCGAATCATCAGTGGCAGAATCAGAGGCAGCTTCCGGCAGCTTGGAGCTGGTGTCATGATGAGTTTCAATACTGGAGGTTGACTTTCTAAAGGTTTGGAAGAGAGATCTGATTCCAATGGTTGGATGGCCGAACAAGCGACCAAATCCTGATGAACCACTAATTTTCTCGTCGTCCTCTTCGCCATCATGGTGTTTATCTTCAACTTCCTCAAGCTGAGGAACTTCGATTGAACCAATCTTTTCTGGGGCAGTTTCGGAGCTGGGCAAGTTTACAGACTGCTCACTCTTTTTGGCCTGAGTCATTGCGGTAGTGGCCGAAACAGACGAGCCGTTACCTGCGGCGTCCATGATCTGCTCGTCCTCGGTCACTTCAGCCTTCTTGGCTGTTTCTTCAATATGCAAGCGGACAATTTCGGCGGTTTTTTTCCGCCGTTCCAACTCATCTTTGCCTGGGCGCTCCTTTCTGGCAATTTCAAGACGCTTTTCGGTCAAGCGCAGCATTGGAGCAATGATAATTTTACCAGTGAATTCCTCCTCCTCCTCCTCCTCTTCATCGCTCTCTTTATTCAACTCTGGCATCCAAGAAGAAACCAGGTTCTTGATAGCGTTGAGACCGCCAAAAAGAGCGGTGAACTCCGGAACATACGACACGCCAGACTGAGCTGGTGCGTTTGCGTCATAGGATCCGGGCATTACAATTTGTTCAACCGTAAGGTGTGGACGAGATTTAGTCTTGGGCCGATTAGGTTCATAAACATTGATGGGGCTGCCGTTTTCGGTGGTTTTGTACTTGATTTTTGGAGTCTCTTGGCCTGCGCGGTCTCCATATCCACGCATTTCTACTTTTGGCGTTGAAGGCCGGTCAAATATCTCAGCATAAGTTTTTTCAAGCGTTGCCGTTCTTTCGTCGATTGTTTTTTGAAGTTTCTCCAAGCGTTCATCCTCCGCGGCTTCTTCCTCTGCATTAGCACAAGGCCTCCGCTTAAGGCCGTTTTGGAGGTAGAAGTCAGTGTGATAATGACGACGGACTAGTTTAGTTTGATATTCGGGTCGCTTTTTGACTTTGAACTTCGGCTGATTTGAAGTCGAATCCCGTTTGACATACGCTGTCTTGAATTCATAAGGGTTTACTTTTGGCTTTTCCCAAGAAGTGTTGTTCTCCGAGGTCATGTTGTCAGGACCTTGGGGATTACTTTCGAGAGAATTCATAAGATGGCACAATTACTTAAGTTTCAATACTTGGTGTTGTAAAATCTTATAAAGAAAATAGGGTATCGGGGTGAGAGTATTTGGGGATTGAGTAATTATATCGTTGAGCTACAGACCACAAAAGCCCACAAACTGCAGACCACAAAAGACCACAGACCGCAGACCACAAAAGTTAACCACAGAGCACACAAAGATGTGACTTAGAATCGCGGTCTGAATCGGCTGGATATTACAGATAACTTTGACTTCAAATCACTGATCTTATTTATATTTCAAGAATTGGAGGTAGGTAGTCCGAGACACACTGTCAAAAATGGTGAAGGTGTTTCTATATATCATATTATATGCAGTATCCAAGATAGGCTTTCTTCCCAAAGGACTAATGTCACGGTAAGTGCCCAGATTACCGGCCTTTTTGGGAGAAGCTAGCATTCCCCTCTCCTCAAGATGTCTTCATGTTGCTGGGAATGGTTCATAGTCCCAACAGAAATGGCTGCAAAAAGGATTCTGCATGTAGTGTTGTACCTGCATTGATCGTCTACAGTGGCTACTATGTGCGTTATTATGCATAATGTTTCATTAGGGGTATATATTAAATTGGATCACTGCCCTGGCTTCGTGAAGTCATCGGCAGTAATATGAGCTTTGTCGCACATGTTTTTGAATAAACCGTTTTGTCTGTACAAAGTCCATGGCGTACCCTTTTCAACGACATGTCCTTGGTCCATGACCAAGATACGGTCGTAGTTTAAGATGGTCCGCAAACGGTGCGCAATGCAAAGAATTGTGCTTCTGTTGAATTCTCTGCCAATAGTGTTTTGAATTTTGGCGTCGGTTTCGTAGTCCACTGAGGAAGTGGCCTCATCCAAGATCAAGATTTTAGAGTCACGGACCAAAGATCTGGCCAAGGCAATCAACTGCTTTTCTCCTAGAGAGAAATTTCCTCCATCGTCATCGACAATCTGGTCCAAGTGGTACTTGTGAAGTCCGTCATAGTTGTTGCCCACCAAAGATGTGCTTTTGATCTTTGGCAAGATTTCTGCATCAACAAGCCCGGACCGACGGATGGCATCCCATAACAGTTCATCGTCAAATTGCTGGAAAGGATCCAAATTCTTCCGGATGGATCCTCTGAAAAGTACTGGGTCCTGAGGAATGATAGACAACTTGGATCTCAAATCATGCAATCCCATTTGAGAGATGTCAAGACCATCGATTGTGATGGAGCCGGACTCCAACTCGTTCAACCGGTACAACCCTCCCATAATAGAAGACTTTCCTGCACCAGTCCGGCCACAGATTCCCAACTTTTCACCAGGATAGACTCCGAAGTTCAAGTCCTTCAAAACGAGCGGCAAGTTCTCTCTGTATCTCATAGATACGTCGTTGAACTGGATGTATCCAGCAATAGGCCACTCCTTTGGAGGTTTGGTCTCAGACTTTTGGTAAGCTGCTTCTTGAGGCAAGCTGAATGCGTATGAATGCAATCTCTCCACGGAGTTCATTTCATTCTCCACTTGAGTCATTGCTCTGACCGTCAAAGACAAGAGGCCCACAATCTGAATCACATAATTCAACAACAATCCTGTAGATGAGGCAGAGATATTGAACTGGTTAGTGACACATAATAACGAGATCAAAAGCGCGAAGATAGCTGCAATAATGTCCAAGTAAACACACAACCATCTTTGGTTAGCAATTGAGAGGAAGTAAGCTTCATTCATGCGGTTCAATAAGTAATCATTCTTCTGAATAAAACGATCTTCAGCTTTGTAAGCTTTGATGACAGACATTCCACTTAACACCTCATTGAAATTATTGTAAACCACAGATCTTTGAACGGCCTCCAATCTCTTGATCTCTCTAGAGGAACCCGAGTACAAACTGGAGAACACAACAAACATAAAGACCAAGAATGGCACAGCAATGAGGAACCATGGCAAGTAACAACAGCAAAGAATAATGATTCCGATGATGGTAGCAAATGGGAAAATAAACAATCTAGTCTGTTCTCCGAGCTGGTTGTCCAAAGAGTCTGTGTCTTTAGTGAATCTGTTGAGAACTCTTCCCAAAGGATTAGTGTCCATAAAGCTCATGGGCGCATGCAAGATCTTTTCGACTGCTTTGACATTCAATAATTTGGCGGAGCGATTGTTCATGTAACCCAACATTGTGAACTGGATGCCGGTGAAAAACACAGTCAAAACAGCAAAAATGACGTACATCGTGATGTAGAATCTCTCCGACACGTTGTGGAACTTTTTCTCCATCCAGAATGACAACCAAGTGTTTGTAAACAACTGGCAAAAAGTAGACAAGGCCACAAGCAATAAGAAGATGGGACCAGCAAAAATTCCGAAAATACCTGCACCCAACTCGATGAATTTCTTGTACACGTCCCAAGACACAGCATTAACGGAAACATCCTCGTCTTGAATAGTCTTTCCAAACTGCTCAATGGCATTTACCGGCTCCTTGGCAGCTGAAGTTTGGTGCACTTCTTCCTCGCGGATTCTAGGGGTAATGTGACCAGGAGCGCTTCCAGGCAAAAGGCAAAGGTTTTTGTTGGTGTCATCATTAGACATGAACTTCTCGGAAACATTGTCCTCGTTTTCTTGCTGTCTAGTAGCCTCGTCACTGTGCTGGACCAATTTCTGGAAGGCCGGGTTTGTAGCAGTGAGCTCGGAAGGAGTTCCACAGTCCACGGATCCGTCGCCATTTAAAAACACAATTTTGTCAGCAGAAGAAACCAAAGACAACTGGTGAGTAGCCAAAATACGGGTGTGGTCGCGCAACAAGTCGCCAAACAAACGATTGATGATGTGCTTTCCAACTCTGGAATCCACAGCGGAAAGAACATCGTCAAAGAGAAGAATGCTGGCGTCATTGTACACAGCACGAGCCAAGTTGATTCTAGCCTTTTGGCCTCCGGAAAGTGTGACACCCTTTTCTCCGATCTCAGTCATGTCTCCGTGACTCAAGACCTTCAAATCATCGCCCAAGCAACAAGCCTCAATGACCTCTTGGTATTTGGCAGGTACAAAAGCGTTTCCGAAAATGATGTTATCGCGGACAGTAGCATTCTGGATCCATGGAGCGCCACATAAAAGAAGGTCAGAGCTGACCTGGAACTTGGCGGTGGCTGGGTTTTCCAACAGCATGAAGCCTGCAATGGCACTAAGAAGAGACGATTTTCCCAGTCCGATGACACCAGTGATCACAACGAACTCACCTTTGTTCACGGTCAAGTTGACGTCAAAAAGACCACGGAACATCTTGGACTCCTGTACCAAGCTGTCAGTGAGGTACAGATCCAGATCTGAGCCAAAGGAGGAAACCTCCTTATGCGAAACATGAGGGTCGGCTTTTTCAAACCTATTGCTCTTTGTTGCGGATGCTTTCTTGTCGAGCTCCTCCCAAAGAGAGTCGGAGCCATTGCCGTCACCAGAGGTAAAATTGTCCCAAACAAAGTCAGCGTGGGCAATGTCAATGACAGCCTTTTCGTCAAGGCTGGAACCCTTGGCAAATTCAAAAGTGGAAGCAGGAGCACTTTTGGTGAAGTACTGGTCCTCAGCCACGTTCAATTTCTCCTCCAAGGCCTCGTCAAACTCGGTGGCACCCAAAAAGTCGGTGCATCTGCGGAAGCCAATGGTGGCATCAGCACCGGTGGCCAAAGCAATTGGCAACAACATGATGGCCTGGGCCAAAATGGAAAACAAAGACAAAGAGGAGAAAACCTGGCCCGGGGCCTTCATGTTGTCCAGCGCCCACATGGTCACAAAAGAAACCATGGAGGTCAAGGTGGGCAAGGTGACGGCGTATGCAGTGATGAAGTTTCTCAAAACATCGATCTGGAAGATGAACAGCATCTCACGCTGGCGCACGCGAGTAATGTTTTCCTTGTAGGCGTTTTCCCAGGCGTAAAATTTGATGACCTTGAGATTGTTGAGCACCTCTCTCATCAAGGAAATACGCTCGTCGGTGTACTTGACCACCTTTTCTCTCAACAAATAGAGCCTGGAGGTCAAAAGCACACACGCAATCAAGGAAATCACGAAAAGGCCAATGCCAGCCAAAGAAGTCACGCCAATGTTGTGCAACAAAAGCCCCACGGCGATGGCCACGGGAATTGGAAAACAAAGCACAAGCGGCTGGAAACCGATGGCCAAGTCGATTCTCGACAAGTCCGTGGTCATCAAACTGGTGATGCGGCCGGTGGTGTATCTGTGTTTCAGTTTGGCCAGCAACTTGAAACTCTTCAACAACACATCTTTGGTCAAAATGGCCTTTGTGGCGGCGCCCACCACCATGGCATTGTGGAAAAAGTGGTTTAACAAAATACCGTTGATGAAAATCAACACCACAGCACCAACGGTGTAGCCAATACCGTCCTTCAATGTGGATGTGACTCCGTAGTAGGAGTATTCCACATAGTCTATAATCTTGCGCGTAATTAAAGGTGCACATGCCTGACATGCAAATGAGCATGCCAAGAAGAAACACAGGAGACTGTATTGCCACTTGAAAGTGAGAAAAAGCGCATAGGGAAGCGCGTACATGGGCCAGTCATAGTGCTGTGGGTCCAGGAAGTCGGGGTCGCGGCTGGCCTCAGAGTTGGTCCCAGCCTTGGCCATTTTCTTGTGTAACTTGGCCAACTTCTTGGACCGGTGGCTGCGCAAGATCCGCTCCAAATTGGCCCGGTACCGTTCGTGCATATCCTGGACAGTCAACTCTTTGGGAAGATACCACAAGTCGTCAGGCACCAACGTCCGCTTGTAGCCTTTTTTGATGACGGGCCAGAGCCAGGCAAACACAATCTGCGAGTATACAGGAGAAGTGAGCCATGGGTAAGGCTGTCTTTCATCTTCCGTGGGAATCGGAGGCACGTCTTTGCCAAACATAAAGCTGAACCAGCGCTTTTCGTTTTTGAGCTCGGCGGTGCCGGATTCCAACGCCAGAATGCGTTCGGAGTCGGCGGCAATCTCGGCCTTCTTCTTGGCCAACTTGTGCTGAGCCATGCGGCGTCTTTTCTCGTGGTTTTCCCGCCGGCGCTCGGGGTGGTCCGATTCCTCGGTGATTTTCTCGGGGAGGATCTTCATGTGCCGGGGCGACCGCCGGAATCCATCTAACGACAGGTCGTCCAGCTGGTAGTCGACGTACGTGTGTGTGGTGTCGGAAAGCGCAGAGGAAGCGAGATACGACTCACGTTTGCGGTGGTTGTTCTGGATCTGGTTGTACGGCGTGCTTTCGCTGATTTCCTGGCCGTGGGAGTACCGCTGGAAATAAGGGTTTTGTGCGTTTTGCGGCGATCTAACCTCCTGTTCGCCTCTTCTGGCCCGTTTGTCTTTCTGGATGCGGGAGTAGTAGTCACTGTTGGACGCGGGCATGATGTGGATGTGTAGCGAAGTGGCGCTTTAACAATCTGTGCCGGTGGTATAAGGGGTATAAGACGAGAAGTTAAGTAGCGGAACGTTCGGAGAAAAAAGCGGTTTGGAAGCAGGGCGGATTTCTTATTTAAATGGAGCAAGGCTTGCCTGTGGATCTGGGAACAGGCAAACTTTTTTTGCCTTTTCATGTCCGCCGCACCGCTGCATGCATGCACGGGCATGACTTTTCCTGTTTTCAGTCATATCATAATAGTCGCGCGCAGAACCGTGCGTGTAAGGTCAGGTCTGCTCTGCATACGACGCAGCTCATATACCGAGAACAGAAATTGCGGCCCCTCTGCTCCCGCTTCGCACGTCCTTGTATGTACGCACCATGATTTCTCCATGCACGCTCCCTGTGCGAAGCCGTTCTGTGTGCCGGATATGCGCACCTTTTAGCTTTTTTTACCTATTCCAAATGTGGGGAACATCGAGAGGAGAAGCAAAGGCACCTTTCGGTCTTCACCGTTACGCGAGCTGCTCCCCTCTTCGCTTAGCATTTCGTTTACTTATTTCGTTTACTTGTTCCAGGCTTGGTTTGTGAGTCTCTGCGCCATCTTGATTTCACCCCCTTTTCGAAACCCGCAAATGTAATCTTTCGCCGCAATGTTATGCGTGCGTGCCACGGCAGCCTTTAAAGTATCTAAGTTCTAGCATCTATATTTTGGTGGAGAATCTCCTGCATTATCGCTCTTGAGAATGCGAATTTGCACCTCTAGCAGACATTCTTCTGACGTCGTGCGATAGGTTCCACAGTGATATCATTACCGACACATATCGGGCAAAATCTGTACTGATTACATGGATAACGATATGGATGCAGCACTTTCCATGCAGTGTTACAGTATGATGAACAAGCTTGTGTAGATATTAAGAAAGCCTAGTTCTACGCTTTGATTTGGCTACATACAAATTATGTACGACTAATTTTAATTTCCAAGTTAGTTCCGTATCCTTTTGCAAGTACCGAAGTTCCGTAACCGTCGGCGGGAAATGGGAATGTGGCTTTCGCCGACATCAACGACGATTTTCTTTAGCAAGTATAGATTCTCCTGCATCATACCGATGATTGGTGGGTGTTGCGGAATGTACCGCACTGTTTCGGTGATGGAATGTAAATTCTTGTATTCATGACTACTATTCGGTTTTCAGAGATATTATTAGGTATTTACGGATACTATTCGGTTTTCACGGATATTGTTTGAAAAAGCGGACTTGTAATAGCGAAGACTCGTTGCATATGATATTCAGCAAATCTTAGGTGGAGATGTCATTTTAGTGAGGTCTGAGACACCCCGGCTCAATCGCATTTTTTCTGAAAAATCTCTAAAATGATCATAAATAGTTACAGTGCACCGTTAGAAAATTAATGAATAAAAACAATAAACGTTTATAATTTTCTTAAAATGCAATACGTAAAATCCCTAATTTCCACTAGTACTGATCTCTTAGCAAGCAAATTATTCCTCCCCTTAGACTTTGGCCAAGGCAAAAGTATACGGACTGCATATAATCAGAGGGCCCATCTCCTTCGTCGTGCCGTCTGTCCTTACTGTTCATACAAAAAGCTTTCGATGTATGTAAAATACCTTTTGTCAGGTTCGAACCTTAATTGGCATCCAATTTAGGCTCCGGTGCCCTGCATATTCTCTGCACGCAGTTACGTTATCTCCACTACGAGCACACGACTGGTAGCTGCGCTCCTGCAGGCAGAGGCCGTTCTACAAAAATATTACTCACCGGTTTGCCAAATGAACCTGTTCTATACAATGCCATTGCTGTCTTTGAAACAAACAGCACAGCTCACATGGGTCCCATTGTTACCCACCGTCTGGTTGTAACATATCAGACGCGTAAGCACTGGCTCCATCAACAGCTACCCACACTCCAAGAGGTGCCAGTCGTAAACCGACCAAGGCTGCAGAAGCCGCTCGAGGTCCTCCCAATTCTATTTCATAGCAGTGGAGTATTATAGCAGTGGAGCATTATAGCAGTGGAGCATCATCGCAGTGGAGCATCATCGCAGTGGAGCATCATCGCAGTGGAGCATCATCGCAGTGGAGCATCATCGCAGTGGAGCATCATCGCAGTGGAGCATCATCGCAGTGGAGCATCATCGCAGTGGAGCATCATCGCAGTGGAGCATCATCGCAGTGGAGCATCATCGCAGTGGAGCATCATCGCAGTGGAGCATCATCGCAGTGGAGCATCATCGCAGTGGAGCATCATCGCAGTGGAGCATCATCGCAGTGGAGCATCATCGCAGTGGAGCATCATCGCAGTGGAGCATCATCGCAGTGGAGCATCATCGCAGTGGAGCATCATCGCAGTGGAGCATCATCGCAGTGGAGCATCATCGCAGTGGAGCATCATCGCAGTGGAGCATCATCGCAGTGGAGCATCATCGCAGTGGAGCATCATCGCAGTGGAGCATCATCGCAGTGGAGCATCATCGCAGTGGAGCATCATCGCAGTGGAGCATCATCGCAGTGGAGCATCATCGCAGTGGAGCATCATCGCAGTGGAGCATCATCGCAGTGGAGCATCATCGCAGTGGAGCATCATCGCAGTGGAGCATCATCGCAGTGGAGCATCATCGCAGTGGAGCATCATCGCAGTAAAGCATCATCGCAGTAAAGCATTTTCGCAGTAAACCATTCTATTTTATAGCAATTCAGCGCTTCACGTGGATGGGTCGGAGATACTCAAGAACTTGTAATTCTTCTTGGTAATATCGTAGCAATCATTTAAGGCGTCGTTGTCAACAAACCACGACACTTTGCCTGCAGCGCCTTCGTTGACGATTGAGCTGGGCAAGCCTTTCTCTGGCCTCTCCATGATAATCCTCATAATGGGCGCCTTGGTCAAACCCTCAACAACAAAACTCACTCGCTGCGCATGGCAAATCACGGGAATTGACAAGGTGATTCTATTTTCTGGACCCAGTGGGGCTTTCATCACAGGCATGCACCACGCCAAGTCTTCTCTCAACTGCTCGCCGAAATTGGGGAAAAGCAGCGCAATGTGTCCATCGGGCGCACATCCAAGAAGCAAAAGACTGAACATAGGAAGCTTGACAGAGTCCTTCTTGGCAAAATTATCGATGAGAAGCTTTTCATAGCTGTCGGCACACTCTTGAGGATCGTCAATCAACAGCTCGTCAATGTGAAACACGTTGGGTTTCTTTTCCGACTTTATCAAGTCGAAAATCTCACGTTTGGCCGCACCGTAGTTGGAGTCTGGGCTGTCGAACGGCACCAACCGCTCATCTGTGAAGTAAATATCCCACTTGTCCCACTCAATAGCATCTTCTCTGGGCAACAAGCCCTGGTGCAAAATTTTTATAAGAGATCCACCACTGATGGCGATCTTGAAGCGTAATTCCAGCTTTTTCTTCAACTTTGCGTTGCGCCGAGGATTGGCGCCTTCTAAGCCGCCATTGCTGTTGCTTCGAGAATGCCCAACTGTCCCCGTTCCGGTGCTATGGGCCAGAATTGAGGTTGTCGATGGATTGTCCAACATGGCTGGACGCACGAGCTTCAACCGCTCAATTTCCTCTTTATCAACGGTATTGTAGAGGGTGTTGTTTTGTGCTGTTATTATGAGGTCCGCGACGGCGTCCGCCACGCCGTCAAATTTGGGGAACGAGTATATTAACGGGACGTTAGTGGTCATTTGTGTAAAATCAGGGGCTGGTAGTTTTAAACTGTTCCGCAATTCCTAGTGGTGGTGTGTTCAAGCGTTCAACAGAATCAGAATGTTTTGAACAGGATTCGAATGTATACAGCGATAGATAGATAGCAAGTATTAGCGAAGAACTTGACAAGCTCAGTGATGACAGATTGTGGAAGCGGAGGATCCGGAGAAAAGCTATGAATCAACAAAACAGTAAGTCACGCGAAAAAAGAGCAAAGTCGGCACCCCGAGTCACGTGCGCGCCGCACGTGCGTTCTGGGACCAGCCTCACTTTGCTCTGCCAGAGTGTGACACTTGAGTTGTTGCTGCCGCTGATAGATGTTATTGTACGAGTCTGTGAATTTACCGTACTTGCATACTTACTGCAGCGGGCATAGATTGGTGCAAGCGCCACGCTCTGGCACATTTGTGACTGCTGACGGTATCTAAACCTGACAATACCGCCACCTCATTTCTTCCAAAACGGCTCTGATGTAGTTGATTTCTTAGTATCATGCTTGCCTCGAAAGATTCATGCTCTGCAATATTTGTGCTCTGCAATTTCCGGGGCCTGGAAAATTCGGGCCCTGGAATCTTTGGCCGTGTGTGCAGGATAGCCCCATATGATCTCGCGCCTCCATAGTTTCTATCTTCAATCACTACCGTTATGACACTTGCATCGGTGCTAGATCTTCTCGAGAAGTATTTCAGTCTCCATGATATTGCACACACAACAAAGGATCAGTCTCCAACATCTGTAGTGTGGACGAGCAATTCAACCTCAATTACAGTCTGTGCTTTGTCAGACCAACAGGTATTGATAAGTTTTGTCCACGACAAAGACGTGGCGTCAGCTGTTTATCAAGATCAAAAAAAGACCAGAAGCCCAGAGGAAGATTATAAAGCCTTCGAAAGTTTTTTGCTTGCTGATCTTTCACAAGGCATTTCCATGCTCAAACCAACCTCAAACCAAGAAGGATCATCAGAAGGATCATCAGAAGTATCATCAAAAATTGTAAAAGAAATCACCGCCAAACAGCCAGTTTCATCTAGCCCGGCATTTACGGAATCAAAGCCAGAGCATCCGGCTGCGGAAAAACTAGATACAAGACATGGCGAGGACTCTTTTCGAAGACCCCCAGATATGCCTGGGTTCGATGATGAGTATGAGATCAAAAAACAGAGTGGTAACTCCGCAACTCCTCTGTTTGCCATTGGCGAAGGAGACTTGAACCCAGCAGGAGTTGGACCACATCCTGCACTCAAACCCTACATAGATCCACTCTCTGCTCCAGGAGGCGGAATGATTCCGGATGCAGGCCATCCAATCTTCGGCCAAACCAGTAACAATACCTCCCGTTTTGGTGTGCCTCCAGGCGCTCGTTTCGATGATCCCTATGGAGAAGACAATTTGGACGATTTGGGCATGGGATTGCCTGGAAACCTTCGCAATTCGGGCGGGCACATGAATCCTTTTGGATCTCTGAACCCCTCGTTTGGTGGATCATTTGGTAGATCATTTGGCGGATCAGGATTTGGAGGGCCAAATTTTGGCTAGGTATGCATGGGAGAAACATTTTCATGTGGCTTCAACAACGTTTTAAGCACAATAAAGATTGCAAGGAGAAACAGTAAGTGTAAAGCCAATTTGGAGTGAATAAGCCTCATATAACCCTATCAAAATACTCATTATCAACATACAGGCCCTTCATGGACATCTTGACATTTCTAGAAAAAGTCAGAGGATTCTTAACCAATGTATTGGCGGCGTCTTTATTGAGTGGATCGTTCGGATTCAACTCTAAAAACAAAAAGTTGAGACCCAATAGAATCGAATTGAGAGACAAAACGGGCGACCAATCTTCTCTTAAAATATTGAGACATACATTCCCCTCAAGATCAATGTTAGGATGGTAAATCTTCTGCAGACACTTGATCTTCGGCGGATCGATCGGGAAGTTTTCTGAAATTTCCACTGTGAAGCGAAAAACGCCCGACTGGTAGTAACCCTCTACGGGCGCTATCTCAATCAAGAAGTTGAAAAGGTTCTCGGGATTGGGAAACTGGATTCGAATAGACTTTGGCAACTCCAATTCTGTGATGTCTTTCTGAAGGCGGATTTGTGCAGCAGAAACTTTGTTATGGACGCTTGAGGGACCAGCAGAATTTTTGGCTGCATTTTCCTCCTGTTTCTGCTTTTGGAGCTGACGGATCTTAAGCATGATTCTCCCTTTACTTGTTCGCTAATAGTGGTGGATCTGTGATAGTGGGCAATGAGCGCTTGGTGCGCGGAGATAGATATACAGGAGTATCACACACGAACGTATTGCGTGCTTTGTCGATAACGCTTATAGAAGTCAACTAGTTTTCTGCGTATTCGTGTAAATTTTCAAAAGAGTCTTGGCAGCATTGTTGAGATTGGCCGCTTTTTGAAGCCAGTCTACAGCAGTAGCACGGTCCATATTTGCAATCATCAATTGGAATGGCAGAATTACCTCACATCCGATGTGTAAAAGCCAGTCCAATTCTTCCACAGCATCTTGACTATTGAGTACCGGCTGAAATTGGGCAAGCTGAGTATTGGAAAGTTGTTCTGTGGGCAATGCGAGCTGCAGTAGCGCAGATCGAGACTGATTGAAGTGTTTTATGGTGAATACATCAGGAACCGAGAGTAGGTTTCCGTAGAGATTCCACAAGCTAACATCAGCAACCGTTTTTCTGCAAGCATTCTGAACCAAACATAGTACACTGGACTTGTCCACGTGGCTCTGTAGTCCTGCTATCTGTACCACCCATAAAAATGTGTATCCTGCACTGTAATTGGCGTAGTGGACCGTCATGGAACGGATGATTTGCTCCAATGTGTAGAGAAACTCCGAATACCTGAACGGCGAGAAAACGAGTGCAACAGAGAGGCGCCGAATCCAATACCACAACATCGAGCTTTTGTTAATACGGTCCAATCTTGAAGTTGCCAAGGCCAACATATATTTGTAGTCGTGCAGTAAAATGGAGTATTCTTGTGCATCAAATGGATTGCTCGAGACACTCAATCTACGTTCATGAAGGATCAACAAGATTTGTTCATGAATCCTCCAAAGCGTGGAATACTCGTTCGTTGTCAGTAGCATCGCTAGAGAGGCAAAGTATGCATCGACCAAGTCACTGTCGCACATCTGATTCAAGTCTAGATTTTTGTAAGGATTCTTCTTGAAGTATCTGTGTCCCTCTAGGAACATTGCCAAGTAATGCGTTTTGGTGATGCCTATCTCCAAGACATCGTTTGCCCCATCTTCCACAACGAGAATTCCATTGGGAGCGTCCGATATAACCTGTATACACTGGCTCTTGCACTTTGATTCGGTAACTGCGCTAAAAACCTGGATTATTAGCGATAGTGACATTATGGGTGGTGTAGTCGCATCATTCGTACTTGTGCCGTATCACTTCAGACCCGCGGCCGCGTCCCAAATTATCTAAAAGACTGTTGTAATCTTGAACGAGAATTGGTAATTATTAGCACAAACGTATATAATAAGATTTTTCCGGAATTGATTGGGCTTTGCTGGAAACTTTCAAAAAAAATTTAAATTATTTGGGCTGTAAATTGTTGAGGTCGCCGAAGCTGTAAAAAAACTAAACGAAACTTCAACGATAAAGCTGATTTGAAAAGTGTATGTATCATACGTCAAAAATGTTGAAAAGATTTTGGGGAGTGTCCGAGGTTTTATAGTTTCGAGGGTAACGTACGGAGGCAAATTTGCGGGGCGTTAAATTTGCAGCCACGCTTTCTCACGAATATATAAACCATGTTTCCGGACACCTCAAAAATTAATCATTTACTATAATTTATATTTTAAAAGTGAAATTTTCATTACAGAATCACAAGCTAAAGACTACATTTACTCAAGAATTGACACATGGTTCTGAATATTTAGTGGTCCCAGACTATAGAGATTCTATGTATTGATTTAGGCTGAAAAGTGTTTTCATACTTTACAGTGAAAATATCTAGAACAGAATCTTTTGAGAAGTTTGGTTCTTCAATATTCAACAGCCGTTTGCATCAGCATGGAAGGCGCTGGTCCTGATTACCACCACCTACACCCAAGAATCAAAATCGAGCATTCAACACTTTGATATTCTTAAAGCAAGATAAATCTTGAAGCAAGGTAAAGCAAGATTTGGAGTATCTACGTTTCGGAAAACGCCTCGTGGAGAGCAAAGAGCTGGAGGTGATTGTTGCAAAACCTGGCCCGACCTGCACACAGGCGCAACCTATTACATCACGCATCATCACAACCACATTACAGACATGACCGAAACACACAATTTTTTGCCACACGATGACCTTAGTGAGGCGTTATACATAAACCGGAAACTAGAGACGGAATATGCCTACGATTCTTCTGCAGTGAGCCGAGAACCGGCCGAGGTGGCGCTTATCAGCTCAGATGAGCCTGTGGCCAAACCCACCCTGCCGAGTGTCAGAGAGCCAAAGCTCGCACATAAGGAGTCAAAACGCCGGCCCAAGAGCAACTGGAGGCTACGAAAGGTAATGGCCGGAGCACACCAAGGATGGGTGCGTAGTCTTTGCGTGGACCCTGTGTCAAATGAGTGGTTTGTGTCTGGGCTGTCTGACGCGCTCATCAAAATTTGGGACCTTGCATCAAATCAGATCAAAGCTACGCTACCCGGCCACATTATGGCGGTGCGGTCATTGGCAGTATCACTGCGATACCCGTACTTGTTCTCTGGTTCCGAAGACAAGACACTTCGTTGCTGGGACTTGGAGCGCACGAATGCACCCGCAGGCTGTCAAATTCGCAACTACCACGGCCATGTTGGCGGAGTGTATGCCCTTGCACTTCATCCAGAGCTTGATATACTATTCAGTGGCGGCCGGGATCTGGCTATCCGCTTGTGGGACATTAGAAGTAAGCATCAGGTGATGGTGCTCACGGGGCACACCAATGATGTCACTAGTCTTGTCGCACAAGAGGGCGATCCACAAGTGTGTTCCTCTTCAATGGATGGCACCGTACGGCTCTGGGATATACGTATGCAGCGGTGCCACTTAAATCTTACTCATCACTCCAAGAGCGTGAGGCTGATGCAGCTACATCCTACAGAATCCACCATTGTGTCTGCTGATTCCACAGGAAGCATTAAGCAGTGGGTTCTTCCGCAAGGTGCTCTTCTCAATGCATTTGGCCCATCTGAGCAGCCTTTGAACGCACAATACGATGCTAACATCATCAACTCCCTTGCCGTCAATCCGGCGACGAATGAACTCTTTGCTGGCTTTGATGATGGCAGAATGCAATTTTATGACTACGAGTCCGCCGAATTACTACAGGAAACCAGCACAATTGCGGCGGAAGGAACCCCTTCGGCTAAGATCTACTGCTCTGTATTTGACTATCTGGGGATGCGGCTCATCACAGGCGAGAATGACAAAAGTATCAAAGTATGGGGGACTGATTAAGAAGAATAGAAGAAAGAAGATGTGCAGTGAAGAGGGTTGAAGATGGCAGTGAAAAGAAATACGATATAGACAAAGAAGAAAGACGATAGGCAAAGAAGAAAGATGATTTAGGCAGAAAGAAAGCCCACGGCACTAATCAGAAAGACTTTTGATACTGAGCAAGTTTATAAATTCATCCGGCTATGGATCGGTGGCTTCGTGATTGTCTAAAATATTCGCGTCAATTCGTGATTATATACCTACCAACCAAATCTCAATTGGTTGGCCGTGAAAGATGGAGGCGTCCAGTGCAAACGATCAAAGTCAAGCTCATGCTTCTTCTTCTCCTTGATTTTCTTGATCATCTTGTCGTACAAGGCCATGATTTGATCGGAAATCACAATAATGTGCTGTCCACGGTAATACTTGATGATCTGAAGCGTCGACAAGGTATGTAGGACGTCTGTGGTGGTCATGTACAAGTTATTGGAGATCTCTTCGATGGTGATTTCCAGCGGTCCGCTGGCACTCCGCGGCGGCGGCGGCAGAATGTCCAGATTCTCTCTGTCTTCGTGGATAATGTTGTTCTTTTTCCACAAGTGTGGGTTTGCACGCTCCACTAAAAGCTTCACCAACACATCGGTCCAGTACGCTCTATAGGAAAGGAGCCCCAAATCAGATAGTGGTTTCTCCGGAGAACCATTCTTCTTCTCGATCCGCGAAAGCATGTACGAGAATTGGATGAGGATCTTTCCGTAACCCATTTTCTGGTAACAGGGGAGCGTCATGATACACGCCACGTTGTAGCCATCGGCGGACTCCTTTTCTTTGGAGAAATAGCCCACCACGTGATGGCCCTGATCCGACCGCTTAGTCATGATATAGAACAAAAACGGGTCCACATCGTAGTAAAGCGTCTTGTGGTCGAGAAAAAGCTTGGAAAGCAAGCACAAGTTGCGGCACCAGGTGCGTTGTTTGCGGCCGTCGATCTCCCAGAAGCTGACCTTGTCGTCTCTGTATATTTCGTTTCCGGGCGGGTGTTTCATAGAGCACTTTGCCCGGTGCCGTTCAAACTGCTTGCGAGAGGCAAAATAAGCAAGCGTGAAATCACACACATAAATTTCATCTTCTTCGGTGAGTTCAATGGGATAGGGCGAGAAGTACCACGGCTCGATGATGAACTGGCCAAGAATCACCGACGACAAGTTCCGAACCCGCGCCACCTCCGAGTGGTTTTGGATCATGGATCCACTGGTTCGAAGTTTCTTGATTTCATCTTCTCGAGAGACTTCTTCGCCGGGCCGTTTGAGTCCCTGCACATTGAGATTATCGAGGTCCATTTCGTCGGCTGCAGGCGTGGACTCCAGTGTTCCGGGGCTCTGTTTCAGCGGCTGTTTCAGCGGCTGTTTCAGCGTCTTCAGCGGTTGTTTCAGCTTCAGTTTCAGCTTGGTGGGTTTTTTGTCCTCCGTGTTTTCTTGAGGATATGTCAATGTGCGGGTGTAATCGATCCGGTCGCCGGCAATCCACTCGTCCAACCGCTTATTGTAGTCTTCGTAGTGGACGTAGAATCGCTTTTTGCCTTTTTTCATGTGCTCCTGTAAAATCTCCGCCAACCGCTGCTTATCCTCTTTGAACACGTACACTTTGCACCCGGGCACAATGTCTTCCATTGTGAACCCTTGTTTTATATTTTTGGACTCGGCCACATCGATTTGGTCGCCGTTGGCGATGCGGATCGGCGTTTTGGCGTCTAGGACATCGGAAGTCATGTGTGGCGACAGATTTGGGCCTAGATGCGGAGTTGAAAAGCGGAAAAAACGGTGTGGTTTTGAATAACGGTTGAAAAGCGGTTATAATATTCAGCGGAATCAAATTTTAGGCAGAGTGTGTTGTTGTAGACACCGGAGTGTTGTTATAGACGCCGAAGTGTGTTCAGTTAAGATGTTTATGTAACGATGGTTCGCATATGAGGCGGTCCTGCACACAAGCACAGTCCATAAGTGTCCGAGAGAAACAGGTCACAGGCCTTTTTCGCCGCCTTTTTCCGACACCGTTTCGTTTTGAAGAAATTATATTGGATCTCATCACTATGGTGATGAATGGGCTGGGCTCGCCTGTGATCTCCACGCCTGCACAGAAGCGCTGTCCTGCACAAGGCGCAGAGCCACCACCAAGTACGCCACGTTGCACGTGCTGAAGTCCACGATAAACTTAAACAAGCGGAGTCGCAAGGCGTCCACCTCGGCCTCGCGCTCGGCAAGCGGCCCGGTGCTGAGCCGGTTCACCAACGCCGGAAGATCGGATATCAAGTTGCGCTCAAGACATGCTAATATGCACTCCAGCGTGTTCAAATCCCAAATGTTGCCGCCGCCGTTGAGCCCACTCAAGTAGTAGTTGTCCACGCACAAGTAGTTGAAGTGGTGCTGGAGCCGCAGCCGAAGCACGGCCTCCGGATAGAGGGCTTCGGGGACGTACTTCGACTTGAGGCGGAGCGCCCTGCACACAAGGGTCACGTGAGCATACGGCATATTATATGCAGTCTTCATGGCATAGTCCGCCAACGGCATTTCTGTGGCGACGGCGGCAAGGGCATCCGTGTGGCGTTTCGGCCACATGCGAGGGAGAAGCGACGGAAGCACGCACGTGGACGGCGTGATTTCCGGGAATGCGTAGCAGAGAATCGGCGTCATTTCCATGAAAATGGTGAATATCACGGCAAATCCCGGGATTTTGTAGAAGTCGCCCGGAGTTCGCCGGAGCAACTGGTACGTTTCACGCAGAATGGCAAAAAGACCCTGTTTCGTAGAGGAAAGCACGGCCCGCTGGGCGGGTCCTGCATGGTGTATCACGTGATTCTCCTCCACCAGACTATTCACCAGACTATTTCTCTCCACCAAACTATTTCCCTCCACCCAGCTAGTGTAGATCTTTTGTGCCATGGCACCGGTGAGCACGTGGATATTTGGGACTTGTACCGAAACCTCGTGGCCGTTTTTGTCCAAACACCGATCAAGGGCGAGTTCCGAACCAATCAAACGGCGCATTTTCCGGTGGTTTTGCCATACCGCCGACACTCCGTGTTTGTAGAAGCCGAGCAACTGTTTGGCGTAAGCGACAGATTGTTTTGCCTTGACGGAAATCGGCAGCAGCGTTTTGTTTTCGGCTTGAACCTGCAGATATAGAGTGTCTTTGGAGACGATGTCGAGAGGCAACGTGGATGCGCAGTTGACGGAGTTTTGGGGAGTTTTCGCCAGCCAGAGCGCCTGCATAAGCGGCGACCGCCGAGTCTGGGAGAGGAATCCGCTTTTCAGGGTGCCAAATGTGAAGAAGCCCATGTTGTGCAGGACTAAGAACTTGACGCTGTAATATTGCACCCGTACCCCACCAATATGAACCCGTACACCATAAACACCCGTACATCCATCACACCCGTACACCAGGCCGTTCGAGATTCGCGCCGATTACACAAGTACAATATTTTGTTACGCACCAATTCTTTTAATTCTTCACGCACTTATCTTTAATTCTCATACTAATACACCCGTACCCCACAACACCATTCATGCTTTCCCAAAAGTGTATTGCACTGACACATGATCTCAACCGGTGGATCGAACTGGATACACTCATCTCACTCTTGCACTTTATACAGGAGCTCCAGAAGGCCGTGGAAGGCTTGACCAACGATCTGCACGTGTCCGAATCCCCCGTGGTGGCACACGTGCAACGTCTCCTTGATGCTGTGGAGCTGTGCATCGACAATAATCCGGTGGTGAAGGAAAAAGACATTTCCCGCTTTGGCAAAGTGGAAT
Source organism: Metschnikowia kipukae (assembly GCA_002370135.1). Lineage (NCBI taxonomy): Eukaryota > Fungi > Ascomycota > Pichiomycetes > Serinales > Metschnikowiaceae > Metschnikowia > Metschnikowia kipukae. The sequence goes on from NKZJ01000101.1 coordinate 284,663, forward strand.
TCCGGGATTTCTACGATGCCGTGAAAGCCATTTCCGACTTTCCGCCAGATAACGGCTCGGGCCTTGATGCCCTGGAGCTTAAGGAATACTTCCAAGAGTCGTGGGGCAATCGGACACGCCTAGACTACGGCTCGGGCCACGAGTTGAACTTTGTTCTTTTTCTCTATGGGCTCAGCCGCTTGCACCAGTTGCACCCCGAAGACTATGCTGCGGTGGTTCTTCATTTGTTCAACCGGTACATGTCCATCATGAGACGCTTGCAGAAAACATACTGGTTGGAGCCTGCAGGCAGCCACGGCGTGTGGGGTCTTGACGATTACCATTTCTTGCCGTTTTTGTTTGGAGCGGCGCAATTGGCCCGCCATCCGCATTTGAAGCCCAAGCTGATCCACAACCGTGAGTTGGTGGACTCCATGTGGCAGCAGTATATGTACTTGGAGTGCATCCAGTTCATCAACTCGATCAAGTCTGTTCCGGGCGAAGACGGCTCGGCTATGCCGGTGAGTTTGCGCTGGCACTCGCCCATGTTGGACGATATTCTGGCCGCTAAATCCTGGGAGAAGATTTCCGCCGGCATGGTGAAGATGTACCGGGCCGAAGTGCTCAGCAAGCTTCCCATAGTGCAGCACGTGCGCTTTGGCACGTTACTCGAGGCTCCGGACCACATTTCGGATGGCCATGATTCTCTGGATTCGTCCGATTGTGGCCATTCTCATGCAAAGGATACTGTCAATACATGGGGTGACTGTTGTGGGATCAAGGTTCCGAGTGCCATTGCTGCCTCTCAAATGAGCCAGCGGGTTCCCTATGATTGAGCAATTCTTGAACTTCCATTAAGATCAATTTTGCATCAGGATGAAAGACCCATTATTCATCACGAACGTGAGCACTTCACCGTTCTATCCACCAGAAAGGTCATCATGATCATTCATCATATTATCGCCCGGCGTGGCGTGGGAATGAAGACATGCGAATTCATGCTTGATGAGATGATGTATTGAGCCGTTTTGTAGTTTGGCAGTAACTCGTTTGACCAGAGTGTACATTGACTCTTGTCAAAAGACAAACAAGTCTCAACATGAACGTTTATCATTGTAATCCATGACCAATATTTTGATTCATGACCTTGGCCTCATTATCATGACCATGTATATTTTGTAAATCAAAATCATAAATTCTTTTCAACCTTAAGCATGTTCTCTGATGACCGTATCCATTAATTTGATGACCAAACAATTAATCCCATGACCGTATCCATTAATCTCATGACCACATCCCTTAATCTCATGACCATATCCATTTATCTCATGACCATATCCATTAATCTCATGACCAAACAATTAATCATCATTGGCCTTTAACATAACCATAATTTCTCGTCTCTTGAATATGAGACTTTAAATGACCATTGACTTCTTCCAACCCAGCTAATCCCTTCACATCTACTCCGTGTACCCAATGCTGGTGGCAATGAGAACATTCCGAGGAATCTGGCCAGGAAACGGCAACAACAACGACATGCGCTTTTTCGTATCATCCACCTTCGAAACATGTGCATAGCCCAAAACACTGCCGTTGAGCAAGTCACGTGGCGACAATTTGCCGTGGGCCAGAACCGGCACATGCGTGATAGCAATGATGGAGTTTTCCAAGTTGGAGCTGTTGGGGTCGTCAAGCTTGACAAAGTACTTGTCCAACGCATTTTCCTCCTTCTTGTCGTCCAGCTCCGCCGCCTCCTCGGCCGTGTACAGGTCTCCCGCCGGCAAAAACGCCATCTGCAGCGTGTACTCCAGAAACTTGACCGGCTTGTAGATCACATAATTCTGCATATCCACCTCTGTTTTGTACGGCGACAACCGCGTCTTGTAATTGCCGTTGAAATACTCCTTGATGGTATCTTCCTGCGCCTTACGCACAAAAGACTCGTCCACCTCGGCCACGGCGCTGTTTTTGTCCACTTTCACAATGGAAAGAGCGTCTTTCTGGAGCTTATGCAGAAACTTGCGCTTGAGATCCACCGTGAGCCGGTCGTTGCCCGTGACGATGATCGTGTCCACCTCGAAATCAGACACGATGTTTTCAATTACCGTGATGTCTTTCATGGACAATGCAGGCGTGTCGATAATGATTCCGCCCACACGCAAACTGGAGTCCTGCGCCAACCGAGACAACGACGCCACGCCGAGCTGCAGAACCTGGTATTTGTAGAGGTCTGTGTTTTCGGCCATGTCGTAAAAGCCAAAGTTTTTGACCAACGGCTGTTTTGGATTGTGAAACGTGGCGCCGGATGTAGTCGAACCTCCCCATCCATTGACACTTTCTAAATCAAAGGAGTCACTGATTGGCGTGGCCGTAAGTGAGCCAGGCACCGAAAACACGCCCTGTTGCGGGTCCAAGTTGACAAGCAACGGCACACGGTCCATTTTGACGGCGTACAGGGCCAACACTTTGGCAAGCGCCGTTTTTCCGCTCTGCCGACTGCCCAAAATGAGGATTTTGGGCCCGCTTTTTTCCGCCGTGATGGCGGCCTCCTGCCGCTGCACCTCAAGGGCAAAATGTAACTTGGTATACTGGCCCATGGGGCTTTCGTCGGAGGTGTAGTGAGAGATCTGGCTTTGTTCGTTCATGGCGTTCAAATTGTCCTTATTTGCCGCTACTTCGTATTGGATTTTGCAGCCTCCGGCAAGCGGAGCGTACACGGCGTAGTTGCAGCCTGATAAAAGAATGTCGATGTCGTTTGGAAGCTCGGTGCCAAAGATCTCGCCTAGACCTTCCTTGACTCGGAGCTTCATGATGAGCTTGAAAGGGATTTCAAACCGGAATTCGCTGTGGCCGGCAATCTCCACCACCGTGGCGGCTGTGGGCTCGGAGAAATCCACCTCGTTTGCTGTGAAACCGGGAATAGACATTGGTGGATATGTTAATGTGGTGAGCGCTGAGAAGTAGTGGTGCTCACGTGACACGTCACGTGATGTGTCACGTGACTCGATTGGCCCATGGATGCCAGTGTAACTAATTGTTTTACTGTTTTATCGATGCCGCTGTAACTAATGGATTTACTGATTTATTGATGGACGCGGTTTCTATTAGGTCGGGTGTCCGGTTAAAAAGCTGTTTGGTGTACCTTGGCATGGTTCTGGCTGCGACCAGATGCTAGTTAGTGTCGCTGTTAGAGTACCGGTCGCATCTACCAGAAATGTCACCGGCATGTATATAAAGCCTCATTGTGCAATAATAAAGTAGATGATATTAATAACCTTAGGTGATGGGAATCAATATCTCAGGTGATGGTATCGATATCTCAGGTGACGGAAAAAGCCTTAGATGATCAGTGCATCAAATCAGATAGAATGCTTTAATCTCGTTACGGCATCAATGACCTTGGATCGGCATCAATCCTTGGATCGGCATCAATCCTTGGATCGGCATTAATATCCTGAATTGGCAATAACCTAGATTATTAGCTGCTTTCTGTAGATTTGAGATGTTCTGTAGTTCTTAGATCAGTTCTCGGTTTCTCAGATATTGCCAAAATCAAGCTTCTTAGGCTTGTGCTTCTTTTGAGACTCCGAAAGTAGCTCAACTCGACGTTCACCGGTGCGATGGTTGATCAACTCGAGATGCGTATCATAATTGATAGTGGCTTTGGAATTAAACGGATTGGCTCGCAGCTGTTTGCGAGAGGTTTTGTTCGATGTGGCGAGGAACGGGTTTTCCATTTCCTTGGTAATTTCTTCGCCGTCCGAATATTCATCGTCAGAAAACTGTCCCTTGTATGACTTCCCGTGCCATTGTGCTACCTGCGCATCAGTCAAAACCTGTTTTTCCGGAGTACCAGGAAGACCAGCAAAAGTATGCTGATTTTTGGAAGATAAGTCTGGCGTTTTCGGAGCCGCGAGAAGCTCTATCCGGCTCATGTCGGTATCTTCCTCGAAATTCAAGTTTTCATTGAGCTTTGCAAGTTCTGAAAAGTCAAGCGAAATAGGCGCTTTCAAAGAGTTGCTAGCAGCACTTTTCACGGCTTTGCGGCCGCTTCCCACCACCGAATGATTCGGAAGAAGCAACGACGAAATCGAATCTGTGGACGACACGAAGAAATCGTCAAGTTGCAACCGCCTTCTTTTCGTATGCCGAGGTGATTTGGCGGGTGTATATTCAGGAGTCAATTGAAGACGCGGCGATTTGGCCAACGCCTGTGTGTTCTTAGCTTTGGAACCCGGCGCTGTGAATGGAGTTGCTGGTGATCCTTGAGTGTGGTTTGGCGTGTCGAATATGCTTTTTTTGGTTGTTGCTGGCGTTTCAAGTTGTGTAGCTGCCGATTTTGACGCTTTGGGGGTGATAAACGATGCTTTTCGACCCGGATTTTTAGCCCGGGGGGTCTTCAAAGGCGAAGATGAGTCTGGCAAGTTGAAAAGGGGAACATTTCGATTTTCTTGCGTCGTTTTGACGATTGTCGGAGGAGTTGTGGGTGAATGCATTCTGGAGATAATGAGATCAGAGCCTGCTGATAAGGAAAGATTGAAAGAAAAAACGGGCCAGAGTTTTAGATCTAGCTTTGAAGCTCAAAAAGAAGAAATTGTGTTTATTGTAAGTAGAGTGTAAAAACGTAGAAATATTAAGGAGTTGGGTGGCTGGTTACGCGCGTATTGGGACGCGTGGGAGGTACGGATGTACAATTCCATGCCTTAGATAATGTGATTATGTCATTATATGTTAATTGTATGTTTATTTTATGTTATATGAAGAGTAAGCAGATACGTTATTCGAGAATAACTAACTATATTCGAAGTGTGGTATAGAAAAACATGCTTGGCTGGAAATGGTGTTTATGCAAGACAAGCGCGTGTATGCAGGACAATGGAAGATTTCCACGGTATATCCATTATATTAAGGATAGTCATCTAATGTATAGTCATAGTGCAAATCTCTCCAATTTTTTCCTTTAGGGATGGAGATTAAGATTGAATTAATTTGGATTATGACATAGCTTTACTGAATAGACCTCTACATCGGTCAGCTACATTCTGTCTCATGGCCAAATACTCAGCTTCTCTACCAAATTGGCAAAATCCAACTTCTCTTTAAATTCTCTTTCTTTTGATCTCTATCTGATTTACATATTCTTCTTTTAATCTCTATTTGATTTTTCTTCGCCTTAGACTCTCGGATGGGCTACTTAGAGAATTTATGTATCTACTTTCGCTGCACCTGCATGCAGCAACGGCAGGACGCACAGAGATTCGGGCGCTTGTCACCGGGATTTCGTTATTCCGAGGGCAGGGCGGTTCTCAGTGCGCTTTGCATTCCGAGGATTATTCCGAGGGTGGCTTGCATTCGCATTCCGAGGGTGGCTCGCGAGTTCCGGTGTTTCCTCGCGCTTTCATCGCGCACAAAAATTCCCTCCACTCAAAAAAATCCGTAACAACCTACTTCTCCACCAAACCACTGAGTTTCTTCAGACAACACACTCATTTAACCAGTTGTCTAGAACCCCAGTCCTGCACAGAACAGGCATCAATCCAAACACCCATCCATCCCGGCCATTGGGGTGTGCTTTTCCAAATCCCAAAGCCTCCACCACTTTTCAATCTCCGCCACTTTTCAATCTCCACAGACTCATAGATCAACTGTGGCGACGCTGGTATTTCGACAAGGGGTGTCAATATTGATCTTTTATTTAAAATCCTTGTTTTTGCCGTTGTGAAGTAGCGAAGCTGTGCACGAAGTGAGACACATTATCATTCCGATAGTAATCCTTTAAAACAGCCATTTGTGGACATTTGAAAAAACAGACTGTATTTTAGCAGTTATTTTGAAGTTCAGCAGTTATTTTGGAGCTCAGAAGCAGTCATCTTTGTTTCACTGAAACATTCGCTTATTGAGTCATATTTAATTGGAGTATAGGAGTAACTCCACGTGTTTTCAGAGCTATTTTCGAAACATTACCGAAATCGCTCTTTATTTTTCCAAAGTTGATGCCCATTAACAAAATTTCCTTTTTTGAAACCCCTCTCGTTCATTACTGAAATGGGTATGTTGTCTTCTTTTCTTTGTTGCGGCAGTGCCGACGCAAAAGACGATTCCGACGATAAACTCCACAAACAGGCATCCAGGAGAGTGGCGCCGACGTCTAGTAAATCAGTGTCGGCATCTGAAACCAATGCCAGAAAAGCCGCTTCAAAACGCGAGTCGAAACCACAGAGAAACGGTGCTCAAAACGCCGTGAATTCCAAGTCCGTCATTGACGAGGACCATTCAGTCGAAGGCGACACAATAATCAACAATGATGATCACAATGGCTCCGGTTCTGCAGACAAGGACGACGCCAGCTCGGATGTGGTTACTGAGCACGTGAAAATCGACCACGACAAAGTTGTACCAGCCGAGGAGGCCGAGGTCAAAGCGCCTAATGACAGCGAAGCCGTGGCTGCGTCGGAGGCAAGCGACGGCGAAGACTTTGCCATGGACTTGACCAAGATGCAGGACGGCCAATCATTCAATCCCGAAACCGGCTTTTTGTTGGGCCGCAAGGACACCAAGCGGTTTGGCTCGAAAAAGTGCCTTATTCTCGACTTGGACGAGACGCTAGTGCACTCGTCGTTCAAGTACTTGCGCACCGCCGACTTTGTCATTCCTGTGGAAATCGACGACCAGGTGCATCACGTGTATGTGATCAAGCGTCCCGGAGTGGACGAATTCTTGCGGAAAGTGGGCCAGTGGTACGAAGTGGTGGTGTTCACGGCGTCCGTGGCCAAGTATGGTGACCCATTGTTGAACAAGTTGGACATCAGCAAGTCCATCCATTATAGATTGTTCCGGGACCTGTGCTACAACTATCAGGGCAATTTCATCAAAAACTTGTCGCAGATCGGGCGCCCATTGAGCGATTCCATCATCATCGACAACTCGCCTGCATCCTATATTTTCCATCCCCTGCATTCCGTGCCAATCTCCAGTTGGTTTAGCGACACCCACGATAATGAGTTGTTAGACTTGTTGCCTTTGTTGGAGGACCTTTCTAAGCAAAACGTTGACGATGTGAGCTTAGTATTGGACATGTCCATTTAGGCGGGAGCCGTATGTGCATAAGCAGGACTTATGTGGTTTTCCACAAGACAGAAGCCTTAATAGTCTTTGCGTGGGGTCCCGTGGGGTTTCATGCATTGCCACCGCTCTCTGCCTTGGATCTGTTTGTAAGTGATAGATACTTAAGATGCAACTAATATATATAATAAGTACATGTGTGGTGCACGGGTGCGCACTTGCGCGAAGGTCATCACGAAAAAAAGTGGTACTATCATTTACTACCAAACAATAAAGGATTACACTGTTTGTTTTATCACAATTCGAAACAGGCCGAAACAATCCCCGAGATCCGAAACATCCTGAAACAAGGCTGAACATCTCTGAAACAAGGCTGAACATTCCTGATACAAGTCTGAGCATTCCTGAAACAAGTCTGAGCATTCCTGAAACAAGTCTGAAACATCCCCTGATTTATCTAATTCCCCATCATGAAGGTCAAAACCATCAACAGATCGGCAGATACATATGTGCCGGCTAGAAACACACAGGAATCACCAATGCCCCGGAATTTAAACCCGGCACTTCACCCCTTTGAAAGAGCACGTGAATACACCAGAGCATTAACCGCCACAAAACTCGAAAGAATGTTTGCACAGCCATTTATTGCACAACTTGGTGATGGACACAGAGACGGAGTGTACAGCATTCTGAAAAACTTCAAGACCACCAATCAGGTGGCGTCCGGATCCGGCGACGGAGTGATTAAGTACTGGAACCTCACGTCACGTGACGAGGAGCTAAGTTTCCGTGCCCATTCCGGCATGGTGACCGGCCTTGTGGTGACGCCTCGGCGGGGTCTTCTCTCCTGTGGAGATGACAAGACGATCAAGTTGTGGTCGGTCGACAGTGAAAATTTCGGTGAAGAAACCGATGATTTGGATGTGTACAGGAAGGGTGGCAACAAGCAGGGTCTTCTCAAGACGTATGCCGGAGAACATGCCTTCCAGGGCCTTGATCACCATTTTACTGATGACGTGTTTGTTACAGGAGGAGCTTCGGTGCAGTTATGGAACACCGAGAGGGGTAACTACGTAAGTAACCTTTCGTGGGGCGCCGACAACGTCAGCAGTGTGCAGTTCAACAAGACGGAAACCAGCGTTTTGGCCAGTTGTGGCTCCGACAACTCCATTGTTTTGTACGATATCCGGACAAACTCGCCTGTGCAGAAGGTGGTGACCAACTTGCGAGCCAACGCCCTCTCCTGGAATCCCATGGCGGCATTCAACTTTGCCAGTGGCCACGATGACCATAACGCATACCTCTGGGATATGAGAGACTTGTCCAAGTCGCTCACGGTGTACAAGGATCACGTGAGCGCAATCACATCGTTGGACTTTAGCCCCACGGGCCTGGAGTTGGTCACGGGCTCTTACGACAAGACCATCCGCATCTTCCGGACCCGGGAGGGCCGGTCTCGCGAGATTTACCACACGCGGCGCATGCAGCGCGTGTTTTCGGTGGCTTTTACCACGGATAACCGGTACATTCTCAGTGGTTCGGACGATTCCAATATCCGAATGTGGCGGGCCAACGCATCCGATAGGGGAACCGTGAAATCGGCTCGCCAGCAGGCCAAGCTCAACTATGACGCCAAGTTGAAGGAGCGTTATAAGAACATGCCCGAGGTGCGCCGTATTGCCAGACACAGACACCTTCCGCTGGTGGTTAAGAAGGCCGGCGACATTAAGCGGGTGGAGATCCAGAGTTTGAAGAGAAGAGAGGACAATGAGATCCGGCACAGCAAAGAGGGGACGAAGCAGCGTGTTCCAGAGAAGGAGAAACATATTCGGGGCACTGCATTCAAGGAGACATAAATTTAAGATCACCCACTCCTTTTAAGATGCTTGACTGCTGGATAGACTCAGACTCTCAGACTGTGTGGAGACATAAGTGGATAAGTGGCTGACTGCTACGCAATGACTGCTACGTGTGGCTGGGTCTTTTCATGACTTCGTGACTTAAGTCACCCGACTGGTCACACCTCCGTCTCCAGCCATCATTGCAATCATGTGGTCTACTTTCTCCTCCCATATTGTCCAAAAGAACAGGGTATGGTCCAAGGCGCTAATGCCATACATATCAGCATAACAGAAGCTTCTCACGATTGGTCTTTTAAACCTGGACTCTTTCAGTCTCAAGACTGAGGATTTCGAGAATGGCTTTTCAAGGACTGGACTTTCAAGTCGGAATTCTGCATCAGCAGAAAAACAGGATACAGCAGGTGCTAATGCAATTGCAGAAGTCAACAAAATTGCGGTTTAATTGCAGTTGTTAATTGCAGTTGTTTATTACAGTTGTTTAATTCAGTTGTTTAATTGCAGTTGTTCAATTGCAATTATTTTTTACAGTTGTTTCATTACAGTTATTAATGCAGTTGTTCATTACAGTTGTTTCTTGTTACAATTGTTCCAGTTGCAGATATTACAACTGCAACTTCTCAATATTGCGGACTTCCACATGAGAATTTCTTTTTTCTCCCAGATTCTACTCCGCCACACAAACTGCATAGTTTTATTGACGCTAATGGCTTGTCCATGCTATCATTACCAAAATACATGACCCATAACTCTGTCCCGCCATAGTAGAAGGAGCGTGTGCGCACCGAAACCGAAACCGGCTCCAATGAACGGCGCCGGTTTGTCATATTGAAATCCTGCAGATAGACATGCAGATACAGCATGACAGGCTGAGTTTCTAATTACTGGTGTACGGGTGTGCCCTAAGCTTGCCGTGCGTCACGTGAAACACCCCTGAAGCTGCCCCTGTCCACAAAATGCCCCGCACAAAAGTAGTATATAAACGGGCGGGTTTTCCCTTTTTTTTCTGCTCGCTTTTTTCCTTTTTTAGCCATGTTTGCTCTGATTCGCCGCTTTTGTTGATTCTGAGCCTCTCCTTGTGTGCACGTTCGATAGGCCACTGCGCGCGATTCTACTGGAGCCTGAAACATCACATAATCCCGTGCCGCCTGCTCTTTTCCACCACTGCAAATAATTTTCCCGTTTCAAAAAACTCCAGCCACGGGCATCTATTAAGAACTTGTTGGTTTTTGTGTGTGCGTTCTTTTTAGCGGCCAAATTCACCCCTGGCTCTGTTTTTTCGCCTTTTTAGCCCACCGCAAGCCCATTCTACAATCCAAAACAGGGGCCTGCGTCTTTTTCTACAGCAACGGACTTAATACAGCCAAACAAAAGAGTTGCAAACCTTACCAGAGTCATACCCAAAGCTGCCCAAAAAGACAGCTCCAAAAACGGCCATAATCAGCAACAATAGCGGCCAAAACAGCCCATTTCTGGCAAGTTTCCCACACAACAACACTTCTTCAGGCGCAAGCCAGAGTACTCTGCCTCTACTTTTAAGCCGCCGTGTCGAAAACACAAATACATCACAATGCCGGACAGAAACGTGCTCAAGATATTCCTGCACTTTAAACAGGGCCACGGCCACGGCAACGGCCACAGCAACAATCCCAGCAGTCAAGGCAACAGTCCCAGCAGCAATCTGGGCGGTAGTTCCGTGGATCCAACGCTCCGGCCGTCGGTTTCAAACCTGTCACATAACGGCGCTCGCAAATTTTTGGGTTTCCAAATCGGGAAACACGATTCGGGCGAGTCTCTTTCGTCTCCTGTGCTAACCAACTCGTCCGACCACCGGGACGCCACAGGAACGCCTCCTGTGCAGCCGCCCGCCAACTCTGTGCACTCTCCAGGTCTCTTATCTCAGCATTTGTCCCAGCAACACGCACAAAGATTGACCAGCGCCGAAGAGGCGCCTCCGGTGAACAAATCCAACAGCATGGTGGAAATCAAGCGGCTTTTCAAGCCGTCTCGAAAGTTGTCAAAGGGCCAGCAGCAACCGAATTCGGCCAATGTCCACCAGTCCACTCACAGCCCCAGCCAATCAATACACTCTCAGCATCCGTCCGCTGCTCCCAGCAGGGACCAGCTGGCCACATCGTTGGTGGCACTCATCCACAACACTTCGTCGCAGTTGCTACATCAGCAGCAAAACAAGCGCAAAGAGCCGTCTTTACATGAGCCTTTTACGCAGGACGAGTCGCCGTTGGTCAAAAAGTACGGAAAGGTGAAGAAGGAATTGGGTTCCGGTGCCGGCGGCTCTGTGAGGCTTATAATGCGGCCACTGGATTCCAAAACATTCGCTGTCAAGGAGTTTCGGCCTCGCAGAAACACCGAGTCCTTCAAAGACTACACTCGGAAGTGTACGGCGGAGTATTGCATAGGCTCTACACTCAAGCATCCCAATATCATCAAAACCATCGATATCATTCATGAAAATAACCGCTACTACGAGGTAATGGAGTATGCGCCCATTGATTTTTTTGCCGTGGTGATGAGCGGCAGCATGTCTCGAAACGAAATCAACTGCTGTCTCAAGCAGATTCTCGAAGGTGTCAGCTACTTGCACTCGTTGGGCTTGGCCCACCGTGACTTGAAGCTAGATAACTGTGTGTTGACCACCGACGGTATTCTAAAGATTATTGATTTTGGAAGCGCTGTGGTGTTCAAGTATCCCTACGACCAGTACGGCAGCAAGCTGGATATTCACTACTGCCACGGCATAGTGGGTTCAGACCCGTACTTGGCGCCGGAGGTTCTCAGCAACCTGAACTCATACAACCCCCAGCCTGTGGATTTATGGTCCATTGCTATAATATACTGTTGTATGACGTTGAAGCGATTTCCTTGGAAGATCCCAAATCCTGAGAAAGACAACAGCTACAAGTTGTACGCCATGGATGACGATAATTACCATGACTATTATCTTTCTAACGAGTGCCACAAGCTTTTGTTGAGACACCGGCACCTCAAGAATATGATGGCGCGGCTGAACAAGAAGAGGAAGCTTTTGAAGCTCAAAGAGAGTGAAAGTGGAGACGAAGAAACAGGCATTTCCAAGTCTCCAGATGTCGATGCGAAAGACGCGATGCAAGAGGACGGCAAGGCGCAGGAGAAGGATACCGACGAGCTCGTTGATGAAAAGCTCCGAGGCCTCGAAAATGTGGAGTTGTTGGAGCCTGAACAAACGGAAGAAATCTTGCTGGAGCTCAAGAATATTGACATGCAGTTGGAGGAGTACGAAAACGTCAAAGCCGCCAACAAGGCCAAATTCCTTGAGGCCAAGCAGTCACAAGAAGCAACCGATAATGCCGAGGCCGAAGAGACTAGAGAGTCGGTCAGACGCAGCAAGTCCCACAAACAAATTCACGGGCCGTACCGACTCATGCGTCTTTTACCCCATGTTTCAAGACCAATCATTCACAAGATGCTCAAGATCGATCTGCATAAGCGGGCCACCATCGAGGAGATTATGAGCGATGAGTGGATTCAAAGCATCAAGTGCTGCACGTTGAAGCAGGCACAGAATGGCGGCGACGTGAATATCGAGGATGCAGAGTATGTGACTTTTGAGAAGGGCGATCCGGACCACGAGCACACGATAGTGCTTGACGAAGAGCCAGCAAAGAAGGCCGATGAATAGAGCCAGATTGAGGAAGCAAGAAGATGCTGAATCACTTACCCTGATGGTGGAATCACAAGTCGTTATCGAATTACAAGTCGATGATTGAGTCAAGCTTGAAAATCGGTCCAAGCTTGATAATTTGATGATCAGAAATTCAAGCTCGATGACCAGATTCAAGTCAATGACCAGATTCAAGTCAATGACCAGATTCAAGTTCATCAATCGATAGCATGACTCGAGTGGCCGATTTCAGGCGGCCCATATTTATGGTGTACGGGTGCATGGCCCGCGTATGGCGAGCCGCAACCAGCACCCTTAGTTAGCATTCGTACTGCAAGTCCAACGCCTACAACAACGTAGCGTCCACAGCACAGCCCTAAGCAGTCAAGAACAATGTCGCAAGCGTTCAATGGAGCAAGACTCAAAACAACGCTCAAAATGGCAATCTCCAAGCTCAAATTTCTTCAGGAAAAGAAACTAGCCCTAGGAAAGCAGCAACGGCGGCAATTGGCCGATCTCTTGGCAATAGGCAAAGAAACAAGCGCCACCATCCGGGTGGAAAACATCATCAGAGAGGATATTTATGTCGAATTGCTCGAATACTTGGAACTCTATTGTGAACTACTTTTGGCTCGAATCTCCATCATTTTGGATGTTCTGCGTACTGAAGTGGACCAGGGTTTAAAAGAAGCCGTGGCGCTGGTGATTTACAGCCATCCTCATATAGAAGTCAAGGAAGTGACGTCTTTAGGGGAAATGTTGAAATTGCGTTATGGCGCTGAATTTACACGGCGAGTTTTGGAGGCGGAAGAAGGCGTTTCGCCGAAAGTGGTGAAACGGTGTGATATCGAACCGCCGTCTGCTGAATTGGTGGTGTTGTACTTGACTGAAATAGCACGTGCCTACGAAGTGCCGTACTCAAAAATGGAAGTTTTGGAAAAACAGGAGCAAAAGTCTGACGACGATGAAAAGGGTGATAGTGATGGCGGAGAGGGTGGGATTGGGGAACCTGTTGCTGTTGCGGAAACTGTTGCTGCACCTAAGGAATTGAGTGAATTTGATAAGTTGAAAGAGAGATTTGCGGCTTTGAAACGGTGATTCAGAGGTTTCAGAAGTTTCAGAGGTTTCAGAAGTTTCAGAGGTTTCAGAGGTTTCAGAGGTTTCAGAGTTGATACAGAGGTTTCAAAGTTGATACAGATTTCAAAGTTGATACAGGTTTTAAAGTTGATACAGGTTTCAAAGTTGATGCAGAGGGTTCAAGAATTGTTTCAAAGATTGTTTCAGATGTTTGTTCAAGGTGTTTCAGATGTTTGTACAAAGATGTTTCAGATGTTAAAGGTGTCTTAAAGTTTCATTTGCTTCACGCCACTTCGTCCAATCCTCCGAATACTCTACGAAGATCTGCACGTGACCGGCCCGCCATACAGGATTACAACACACATGCTCAGCTTGTGGTCCTGCAGACAACCCCAGTCGCACATCCAAAACATCAAACTCCACCAAATCCCATCTCTACAATCACCATTCCCCCCACTCCCCACTCCTCTGTTTAGCGAGTCCTGACATGAGCATTTTGACGTCCCGTCAGACACAAGAGCTAAACGCGGCGCTCATACAGTACCTTGCGCCCAAGCTCGCGGCCGCAAACGATGATTCCACGCTTTCAGTGCTTTCTCTGCTCTTACTGGTATCCCCAGATGTTGCTGCGCCTGCGCCCAATTATCTAGAGAAAAAATGGTCCACGGTGCTTCGTTTGCAAAAAAAGATTCTTGACTTGCAAAATGAGGTCAACAGCTACAAGGCCTTGGTGGAGCTGGCAAATCAGAATGGGAACTCAACCGTGGTGGCCCGCAACAAGCTTGATTGGCTTCCTAGCTCTCCCAACAAAGTTTTCCCGACGAAAACGGTGCAAATTGTCAATTCCGTGGCCGTACATCCCAAACTTCCCATTTTGGTGGCTGGCTGCTCCGATGGTTCCATGGTGGCCTGGAGCATTGCTGCCGAGGATCCTCTGATTCCAGAAAAGCAATGGCTGGCGCACACTCGGGCCGTGCACAAAATCCGCTGGTCTCCAGGCATGATAGATATTGGTTCAGAAAACCCGGAATATCTCCTAGCGTCGTGTTCTTCCGATTTGTCCATCAAAATCTGGGCGGGCGACTCTCTAAAGCAAATCCGCACGTTGACTGGCCATGAACACACCGTATCGGGCGTGGCATTTTCGGTGCACAACCCCAATTTGCTTTACTCGGTGTCTCGGGACAAATCAGTCAAGATCTGGGATCTTCTTAATGGATACTGCATCAAAACGTTTGTGGGCCACTCGGATTGGGTCAGGGACCTCGACGTGATCAGCATAAACAGCTCTTTGGCGCTTAATGTTCTTCGAAGGTCTGAAATCACGTCACTAGAATTGGGCGACTTCGTTCTCACGTGCTCCAGCGACCAGTCCATCCGTTTATCCCACCACTCGGGAACCGGTCTAGCCATGCTTCTAGGGCACGACCATGTGATTGAAACCGTGAAATTCGTGCCTATGCTTGCAAACCAATATTTGGACAAATACATCCTACTGCATCCAGAACGTTTTCCATACCTCACCAGTGCCATTGTTGAGAATAAGGTGTATCAGGAAGTGCTAGGGTTCAAATATTGCATTTCTGCTGGAAGAGACAATCTAATTAAGGTCTGGCTTCTACCTCCTCCTACGCTACACCCACATCGGCCTCCCATGCCTGCACTACAAAACCAGCTGCAAGGCTGGCATGTGTTTGATCTTTTGGGCCATCAACTGTGGGTGAAAAGCTTGGATTTTCACCCCAGTGGGCGGTATCTTTTCTCGGGTTCCGATGATAAGACCATAAGAGTGTGGGATATTGCTTCGTTACCCGAAAAGGGCTCCATTTCCTGCATCAAGACCCTTTCTGGGCACGACGGTTTTGTGAATAGTGTCCATTTTGCGGGTTTCGAGGTAAAGGTGGACAGCAAGCCTTCAGGTGACTCTCACGATCCGCTGAAACTAGTTGAAGCGTCCATGCGATGTCTTTTTGCGAGTGCAGGCACCGACAATACTGTTAAGACATGGGGCTAAGGCATATGTGGAATCAATGATGAGAATTCAAGTGAATTTTTACGGAAAGTTGCAACTTAGAGCAGCGCTCGATTAAGTATTTCGGCGGCTGCAATATAATCTGGGAATTATGGGAATGCTTGAGCTATGTACAGACTAGTTGTACTTTTCCAAACTATTCAAAATGATGTTACGACACTTGGAATCGTGGCTGTCAAGTGCTGCATATAGGAAGACCTACAAGACAGTTGCATTCTGAGAGGAAACCGACACCTTTAGAGCGTTCTGTAAAAAGCAGAACGGGGATCCTGGTCAATCAGTGATGCGGCTTTACATTAAGGATGGGTCAAGCTTTTACATTAAGATTGAGTCAAGGTGGTATTGGGACTATTCTAGAGTCCAAAAATAAGTCTACTTTGAGGTTTCAATCAAGTGCGGAGCCCTTTGCGCCCATTCTGTCCACGAACCATCGTAGACACGAATAGGAATGGAAGTGGTGACTTTCTCAATTGCCAACTTAAGAATAACGGCGGTGACACCCGTGCCACACAGCACAATGATCCCCTTATTGTCTAAAGGAGCGGACAAATCAATCCCAAAGTCCCTCTTGAAAACATCCGAAATCTCCTCTTTTGACTTGTAGTTTCCGTTTTCCGAAAGCAACTTGGAGAATGGAAGCGAAAGAGATCCTGGCACGTGTCCTGCAGGCAAGCCGGGCCGAGGTTCTGCTTCTTTGCCCGAGAACCGCCCTTGTGAACGGGCGTCGAACATAGTGTACTTCGAAGTCAACTCACCTGACACGACGAGATCTCTGAGTTCGTCGTACTCAATCACTTCCCGCCGATAATTGTCGAAAAAATCGTCCTTGGAAATGCCGTCGTACTGCACACAGTCCCGGCCCACCGGCGGCTCGGAATCAACCTCTCCGCCAAACTGCCGCTTGAAGTCGGCATAATGGTCTACCAAATAGACGTCCTTGTGGCCGTATAAGGCAAATGTCCAAGCGGCCCGCGGGCCCGAGAAAATGCCCGATCGGTCGTACACCAATACTGTGTCCGACTTTTTGATCCCTAATCCGGAAACTGACTCATTGAATGTTCTTTGAGCGGGGAGCATGTGTGGGTATTTACTCGGTGAAAGACAAACTTTGTCCAAGTCAAAAAAAACAGAAGATTTTATGCGGTTTTGTTGAAACTGTTCTTTTGCGTTGTTGGGGTTGTTTGGCATGTACCACGTGCTATCCACGGGAACCACGGATGCTGGGCTAGCCAAGATTTTGGAAGCGGTGCTGGCTGAAATAACTCTTACCGACATTGGATGACGAGCGGGTGAGAGGTGAAACGTTGGTGGAACTCTGGTGAAACTTCAAAGAAACAAAGAAACAAAGTGAAATAAAGAAACAAAGTGAAACCTGGGATTGTTAACAAAAAGCGGAAATCTCAGAAACTTATTCAAGCTAACCAATTCTACCCAAACAGAATAAATAAATTGCAATTGTCAATCAGTGCCCACCAGCGAGTGGATATGCGCACCTTGAGCCCAGCCTGTGTGCAGTACACTCGGCACGTGATGCTGATCATATGCACATCCGAACGTTTTATATACTAGTGATGTACATCATTTTCCACCAACGGCAGCACTATATAAGTAGTATTTTCCTGCAGATTAGCCCGTCTAAGTCGTCTTCTCCGTTACAGCAGCACCGGCATCTCCCACAAATCCTGGCTCCGCCTGCATAAACTCCCGTAATGCCATAGTGGCATAACTGCTGACGCCCAATTGCATACGCAAAATCACCGCCGTCTTCTGAGCGTCTTGTGGCGGAGGAATCACTCTAGCAGCGAAATCCCGGGGAAAGGCGTTTTTCTCAGAGTCAGTCAAAATAGGCTTTTCCTGCACATACGCGTGGTGCTGTTCAAGCATCTCGAGATCCGTGTAAAGAATGCTATCGGTATCGTCCTTATACTTTGTGATTTCGTAGGACACGTCACGTGCACGGGCCAATAACTTGCGATAGGAGCCCGCTAAGGAAAATTCCTTGATTTTGCGGCCCATTTTGTGGGGGTCAAGCTGGTCCTTTTGCATAGCCGACTCGTAGACCTGCATCAAGTGCAGGTTGGTAGGGTACTGCACGTCACAGCCGGGAGACGGAAGCACCACGTCGTAGATGGAGTATTTTTTCGTCTCAATATCGTGCGCCGTAAGTGCGTGTACTTTATCTGCACCTGTCTGCGCGGTGTCCTCGGCGAACTCCTCGCCGTCCACCATCTCGGCCGGCGCCACCGGCGCCATCACCAAGTCGCCCTCCTGCACCTCAAGCCCAAAGAGCTCCACCCGCTTCGACGCCACCAAGTTCCAGATGTAAGACTGGTACGCGTGCACGTAGATAAGCCGTAAATTGCGTGGGATGTTAAGAATCGCCCGGAAGTACATGTCCGTCGTGTAATTGGCGGTTTTGTTCTTCGCCAACAGCGACAACACCGCATGTTCGGCCGAGCAGCGGCGGGGCATTTGCTTGAGTGCTTCGGCGGCGTCGCCGGTGCTGGCCCAAACGCGTCGTGCGCCTACCGAATCTGGAACCACCCGCTCCTGTTCCGCCAAAATGAGGTCAACGGCACCCTTCCAGTCCTCCCGAAGAAGGAAAATGCCAAGCACGTGCGTGGAAACGGAAAACGTGCCGAACCGTTGGAGTCCGTAGTAGTTGATGAAGCCGTTGTGCAGGAGCGACGCAAAAGACCTGTGCACCACGGCGGCTAGGTCGTCGTCTGTGCCTGCTACTCGGACGTCTCGGATGGCAATCACAAACTCATTGCCCGAAAGATCGCCGAGATCCAAGCCCCGGTCGCTATATGCAAACCCGCCGAGAACCGTGCCCTTCAATGCCTTGTTTAACGACGTGACACGTGCCACCTTGGCTTTGTGGATGCTAAACCGCTGGCACGTGACTCCCCGCCGGTCTTTGGTGCCGGAGTATTTCACGCTTTTGTTGGGAATCCGCATGAACTTGGTGATGGTGTTGGCCACCTCCATGGTCTCTCTGTTTTCTTTGTAAACGGTGAAGTGTAAGTAGTTTTTGAAAGGGCCCAAGCCGTAGTTGACCACACCCTGGTCGTCCACGTGATTGACGTGGTTGTTTTTGCGGCTGCTTTTGGCGTTGCTGATGCCAATCTTGAATGTGTGTTGCTCGGAGGTACTGGTGTCTAGTTTCCCGTCAAACGCCTGGCGGAAAAGCTGGTGTAACTGGGTCCGGGCGGCTTTGTCGGCGAATTTGGTGTCCGTTTCCATGTTGCCTCCGTGCACCATGAGTTTTTCGATTTCGCTGATTTCGTGTTCGGACAAATGTTCCTGGAGTTTAAGACGGAACTGAGGTGCCACCACAAACGGAGCCTCGGCATTGTTTTTGTTGTCGGAGTCGTCTTTACTATCTTCTGCAATTTCTTTCACTTCATTTTCTTTCACTTCATTTTCTTTCACTTCATTTTCTTTCACTTCTGCACTTTGTTTCCCCTCTGCATTTTGTTTCCCCTCATTTTCTCTATCAATGGCTCTGGATTTCCGCTCTTCATTCCGTTTTTCCTGTCTCTTTTCCTTCAGAGATGCACCAACATCAACTCCTCGGTCAAGTAAATGTACCACCAGTCCCTCTTGATCAATCTCAAAAACCTGAAAGTCGGAATATCTCAGTTTGATGGCTCCATAGAATCCACCGCTAGATTTGTTGATATACTGGGTGATGCCCACATCTGGTTCTTGCACGACTTTGGCTGGTTGCTGCACATCGGCCTTTTTGGCGGCGCTGTCAGAGACGATTTCTCCTGTTCGCTTCAAAACACCTGACATTACTTTTGGAAATTGCACTAATCTTTTGCTAAACACGGAGTATCTTAATAGTCACGATGACATGTAGTAGGTGATTTCGCGATGCTGATGTATCTTGCGACTGCAGACAAGGCACCACACCCGTACCTCCGATTATGGGTCCTGTTTGAAACCGCCATTTCCCACCATGAAGGTCTACAAAGATAGTGTACTTAGATAAAGAGGATGCCTCATAAAATGCTCCGTGCTCTTTGAGGCTTCAACTTTCTTACATAGCAGATTATAGTGGTTGGTCCTATATGCAGGATATTGGAGGTTTCAGAAGAAGTGAATTTGTTACTCTTGTTAATTTCCAAAGTGGAGCAGAATTTTCAGCTGATAAGACGGCATTGAGACCTGGTAATTGAATAAGACACGAGCTTGCGACAATTTCTGGCAACTGAGATAATTGGTTTTAGCATGTCAACTATCCAATCTGTCAATTGTAGCTTCTAATACTCTGTTGCCCCATCAGATATGTAAATGCCAGCTTTTCACTTCAACAGAAATTGCCTTTATGGCCAAGTTGGTAAGGCACCTCACTAGTAATGAGGAGATCGTCAGTTCGAATCTGGCTGAAGGCATTTATTTTTGCCCGCCTATCTTTTTTCTGCGTAACAGCGCTTCACTTCAATAGCAAATTGGATTTTCCTTTCGAGGTTTCTGAAAGATAAAAACATTCTGGCAAACTTCAACAGTGTTTCTCCGCTACCATTGTGCAGTTGTGTGCAGTCCGCAGTTTTAGAGGATCTCGCTTAAGCACGATTTTCAATTAAAAAATGTTTACTCAAAACGCACTTTTGTGCTTGTGCAGGCCAAAAATAGATACACGGCTCATTGGAGTCTAAATGTAATATCGGAATGGCCGTATTGAAACAAATGGAAGGAGGAAACCCGAGTGATTTCATGCCCGT
Organism: Metschnikowia kipukae; assembly: GCA_002370135.1. Taxonomy (NCBI): domain Eukaryota; kingdom Fungi; phylum Ascomycota; class Pichiomycetes; order Serinales; family Metschnikowiaceae; genus Metschnikowia; species Metschnikowia kipukae. The sequence goes on from NKZJ01000101.1 coordinate 305,069, forward strand.
GACACCGTAGAACTAATAATCAATCATCTAAAATACATAAGCCAGGTCCTTTACGAAACAATTAAAAGTCAGGCCATCTCGAGGCTCTTTTCTTACCAATTTTGTGGTCGGGCTCTGGGTCCATTCTGCAGTCGCTCGGTTGCATTTGCACCCACAGGTTTGCACCCAAAGCAAAATATAAAAGAATCTCAAAGCCTCAGTTGGATCCATCCCACACGTTTTTATCGATACTTTAAGTAACCACTTACTTACGAGACTCAAACGAAAGCGTTCAGTACCAAATAAGCAATCAATCAGACTTCAGCAAGACTCAGCAAGACATCAGACCCAGCAAGACCAAAACACCAAAAGCTTTTTGTGACTTCACTTTCGTCATTGAAACCTCAGGTAAGATTCATTTCAAATGGGCTTGGCTTATACGCCTTTACCCTCAGTGGAAACTTTACAGGCTTCCAAGATGAAAGCAGGCAGAAGAGTGCATTTCCAGGAGTCTGTAACCACTAAGGTGTTTACAAATGGTCCCCCTTCTATTTTAACTTGTGACACTCTTGATGCTGAAGCCAAGCAAAATGTGGAGAGTCAAACCCCACTTCAGCGGAATATCCAAGATGCAGATTTATACACTCAGCCTCTCAGAATTGGACGCCGCTTACATCCATCTCAGTTACCAGAACGGCCTAAGACACCACCAAAGCATTCGACAATTTTTGGACTTATCAGGGAAAAACTCGGCAAAGAAAAGGTTTACGTTCTTCAGTGCCCACAATCTGTACATGACGCATTCCAACAAGAGGTGAAGACGTTTCACAATTTGGTCCGGCATGAACGATGCATTCGCCTGCGCAAGGCTCTGTATGAATGTTGTATAGAGGAAAACTGTCCTGCTTTGGTTTACAATGGCCATTACTATCGGGTGAGACGGAAATCGCCCCGGAGGCGTTCTCAAGAAAGAGCTGTTGAAGATTTTGCCATCCGCATGAAAGTCAAATATGAGCTGTTTCGTGACCGCCTTATTCACAAATTGGAGTTGAAGTTGGACTCCATGGAACGCTCGTGCCAGCATCCAAATCCCAATACAAACAGCGCTTACACTAAGCAATTTCCTGTTCCACGCAGCCACTATGGAGATAAACCGCAACCGCACTTAATTTTTGAATACCAGCGTCGTGAATACCGCGAGGAAATGGCAAAGTACGAAGAAGCAGAGAGATTGGCTGGGAAGCAAGCAAGACATGGTGAAATTCAGAGACTGGCTTCACAAGCACAAACAAACTCTCGAGCAGAAAGCCAGAAGAGTGTTCAAAGACTGCAACTTCATGCACCCCGTGAGCGCGCGCTGCACGCACCGCAGCTGCATCTGCAAGAAACGCAGTCCCTGCAGCCACCGTGCTCCCAAAGACGTCAAAATGGCCCAGCGACTTCTGAAAATGCCTTGAGCACGCATTACGTGACGCTTGCCCCTCCCAGTGCTCTGCAAGTGATGATTCTGCAAATGAGCCCAATTCAGCAAAGAACAGTGCAGGCATACTTGCAAAGACGGTCAGAGGAACCTGAATTTGCAGACGCTGATTTTGTGGAGCCTTATGATCTTGACTCTATTCTTGGAAGTGATCTGGACACCGTGTGCGAGGACGAACGCTAGTTGTGGATCTTAAATACTAGCTGAAAGCTATAAACCCAAAAAAGAAAATCAAAAAACCAAAAAAAAAAGAAAATCAAAAACCAAAAAAAAGAATACCATACCATAATGATTGCAGCCTGCTTGATCTGGTTCTAGTGGTGAAATTTAGGTGACCTTCGGGATTGTGAGAGTGCTAGTGAACCCTTAGAGGTGGGATTGCAGCATTGATAATGAACCCTTGGTAGCCTAGATATATTCGAATGACAATCACCCATGAAGCCAACAGATCTGGAAATAATACTAACTCTAGGAGACCTCCGGGATTGTGAAAATGCTAGTGAACCCTTAGAAGTGGGATTACAGCATTAGTAATGAACCCCTGGAAATCTGGGATTAGAGAATTTCTGACAGGACGCCACGGTAGAGTAAATATCCATAGCTTAAATATATGTTGTTTTGTAAAGCACTAATGTAGTCTCCATCCAGGTCTTGAAGCACAAGATTTGTATAAACTAAAAGCGTTTATGGGAGCTCAAATTTCCAAACCTTTGCGTTTCCAAAGCTCACTTTCGAGCCAAACAGTCTCACATATTCAAACACAATAGATAGACCAGGACCAGAGGAATAAAGACCCGTACATCCTGTAACACACCCGTACACCAGTGCGTATAGCCGGCCGTGTGTTGGGTGCAAAAAACATCATCACTGCTACCATTTGCTATGTTCACCCGTGCAATACCACACCAAGAGTGGCAGCACCGACTTGCAAGAGAAGACGACCAGCCACTCGAGCTCTCTGTGCAGGATTCGGGTTTTGGCAGCGTCGCTAGAAAACGCACCATGGTCCGCAAGTTCCTTTGTGACCAAATGCTTCGAGTTCGGGAAAAAGCCGCTCAACCAGGCGAACCACAGTTCTCAGCCGACAAGTACTTGACCCTTGACGGCTCGTGTCGTGTTGAGCGGCTTTTCAAGTCATTGTCAGTCAAGCTGATTCGCTCGTTAAATCTGGTTTTGACTGTTCCATTTGAAGACCCCGGAACCCGGTTCAAAAGGCCGTCGGCACCACGGATATTGGCCATCGAAGGCATGTCACGATACACCAGTCCAGCGGCGCTCGTGGCGGCCATTTCGGGAGGGGCGTTGGAGAAAGTGGTTTTTCACCGGGAAAAACGGCCTGTTTTCGAGGCCCACTTTCTTTCGCCCGAGGCCGCCGCCAGATTTATGAAAAGCAGCCGCTACGCTGACTTTGGCATCCACGGAAGGCACCTCCGAGTGTCGTGGGCAGCCCACCGCAAAACATGTGTGCCTGTTCCTCCGTACATCCGGGAGGAAATCGACAATTACGGGGCTTCACGAGTCATTGTACTCAGCAAGCCGATTTGGGGCAAGCGCAAGGACCCGGGGCCGAAGAAACGGTACCCGGTGGCGGAACTCAATTTCTCACGTGACTTCAATTTGGAGACTTTGAAGTGGGACTTTGTGCAGTTTGGCGGCATTGTTGAGGTGTGCCCCGTGATTTCCAGCAAGTTGAGCGTCAGCATACAATTTTCCGACATTCGGAGCGCCATTTTGGCAATCAACACGCTCCGTCAGAAATCGCTGCTTCTTTCCTTCAAGTACAAGGACTGGAATCACAAGTACGACCGAGATGTGACCAATCGCCCGTGCATGGTGAGATGACACCTCTAATGTGCGCGCATGGTGAGATGACACCTCTCCATGTACGCGCATGTAAGTGGCGCATAGCCGAATGCTGGGTTGACGCAGGGGCCCAATGGCAGGGCGCTGCGCCTGGGTTCATTTGGCTCGGGGACCGCTTCGTATTTGCATATTAAGACTGTTGATGTCAGAGTAAATTGTGACGGTGAGAGGGCGCACGTGATGCCCGGTCACGTGCGCAGCGATCCGCGTACACAACACTAGTCTCCGTGTTTATCCTCACTATACGTCTATTTTGGGAAAAGCTTCACTCTGCTGTCAACTGCTTATTTGGGTTCAAGCAGTCTGCCCTATACACTCTTTATAACTAATTCGATTAGCTTTGCCTTGAAATCTACCTGGAGGAACATACCTGATCGTCGTCCAACAAGCGTTATAAAGTTGACCAAATCACTCACATTTGAGCTGCCAATCTACTAAGAATCAAGATATATACACGGATTACAATTTAAATCACTAACAATCCGAGTCTCTTTGTCAGGGTTTATTTCACTCATTCAAACACACAAAATATCAACAGACTCAAACTTAGTCAGACTCAAACTCAATCACTCAAAGCACCTTTCACACTGAAACACAACTGATGCGTTCTAGCTCCTCCCTTCCGTCATCCAGTGGCCGGTCCACCCCTTCAACTCGCAGCAGCCTTACGGATTTGAAAAGACCTGGTTCTTCTCGAGGATTTCGACCTCAATCTCCTAAATTCGTGCGTTCTAGGCCTGGCTCCAGCATGGGAAGTCGCCCATCCACTCCCTCGTTCCGCCCCGAACCCTATACGGGCACGATAAGTGTCAGCATCCGGCCAAATCCTTTACTCGACGGAAGTCTGAGCTGGTTCATTGACGAATTCTCCAATCTGATTACTAATGTGGCCGACAGCTCTTCGTACTCTTTTGACAATGTGTTTCCTGCTTCGTGCAACGTCACAAATACCCATGTGTATGACAAGGCATGTGCACATTTGGTGGAGAACTTTTTGAATGAGGCTTATAACTGTACTCTTTTTGCATACGGAATGACCGGGTCAGGAAAGACGTATTCCATGCGTGGAGACGATGACGACCCCGGGTTTGTTCGCTTGGCAATCGATGACATCTACAAAAAGATTGACGCCGGCAAAGGCTCAAAATCGTACGCTTTGAGCATGACATATTTGGAGATTTACAACGAAAAGATTATCGATCTTTTGACCAACGGCCAGCATCCTGAGTTGAAAATCCGCGATGATTCGGAGTATGGCACGAAAATAGTGGGGATCAACACCGTCAAGGTGCAGTCCAAAGATCACATGTTGCTGCTCATCAAAGCCGGTGATATCAAGCGAAAAACCAGTGCCACCGATTTCAATTCCCGCTCCTCGAGATCTCACGCTATAATGCAGATCCGCTTGCACACTATCGACTTGATCAAGTCGGCCGAATCCCACTGCACGCTTTCTCTATGTGACTTAGCAGGTTCTGAGCGGGCCACATCCAGCGCAGAGCGCCGAAAAGAAGGCGCTTTCATCAACAAGTCGCTTTTGGCGCTCTCCACGGTGATTAATAAGCTTTCGCTCATCTCCACCTCCAACGCGGGGAATCCTGAGCATATCCCCTATCGTGATCTGAAGTTGACACGACTTCTCCAGCCGGCGCTTTCTGGATCGCTGTTGATTCTGATTTTGTGTACCGTTCATTTGGGTGCCAAGCTGCCGGCTCTCGATCTGCAAGTTGCCACAGAAACCTCCAATACCCTACGATTTGCTGCCCGTGCCAAGGATATAGTGATATCGGTGAAGACCAATGAGCGCACTGTGGTGGGCGGAGATCCCCAGAGACTTATCAACGAACTTCGGCAGACCATTGAAGACCAAAATAATGAAATCCAAACTCTCAAGAATTCTCCGGGTGTTTACATGCAGCCCAATGCGTCGCCAGGTAATGCACTCGCTGAGCTTCAGGCGGAAGTGCATGTCCAAAATGAAAAGATAGCCCACTTGAACCGGTTGAACGATTTGCAAAGGACCGAGACAGTTCTTCTTAGAAACGACGCACTTAATGATATTTTGGGGCTCGATGTTGAAGACGGCTCGCCGAAAAGAATGATGGCTAGTCTAGAGGAGTTCTACAGCCGAGTTAACTATGAGATGCAAGAGCACAAGTCATACATTGCCATTCTCGAAAAGCAGCTCAAGGCAGCACAGCAAAGCCAGCGGCCTCAGAATTTCAAGAGCTTATCCAACCGGCATTTGGAAGATTTGGTGAAGGACCAGGAGGAAGAGATCTGGCAGTTGAAGGAGACTATAAAGGATAAGGACCACGTGATCCACAGCCTCACGAAAACGTCGAAACTCCGCCGCTTGGTGGACTCCAACTCTGCTCTGTTTCTGAAGCAATCGGAGAAAGAAAACCATTTTTCGCTGCGTGGCTTCAATTTGAGTACTAACTCGAGCCCTACCAAGCCCACGCAAGTTTGACGAATTAATGATGGTAAAAGTTGCTCTTACAAGCCCACTCTAGCTCGAGGAGGTTACCCATAATTACAAGAGGTTGTTCTATCTTACATTTGCTATACGACTAATACCCAAGTTTCCGTCTGGCCGAGAAACTACTCACACCCAAGAGTTTGTAGGCCGCTCCTGTCCACTCTGTAGCTTGGCACGCTTGTTCAGCGGCCGCAGAGGACTGCTCTTTGAGTCGTCGTGTTGACGTCTTCGCTGGCGCAACAGAGAATTGAAGTTTCCACCAAATCCACTGGTGACTGCATTATACGCCAGGCTCGCAGGCACATCGGAAAGCTCTGTGGGCCGAAGTTTGATGTCATTGGCATCAAGTTTAAGCGGGGAAACAAAATGATCCGAACCCTCCATCCTCTCGCCGCCGTTGAAAAGACCCGTGGGATCGTCTATATGCAAAATAAAGCTCATCAGCTGGTGGATTTCCTCGTCCACAAGAAGCTCCACGCGGTCTTTGTCAAACAACTGCACCTTCTTGTTCTTGCCCAATTTGACGCCATTTACATAGCACGAGTTGGTGCTGAAATCAAGAAGCCATACATCCTCGAGGCAGTGTGCAGGGCTCTCGTAGATGGAGGCGCCGGCGACCGGGTGCCGTTTTCGGCTGATGAGACAGTGGATTTTGGACATTCGGTCATCGTTTATGAAAGTGTCGCAGGTTTCGTTTCGGCCAATGGCATATGGGTTGACGCCCTGGCGAATGAAAATCGGGTTTTTCATGACACTCTCCGGCAACGGCAGAAGCGTGATAAACGTGTCCTTCGGAGATTGGTCTGAAAGAGATATTTGCTGCAAACTGGCCTTGAATTCGGCATCCTTGTCCGAGTCTGGTCCTGCATGCGGCGTGTGGAGTTGTGACTGGGGCAACGGCACCACCCGCTTGGGAATCTTGAACTCCTGGTTCTTGTGTGCCGGCTTGGACTGGTCCAACGGTCGCATCATCATGTCGTCGTCCAATTTGCTGATGGCGGCATTGATGTGGACGCCATTTTCGATTTTGCGGGACTTTTGCGATGTGGACTGCGATAAGCTCAACTTGGATTGCGACAACGGCCGGGAAAACGAGTCTGTTTGGCTCTGTGGCGGCGTTTCCGCCTGCGGGTCGGTGGACAGTTCCACGTCCAGAAGCCACGGATGACGTAATGCCTGTTCAGCGGTGAATCTCTGTGAAGGATCAACCATAAGACAACAACGGAGGAAATCACGGCCCTGGTCGGAGATTTTGTACAGGTTGAGCGGCGATTCGTGATATTCGCCCGACTTGATTTTCTGAAACATCTGTGTTTGCGTTTTGCCGTTGAAAGGAAGATGTGAGGTCAAAAGAACATACACCAAACAGCCAAGCGACCACACATCCACGAGATTGCTATAATTGTTGGCCGGTTGGGACTGCAGTTTGGCTAGCTGCAGGTCGTACTTGCCTGTGATCACTTCGGGCGCCACGTATGCCAAGGTGCCGCAAAAGGTCTTCATAAATGTGGCATTGTCGGAGATTTTGGCCAACCCGAAATCGGTGATTTTCACGATGATCGGGTCGTCTTGCATGATCAAAATATTATCGGGCTTCAAGTCTCGGTGTGAAATGCCCAATCCGTGCACATATGCAATCCCATGGAGGATCTGTTTGGTGATTACCTGGGTGGCATCTTCTCCAATGGCGCCATTGGCGGCCACAAAGTCCATCAAATCGCCGCCGGGCACCAATTCCATCACCAAATAATAGTTTTCAATATCTTCGTAGAATGACTTGGATTTGACGATGTTGGGGTGGTCGAGCTGCTTTAGAATCTCGAGTTCTCGGTTCACTCCCAACATGGCACCTTTTCCGCCAGCATGAATAGCACGTCTGCGGTTAATGATTTTCACGGCATACGACTCGCCAGTTTTTCGCTCAATAGCCTTTTTGACCGTGGCAAATGCCCCCTGGCCGATGGTTTCATTCTTGACAATGTAGTCTTTGTAAATGCCCTCGTCTTTGATCACCGTCCCATTGTCGGAGTTAGAAGGATTATAAGTGTCTGAAAATAGCACCACAAAACGAATCACGTCTTTTGGAACACCGACGCCCACGGAAATCTCATCGCCTTGGTTCAAAATGTAGTTAGATCCTTTGACGAGCCGTTTTCCGTTGAGGTGGGTACCGTTGGTGGAAGTATCCTGTATCCAGAGTGTGTTGTCGGTGGTACTAAACCACATACGGAAATGCTTGTTGGAGAGCCGAGTGCACGTGCTCAAGACAATGTCGCTTTCGCTGTTACGTCCAAATACCCACACGAGTTTGGGGCCTTCGATGCGCCGGCATTTGTCTTTATTTAGGTCGAATTGTTGGTACTGCCCAGTGGTGCAGATCATACGGCATATGTGGCTGCCGTCGGGTGCATCTTGCGTCTGCGTCTGTGGAGACTGCTGTGTGGGCTGCGTTTGAGTGGGCTGTGTTTGTGGCTGGGTTGCCGACATGGCCACAGCTGGAGATTGTGAAGGAATGGAGCAGGTGTGCAACGGGGGTGAAACAGGGCTGAAACACGCACAAGCGAGGGCTGCAGGATGCGGAAATGCAGGCCGAACTGCTTGTATCAAGGTCGTGCAGGAGGATGACGCTGCAGCGGAGTGTGAGTGGGAGGAAGACGAGTTGGTGATGGTGTAGGTGATTGATACGCGTGCTGTAGCACGGCTTTCTGCAGGACGCGCGCGGTTTTAGTGGGACATCTTTAGACGCAGAGGCATGCAGCCTGCCAGGACAGGCCTAATACATGATTCTTAATTAATAAATGATTTTGTTGGTGAAATACATTTTATTTCAGTTCTAATCGTAATTGTTTATTCTAGTATTATTGTAATCTAATCGTACTTATCTCAACTCCTTGATGGAGTGGGAAACAGAGCTGATTGGAGCCAACTCGTGGCGGTACTCCTCTTCAGTCACATAGTCCAAGTCGTTGAGCTCGTCCTCCTTGTCATTGTAGTGTCTGAAACAAATCCAGAACAACACACCAGCAATGAAACATGCAATGGCCAAACCGGCAAAAGTCCACACAAACTTGGGGTTCTCAGAGGTGGGCGCAAGCGCAATACCAAGAGCAGAGCCAAAAGCATTGGTGAGCAAAAACAACGACATGATGAACGACTTCATGGAAATAGGAGCCTTGGTGTAGGCGTACTCCAAACCGGTAATGGAAGCCAAAATCTCGGAAATTCCAATGAAAAAGTAGGCTGGCGCCTGGATGGCCACGTGCACGTGTGCAGGCACATCGGCGTATTTGGGGCTACAAGACAATGGGTAGTCGTAACAAGGCCCCGACTTGTAGATAAAGTGTTGCAACACAGATGCGTACACCATGGCAGCAGAGCCAAACATAAAGCCCCAGAAGATCTTGGTGATGGCCTTAAATGGCGTGAATCTCCGGATGAACGGGTACAAGAAACGCTCAAAGATCGGAATGAAGAGGATAATCACAAAAGAGTCAATGGCCTGCAAAATATCGTTGGGCAAGCCGTGCAACTCCATTTGGCCCGCCTGCGAGATGAAGTTGTTCAACATCTGCCCATACACCACCCAGTAGATGGGGTAGAAAAGAAACACCTTACATGCGTAGATGGCACGCACCACCTCGTCCACGAATTTGTCCGACCATGGGTATGCGGTTTCGCTCTGCGATGGTCTGGCGGGCGTGAAGTCGAACTTGTTCTTGATGGCAATCCATGTCACCTTGAAAGCCTTGGAAATCACCTTATCCGAGACTGGCACCTTGACGTAGACGTTTTTGCCGAGGAACAAGGCGCCGAGGGCAAGCACAAAGAAACACAAGGGCAAGAGGTACGCAGCCCAGAATCCCACTTGGGCCTCCAACTCGGTGGTGGCAATCACGGACATGGAGCCGATGTTGATCATGAGGTAGAAGAACATAAACACGTTTTGGATGGTGATGTTAGGGTCCTGGATCACCTTTTCGCCGTTCTTCAACACGCGGATAACTGGCTTTGTCTTTGGAATCTGGTCGGCAATCAATGGCGCCACGTTAGACTTGACACCTCCAGTTCCAAGTCCGATGATGATGATACCAGCAATGAAGCCTCCCAAACTAGTGGAATGCGAGGCCACAGAGGGCAACGACGTGATGAACAAAATGAAAATACCAATAATGTACACCACACAGAACACACAGATGGTGTTGTACTTACCCAAGTAGGTGTCGGCAACCCAGGCTCCAAACACCGGCGTCACGTAACACCAGAACTGCCAGAAGTACGACAATGCGGTGGCACCCTGGTTTTTCAAACCCAACACACCCTTAGGCTTGGATGTGGGAGTGTTTTGCATGTAGTTTTGGAACGGCGTGGACAATCCGTAGTAGGAAAACCGCTCGGCCAACTCCACGATGGCCACGAGCCAACAACCCCAGGGGATTTTCTCGGAAACGTGTCTTAAGTGCTTCATTTCTTCCTCGGTGGGTGTTCTGCCATCGTCCTCCATGGACAAGGCCTCGACATCCGAGCTGGAGTGGAACGTTTCAGTTTGTTCCACTGGCTGCTTCACTTCCTCTTTCGACATGTTTGCAACAATGCTGTGTGAAGAATTATGGGGGAAAAGAAGAAAGGTGTAGGTGCAAAAATATCTGGAATGCAGCCGGAAGTGATCTGGAGGGGATATATACTTTTTCGGAGGTGCGTTGATACTCTTCGCTGCTGCAGATGCTGCAGACGCACCCAATTTTTGAGATAAGAAACGGGCCAAATGCCCTGGGGGCGTGCGTGGATCTCCGCCATTGGGAGAGCAACACACGATGCGGCGATCGTGCGATGAGCGACCCAGGGGTCTGCTGCATGCACCACAGCGCTGGCGAGATTGCAACATGCTCATGCATATGCACGTTGAGCGAAAGATGGAGCGCTTACCGCGCACACGCCAAACTGCTGCGAATGTCACTTTGCATGCAGGTTTTGGCACCTTTCTGTCACAACTGCCGCAGGAAGTGCGCATCATATGCCGCGTGCCACGCCACCATGCGGCTCCACCTGGCGCGGCGATTTTGCCTTTAAACGTGCTTTCTCTCGATGCACCTCTGCTGCTCTAGTGAATAAAGCGGCGTCTCTGCCCGCCTGGTAAGGCTTTTCGAGGTTTGGTCTTTAGGACAGGAACCGGGCCGGTGCATCCTGGTTCTCCGGTGGCGGAGTTTCTTTTTCACACCTGCAGATGTGGTATTCCTGTGGACACCAGTGCTCAAAACCATGAAACCATGGTCCGTGGAAAGAAATGCCCCATTTCTGTGCAGGACTGTCTATTGCAATTGGTAACTAATGAAAAAATGGATACTATATTGCAATGGGACACGAGTCGAAATGTCTGTTTTGATGTCATGGCAATAGGCATTAAAACTTGAATCCAGCCTCAATGAAAAGGGTTAATCAGTATACTCGTATAAGTTTTTTCCAATTCTGATTATGCATTTACGGAATTTGGCTGTTTTCGCGATTGTACTGTAAAACCAGTCTTCCTCTCATGCGCTTGTAATAAAGTCAGCTGACATTTACTAACTCATATACAAGTATATTTTAAAAACATTTGGTTTGTTTACCTTTACAGTTTAAACATGGATGCCATAAATTCATCAAAGTACAAGTGTCTCATGAAGTTAGTAAAGTTATAAATTTATTGGATCAAAAAAGAATTCTTCAAACTCATTATGAAGCCGCTGGGGTGTTTCCCAATGTAGCAGCGGCGGCCAGGCGGCTGCAGGAACTAAAGATTTAGTTTTTTTGATTATCTCAAACCTGGGCTCTCTTTTTGGCCAACCCAAGCTTGGGAAGCTTTCCATGCAGTGTTGTTAGCCGTGCGTATTTGGGCATTCACTTTGCGCGTTGTTACGTCTCACCATGCAAGACTGCACAATTGGCACAAGACGCATATTTGACCCGCACTTTTAAGGTTCGAGTGCTGCTTCAATGCCTCGTAGCGATAAGGCTCTCTAATTAAGCTTCTGGATGCTAGAGCAAGAACCTGCATCGAAAGTGCCATTCGGTGGTTGCTTGGAGTATTCCGAATCTCAGACTGACTGACTATGTAGTGATTTACGGCGACATTATGCAGGGAATTCTGCGGAGATTCTGCAGAGCCGTGTACAGTTCCGTTATTCCAACACGGCGTCCAAAGATATGGGCCCGGAAATTTAGCCGTTCTGAGACATTGCCGCCACACGTTCACGAAATTCAGGTATGAGGAGATAAACATATCCTTACATACACTACTGTCAACACCACCGACGTGCAGGGCTTATCAATATTCTCCACAGTATCTACACTTTACAAAGCGGCACTGGTGAGGAGAAAAGAAAAACAGTGAAGTGGGGCGATGGAGGAGAAATGCCTTAAATTGGAGATTTGAGCGGAATTCGAAATTTTGCATCTACGTGCTTTTTGATTTTGTCAAATATGCTTTTTGGGTTATTAGTTGAGGCAATGGTGAGATCTTCATCGAAATTGTGGAGGGCAGAATGTCGAGTAGTTTGCATTTGCAGAGTGTGGATTGGAAGCAGAATGATTTGATTCAACCACCGCCTTTTAAACTAACATCACTTGTTTTTGAGTAAAGGCTTATTAGGAGAATGTGACCTAATATTTTGCTGATTATTCTCAAACTTTTCTAGTAGACATTGCTCCTGTACTTTGATACTTCTCTGTAGATATTCAATACACCTGGAAACCAGTGTATCAATTCCTACATTTACAGAGATCGAGTGAATGAAAAGTGAATGTAAAAGTGAAAGAGAAGTGAATAAGTATCGCAAGCACAATGATACCAGTACACCCAGATAAAAAACTTACAAACTTAAACATTCCTGTGTAAGTTTTAGTTAATTGTTTAAGTAATGGAAATGGTAATATCTTTCTGGGGTGCGTACACGCATTGTCTTAGCTTAAGTATGCGCTTACAGGGCTACGCACTCACATCAGTACATGTACACATCAACAATGAAATAGTTCCCTATATAATATCACAACAATTGATACACTACAAAATACATATCTATGCACCACAGAAATACACAATTGTGAAACCCACCACTACCCCAAACAGTTCACAGTACATCCCAAATCAAAATACATCATTACATGACCATTGCTGCATTTACACAGGTATTTGGAGGCTGCTGCCTTAACGTGTATCTGCTTGAAGCGTTTCTCAACGGAAATTCAAGCGCAAAAACAGGGTTTAATGCAGGCACTGTGATCTCTTTCGCCCAGATTCTTGCCGTGTGTGCCACCACAGTTTACCCCATGTTGGATGCCACCCAGCCAAAACGAATGTTCTTCAAAAAGACACGTGTTCCTGCACACAAGCTCGCCGCCAGCGCCGGGCTCTTTTTTCTTATGTCCGTGCTAGGAAACGCCATATATCTGCACGGGGTCAGCGTGCCAGTGCAGATCACGTTTCGCTCCAGTAGCGTTGTTTTTTCGATGGCGGTCGGAGCACTTTTCGGCAAAAAACGGTACCGGCGGACGGCGGTGTTATCTGCAGGACTCATGACAGTGGGCACATTTCTAATCATATCCCAGCACTCGGCGGGCGCTGCGGGCGGCACCAGGACTTCGGCTAAAGGGCTTCTTCTTTTGGCGCTTATGTCGGTGATCGGGGCATTTCTTGGTCTATATACAGAACAAGTGTTCAGCGCACACGGTCACCACTGGCGAGAAATCCTCTTTTACAACCATTTTGTGTCTGGAATTTTGCTCTTTATGTTTCACCGCACTGAGATTTGTCGGGGGTTAAGCCATATGTTGGCGGCGGGGCCACGTGTCCTGATTGGCGTCGCTCCATACACATGTCACGTGCCACGACAACTTTTCCTTCTTGGCATTAACTCCGTCACGCAGGTATTTTGTGCACGGGGTGTCAACTACTTGTCAAGTGTTGCGTCGTCGGTCACTGTAACGGTGATACTTTTGCTCCGAAAATTTGTGAGTTTGGTGATAAGTGGATATATGTTTGGGAATCCGTTTAATATGCAGGGCATAGTGGGGTCGGCGATTTTGATCGGCGGCACAATTCTTTATGCCCAGCTGTCTACAATTGGAGACCAAAAAGGGTCGAAACTAAGCAGAAAACTGAGTTCAGAAATGGAAACGGAAAAATTTAAGTCAAATGGACAAGCGAGTGAAATGCATGTAAAACGCAAGTGAAATGCATGTAAAATGCAGGTGAAAAGCAAAAGAAAAGCATAAGAGAGCAAGTGAAAGGCAAGTGAAAAGCAAGTGAAAAGCAAGTGATATGCAAGTGAAAGTGTCACACTAGTCAGTGGTGGGCCTTATAGCGCTTGGAGATTAGTCTAAAAAGAAAAGTCCATCGAATTAGTATACCAAATTCAAAGCTTGATAATTTCGAAGTCATACAATTTAAAGAGGACTTACAGTCACCAGTATCATAATGCTTTAGATAAAGATTAAAGAGTTTGTATATGCGTTTCAAGAGGCTGTACATTCAGTTCTAAGTAGCTGTCCGAAAAGATTCCAACGTCCTGCACACAGCCCCAAAACACATCTGCGCTTCACTCCAAATCTCCCGAAACATGATCTATCGGCGGTTTTTCCAAGCGCCACGCTCGTTCGGCGCCGTCCGACTCTTCCACAGCAGCGCCCCGGTCCGTGAGCCACAACTCAACCTTGTCCCCGCTCAAAAAACTCGCAACATCGGCATTATAGCCCACATCGATGCAGGAAAAACCACCACCTCAGAAAGAATGCTCTTTTACAGCGGGAAAACGTCTCGAATCGGCAACGTCGACCAGGGAGATACCGTCACCGACTATCTTCCCTCGGAGCGGCAGCGAGGCATCACCATCCAGCTGGCAGCCATTTCAATTCCATGGAACAACCACAAAATTAATATTATCGACACTCCAGGACACGCCGATTTCACGTTTGAAGTTACACGGTCACTTCGAGTTTTGGACGGAGCCGTGACCATTCTTGATGCTGTGGCCGGAGTAGAGGCGCAAACTCTGAAAGTGTGGCGGCAGGCATCCGATCTACAGATTCCTCGAATTGCCTACATCAACAAAATGGACCGCCCGGGCGCCGGATTCAGCCGCACGGTCAAGGAGGTGGTGACTCAGCTCCAAACACGTGTTGTATGCCTAAATTTGCCGTATTTCGACAAAAATTCCGCCGGCGAAATGGAATTCCGGGGTTTGGTGGACGTGGTGCACCAGAAACTCCTCGTGTGGGATCCTGCAGACGCCACGGGCCAATCCATGAATGCCACCGACATCACTGACAATATGCCCGACTTCCCGGGAGTCTATGACATGCTTGTGAAAAGCAGGGAGTGCATGGTGGAAACATTAGGCGACATGGACGAAGCTGTGATTGAAGAGTTTTTTGAAACAGAAGACTACTGTGCAGTTGGTGCCGCCACGCTCCACAAGGCCATCCAAAAAGCCACGTTGGCCGGTGCTCTCACGCCTGTTTTGTGCGGTTCCAGCTTCCGCAATATCGGAGTGCAGCCGCTTATGGACGCCGTGGTGGCATATTTGCCGTCGCCGCTCCAGGCAGCAGTGCCAGAGATCAGCAGCTCCCGGCGTGCCAAGAAAGGAGCCAAAAAACGGGGAACCACGGGTTCTGTTTCGGAACACGGTGAAGTCCCAGCGAAAATGACCGAAAAGGGCCTTGTGGTCAACAACAACAGCAATTTGACGTTGGCGTTGGCATTCAAGGTGATGAGTCACCCTGCACGTGGCGTGTTGACATTTTTCCGGGTCTACAGCGGCCGTTTGGCCTCCAACTCCACGGTGATCAACACACGCACGGGCAAAAAAATCCACTTGAAGAAACTCATGCTCATGCACGGCGACCAGCCGGAGGAAGTGCGTTCGATTGTGGCGGGCAACATTGGCGTGGTGGCCGGTACAGCTGATGATATTGCCACGGGCGATACGTTGGTGCTGCACGGCGTGACTAGTCTGAAGACATTTTCCGAACTTGAAGCCAACGCCAAGCTTTTGCCCATTGAAATTCCGCCGCCGCTTTTCAACTCGTCCATTGAACCAGCAACCGCCGGGGATGCCCGCTATATGAACGATTGCATCCTGCTTCTTTTGAAAGAAGATCCGTCATTGCACGTGCACGTGGACGAGGAAATGGGCCAGACTGTTCTAAGTGGCATGGGCGAGCTCCACCTCGAGATCACACGTGACCGTCTTGTCAACGACATGAAGGCCAATGTTCGGCTCCGTGATGTGGCTGTGTCCTACAAGGAGAGTGTGTGCAGGCCCAACGGCACGGTTACTACTTGTGAAGCTGCCGAAGTGCCTTTAGTGAGTGTGCAAATCAGTCTTGATTCGTTTGAAGGCGACGCTGCATCCTCGGAGTTTGCAGATGAGGATGGAGCCATTGTTACCGAGCACGATAACAATATTGTGATTTTGGGCGCCAATGCAATCTCGCCAGAAATGGCCGAAATGGTCGAATATCGCCGCTGGAAATGTGAATCCTCGCTTGAAGACCTTCAAGAGGTGCTTCTTTCCGGCGTGCTTACGGGGATCCAAATGGGCGGGCCGATTTTCGGGCTTCCTTTGCATTCGTGTGTGGTGCGTGTACACCGGTGGAGCTTTCCAGCCGACGACAAGGAAGCGCTGACGCAGCACCTCCTAGATGTGGGGCGGCGGGCCGTGGCACAGGCCGTGGCTCTGCTCCATGAAAAAAGCCCGCTGAATTTTGGCATTTTGGAGCCCATTATGACCACAAAAGTGACTGTGGAGTCTGATGCCTTGGGTGATGTCGTGCACGATCTCACCACACGGTGCCTGGCCACGATTCTTTCCATCGACGACGACGGTCTAGACAAAATGGATGTGCAGAGCTGGGCCCACGCGGAGGCCGAGCGGCTCTACGTTCCTCCGGACTACACCATGAAGAACACAGGTTTTGAAATAAGCAACCGAAAGACCATTTTGGCCGAGACTCCGCTTCGCGAGATGGTGGGTTACTTGTCTCGGCTCCGGTCCATAACACAGGGACACGGAGTTTTTGATATGACGTATCGGGGTATGAGCCGGGCCAACACCAGCCGCATGAATAGCATCCGGACGGAGCTTCAGATCTAGCCGTGACTATCAATGTTGTCACGGTGTATGGTGACCAGAATGGAGATCTGGGAATTATGGATTCATATAAAGAGACTGAAAAAGATATAGAGAGATTGAACAAAAACGGGAGAGACGGAATTGAGATCATAGAATTTATGGAGATCATGGAGATCATGGAGTTACTGAATGAAACATATTGGTTGACTGATTAGAAATCATGGAGATGCAAATGATGATCTTGAAGATACTGATAGAAGGTTCATGAAAATACTGATGGAGATACACGGATTTAAACATGATACAGGGGATGAAATGTATCAAAGATTGAACAAATCACGATAGTCATGTGATCTGTATCAAATCCTGGAATCCAACAACCCAGACCCTTGGCATCACGTGACCACATGGTTCCTGGACTATGTGCAGGATAAATCCACAGGCCGGCACTGGTGCTGAACAACGCAAAGCTTCACAAGTGGACGACTTTTTGCTCATTAATTCTAACAAAGATGTTCTATAGATTTCCCAAAGAATGCAGATGGCCGAGATCCGAGGGCGTTTTCTATTGCTGTTGCTCAAGTCGTGTGTGGCACAACGCGCTCCCCTGATGTGGCATGTCTCTCATGTCTTGCTTCTCCACACAATGTCCAGCCCAAACGTCACGTCAGGGCCCAATACATCAGCAGAAACCTCCGCCCCCGAAACTGCAAAGCCCGGATCTCCCCAAATGACCCTCGGAAACCCCGGATCTCGCGACCCCTCCGGATCTCCAGATCCAACATTCCTGCAGAATGCCCCAACCGCCGTTTCTCTGCACCGTCTTCACTCCCCATCCTCGTCCAATTCTTCTTTTGTGCCCATCGATAGCCACAAAGATGCCATTCAACTCATCAATGAAGAGAAGGAGTTCAATCCGAACATCCTCAACTACATCCGTGCCAACAATGACGCCGAACAACACCGGATTATTTCAGTATTCGGTTCCCAATCCACCGGCAAATCCACACTTCTTAATAACTTGTTCAACACCAACTTTGGCGTGATGGATGAACAAAACCGCCAGCAAACCACAAAAGGAATCTGGCTTGCACAGAGTCCTGGGGTAAGCAACTCCTCCGATTCCACCACCGTTTCTGGCACAGAAATCTTGGTCATGGACGTGGAGGGCACCGACGGAAGAGAGCGCGGAGAAGACCAGGACTTTGAAAGGAAAGCAGCACTTTTTGCGCTTGCCACCTCCGAGATCTTGATCGTTAACATCTGGGAAACCCAAGTTGGCTTGTATCAAGGTGCCAACATGGGCTTGTTGAAAACCGTTTTCGAAGTCAATTTATCTTTGTTTGGAAAGTACAAGGTGGCGCAAGAGTCTGCCAAACCTTCCGAGCACAAGGTACTCTTGTTGTTTGTGATCCGTGACCATTTGGGCGTCACTTCCAAGGACTCATTGGCCGCCACCATCACGCAAGATCTTTTGAAAATATGGGACAATTTGAACAAGCCTGCCGAATGTGAGTCCTTGGCCTTCAGCGACTTTTTTGACGTGGCCTTCCACACTTTGTCTCACAAAGTTTTGCAAAATGACAAGTTCTTGCACGATATACGGCTTTTAGGTGATCGTCTCATTGATTCCACCAACAGCGAATACCTCTTCAAACCCTACTATCATCATGATATCCCCATCGAGGGCTGGACAATGTATGCCGAGAACTGCTGGGACCAAATCGACAACAACAAAGATTTGGACTTGCCCACCCAGCAAATACTTGTGGCAAAATTCAAGTGCGACGAGATTGCCGCCGCTTGCTATGAAGAGTTCCTTTCTGTGTTCGAGTCTATCAAGGAAGCTTCTGTGAAGGAAATTGCTGAGGAAGCCCATTTGGCCGTCTCTCAGGATGTGTCTGCTTACAAAGACATCGGTGAAGTACTCGTGGAGACACGCGAAAACGTCTTGCATTCCTTCGACAGCTTGGCCTCGCGGTACAATCTGTCTGTGTATGAACAAAGACGCCAGCTCCTCGGCGAGAAGGTGAATTTGAAGCTCCGGGAAGTTATTGCTTTGTATGCCAAGCAGTTGCTTCAAATTGCTGTTACATCACTCTCAACAGGTTTGGGTAAAAAGAGCAAAAGCGGCACCTTCACCGAAAGCTCTTCGCAATTAGTGGAAGATGTGACAGCAAAATTTGCTCAAGCTTTGGCATTCTTATCACTCAGCGGACAAATTAACACTAACGAATTTGCGGAGTCTTTGGAAACTGAGGTGGCCAGTCTTCTCTCGAAGCAACAATTGGTGGAGCTCAACAGTATTGTGACCAAGTTTTCAAAGAAGCTCAACACCACACTTTCTACGACGCTCAACAAGGAGATCTCAAATCCTACGGATGAGTTCTGGGATGAAATCGTGGCTACTCTTAAGACCTTCCGCGTCCAGTATTTGGAGAAGTATCCACTTATTGACGGAGTCCCTGATTTTCAGGTGGGCGCTGAACCTCAAACGAACAAGAACGCACATGAGGCATTGATTCACAGGTCGTGGCAAGTTCTTGATGCTGTTGTTCAAAAGCAGCTCTCCAAAGAAAACGTTCTTAATATTCTTAAGGAAAGATTTGATGACAAGTTTAGGTATGATCAGAATGGCTTGCCTCGACTTTATCAAAACGCTAAGGATTTGGAGACCAGCTTCGCCGAGGCCAAGGACTACGCATTACAAGCCTTTCCAATCTTGAGCACAGCCAGACTCTCGAATGGAGAAGAGATTCAACCTGAGATTGATGTCAAAGACAAAGCTTTGAGTAGACGCCACGAAACTGTGAGACACGGCGAGTACGAACAATCTGGTGAGTTCAGTGATAGCGAAGATGAAGGAGCCGTGAGAAGCAAATTTGCAGAAATCTTGAGCGAGGAGGAGAAGACCGCAGTCATGGCTAAGTTCAAGAAGGAGATAGACGCCAAATTCGTGGAGACAAAGAGATCGATCATCCAACACGTGACACAAATCCCATACTACATCTACTTGATCATCATGGTGCTTGGATGGAATGAGTTTGTGGCAGTTTTGAGAAACCCATTCTTCTTCACCCTCCTCGTGGTGCTTGGTGCAGGCACATACTTGATGTATCAGATGAAGCTTTTGGGCCCAGCTATAACCGTGGCACAACGGATGATTGATGAAACATTGACGGTGGGAAAACAAAAGCTTCTTGAACTTTTGGAAGAGAATCCAACCACGCACGCACGCAACATGGAGAAGATGAAGGGAGAGGAGATTGAGATGGACGATTTGAGCTCAGAGTAGGCCCAGAAGGGCATCACATGCGCAAGTCACGTGCGCACGCGAATAGAAAAATGTAACGTGTAGCGCGCATGCAACCTCGTATTTTGAAGTAGCGGGCAAGCCCGAATGGCCGTTGATCGGAGAAGAAGCACAGCAAAGTATAGGGCCATGCGGGGCGGCTAGGCGTTAGATACTCGGCAACCATGAAAAGTGGGAGGCGCGCTATATACAGGATTTCGCCGATAAGAATCTGCAGTGTACAGTCCAACCCGACAACACTATTAATATAATGAAATTTAGGGATTGATGGACTTTTGAGGTGAATTGAAGGTGTTTTGTAAGCATTTCATTAATGAGTTTGTGATTCCAGTAAAGTTTTGTAGGCTTCAGTAATTTTTGGAGAAGACTTTGTTACAATCTGGTATGGCACATGCCAATAAGCATAATTAGGCGAGGCCAATAAATAGACCTTTTGCCAAACTATAATAGAATCAAGAAATGCCTTTTTAATTTCATTAATTAGCCTTGTATGATTCTACTGTACATTCATGTCACATTTATGTCAATTTACTGTCATTATTATTGTCACATTTATGTGTCAATCGATATGCCACATTACTTACTGTATTATATTGTCACATGATGCACATTCACACATTGAGTGTAAATTGTGGGGTCGAAATCGGTCGGAATCGAGAAGGGAAATCGGGGCCGGAAAAAACGCCAGATTAGGAAACTGCGGCGCCATAATCGGCAATTGGCCACATTTCAAACATTCGTACATATGCGCTTAACGACCAAAGAATAGCGTGGGAAAATGGCACATTGCTTAACGTTTGATTTAATGCGCACTATCAGCCGGATCTGGGACTGCACACAACCCCACTCCCCCACGACTTGCAAATTGACGTTTAAAGAACCATACAAAAATAGAAATCTAACAAACTCGATTTAAAAACGATTAAGCGATTAAACGATTTAAATGATTTAAACGACTTATAATAATAAATTATATAATATCAATATTTACGTATCATATTTGTTATTGCAAATCTAATATTATTCCATTCTCATTGTTGGCATTCATATCATCCTGCACGGCGCCGCCAAATGTTGCAACAGTGCGAGGTTCCATTCGTGAGGTACCATTTTTTTGTGTACCATTTTCGAGCGCTCCTTTTATTTTTTCATGCTCGTTGTAATGTAACCTCTCTACTCTATAAAGGTCTTAAGATCTGGCATTTCATTAAGGCTCGTTTTGTCAACAATCGCTTATTTCACTATTTGCTAGAAAAAGTGCTAGTTTGTCGCTAATTAGATACTTCATTTATCAATCCTGTTCCATATATTCTTATCTACATTATCTACACTAATCTGAAAGTGGCGTTTTCAAAAGTTGACCATTACAGTGATCATTACAGTGATCATTACAGTGACTACAGAGTATTTAAAGTGACTACAGAGTAACTACAGTGACTACAGAAAAATTACAGTGGCTACAGAGTGACCCCTTGATCTTATTATCAGTCATCATTTCGTTCAATGCTGACACAAATAGACGATAAGGTGCTCAGCGACGTTTCGTTTGCTCTGAGCAATTCGTCTCCCGTTTCAGATTCGGAGCTTGATAGTCTTCTTAGCCTGGCGCTATTCGACTTCTCCAAAAATGTCAACTGTTCCAAATTGTCGGGCTACGCTTCTGGCGTAGCAGAGGCCTTTGACGAAGCTCTTAGTGGCGCTTCGGAAATCACCATGCTTCCAAACTTCAGTATTTGTCCCTCCGGCGCCGAACACGGCGACTTTTTGGTGGTGGATTTGGGCGGTTCTACTTTAAGAGTAGCTGTGATCTCTATATCTCCTCCTCTCGATAATCAAGGACTGGCCACCAGCCGCAAAGATCGCATCTCCATAGTGATCCTGAGAAAATGGACTGTGGAAAACTCCTCCAAAACCATTGACCGCAACTTCTTTGTGTGGATTTGTGAAAAGATTCACGAAACTTTGTCCGAGCAATCGACCATAGCCATGGACAGTGCCATCACCACGGGAATCACCTGGTCGTTCCCTCTAGCATCCACGTCATATAACTCTGCAAACATCCTCCACATGGCTAAGGGTTATCATGTGTCTGATGAGATCCATGGCAAGGACCTCAAACAACTCTTGGAATCCACTTTATTGGACCACTGCAATATTCGCGTCAATGTTCAGTCCATCATCAACGACTCTTTGGCTGTGTACTCGGCGGCCAGGTTCTTGGACTCTAACACCATGGTAGCCTTGGTTCTAGGTACCGGCTTCAACGTTAGTTGCCAGTTGAATTCTTCCGACAAAATTGCAAAGAGCAAGTTGATTGGCAACGAGCCAAATGTCTTGTTCAACACGGAAACTTCCTTGTTCGGCCACAACTTGTGTTTGCCCTTCTCGACTCAATACGATGAGATCATCGACAAGAGGTTTGCCCTTAGTGCAGACCGCAACAGCTCGCTTTTGCACTTTTCTCCTCATATGACCATTGACCCGAAAGCAAACACTCTTTTCCAGCCATTTGAGCTTTTGACCTCTGGAAGGTACTTGCCCGAATTGGTGCGCTTGGTGTTAGTGGACATGATCGGTCAAAAGGAGATATTTGCCAATCAAAAGGACTTCCAATTGCTCAACACGCCATACGAGGGATTCTCGGGCGAGCTCATGTGCTTTATTGCTGAATGTGATAGCAACGAGAAAATTGCCAGACAAATCGAGGCCAAATTCTCCTGGAAGTCCAACCTGGTGGCTATTTCCGATGTCATCAAACTTCAGCTTTTGGCCAACAGCATAATTCGCCGCTCTGCTTTCATTGTGGCTATTGCCATCGTCGCATATATAAAGCTTTTGCTGCGCCACAATGGAACTCCAAACACGGACGTCATCACCATTGGGTACGTGGGCTCCGTGATGGAATACTTTGTGAAGTTGAGAAAGATGGTGGCAGAGTTTGTCAATCAGTGTTCAGAAATTCAAGATATGGGCGTGCAGGTCCGTCTTCAAGGCGTGAACGAAAGCTCGGTAGTGGGCACCGCCATTGCTGCCGCCAGCAGGAGCAACATAGATTATTAAGCATAGCCATAAATATAGAATCGCATTGGCAAAAGTAGACAAAATTTGTGTAAAGAAGCTCGTGTACAGCGATTTTATCATCTAGATGATGCTAATAAGAGCACAAATCACTAATCTCTCATATCAATACAATGTTAAGAACTGAGAATTGTAAAAAGTTGTGTATTACGAAACTTCCAAATGTTAGTTTATCTTTTGTATGCTTGGTCACTCATACGTTCAATGAAGATGGCTGCGAAATAGGGTGCATTAAATGTAAGGTACCCCAATTCTTTTAAATTGCCTTTGTTTCCATATATTAATCAATTTTGACCTTGAAGAATTCTTGTTTGGTATGTGAAAAGTTGCTATAATGTATGTGGAATTAAAGACGTGCTTGTGGTATTGGAAGTTCTACTGCTACAATGAGCAAATTTCAAGACTCAAATCTGAACTAATTTACTGATTATGGAGAATCCGTGATTTATTTTGTTTCTCTTGGTTTGAAAATCATTCGATAATTAAAGAAAACGGATAGGAAGTTGAATAAAGAGGGTCTCAATTATCATTACCGTAATTACTTTCCCAATCATCATTACCAGATCTATCAAATATAAAATGCTCAATGCAATTACTCATATTGTGCTTTCTATTAATTATACACTTCTCGGGCTAGAGCTTAGCATTCAAGCCGCTGGCTAAATGGTCGCATACCACCAAAACATTGGAATGGCTTCTCAAATACGAGGAAGGAAAGCGAGGATCATTTGCCTTGCCATAAAGAGTCTTTTCTAATGCGTACTTTTTGTTGGCGCCAAGAACGATAATGGCCACTTCATTGGAATTATCAAGAATCGTGGAGATTCCAACAGAAAGCGCATGACGAGGCACTTTCAGTGCATCATTTTCAAAAAACCGCTTGTTTGCATCGATTGTGCTCTGCACCAAATCCACACGTCTGGTTTTGGAGTCTCGGGTCAGGCCAGCTTCGTTAAATGCCAAGTGTCCTTCAGGACCCAAGCCGCCAAGGAACAAATGAATACGTCCATATCTCTTGATTTTGGCTTCGTACTCTCTGCACTCTTTTTCGTAGTCCAGAGTCAAACCGTTGAGGATGTTGATGTTTTCCTTGGGGATATTAACATGATTGAACAATTTGTCATACATGAAATAATGGTAAGATTGGGGATGGGAAGGTTCCAAGCCAAGGTACTCATCCATATTGAAGGTGACCACATTTTCAAACGAAATGAGCCCTTTTTTGTAGCTTTCTACCAAATGGCGGTAGATTCCCTCCGGAGAAGATCCGGTTGGAAGCCCCAAGACAAAAGGCTTGCTTTGGGTGGGTTTGAAGTCATTGATTTTGTCAATTATGTATTTGGCAAGGTACTTTGAGGCATCTTCTGGGGCAGAGAATATAACCTGTTTCATTGTGACAAACTCGGATTTTATTTAAATTGACAGTTTTGGAGTTGGCAGTTTGATACTGAAGAATAATAGAACAGAAAGACTTTTTTGAAAATTGGGGTGTTGGTGATTTTCAAGATACCATTAGCTTAAGTATGAAAGGCATTTATCATTACGTGGAGGTAAGTTATGTGCACACTCAGATGTTACATGCCGCTGGCATCGCAAGTTGCATTTGCTGCGTGCACAACGTTACACCACAGATGGTCCAAATCGTGGATATGCGCTGTTAGCTACCTAAAACTGTCCTGAAACTAACCAAAAACTATCTTGAAACCAACCTGAAACTATTCTGAAATTATTCTGGAATTATTCTGAATTGAGCTGATAATATGCTATTATTGGCGCTGTTGGCGCTACAATTACGGTGTCTCGACTAATACTTCCGCGTGAGGCAATTTTAAAGATCAATGATCACCGTGAGGCGATTTCGATGATAATATGTGGCAATTCTGAAATGTTCAGCGACTTCATTAATTCGTCTCAATCCTTTCTCCAAATCCATTCTTGTTTGCAACCATAACGTAGTGTCTCAGATTCTTAGTGTTTCCTTGTCAAAAAGTGACGTTACATTTTGTGCCATCTCAAACGCGCAGGTCGCCGAAAGTGCATAACGTTATCTCGTGCACGCATTACATTAGCCCCGGATTATAGTTGCGCGTTCTGCAGACAGGCCCATGTTACAACTGCAACCCCATTCTCCGAAGACAATGGGCGCCCCCGTACTTATAACACCTGATCATTCCCAAAACTCAAAAGTGCTAAGATTTAAGTGTTACGATTCTAGTGTTTTGAATCACCGAAACTGTTCAACTGACAATCTGCTCGACTAGTTATTCACATACCTTTCACAACCATACTTGTCACAAATATGAGCATCATCAAATTCACCAATTGTCAGCTTTGTGACGAGGGCAAACTCTCTTATGGCGACTTATACGTTGACACAACCACCGGCAAAATAGTTCTGAAGCCCAGCGACCCCAGCAATGTGCAGACCATCGACTTGAAAGGCCAGATTCTAGCTCCTGGCTACATTGATATTCAGAATAACGGCATCTACGGCTTGAATTTCAGCGCCCTCAATGAACAATCCACGGCTGCAGACATCAGGGAATTCACCGCATTTTACAAAGATTGCATGGCTAAGTACTTGGCTACAGGCGTGACGGCTTTATGTCCTACGGTAACCAGCAACTTTTCCGAGGTGTATCAGAAAGTGTTGCCTATTTATGCAAAGACAAGATCGTCGATCATGGCCGACTGTCTTGGAGCACATGTGGAAGGCCCATTTATCAGCGCCGGCAAAAAGGGATGCCACCCTGTGGAAACCTTGGTGGACGCCAACAAAACCACTTTTGAAGACATGTATGGCGAGGGCAACTTGACCAATAACGTGTCAATCATCACAGCAGCACCCGAAATCCCCGGGGTTTTGGAAAATATTCCCAGACTTCACCAAGAGCACCCGGAACTTGTGCTTTCAATTGGCCACACGGAAGCAGACCGGGAAAGCTGTACCAAAGCCATTGCTGGAGGTGCATCCATGATTACTCACTTTTACAATGCCATGCCACAGCCACACCACCGGGATGTGGGGGTTGTGGGGCTCGTTACTGATCCAGAAACAAAGAAACATACACCATACTTTGGCCTCATTTGTGACGGTGTGCACGTGGCGCCATCTATGGCTGTGATGGCCTACCGGGCCAGTCCTGAGAAGTGCATATTGACCACCGACGCCATGCATTTAATCGGATTGCCTGACGGTACATACAAATGGGATAAGCAGAAGATTGTCAAGACCGGCGCATCATTATACCTTGAAGGTACCAAGACGTTGGCTGGTGCTGCTACTGACTTGGCTGTTTGTGTGCAGAACCTAGCGGAGTGGGCCGGCATTACTCTTGCCGAAGCTGTCAAGACTGTGACTAACAATGCAGCTGAGCTGTTGGGGCTTCGTCACAAGGGTTTTTTGAAAGTTGGATGTGATGGAGATCTTGTGGTTTTGAGCCGGAGTGGAGATGTACAACAGGTGTACAAGCTTGGGAGAGCGGTGAAGCGTAGTGACCGAGTATACGCTGCTTTATAATTAATTGATACCTTGATAGAGAAGTGAAAAGACTGGTAGGGAAAGAGTGATTACCATAATGGATAGATTCCATAATGGATAGATTCCATAATGGATAGGTACCATAATGGATAGATACTATAATGGATAGATACTATAATGGATAGATACCATAATGAATGGATATCATATATTGGACATCATTAGAATAAGCACTTGAATCTGTAAAACAGCTTCTTTGCAGAGAAGTCTCTCCTCTTGAACTATCCAAAGAATAAGTTGATTTGGCGTGGTGAGACTCTGAACTATATTCTGGTGTCGGGTTCAATGAGTTTCTGTAGTGTAGATCTTTTATAAATAGTTTTTACTATCGGATATTCCAAGCCAAGCGTTACAATTGTCAGATGCACTTAAATTATTTTCATTCATTAATATCTCTGTCTTCTGTGTTGTACCTGACGAATGCAGAAGTGTAAAAAAGTAAGAAGTGAATGCAAAGTATGTAAAAGTAAGAGGTGAATGCAAAATATGAAAAGCGAGAGGTGTGCAAAATTACCAGAAAACCCTTTTAATAATCTAATTTCATTCACGAAAATCTAAACAAATTTACATCAATTGCAGCCAATATTGCAAATCCATTTAATGCACCCGTACACCAGCGATCTCCGCTATCGCAATATGCCACATACAGGAACACACACCCTATCGCACTTGGCTGTGGTCCGCCACTGAACACACATCCCAGCAGCTCTTCCCTACAAACACGTGACGCCAAATAAAGGCGCCGGAAAGATCACGTGACAAACACATACACCTGTACATTCCAGCAAAACATCCAGACACCCCACAAACACCAATACACCACACACTCATACACACACCTATACCGTACATCCATGTTCTGCCGCCGCTACGCCACCACACACGCCCACTACTCCCTTCACAGCTGGCCCAAAGCAAAGACACCCTCGGCCCACGAAATCTTCCGTTTCGGCGAAAATCCTGCATCGAGAGCCGAGTACGACAAGGCCCTTAAATCCATGTACCAGAAATACGTCAAACTCTACCATCCCGACGCCGCCCAACAACGCGACATTGTTGACGACATTACAGGCAACATGCTTACATCCGAGCAAAAACACGCCCGTTTCTCGGCAGTGCAGGAAGCGTACGAACTCCTTAAAGATCCCCGGAACCGGACTGCATACAATCGGGCCGAGTCTGTCTCGTGGGCAGACTACAAACCCGGCAAAACGTCCGGGTTTGAGGCTTACCGCATGGCCAACGCCCACCGCAAGAAATACAGCTACGAGAACGACCCGCAGTTCTGGCAGGCCGGCACGTGGGACGACTACTACAAAATGCGCTACAACCGCCCGGCGCCAACACGTGAAGAGTGGGAAAAAAACAAGTGGACCATTTTGTACCGTGTTCTTGCGGTGCTGGCGGTGGTGGTAGTGCTTCAGGTGATGTTGGCGTTGGAGCGAACGGATGAATTCAACCGCCAAACGAGGCTTATGAACTTACGAGCCAATGCAGACTTGAACAGCGCCTATGAAAACTACCAAGACGGCATACTGCGGTTCCAGCGGATCCGCCGTTTCCTTCTCTTCCGGCGGTCGGGCTTGGACGCCGCCGACCCAGATACTGAACAGGCCCAGCGGCTTGAGGAGAACGACATGTTGACCCGATATGCGCAGGACCAGGTTCGCCGACACTACCCCGCGACCGAAGCGCCAGAGCGGCTGTGATCAGTTTGGGTAACACGGGCAGTGTAAGATCGTGCCACGTGACATTTCCACGTGCTACTCCCCACGTGCAACTCTCCACGTGCAACTCTCCACGTGCAACTCTCCACGTGACCGCATACCAGACCATACAATCCCGCGCTATGTTCCGCCGTCGTTCGTTATCTACACCATCATGGATTTCACTAAACCAGAGACGGTCTTGGACCTCAACAACATCCGCACATGTCTCGTGCGTATGGAGGACACCATTCTTTTTGACTTTATTGAGCGTGCCCAGTTTTTCCTGCTGCCCAGCGTATACCAGAAGAACAAGTACGACATTTCCGGATTCGACGGCCTGTTCATGGAATGGCTCCTTTTGCAGACGGAGCAGACCCACTCGCAGGTCCGCCGCTACGAGGCGCCCGACGAGACGCCATTCTTCCCCGACCGCCTTCTCAAGCCCTTGCTCCCATCCATCAACTACCCCAAAGTGTTGGCCTCCTATAGCGACGAAGTCAACGTCAGCAGCGAAATTTTGGACTTCTACGTGTCCAAATTTGTGCCGGAGGTGTCGTGTTCGGCAGGCGACCAGCTTGAAAACACTGGTTCCGTGGCGGTGTGTGATGTGGAATGCTTGCAGGCGCTCTCTCGGAGAATCCACTTTGGCAAATTTGTGGCCGAGGCAAAATACCAGGGCGATCCTGCGTTATACAAGCGCTTGATTGAGGCCAAAGACGTGGCTGGGATCGAAGCCAGTATCACCAATAGTGCTGTGGAAGAGAAGATTTTGCTTCGCTTGCGGGAAAAATGTGATGCATACGGCACGGACCCCACTTTGCGGTTCAGCCAGCAGCAGCAGCTGAAGGTCAAGCCCGAGCTTATCGTGCAGTTGTACAAGGACTATGTGATTCCTTTGACGAAAAAGGTTGAGGTGGATTATTTGTTGCGCCGTTTGGAGGACGAGTGAGTAGCGTGACGGCTGGGGACCACTGCTTTGCCGATCCAGCGGTATTTGGGTATGAAACTCGATGTCACTGAAAAGACCATTGATTGGAGTCCTTGGAGTCATTGACGAAGATATTTGATTGAAGTCATTGACGAAGACATTTGATTGGAGTCATTGACAGAGACAATTGATTGGATTCATTGACAGAGACAATTGATTGGAGTTTGGTTAGTGTGATCGATTAACTCGGATTTTAATCACTCAATGACAATCTGAAAATGCCTGGAAATGACACAACTCCGCCATTATCCTCCATATTATATGCACGGCTCAACTGCAATGCTTCTTCTTTGGGACAAGATGCTATTATTAAGTATCGACGCAGGAATGCCACGCGGAACGTGTTTGGTCTGAACATCGCTTGTTTACGCGTGGCTCGTTTGGAATTTCTTTGACAATTGAGTCATGGTGCTTTCTTCCCTCATATTTAGGTCTATGGATTAAACGCCAAATTGAAGCGGCAAAATCAAAAGCGCATCAGTGGAATTAAGGACCAGAGGCATTCTAAAATCAACATGCAAGACTCGTGCCGTTCCTCTCCGGGCAGAATTCACGTGCTGCCCATTCTGCAATCGAAGCTAATTTCAATGGACCATGTGGCCGCACACGTTTTGGCTATGTGCAGGACGGTATTGGATTTTGCACCCAAACCATCAAGGTATAAATACAATAGCGGCGGGGCGTTTCCGGCTGCTCGACTGACTTGAGTCGCTCAACTCTATATATTATTATAAACGGCATTTCTTGTCCTTAGCTTGGATCCTAGGACATTGCCTTGCTACTGAACAGTATTGCTCCCTGCAACTGAATCGCTAACCTAGCAAGTTAATATTTGAACAAAACGTTATTATAGTTCAACTCTTTCAACACCGATTTGTGACGTTTGAGTTTGCTGTGATGAATACCACTGCCCCGCCGGAAACATACTTGGAATCACCCCGGCACGTTGTCTCGGGGCTCCTTTTTCTAGGACTAACCATTTTAGTGGTGTCCGCAAAACCTCAAGCACAAATCAGGGCTATCGTCCGTTTCATTTGGGCTTGTTTTGTCAAACCCATTTTTGGAAAGCTTCAGTCAAGCCATAGCTCACACGCAGACCAGCAACAGCAACATTTGGAGCAGTTTTACCAAAACCAAGCCCTGATCTATGACTCCACGCGGTCGGTTTTGCTCAAAGGCCGCCTTGACTGTTTGAAGCTCGCCGTGGCCCATTTGCCCCGGGAAAACGGCGACAAATTGGTGTGGGTAGATATTGGCGGCGGCACGGGCCAAAACATCGAGCACATGAACGAGATCTTGCCCATTGCCGAAAACTTCCATGCCATCTACTTGGTAGACCTCTCGTCGTCGTTATGTGAAGTGGCCAGGAAGCGGTTTCACAACAAGCCGTGGGCAAACAAGGTGCACGTGATGGAAACCGATGCTAGCGATTTCTCCATAGCACAGAACCACGCCGACCTCGTGACGTTTTCATACTCTTTGCTGATGATCCCCACATTCAACGCCGTGGTCGACCACACACAGGCCTTGTTAAACCCAGACACCGGAGTGGTGGCATGTGTGGACTTCGGGATCCAGTCTGCAGGCACTTATGTGGGCCGGACAAACACGCTTGGCGGCGTGTGCAACCGCAACATTCCGTGGGTATTACGCAACTTCTGGCGCATCTGGTTTGAAACAGACAAGGTGTATTTGGACCTGGCCCGGCGCAACTATCTTGAATACCGGTTCGGCACCATCAAGTCCTTCAACGCGTACAATAACACGTTGGGCCGCATTCCTTATTACGTTTGGATCGGATGTGACAAGAGCAGATCGCAGTCGTTGCTTCACAAAATCAACTGCTTGGCCACAGAGTCGCCATATCTTGCACCATCGGACGAAACTCAAAGGTTGGAGTATCCAACAGACGACGTGCCAGTCAGCAAGGGCCACGAGGCTGCATTGGGCAATTTGCGGCGGCGGTTGCCATTCCCATCGCTGTACTACCAAAAACAGCCATGGCGCGTGTACTTTGACGAGATGGACAGCAAGTACCACCAGTTCGGAAACCAGTACATCTATGCGTTCACGTGGGAAGATCCACGCGAGGACGACCGCATCCTCCGCTTCTCCAGCGACGATACGGTGTTGGCGATAACGCTGGCGGGAGACAATGTGTTGCTGTATGCAAGTCTCCCGGATCCGCCCCGAAAGATCCACGCTGTGGACCTCAACCCGGCGCAAAACCATCTCTTGGAGTTGAAGTTGGCCGCCTTTAAGGGCTTGGACCGCGAGGTGGTGTGGCAGATGTTCGGAGAGGGCCAAGTGCTGGGCTTCCGGGACCTCTTGGTCCTGCACCTAGCACCCCACATGTCGTCCAACGCATTCCAGTATTGGATGGACAAGGGCGAATCCGCCTTCAGCGGGCGCGGGCTCTATGACACCGGGTCCACGCGGTGGGCGCTTCGCTTGGCACGGGCCGTGTTTGGGTTTTTCGGCATTTCGGCGGCCATCGACGAATTGTGCTCCTGCACACAGCTCCTGCAGCAGATCCAGCTCTGGGAAACCAAAATCAAGCCCACGCTATTCAATCCATTTGTGGCCACGTTATTGGTGGGCAACCCGATCTTCCTCTGGAAAGCGCTTGGCGTGCCACAAAACCAGGCGGAGATGATTGGCGACTCGGTACTCAAGTATGTCATCAACACTCTCGACCCCGTTGTACGCAGGTCGTTGATTTCCTCCGACAACTACTTCTATTATTTGACGTTGAAAGGGAAATACAGCCGGGACAACTGCCCCGACTACTTGACCGACAAGGGCCACCGCAACTTGACCAGTGTCAAAAACGAAGCGTCGCCCATTGACAATATTCGCCTTCACACAGACACTCTTAACGATGTGTTTGCACGGCTCACGAAGAAGTCCATCACCATTGCAATTATCATGGACCACATGGATTGGTTTGATCCGAAAAAGGATGATGCTGCTACCGAGATCTTGGCAGTCAAGGAGTGTTTGGTGCCGGGCGGACGAGTGATGCTTCGTTCGGCTGCCCAATATCCATGGTATATCAAGACTTTTGAGCAGTGTGGCTTCAAATGCAAGCCTGCTGCTATCCGGCATGCCAACGAGTCGATTGATAGGATCAACATGTATGCCTCCACGTGGGTGTGTACAAAGATGGAGGGAGTTGAGCGTCGGCGGATGAGTTCGTTGAAAATCTGAGACAAGTAGGATCTGAATAGGATGAAAGACATTAAGTGAAGATCAGTAGGATAGAAGCCAGATATAAGGAGGAACAGAAGCCAGATAGAACAGAATGAATAGCCATGATTTGTAGAGATATGAGTCACCAAATCTGAAAAGAGAGCCATTGAGCGTTGTGATCTATTCAGTTAGAGCTTGGAGAGCAGAGAGACAAACGCACAACCAGTGATTACACTGTGACTTGGATCACTTGGCTGATAAGGTGAAGTTGCTTCAACATGATGTCAGTTTCACCGTAGTTCTGAGTGAAACAAAAGCTTCATTTAACCTGTTCAAGAAGCTAGAACGCCCCACCACACTTCGTGAACAACCTCCAAATTGCAGGACAACCTCCGAATTGCAGGACAACCTCCGAATTGCAGGACAACCTCTATTGCTGTTTTGCACAATTACTCGCTCATTCGCCAGGTATTTGAAATAGTACCACTATTCTCCAACCGATAGATCCGCCAGGCTTCACGCACGTGATCGGGCGTCAAGGGCATTTTCCGGTCGCCAAGATACTCCAATGGCCGTTCGGGCACCAGCAGAACATTCTCCCCTGCTGCAAGCATGCGTAACGTGGCCCGCTTTCGTTTTTTCTTGGCATCAATGTCCAATTTGAGCTGTGTTTTATACTCTCTTTCCTGCACCTCGAACGCCTTGGTAATCACGTCACCTAGCAACAGTTTGGACAATCCGGCCATCACCACAGCAATATTCTGCGGAATCAGATGTCCCAATACGCTATTGGCGATTTTCTTGACGCCTGGTTTGTTGACGGTCATGCGCCGATATGCTTCAAAACGCTCCATTTGTAATTCGCTGAGAGATGTGACCAAAAGCCGTTTTTTTTCATCTTCGTTTAAGTTTTGATTTCCGGCTGCTTTGAGTTCTCTGTACCGGGCCACAAGGGCTTCGTCTTCGATGTCTGAAAAGTCGGAATCGGATAGGTCTTCGGCATCATTTCCATTGAAATCGTTGATATTATTAATGATTCCATTATTGTTGATTCCATTATTGCTTCCATTATTGTTGCTTCCATTATTGCTTCCATTAATCTTACTATCGCTGCTTCCGCCAATTCCACTTTGTCCATTCCCATCACTTCTGTTCAAATCATTTGGATTATTGACTCCCTGAATATTCCAATTTGCCATCTCCTTTCCATTTTGAGTCATTGCATGAGCACTATCAACGTACGAGTCCTCGGCCCGATCGCCGTTTTTGTCTGCATATAGCACGCGCCAGATCAAGGCTTCGTCGTCCTCATCAAGACTCACGTCGCTCTGGATGCTTTCGGCGTCGCTCATGGCGTTGGAATGAATCTTAGTGAAAGATGTATACTGTGCGGTGCAGACCCGTGCACCCGACATTGCGAAATATCAGGTGCACGGGTGCACAATGGAGGGTGTTTTATATCTATTGGGGCACCTGTGAATGGAGGCCATTCACCTGTGCAAGCCGCTTCAGCCAGTCGTGGCTCGTCTCGCTAAGAAGCGTGTCGGCCAAGGCACAGGCGTCGTAGTAAATCCGTAACAACCGTTCGTCGTGCGCGAACCCTAACGCGACTAGTTTTTCCAAACACTCGGCGAGGCCCACAATGGTAAAATGTTTCATGGCGGCGTCCATGCGTAACCCAAAGTGGTCTGCGTGAGATGCAGGAAGACATAACATGGCTTCCACGTGGTCAGCAGCACCACGCAAAAAGTCACTGACATCATACGTGTCGTGGGAGGTACGGGCCAGCACGTGCTTGTATGCAGTCCCATACTCATAACCCAGCGGCACATTTTGGGGCGGGTTTCGGTCGAGGTGCACTAGTGGCACGCCCTGCACGGAGTCCGAGTACGGTTTGAGAGACGTGGAAAAGAAAAACGACGCCAGCAGAGTGGTGTTTTGGAGGTACTGGTGTGGCACCCGGCGGCGTGAGACATCCACGGCTTCTATGCAGGTGGTCACGTGGGTCAACGGCTGCAACAAGCGGTATGGTTTTAGGAATTGGCGGAGTTCGGCCACAATCGGCGCCGGTGGCGGTCCCAGCTCCTCGGCTGCGACGAAATTGATGGCGGCTTCCGGCTGATAGTCCAGAAACGGACGCCTGCTCAGCCACATTACCAAGTCCGCCTCAATCAAGTTGTCGAATATCGCTTGCGTGACGAAAAAAGGAAGATCGTTGCGATGAATGAAATCGAGATTATAGTTGACATGTGCAGTAAAGTTGTCGCTGTCGATCCAGATGCCAGGTTCGTACCA
The DNA here is from genome assembly GCA_002370135.1 of Metschnikowia kipukae. NCBI lineage: Eukaryota > Fungi > Ascomycota > Pichiomycetes > Serinales > Metschnikowiaceae > Metschnikowia > Metschnikowia kipukae. The sequence goes on from NKZJ01000101.1 coordinate 340,094, forward strand.
GAAATGGAGCTCGACTGCATACTCGCCGGTCACGTGAGCAGCCTTTGTGACATTTGATGATAGGTCATCGGGGCTTGACGGAGGATCTTCAGTCAAAAGTGTGCCGATTTCTGCCGTAAATTCAGCCTCTTTTTCTAGTTCAGCCGCTTGAGTGGTTGAGCTAACCAGGCTTTTGGTGGTAGTCAGAGATGTACTGGTGTCGGTAAAAAACACAACCGAGGGAGATGCCACTTGCGGCAGCTCAATGATTTCCGGTAAGTCGTCAATTACGGTGTACCGGTAGGGACAACCGAGGGCCGCGAGCCGGTAGTCGAGCTGTTTCTGCACGGCGACGGCCAAATCAGGAAACCGGAACCCCGGATCTGCGAGTCGAAGATGCACGTTCTGCAGCACGGGAAACCGCAGCGCCACAAGCGCCAGAAGCTGCTCCGCCTGCTGCGTCACCGGATGTCGAGTGCCGGCCCACCGCCAAACCACCACGGCAATCGCCACAAGAATGGACACAAAGAGCATGTCGTTGCATACACGGCCGGCTGCGCGAAAGAAGAGCGCGAGGGTGGCTGTGTGCAGTCCGCCGAGGGGGCAGAGATCCGGTTTCGCGAGTTCCGAGGGCATCTAGCCCATCGCCTCCTCCATCACCACCACCACCACCACCGAAATGAGTGTTCCACTGGTGCCTATAGAGACGCAGGCCGTTCCCGAGCTGCAGGAGCAACAATATGTCCACGAGGTGTACAACGAAATCGCCACGCATTTCTCGCAAACTCGGTATAAGCCGTGGCCCATAGTGGAGCGGTTTTTGGGCGCCCAAAACGACTATACTTTTGGCATTGACGTTGGCTGTGGAAATGGCAAGTATCTTGGAGTGAATCCAAAGTTGGTAATTGTGGGGCTGGATCGGTCCGACGGGCTTGTGGCTTGTGCGCAGGAAAACTCCCACAACCAGCATCTTTTGGCGGTTGCCGACGGGCTTCATTTGCCGCATGAGGACGGCCGTTTTGATTTTGCCATCTCCATTGCTGTCATTCACCATTTTGCCACCGAGGAGCGTCGAATTGACGCCATTCGCCATATTCTTCTGAAACTCCGCTTGGGCGGTCGTCTTTTGGTGTATTGTTGGGCTTTGGAACAGGCGACATCCCGAAGGGGTTATAAGGAGGGAGATGACCAGGATATTTTGATTCCGTGGGTGTTGAATAAAAACACGGGGAAAAAGAAGGAGAAGAAGCAAAGGCTGAAGAAAGAAAGTGAAAGGAAAGAAGAAGGGAAAGAGAGCGAAATAAAAGAAAATGAAGGGAAAGAAGAAATGAAAGAAAATGAAATGAAAGAAAGGAAAGAAAATGAAAAGAAAGAAAGTGAAATAAAAGAAAATGAAAGGAATGAAAGGAAAGAGATACATGGAATATCTGGAGACTGCACACAGCCCACTAAGGACTCCCTGCAGGCCAGTGACATGCCAGAGACAAAGTACCGGTATTATCATCTCTACCGAGAAGGAGAGTTGACGGAAAATGCCGTCCGTGCAGGAGGCCGGGTGGTGGATCTGGGTTACGAAAAGGATAATTGGTGGGCCGTAATCGAGCGCATATAGACCATCAATTGACAATTATAATCACTGTTATAGTCACTGTGATAATCAAACTTTCAATTAAATTTCAAGTGTCACAATTCAAAGGTAATCAGATGTTTTATCAATGTTTTGAATGTATCACAATCAACCTTAATGTACTAAATGAACATTAATGTACTAGATGACCTTTAAATGTATTACAGTCAACTTTTTGTATTACAATCAACTTATTACGATCAACTTATTACGATCAACTTATTACAATCAATCTTTCAATTTATTACAATCAACCGCTAGATGGATTACGTTCAAATTATGAATTTATCACAATCAACACTTGAATTAACTCAATCGATGAAAGAGAAAGTCTATATCTACCTTCTTTAGTTCGCCAATCTTCACTTCTATTGAAAGCTATTTAACTTGATTTTTCTTTGCTTGTTTCAGATCAACTATTTGTACATCGAAGTTGTGAATTCTTAATAATAAACGACGTTCTTCTGCAGAAGATGCTTTGAATTTTTGTATATTTCCATCTGTATGTTTATATTTGTTAGTTTTTATAGTTTCTATCTTTAAATGTATTCAATCAAACTTTTAATAAAACTTTTAATTTTATTGCAATCAAACCTTCAAACGTATCACAAGTCAGAAGGATTCGAAATTTATAACATTATACTTACTTTTAAGCACCAGAACGGGAATGAGTTAATTACACGAAAGAGGTATTTTGAGAAGATAGTGATAAGAATAAAATCGTATAGAAGAAAAGTGAACAAACTGGAGGAGGAGAGGTTTCGGTAAAGCCAGCGAATGAAGCAAAAGTCAGCCTAGCACAAGAGCATACTTATAATAAAAGGAGAAAGATTTCCAAAGTTTCAAAAGACCTACGAGATTTCTAGAGTTTCAAAAGACCTTCAGAATTTCTAAAGTTTCAAAAGACCTTCAAGATTTTCATAAGTTTAAAAGGAGCCAATAATATTTGGTGTGCATTTGAAAACCTGTTGCAAATGTACAAGGCAAAACTGCTCGAATTTGTTGATTCCGAATCCTTTAAATGTTTTAAAAGTCACCATGAATGTCAAACATATACCAAGATTTTTGTATCAGGTGAAACTTTGATATATAGTAGTCAAAACAATATATTGTATGCAAGTCAATTATATAAAAAATGGAGTCAAATGTATTCTGAAGCTATAAGTCAGATGATTAAATGTATTAAATCGGCACTGTGATTATATTTTGAGTCAACTTTATTCTAGACTGTATTACGAATCAGATCCAAAAGAGTTCAAGAATTAGTGAATTGTGTTTCAAAACTTTCACAGGTTTACCTTTTAAAATCTATCACAAGTCAATTCTTTTTAGAACCTTACAAATCAATTTAAATTATAAAACTCTAAATATCAAACCCGTTCAAAACGTATTACAAGTCGAAACTATCTTCAAACTATTACAAGTCAAACTATTTTCAAACTATTACAAGTCAAGCTTCTTCCATTACATAATACAACTTAAACCTATTTCATTACTTTCAATGCTCCCTATTCAAGTGTCATCGACACCCGATCTCACAACATCACTATATGTTACCCATTTATATACTTCTCCACTAACAACCACACAGCCAAAGTGATGGTGTACGGGTGTTGTAGAATGGTGTACGGATGCACATATAACCGCGCGTCTCTGCTGCTGTTCCAGCCACCATGTCTCGAAAAGACCGCTTGATTCGAGCCACCGATATCGATGCTCTCAGCTGCAGGCGCAGCGCCAATGAACGGGGCTATTTCCAACCGGCAGACCCGTACATCTCCCCGCTTGTTACTGCATATGAGCAGTGTCTCCAGCATTGTGACGGCTATACACAATACTCGGCCTCCCGATCACTCCGAACAGCATTCCGAGACCTCAAGTATCCGCTCATAAACCGGGGCACATTCTACCGAACCAAGTCGGTGGACCGCATAGTTTCGGCCTTCATTGCGGAACACGGCACGTGTCAGATCGTGGCCTTGGGCGGCGGTTCAGATACGAGGGCATTCCGGGTGCTCCAGGATGCAGGAGAGACGGTATCTTACACGGAAATTGACTTTCCGGAACAAACCCGTGTCAAGAGGGTGGCGATCCTGAATCTGCATGCACTCCAGCATGCTGTCGGATGTGATCTTGAGCCAGTCACTGTCACTGGGGACTCATTCCGGGGTATGCCCTCGGATCTCCACCTGGCCCGGTACCACTTGGTCGGAATGGACTTGCGCACGCTACCCTCGGACTTCTCTGCCGTACCCTCGGACTCTGCCGTACCCTCGGACTCTGCCGTACCCTCGGATGCTGCAAACGACATTGAAATGTCAACCTCGGCACCTTTTCCATTCCTTGTCCTGCACAAACCCACCCTTCTTCTTAGTGAGTGTGTTCTCTGCTATCTTACTCCCGAAGAAAATGTCCGTGTTTTGCAGTTTTGGAAAAGATCTTTGCAAAATGTCTCCATAGCCATGTATGATCCTATGGGGCTCAACGATACCTTCGGAACTACCATGGCCGACAATCTAGCTCAACGAGGATTGGACCTACGCTCTTTTGTGCAGTACCCAGACCTCAGCTCACGGAAGATCTTTTTCGAAAAAGAACTTGCCTTCAAAGCATATCTCACCGATTTGGCTCTGGTTGGAGGTTATGGTGCTGAAGAGGCGGCGTGGTTTCCTGGTGATGAGTTGAAACGTGTTTCGAGATTGGAAATGATCGATGAAGTTGAGGAGATATCCATGCTCTTGAAACACTACTGTTTAATTTACGCAGAGTATAACATCACTCTGGCATTTGCACGAAGCTTGAAGTGGACAATGTCTTGATGATTTCGTTCACTTGTGCTTTACTTTCATCGGCACCATTCGCGTCAGCATATCTTGGAGAACATCTCTTTTGGCCATCTTCAGACGACAACGTATACACTCTTTCGCCATTCACATATGGAAATGTCTATTTTTATCATCTTCAGGCGACAACATGAAAACTGTCGACAACATGTAAACTGTCTTTCGCCATTTTAGAAAATGGCCGAGAGATCTCGGAGCCTTTTCAGTTCTGCTGGTTCTTGATGTCACTGATCCTTAACCATCTATGGTTTTACCATTTCATTGAACTTCCTCTTAAATTGCAATTGCATCTTCACCGCTCACATGTAGCAAATTGAGTCAGTCTTTCGTATGACCTCCATGATAGTCATTGCTTATGCAGTCCTCCAAGAAATTCGACGAAAGAGTCACAGCGATCCCTTTGTTGAGCCTCACTTTCATGTATAACTTTTCATCATTCACACTTTGTTCTTTTCGAGGAACACTATTTGCTCCTCTACTTGCTTGCAAATATCACCCCTTTTGGAATCTCCGTATTCTGGGACATTTTGCAAGTTGATTCTGTTCTCGCAGAACCAAGCATGTATATGGCGCATGATCAACATTTCAATATCCACGCCCTTGGCTTCTTCGATAAATCCTTCTGTATAAAGCCTTCTTCTGTTTCCTTCTGCATCCTTTAATCCTCTCCCAAACGAATTTCCCAAAAAAAGCTCCTCGAGCAAAAGCTTAGGCCAATTAGCGTGCAAAAACATAAGGGAGTATGATTTGAAATGATGGCGGTCGTAATTGCTTATCTCTGTATCTTTGTCATTTTTGGCGAATGTTCCTGAAAACTCTGCTGTTCTTCCTGCAGTGATCAGCTCAAGATAATCAATAATAGGATCATATTGGCCCATGCCGAAGAACTCGTGTTTGTTAAGATTGTTGAGAGGTCCGAATTCCCTGTTGAATTCGTTCACCTGGTAGTATGGTAGATTAAGCTTGTGTGCAGCAGCAATGAACGTTTCCTTGTCTCCCTCTCCAGCTGCACCTTGACTAAACAATGGGTAGTAATAGTCCGGACCATAGTAGTTATAGTACATGGACAAAATCAACGACCGGAAGTGCTTCTGCTTGTCAATCAATAACTGGCCAGTTTCACTAGACGCTTCTGGAATGGTGCCTTTACTGTCGTGGTAAGATGATTTCAATGGGTCTGCAGATGTGCCTCGAGGGTCTCCTTTAGGATAGGAATTTCTCATTTTGAATGACGGGTCTGTCAAAATATCGGCAACCTCGTAGTAGTAGGGAGAGGTAGACCTTCTCCACAAATCTGGCCACATAATCATCCGTTTCGAAGTGAAAGGCTCGTTGACAAACAAGTGGTCCGGGTTCTTGAGTGGAATATTGTCTGCATCAAGGTACAAGACATTTTGAAACGACGAAATCAACAAGGCCACATTCTTAAGTTGGTACCCCTTCAAGTTATTTGCCATTTCTTTCGGTAAGTAATCCTCCACTATTTTACATTTTGCGTTCAATCCTGAAAGTGCCTGGGAGCAAAAGTCAATGTCAAAGTCACTTCGTTTAGGAAGAATCACCTCCACAGGAAGCACGCATCCGGTTGCCCGCAAAATAGAAATGGAAATGAGAGCTAACTGGCTGTATCTTCCGCCTCCCATGTACACAATACCATCACCAGACATAAAATCGGAGAGCTTGCCATAGTCGTATAGTTGTTGGGGAAAATCATTGGGCATCTCGTCCAAGAAAGCAGCATGAGCCGTTTTCAATGCGGAAATCTCCTCTTCTGTCGGCCTCAAGTAGTACAGCAAATACTCCATACTACGTATGATTTCCTCAGTATATTGTTCTCTCAAATGGCCTCCGTATAGAGGGATCCGGCCTTCTCGGTGAGGCAACTGGTTCTCTTCCTGAGCCTGTGCATAGTGCTGATTGTTATTGATACCTGAAACGGTAGGTCTGTGTTTCTCAATCACCAGCATCAATCCAGACATGAACTCCGAAAATGCAGTAGTGAATTTGTTATGCTGTTGGATCTCCTCAAGAGAAAGATGTCCCATTTCCACCTGTGGCTGTTGTACGTAATGATTGATTTCGTGGACAGAAATCTGAGAATTCTGTGCTTTTTTGTCGATGAGTTTGGCGAGCCGAGCCGTTGCCGCATCATCGTAATCCAACTCCAAACCCGACAATCGGCTTATGGCAATGAAACCGTTTTTGCGATCATCCAAATAAGGCCGCAACTGGGCTTTTTGCGGAGCATGGCCGATTTTTACACTGGGTAACGAATGATCGGCGCTTTGTACAATGTCATTTGCGATGGTTGACATATCGAACTCGCTATTGTTGAAGCTGGTGAAAAAGAATATGTATATGTTGAGAACAACAACCACGAGGATTGCCACAATGATTTTTTTGGAGGCAATCATAGCTGGGCGGTGTTTGAGCCGAGTGTTGCTGGTGTAGTGGATAAGGAGTAAGCAAAACTGATCACAGTGATCAGTTGTTTGAAAGAAAAGATAGTGAGTTTTGTATAACAATCCTGCAAATCTTAATAACGCAAGCACTAGTGTTAGTTTGCAATTCAAATGTCACTTTCCTGGTGTGATGGGAACAATACTGATGTGATGGAAACAAAACTGATGTGATCACTTTCTTGTTTGCTTCGGTATGAGTGAGATTCTTGGCTGTAGGATTCGATGCTGGAGAAGCTTAAATTGATGTCTGCCGCTTGTTTTGAAAAGCTGTTACGTGTCACCTTTGTTAAATGTTTAGTTTGGTCCGAGTAAATAGTTTTTCCTTCAGCCGCAAACCGAAAATCATGTCACTTACCCGCTGCGCATCATCTCTTTCGGTGCAGTTCAATTGTGGAGTGCACTTTTGTGGGAACACAATCCCCAAATTTATAATCTGTTGTCGGAAATCTCGACAAAATCATAAGCTCAATATCATTTGCGAAGTTTCAGAGCCGAATTGTATTTGATGATCGGAATGGCTATAATTAGCACGGTTGCGAGATTCGCCAAGACGGTTGAGGTGGTGCGGGACTGCAGAAAAGACAGATACAACTAGTCACTTTTCAGGCCGGGACACCGAAATTTTTTGGCATACGGCTGGAAAAATACCGTGTTCTGGCCATGGGCAAGACCTTGAGCATCCACCAAGCGAAGCTGGGACAGTATTGTGCATGTAACTTCAATTGAAGCACGCATTCCTGTATATTGTGTTTCTCTCGCCACAACAAGCCTCCCTCTACATGGAGATGAGTTTGAAGGATAATCCGTAGCATCAGTACACCAGTACACCACCGTTTATTCTAATAACGGAATTTAGTCATTTAAGTGCAATCAGTCAATGAATGAAATTCAATAAATGGTAGTCTAATGATATTCAATAAATGATAATCTTTAAATGGTAGTCTTTAACGATATTTAATAAATGGTAAATTAGATGGAGTTAGTTAATGATGGTCAGTTAAAGAGAGCCAATCAATAAAATCACTCCATGATATTCAATTTATGAAATCCAATTTATAATATTCAATTCATGATAATCAATCTATGATGGTAAATCAGATGGCACATTGTTATTGATTCTCAGTTCAGAATTAAACCTAATCGGTAATTTCCCTCAAAAAATGGCCGCAAAAAAAAAAGACGGATTTCGTCCTTATATATTCATTTCTACAATACACATGCATGAGCAAGCATGAAGTTTGTTTCAAGAAATGCCTCAACTTTTTATATAAATACGTCTCAAAACGCCATTTTAAAAGTGGCTTTTTGTCACGCTATCACATCCATAAACATCCTTTTGTACCATCAAACTGCGTGTTTTGCACAAGAAACACAGCAGCACTATTCAGTGATATGTTTGATTTTCCTGAAATAATATGCATATTTTATTAACGAAATCTTTCTGGAGTGTAAAAGATTTCTGGAGATTTTTGAGTTTTCTTTAATTATTCTAACAACTAATTAAGGAAGCTCGAAAACAAATTTGAAAGCTCGAATAAAAACAAATTTGGAAGCCCCAATATTTAACCCATTTGAGCATATTGTGAAGCAATCACGGGCTACTGGGAATGTAAACCCATTTATATTTGCAGCTGTCTGGTTTATATTTGCAGCTATTTGGAATTCAAGCCCATTCAGAAGTTGCCTATATGGCTGCAAACACTGAGTGCGAAAGTATCAGCTCTACGCACCATTGATACTGTTTTGGGAATAGAGAATCTACTAGCTTTACGGATTTTAGCATATGGGTCGTTTTCGTATTGAAGTTGGATTGAATATTCGAGCTGCTAATTTTCCAATTCAGGTGGACATTGTGAAGTGCAAACGAAATTGGACGACGTGGAAATTCGAATTGAGGGAAAAAGACAAACGGAGCCGAATAGAGCCAGATGCCCATCAATGAAGCTTGAAACTTTTCTCATTCTATTACTACAACAAGAAGAACCAAAATTCCCAGCGTTCATTGAAAAATTAAAGAATTATGTGAGGAGAAGTTTAGCTCTGTAAAGATACAAGACTAATTCCTATGATACTGTTATGAAAAGACAACAATTTGAAAAGACAACAATTTGAAAAGACAACAATATAAAAAGACAACAATATAAAAAGACAACAATTTGAAAAGACAACAATTTGAAAAGACAACAATTTGAAAAGACAACAATTTGAAAAGACAAACAATCTGAAAAGACAAATAATTCGAAAAGACAAACAATTTAAAAGAGTTCACGTTTGCTTTTTCAATATGAAGCTAACGGGCTTCACTAATAACAACTCCCACGCCCACATGCTTAGCCTATTAAAATCTTTCCTCCGCAATTTTTGAAACATCCGCCATCTTCACTCCTCCAATTATCTTCAATGAACCTTGTTATGATCATCCCATTCCTTATCGGTTCAATGCTACTCTGAAAGCTTTAGTGGGAGTGCATATAAGCACCTCGAGTCTCCTTCTAAAGGTGAAGGACATGAACTGTGATAAGAACAGCAGAGAAAACAGAGTATGTTCTCTCATGTGATATTCCATCATATTTTCATAAATCCCTGTTTCATCTTTTTGGGGAATTTCTCACTGCCACTGAGTACAGAGCCTCCTTGCATTTCGCAAGCCTATATATCGCGCGCTATCGCCGCCCGCTAGTGACTATCAAAGCATAGCCACCAATCACGTCACCGTTAAACAAATCCTACAAATTGAGTTCCTGCCCGATTGTTCCGAATCTACTTTTCTACTGATCGAATACGAACGTGGATCCAGTGCGTCAACTTGCGAATCCCTGCGAAGCAATCCTGCTCTCCCCTGCTTCACCGAACGGAAACTTAAACACTAAGCAAGCTGCTTACATCCAGACACGGCACTCAAGCTTATAACCTGGCGTTTCTCTGATTTTCTTTGTCTCAAGATATTCACTTCGAGATTGGAAAGATCCTAGCCAAAGAAGACATCTCTGCCCTCCCTATCTTTAGCCCTCCAAGGAGACCTCTATCTTTAGCCCTCCAAGGAGACTTTCCATTTTTCCCATTCGTGAAACATAAACTACAATACATTTTCACCCAAATATGAGTGACAGCTTTCTCGAAATAGAGCAAGATAACAATCCGCTGTTTTATGCGGGTGATGGCAAAAATGACAACTCCTATCTCCAGGACAGCTTTGTGGACTTTGGTCTGCATGCATTGGTTAACGACTCTTTAGGGCTTTCACAAAAGATCAAAAAATTGCTTCAAAACCCACGCCTTCTCATTAACGTCATCACCAGTGAGAAGTTGTTGAATTCGACGACCACTGTGTACCTCATTGAACTTTCTATAGAGGGTGGAGAGCCCATTATTGTGAAGCGGCGGTACTCAGAATTTAAGTCTCTCCGGGACAATTTGGTAAAGCTCTTTCCCAGCGTCATTATTCCCCCCATTCCCGAAAAACACACGATTCTCACCTACTTGATCAACTCGATTGACAACACAAAAGAAATGCTGATTATTGACGTCAGAAAAAGATATTTTACTCAGTTTCTTAAAGATGTGGTTTTTGACTCTAATCTGGCACTAAAGAATTGTCCTCTATTGCTCAAATTCTTGGACCCCAATTATGAGCACTGTTGGGAGAATGCCGTCAACGAGCCGCCAGTCAACCAATTACCTTCCAATTTACTTTTGGCAAACCCCAATGATACAACAGACCAGAATGGCTTGTACATGCTTTTACCTTCAGTCACTGGATTTGACCTCCACTCTTCGGACCATCTCCTGAATCTTCTGAAAATGAATGAGGATCTACATCGGCTTAATAATGAAATCCGTCTCTTCAGCCTAAAAGAGTCGAAGCTGACTGATATAAGTGACACACCAAGCTCTGATGTGCTCCAAGAAATTCCAGATGAATTGGTGGCATTCGAGCGCAACTTTCACTCCAACATCAAAGTTCTTTCTGATCTAAACAAACTCAATTCTAAAAATATCCGAAATTTGAAACACATGATTGAAACTTTGATTGAACTCGGCGGAAACCTTAATAACTTTTCGCTTCAAATTCATGAGATGGCTGTTGATCATAACAACAATCAACTCTCTGTGGCAATCGAGAAATTTGGTCTGACTATCGATTCGAACTTCCTCAATCTCGAACACTTTGTTCACAGTCATGTGATTCCCCATTGGGAAGAGCCAATAAATCAGATCATGCAGTACTACTACTCGGCATTACAATTGATCAAGTTTTACAAGTACAAATTGCTCCAATTTAAGCTTCTTCACAAGCTTAAATTTAACAAGATACAGGAGCTTTCGAACTCCTCGAAGTACGATCAACAGTCGTTGAAGCATTTGAAGGAGCTAAACATCGATAGTCCTTCGATTGCATCTGCAATTGAAAGGGTCGAGCTGAAACAGCACAAAAAAGTATTACACCCAAAGAAGTCCTGGTATGGTCTTTTCGGAGGTAATAAGACTGCATTTACATTGCCGGAGGAGCATTTGCGGTCGGAGGTGTCCAATCAAGGTGTCTCAGTGGATGATTCCAGCAGCCAATTCTCCAATATAGGACTTGATAAGAACTTTCACCAAAGCCGTGTGCAACACATTGAGAAGGAACTTAACAAACTCGATCAGTTGATTGTACTCTCAAATGCGGATTTAGTCAAGTTAACGGAAAACTTGACGGCCACTTTCGACGAGTACACGTTAAAGATGGAGAAGAAGTGGCTTGCTGTGATGCTAGGATTTTTGCGTGCGGGCAAGCAATTGTTTAGTGAAAACTTGACAAACTGGGAAGATTTGAGAGTGTTTATTGAGTCTACAGAGTAGATGCTCGTGTCAGCAGCTCAATTGCCTGTCCCATGTGAGTTTTTTAGCTCAACGAAATCGACAATGTTTTCAAGTCAAAATCGACAAAATTTTTGTCGACATTCTTCAACAACACAAAATCGATGGATTCCCGACTAAAAGTCTACAGATTCCGAAATTGACCAATCTCGAAACCGACGGATTGAAATGATTTATGGAGAATCTACGTAGCCGTACTCAATGTTTATGGTTCGCGCACGAACGCTCGCCACAATCTCAACCCGTGCTTAGTATCACCAACGATCACTACACACCACACACAACTTTATCAATTTCTTCACCATGTCAGCCATGCAAATTGATAACGACCTTTCCACAGTGTTGGCAAATTTGAGGCTGGAAACCGAAAGCGGCGATATCACCGAAATTCTATATCAGTTGGAGGATTATTACGAGAGAAAGTTATGGAACCAGTTGACATTATGCTTGGATGAATTGTTCGACAAACCAGAATCTCGGGCAAACAACTTGAGGGTCAAGATCTTCAACAACTTCTTGTCAAAATTCCAAGACAAGTTAAACGCTATCAGTGTCATTGACTTTTTGTTGAAGTCTTTTGAAAACGACAACGACTGTTATGAGAACTTGATTGATTTGAAAGCTTCTTTGACCACACAGCTCACAAAAAAACTAGCATCTCGTCGCTTAGAGAATTTGGACGAGGTTATCAGCAATGAAGAAGCAATTGTCTACATCAATTTACAAATCGCCCGTTATGCCTTATTGTTGAAGAAGTTGGCAGAGGCGGATGAAATTTTGGACTCGGTCAATGATAAGTTCGACTCTACTTTGCAGAATGACTACAGCTCCAAAATTAATGCCGCCTACTACTTGACCAAATGCCAGCAGTACAAAATAGCCGAAAACTATAATTTATTTTACACCAACGGCTTGCTCTACTTGTCGCTGATCAATACACCAATGACCGAAAAGGAAAAGATTGCATTTTGCTACGACCTTTGCATTGCCGCTTTGTTGGGAGACAAGATCTACAATTTTGGGGAATTGATTCTTCATGACATCTTGAAGTCGATTGCCGAACCAAGCAACGAATATCATTGGTTGCACGAATTGATCCATCATTTGAATTCCGGAAATTTGCAAAAGTTCAATGATGCATTATCTGTGACTTTCACTAAATCTCCTCAGCTTGCACACCACAAAGAGTTTTTGAACCAGAAAATCATCATCATGACGTTGTTGGAATTGATATCATTGAAGCCCACCACGAGCAAAAGATTACTGTTTAAAGAGATCAGCGAAGTCACGAAAACACCCGAGGATGAAGTGGAGTTTTTGATCATCAAGTGCTTTTCTCTCAATTTAATCAAGGGCTTTATCAATCAGATTGAGCAGGTTTTGGTGGTGACGTGGTTGCAGCCCCGGATTTTGAATTTGGACCAAGTGAAGTCTTTATATCATCATTTGGTTGAATGGGATAAGAACGTCGAGACGCTCTCACACGATGTACATGCCAATGGAGGCACCATTTGGGCCAGTGTTTGATCTGCCAGTGTCTGATCTACAAAACACGTTATATATCTACAAAACACGTTCTATATAGATTCCGTGAACATATAAATTCGATTTGATAAGTGGCGTGCATCTGCACGTGATTTTATTCTTCTCCCCCAACTTCTGACATTTGTTGACGGTTAGAGCCGTTATTGACGGTGAGAGTCCTTCTTCCCGTCGTCATCATCCTCGTCGCCCAATTCGAAAAGCGTGTTGCTTGCTTGAGAAGTAGTTTGCTCATGTTCAATGTCAGCAGACTCGTATTTGGGGGGTTGGTCTGAAGGCTGGCTTAACTCAAAACTATCCCTGTGTCCATTTTCTTCATCACTGTGGCTCATCAAGGACACGTCATCCAACTCGAACTCATGCCCGTGATTATAGTTTCCACCTTCCTCGCCTTCGCCCTCACCCGTAGAAAGCTGCTGAGAGACAGCCAACATGTAAGAAGTTTCGGTGGGTCTCCATAACCAAGCCACCCCCAAGAAAATGCCAAAGAAGATGAAACTGGGCCAGAAGTCCACGAAAAAGTAGGAGCCTTTCCAGTTGGAGTTGATTACGTCATCGTTGGTTAAAGACAAAACAATGACACTGGAGAAAACTAAGCCACCAATTGTCAACATGACCGATCCCGAAACAATGCGGAACAAGTTCTCATATAATTGTAACTTGATCACTTGTCTTTGCTTGTGCAAGTTGGTGGTCGTCTGCTTGATAGACGTCAAAATGAGAAAGTAGTAAGCAGTCAAGGTGATGGTGACGGGAATCAATGGCACAATGTCCCACACGCTACCATCGTAGCCGGACTCTGTAGTTGTGGTCACGGAGTTGGCGGCGTTGAAATTGTAGCTGCCCACCAAGTACAACATGGAAGATGCAAAGTGTGCACCCGCAAGAATCTTGCAACGGGTCATGATTTTCTTCGGAAGTTTCAAAACAACAACACCATATCCCAATGCAATCAAGAGCAACAAGAAAAAGGAAAACGTGGCTTTAGCAGAACTCAAAATCGACAAAAACACTCCGTACATCTTGACGAACCACGTGGTTCGGGAGGACCGGTTAACCAAGTCATAGAAAGACCAAATCACAAGAGTATCGAAAGTCAAGAACGAGAGCATAGCCAACAAGTATTTTTGCAAAGGCAAGATCTGGTTCTTATCCTTCTTCTTGAAGAACTGAAATCCGTACAAGGCCAAAGCAACCGCGTAGCAGAGCGTCAAGATTCCGTAAGCGGGCAATTTGGGAATTTCCGAAGCACTCAAGTATCCGAATGCATTCTGGAACGACACATAGCCCTTGTATTTGATCTTGCTGTCGGTGGCCACCGAGGACACGCAGTAGTAGCCTGATTCTTGCACGTGATAGGTGAGATTGGCGCTGCCTTTCCCGGTCAATTGAGAAGTGTAGATGGTCGAGTTTGAGTAGTCGCCATTGATCAAAAAGTCCCCGTATTGCAGGGCCTTGCACAATCCCTCCTCGACGGCCAACTGGTCACAGATGTATAGTCTCCGTCCAGAAGCCAGCATCTTGCCCAATCGGTCGAGATCTTTGATGGCGAAAATCACATAACTCACCTTGTCCAAAGCATTGTTCTTGTCTGCATCCGGCATGGAGAAGTCGTCTAGACTAATGGAAATGTGAGGCACGATGCTGCCGCCCCAGTCTTTCTTCGAGTACATACCCTCGCAGACCTGCCGATAAGCACCATCGTTGAAAACAACCTTGTTGGCACACGCCACTCCAAGAAGCGCTACTAAGACAGACGCGTAGCGCATAACAAATGGGGATGATCGGATAGTAAACAAAATGGTGTAGAACAGAAAGTGGAGCTGGCAATTATGGGATCCTAACGAGGCGCGCGGAGGGCGTCAGCTGAGCCACGTCATGTGACCGGCAAGCTTGGCGCTCCTGCAGACAGCGCCCAGCATAGTCAAGTATCGCCTAGATCATCTAGTCAAGTTCTTCGAGTCGTTTCATGAGTTTGAGTTCCACTTCCGACCATTTCTCCGTCATGTTCTTGTAAAACGTAATTTTCTGCTCGCAGAGATCAGTCATTGCCTTTTTCAATTGTGTCTTGTTGAACTGATCCCAATCCGGATACTCCTCGTTGATGATTCGGCTGGTCAAATCATTCACCAAGAAAGTCTGTGCAGTGATCTCGCTTTCGAGCTGCAGAATTCGGTTCTGAAGCTTCCATTTCTTGCTCTCCGATTGCGACGAGCCAATGTGTGGCGTTGCCGATGTCGACAACGTATCCTTGATGAGCTGTGTAGTGTTGTTGACTATGCCGCCAGAATACAGGCCAATGAGAGCTGGGTTGGGCGCCAGGTTGGGCGCAGGATGACTGCCTCCGAGATTGGCCAAGTCGGCCCGGGCTTTGTTCAAATAGTCCTGGAGCACCTGTAAATCAATTTTCTTGTTGTGCTGTAACTCAATCAAGTTGGTGAGCCGGCCAATGTACTTGGCACAGTCCTTCAACGCCACCAAAAACGACTCGTCCACGTGCTTGTACAATTTGGACCAGTTTTCGGAGAAAAACACCAACGACTCAGAAAAAACTTTGAAGTTGGCAGTCACGGACGACGCTTTCACGGCATCGGGCAGCTCGGAAGAGCCACTCTTCGAAGACTCGTGTAACGCCGCCAACTTGTTGATTTGTTGCAGGAACGCCTCGTAATCCGTCTTTAAATCGCCGTTTTTCTTGTTCAACTTGGAGAAAATTCGGTCGAGCTTGGTCAAGTTCTCGTAGAGCTTTTTCAACTTGTCGCTGATCTCCAAGATGTCTTTGTTGGTTTCCCGCTTGTGCTTTGACGACGTGAAAAAGTTCATGACGGTCTCGGTGAGAAGCTCTTCATTGACCACTTTTCCCACAATCAGCGCCTCCGACTCTTCGTCTTTGAGAATCTTGAGGTTCTGCGTAAACGTTGTCCATTCGCCTGAATCACTGATAAAGTAGTGGAACACCGACAGTTGCGAGAGCAATTTATGTTGGCAGATGTAGCTGATAAACCGGTCAAGCGAGTGGAGTCTTTTGTGCACGAACGACGTGCTGAAAGTGTCTCCTGTAAGATACTTGAAATTCAGCTTGGCGGGAAGTGGAGGCACAAGCAATTGCGGGAAGTCGGCAATCAAGCAATTGTGGAGAAACCGGAAATCGCCGTATCGGCGCCGCACTTTGATGGACGCCTCGCCAGAATCCGCTGCTTTGGCCTGCAATTTCATCACGTCGGGGTGGTTGGTTTTGGTTGCCACGAGGTACGAAATAAACGCCTTGGAATTGCCATCTCTATCACTGAGAGGTTCACATACCAGCAGCAGAATCTGATATTTGCTGGCGCGTTCGGCCATTCGCTGGAATGCCTCCAATTGCCGTTTCTGTTCCGCTTGTTGATGCTGTACCTTTTGCTGTTGTTGTTCCTCCATATAAGGTGTCACGCCACTGACTGTTTTGTTTCCAGCTAACAGGCTCGTTTTTTCGGCTGTTTCACCATTCTGATAATTGTGGGCGTCTTGGGGGTGGTTTTGCTCTCCACTGGTTTCGGTGGCGGCGTTTTTGGCGGGACTAGACGTGTTTTGTTCATTTATGGGGCTCTGAGGTGGATTTTTCGATGATATTTCGGTGGATTTTTCAGGAATATCTTCGTCCTGGTTGATTTCCGTATTCTCTGCTTTGTTTGCCTTGAAATCCTCCGCATTGTCGGAATTACTGGGGACAGAAGCGAGGTCTGGCTCTGAGGGGCGAGTTTCTGGCTCTAGAATGGCGGAATTTTCGGATAAAATAGCGGTTGCTTGTGTGGATTCGGCTTGTTGATGCTCAGCATCTGTCTCTTCATGGCGATCCCATTTGACGGATGTAAATGGATCTTCAGGTGTCATGCTCGGGGGTATATAAGGGTGTGTGAATGTCTCATAATGTTATCAGCGGTGCGCGCACGACTGTGGGCTTACTATCTAACTCTCCAACTAACTCTCCACCTCTAACTCTTCAACACATATAGTTTCCAAATTTTATCGTTATTTGATACCAAGTCGTCGGCGGCTCGGATCATTCTATGTGCTTGTAAAAGTCGCTGTGCTTGACACCGCTGTATACTTAGTCAGCGTCTGTATACTTAGTCAGCGTCTGTATACTTAGTCAGCGTCTGTATACTTAGTCAGCGTCTGTATACTTAGTCAGCGTCTGTAGATGGTAGTCCTAAACCACCAACCATACACCCGTTCCAACCACGGCGGCACCAATCAATGCCGTGATGATACTGGCGCCCGCAGTGTCCTTTGCATGCAATGAGAGAGGCTGTGCAGTGGTGGTCAAGTGGCCGTAACCTGCGGCAGGATTGCTTATGGACGAGCCTCCGGTGTTGGCCGTGTAAGGGGCGGGCAAGTCGGCCACACGCAAGTTCTGAATCACCTCCAACGCACTCATCTGCTCACCCAAACCCCAGGTGCCGTCATAAGTGCTGTTGATCCACGAAAGACCACATGTGTGACCATCGCTACCACCAGAGCAGGCAGACCAAGAGGCGGCATTAGCCGAGTCCACAAGCCACGTGCGGATGGTGTTGTAGGTCTCGGGCACCAACACAGAGGTCAAGCCCAAGCAACGTGAAAAATACGCCTTGAACGAACGCTGGTCATTGTTGCAGGTAAAGTAGCTTGATGTGGTCAGCTGGCATGCACGCTCGTACATGATCTGGGCATCGGAGGACTTGTTGTAGAAGAAAATTGAAGACGCGTGCAAAAGGTTCTTGGTCCGATTGAGCCATTTCTCCTCCATGGTGTAGTTGTACAAGTAAGCACATCCGGCCAACATGAGCCCCTGGTTGTAGGACCACAACAACTTGGTCACGTTCAGGCAGTTGTTGGCAATCTTGACTCCGTCGTAGACGACCCACCAGTCTCCCTCGGTCAACAAACCCACTCCATACATCCAGTCGAACACCTTTTCCGCCCACTCCACATACGTGTCATTGCTGGTGT
Organism: Metschnikowia kipukae; assembly: GCA_002370135.1. Classification (NCBI taxonomy): domain Eukaryota; kingdom Fungi; phylum Ascomycota; class Pichiomycetes; order Serinales; family Metschnikowiaceae; genus Metschnikowia; species Metschnikowia kipukae. The sequence continues at coordinate 358,378 of NKZJ01000101.1, forward strand.
AACGAGCCAAACGGGCGGCCATGTGGAATAAGGCGCCGTTGGACACCGAGTTTTTGTAGTCGTAGCCCGAATTCCACTGGAAAATCTGCCAGCGAAGACCTCCATTGCAATCGGCGTCGTCCCACCGCGCACTCATGGTGTTGAAAACAGCCTGCGCCAACGAGAGCCACGCCAACTTGGGGTCCAGTGGGTTGGTGAAGTTTTTCTCCGCAGCCGCCATCACGGCAATGCCCCAAAACGACTGGTCATCGTTTCCCTCGGTGGTGGACTGGTTGAGTGGAATGTAGTTGTAGTCGTCTCCCACTTGGTACGTCAATGCCTCCTCAATCAACTTGTCGTAGGTGGAGTTTTCCATATAGTACGAGTAATCCACCATACTGCCCCATGCACCTCCTGCTTCCCACCAGTAGTAGGGATATGAGAACATTCCCACGGTTCCACCGTATTTTGTACCTTCATAGTAGTCTAGGAGACCGTCTGCGATCAAAGCAGCTGCATTTTTGATACTGGTGACATTATTGGTATCTAGCGAGATGCACGTGACCGTGGCCACAAACACCGGTAAAAGAGTGGCGAATTTCATGAATGCTGGAATTGGCCGTCTGTGTCACTTTGTAAAAGCACGTGCTTATATTTGGATGCTTTTGAAACTTGTATTTGGTGCTTTTTTGCAGATTAGTAGAACAGTTTCAAAAATCAGCCGAAAATGCTCGAAATCCAACGGAATTTGCTCGGAAAAACGGGAATCTGCTTGGTGAATTCCGCTCGTTTCAGTGATTACGAACGCAAGTGAAGCCGTTCGTTTTATGTGTCAGGATCGGGTTAGACGATATTTGAAACGTAATGTAGGAGTAGCAGAGATCAGAATCCGCAAGGGGTTGGAGCATCGGCGCGCTTTTCGCGCGCACGTGACATGCGTCTGACGCGTGCAGCCCCGGCTTATATGCACAACCATCCACTTCTACATCGGGCCCGACATGGTTAATTACTCTATTTATGGTCCGATCGACGTCGGTTGGACGCCGTACGCAGTCACAGTCAACTGCATGTAGAGAATTTGCCGGGAGTGGCATCTTCACCACAGATACCGTTTGTTAAAGTGATCATTGTTGTTCAATTCCTAACAATCATCCTCTCCAAATAGGCATTCAGACATTCACCAGTAATCTCGTATGTGGCCTTGTAGTGAATTGCCATAAGACAAAGTTTTTAACTCACGGCGTGGTCCTTTTTCAATTCCTGCCGCCGTTGTTATACTTGCTCTCAACGAGACTTATCATTTCTTCTGGTTGGTGAATGAACTTTCAAATGTTGTGAAGATGCCGCGTTTTCTTTTCGGAGCCCTTATTCTCTGCCGTCTTCCTCGTCGTCATCAAGCCCAAGAACCTCTTCTTCTGCATAATCCCCTGACTCATCCTCTTCCTCCGGAGTATTCTGTTCATCCTGTATCACTGGAGGGAGGTTTGCAGTAGGCAACACTTCACAAACAAGCTTCCTAATGCAAGCTTGCAGAAAACCTGCCATCTCCTTTTTGTCCAAGTACTTGGCCAAATTCCCCTCGTCGAAGGAGCACTTTTCATCTTCAAATTCAGCCATACAGTAAGTCGCAAAAAGACACTCGGTAGGCACTTGATCAACCAGTTTGCCTTCATATTGTTCACAATCATTGCCGTCGGCATCAACAAATGCAACACCAAAGGGATTTCCCTTGGCCTGTACCATAGCCATGGCACATGAAAGAATCATATAGTCTGTAAGTTTCATTTTGAATTGAATTGTTGGTGGAGTAAATTAGCGGAAAACAAAGCTCATTTATATATTGTCCCGCCACAGTATCGGATTGTGGCCAGAATACATCTTTTCCGGAAGATTGTTCAACTGCCACGGGAACAATGACTCGGTCCTGCATGTAGCGCAGGCGGCCCTGTTGCCTTTGGATTTCGGGATTGCTTGGCTGGAAGCTATTGTTTTCGAGCCTTCAAGGGGCTTCTATTCTAAGGAGGTCTGATGCTATTCTTGACGTTTCACATTTGATAGTCATCTGTTTCTGTTTTGTTGTCATCCCTTAATTATTTGTTTCATCTTATTATCTGTTTCATCCATTCAATATCTGTTTCATTCCTTGAATAAAATTATCTGTTTCATCTCTGTTTCATCTGAAAATCAAATTGAATATCACATTATCTTTTTTGTCCAATTTTGTTCCTCTGAACAAGTATTCACTTCATCTAAACCTTAGTTTCTACTGTTGTAATTGCCTTTACCGCACTCTCACATTAGCTTTGTGGTCCTGCACACAAGACACACAAGACACGCTACACTCTTTCTTTCAGGTCAATTATTTCTATTTTACTTGGCTATACGGTCACGGAGCAAACGCTGGGTCCAATTCGCTCACCTCTACCGGCTTGCCGATCTTTTCGTCTGCCAAGAGTTCCTTTTCGAGATCGTCACTGGCGTTTTCTGCGTTGTCACTCTCGTCTTCGTCATCCTCTTCGTCGTCTTCTGCGGGCGTGTTGTCGTCATCTTCTGCATCAGCACCGGACTTTGTTTCTAGCGTGCCCGAAGCAGCCTTTGTGGTAGAAGCATCGCTCTTGTCGGCTCTGTTAGCTCGGATCTCGGAGATCTGCTTCTCTAAACTCTTAAAGTCCTTTTCAAACTGTTCTCGTTCAATCGCAAGATCAAGATATGGATAGATCTTTCCAGGGCTTTCGTCAAAGGTGAAACCCTTTGCTCTCATTTTTTCGTCGAGCGACTTCAAGAAGGCCGCATCGTAGCCTTGCGTGTCTTTTTTGGTGGCGAGTTTGATGATTGCAACATTCACCAGCACCATGAAAATGAACTCCACCGTGGTGGTGCCGCTTTCGAAACTGGCAATGTAATTACTCCGTATAGGGGGCGTGGAGATGTAGTGGTACTGCAGGTTGACCTTGGATACTATAGGCGCCAAGTGATTGACCTCGGAGACATTGTGAGACATTCTGGAAAACTTCAACTGGCGCAACAGGCCCATGAGCGGCTCGATGAAAGCCTCGGTGAACGTATCCAAAAGCAACTTTCTGAACTGCTCCTCCAGAGTGATGGCGCGGTTGTTGCTAAGCGACTCCACCACAAACGGAGTGAACTCAGAAATGAAGGATACGGCGTCTGGAGGGTTTGGCGCCTGCACAGCCTCCAAAAAATCCGTGAAATCGCGGTGCAGGTTTGGCTTGGAGTATGGATCCGTGTAACAGGTTCGGCACAAGCGATAGATCACACACAATGTGTCATCAGAATCCAAAGATTCGGCACAGTGCTCGCAGTGGGTGGGCAAAGCCACCCGGCCACTTTCGCCCAGGTTTTTCTCCTGGTACTGTCTATAATGGTTCTGCAGACGGTCGAGCGACTGGGCCATGCCCAAACCCATATCAGAGCGCTTGATAGCAGCAGCAGCAATGGCAGCGGCGGTTGCTGACGACGTGGGCGTGGAGTAGGAACCTGCGTTGGGGGGCATTTGCTGCATCTGCTGCATCTGGGGCGACAGATAATTGCCTGGGGCACCAGGGCCAAGCGGATGTTGCACGCGAGCATTGGGGTACTGAGTCCCGTTTCCGTATGCGTAGTTGTAGTTTCCGTTATTGGGCACGTTCCCGTTGGGGAGCTGGGCGTTGGCCGGCTGCTTGTACATGGAAAACTGAGCATTGTACAGCTGCTTGGAGGGGTTGGAAACGCCCATATCGCGCAGGGACTGAATGTCGTTCATAAGCAGGTCGTTGGAGAAAATGTCGTCGTGGATGAAGTTTGCATTTTGGTTTTGCTCCTGGAACTGGCGCATGCCGTAACGCATGGTTTCTTCCGCCAACGGTTTTCTCAGCTTCTTTTTCGTGCGCTCAATGATCCGACATTTGGCACATGTTTTATATTGTTGCACCTCGGGAGGTTCGTCGTCCATTCTTCTTCTTTTGCATCGCCGGCACCGCCTGGCGTCACCTTCGTACAGCATCATTATATTTTTTGAAGAGGAGTTTTTTTTCCGAGAAGAATTTGTTTTTGAAGAGGAGTTCGTTTTTGGGAAACAAGCAGGATCACTTAATCAATGTCACTAATGTTAATTGAATCGACCTTACTTCAGACACTTGATCAGACAATGAATAGACAATGAATCAGACTGTCAATTGAATCGGTCAAAGCTTATGACTATCACTAATCAAATATTTGCAATCAAATGAAACAAAAGTTGTTCGCAATTTCTAGAGATTCCAGAAATGGGACCAAATAAAGCGCGTTCGAGTTTCACAGTTTCAACTTCAGTCAACGTATCAACCAATACGAACAGAAATGATATCCAGAAAACCACAAAAAAAGTGTGCTAGTACACAGATGTGGCGGATTGACAGCAGAAAACAGGGGCAGGCCCAGATTTGCCACTGGGTGTTCGGGTTTTTTCCGGGGAGGGGAAAATCCAAAAAAGGCAGTTGGATTAGTAAGCAAGCACAAACGGCCGGGAAGACACTGCAGCAGGTCTGCTATATAATGTCGGATAGTCCGTTGATTGCGGAGATAAGTTCCGGGATAGTGATCGGCGGAGACGTGGGCTTGTTGTTTGTTTGAGAATGGTCAAAAATCTGCGTTTTGGGGCGCGCACGCACGGTTAGTGGTGCACGGGTCTTGGTGCACGGGTTTTATCATTGGCTTGGTGCACGGGTCTCGGTGCACGGGTCTCTGCGCCCTCCCCTATCATTCCTCCGCCCTCACAGAATAGCAGCCAATACGCCTATTCTAGCACTGCCACCACTGCCCATCCCCTATTGCAGATATGTCCAAGATAGTGCGTTCAATCAAGAACGTGGCCAATGGATATTCCAGCACGCAGATTCTCGTGCGCAAGGCCACGTCCAATGACCCCTCGGGCCCCACCACCTATGATATGGAAGAAATCTCCGCCGCCAGTCACAGCTCACAAACGGAATTTTTGGAGATCATGGACATGCTTGACCGGCGGTTAAATGACAAGGGCAAAAATTGGCGCCACGTGGCCAAATCGCTCACGGTGTTGGACTACTTGGTGCGGTTCGGCTCCGAAAAGTGTGTGCTTTGGTCCAAGGACAATCTCTACATTATCAAGACTTTGCGCGAGTTTGTGCACTTTGACGAGTTCAACAACGACCAGGGAGCGCTCATTCGGGTCAAGGCCAAGGAATTGGTGGCGCTTTTGAGAGACGACGAGCGGTTGGCCACGGAGCGCCGATTGGCGCAGCGAGGCTCTCGGAACCGCCGCAGACCGTCTCGCGAGAGAGCTTCCGACCCGTACGACGCCGACTTACAGCGGGCTTTGGAAATGTCCCGCCAAACGGCGGAGGAGGAGCGCCACAATGCGCTGGACGACGGGAACGACCAGGATTTGCAGGCTGCGCTCAAGCTTTCGCTCGAGGAGGAGGAGATGCGCAAGCTCCAGAGCCAGCAGGCACAGGCGGCCATGTTCCAGAATCAGCAGCCCGCCAATCTCTTGGACTTGGATGACCCCCAGCCCCAATACTACCAGCAGGTGCAGTACATGCAGCCCACCCAGTTTTTCCAGCCCCAACAGACTTTTTACCAGCAGTATGACATGTTCGGTAACCCGATCCAGCCCACCTCGGGCTTCCCGCAGGGCTACGACCAGTTTCAGCAGCAGCAGCAGTTCCAACAGCCTCAGGTGCAGCAGCAGATTCCTCAGTACACCGGCTTCAACAACGCACAGCCCGCTGAAGAGTTGAAGCCTCTTAAAACGGGCTCCAACAACCCATTTGCCCTTTCGAACGACAGACCACAATCCGCTCCGCATGAGCAATCGTCACAGCTGCTGTCTGCTTTCTACACGCAGCCCAAGCAAGAGCAACAGCAGCAACAACAATACCTGCTGCCACAGGTTCTGCAGCAGCCCCAGCAGAACAAACCCCAATCTTCCCGCTACAACGATTCGCACGAGCTCAACACGCTTTTGGCAAACGGCACTGGCTTGGATACGTTCGGAAACACCGGTGCCTCGAGAATTCCTCACCAGCACACCAAAACGGGGACTTTCATCAACTCCAGCGGTACGGGATTCGGGAACCAAATGGGTGCTGTGCCATTGAGCTCGAATGCGACCGGAAATCCCTTTTTGAACACGGGAATCGGATCAACTGCAAATAGCAGGCCTTCCAGCTCGAGAATTGATCCCTCGCCCACGGGTTATGGATTTGGAAACGCCAAGGACGAGCCGAGCTTAATTGACATATAAGATGCATCAATAGAATGCTGAAAGTCGTCTTTTTTTTTCTTTTGCGGGCAGAGGAATCGCAGGGGGGTTGAAGAAGACTTGAGGTCTACGCGTCTGGTACACCTTGCTTCGTTTCTTTCACGCTCACTTGTGCCAATCAAAACCCTATTCTTGAAAAGCCTTCTTCAAAATCTTGCTGTTACGCCTTTTTCAAATCTTGCTGTCACGCCAAAGCGAGGAAATCTACTCTCCAACATTGTTGCTTCAGAATTTTCAAGAACGCAAATAATAAGGCGTTGTTAGGATCTCACAGTACATAGCAAATCCTTCATAGAGAGCAATGCAGGCTGTGTTCGAGGCTCTGTAAGTACTTGAGTAACCGGTCAACTGTAATCGTTCGCTAGAATGTGCAATTAAAAATTGTTTATTAGAAGATCGACCATAAGCTAAGTGCACTCACATGATCGATCATATGCATGTGGATCAAGTTCCCACTCTATGACTTTTGTACGGCTGTCTCGAGCCGTGAAAAATGCTCTTCACACACCAATCCCAGTCAACCACAGTCACACCTTTCAACAGCAGCGCCAATTTTTTATCTTTGGTTTTATGAGCCACAACCAAAATCTCGTCACCCAGCGCCAAAAGAGTGTCAGCTTTTGTCTTTTCAGAAAGCTTCACTGTCTTTGCCTCGGAAAGCCCATGTTCGAGTAAGATACTACCAATAAGATCTGGACCACCGTTCAAATTGGAGGAAAGGTTCACGCTCAAGCCATCAAACACATGACCCTTGTTGCTGTCGAGCAAGAGACGTAGGCCGCTGCCTTTTCCAGAGAAACCCAAGTCTTCGTTGATTTGCTTCGCAGGCACGATTTTGTCCAATGCGTAATCTTCAATATTAAACTCCATGGCCAAGTCCGCCCAAGAGACGTCGGAGCCAAGCCGAGAGAGCACTTTGGTCAAGTATAGAGGATGGATGATTCGCTTGGCTTGGCTAAGGCTCTTGAGGAATTTCTCCGTGCGTAAGATCTTGGGAGCGACCAAAGTGTCAATGTTTTTTTTTGGAGAATAGTCATTGACTACCGAAATGCCGACTTTGCCCAATTTGGCCACGTCCGAGCGGCTGAGCACCAAGACTTGTTCACATCCAGTCATGATAATCGTCAAGTTGGAATGCTTTGGCGCGGATTTTGATGCTTTGGGCTTTTGGTCCGGCAACTGGGGCTTCTGCTTTTTCTCGTCGTCCCTTTCGCTCGATTCGTCGTGTTTTCTCTTGGCTGGAGCAGAACTTTCGAGTTGCTCCATGTAGTCTTTCATTTTGCGAGCTGATTTGGACATGGATGTGTAACGGTTGAGATCCTCCATGTCATTGTGGAGTTTCATGGAAGCTTTCAGCTTGGCCAGTCTGGCCCGGGGGACGGAATGGTCATCCACGATAACCACCGGATCATTTGACAGATCTGGAAGATCTGGCAAACCTGGAGGACTCTGGCTTTTTACCGCTTGGCTTGTTTGTCCCTCAGACTGATTGTTTTCAGATTGTTTCTCTTCAGACTCATTCTCTTCAGACTTTCTCTCAAATTGGTTCTCTTCGGATTTTTTCTCAAATTGATTCTCTTCGGACTTTTTCTCTTCAAACTGGTTCTCTTCGAACTGACTCTTCTCAAGTTGTTTCTCTTCAGACTGACTCTTTTCGAATTGGTTCCCTTCATACTGGCTCTTTTCCGGCCCCGCAGGAGTTCGGTACAAAGACGGCTGTGAAGCCCTGGTCTGGCTGCTGGCTACCTCCAGCAGTTCACGCTCCTCCACAATAAAGTCCCGACTCAAACGAGTCTTTCCCAAAGGAACCGCCGGGCTCTGGATCTCCGTATACCGAGATTTAGTCGGATCCAAAAACAGCCACTGCGAGTAACACTCCTCGAGCCAGAGATAGCTCACCACTCTTACCTTTTCCCATCGCCCAACGGCAGCATCGTATTTCTCGCCCGAGGCCAGTCCACACACGAGAAAGTCGTTGTTGGAGTCCAAAGTACGAGTAAACTCCGCGCCCATGGCCACCACAAGCTGGGTCAAGTAATGGCGGGCATCGCCGCTGATTCCCGTGATGCTGATTCTCTTTCCCACCAACTGAGCCACGGGGTGTGGCGGCACGGGAAAATGAAGCATATTCAGCTCCATAGGCGGCACGTAGCAACCCCGCATCACCACGTGGTAGAGCCACAAGATCAGCGCCGTTTCCACGCGGCGGTCGTTGAAACTGCGCCAGAACACGTCGCCGGCCCGGAACTTGCCCACGTACACGTCGAATTCAGCACCGGCGTCCTGCACCACATGCCCTCCGCTCCGCTGCACAAGCGCCGCCACCGCCTGCTGCGTATGCTCGCTGGCGTTGAAGTCTGCGTGCAAGTAAATACGCCTATTTTGGAAAGTCTCCGACAAATTTTCTCCGTCCACGTTGGCTTCTTCCCGCGGCCGCCCGGTCTCAAGCACCACTCGGTCCGAGAGAAGATACGGCTGCTCCGCCACGTGCCGCTGCTGCAGAATGCACGCGTCCACCCACGCCGGAAGCACGATTTGGATATGGAGATCCTCTCGCCGCCGAATGTTCGCCGCCACCACGGCCTTGTTGTTGGAGAGGTCGTGCGCCACCAAATGCGTGGTGTAGCGCAGAAGCGCGTCGAGATATTGCCCGCCAAATGCCCGTGTTCCGGCATACATGAGCTCCTTGTCTCCTTGCGGGAGATTGTCTGCTGCACAAAGCACCACCTTGTCCATGAAAGGAAGAGGAGATGGTGAATAGAGTCTGTAGTTGCGTTTCTGTTGGTGCTGTACAGAGTCGTGCACCCATTGTGCAGTAGTCACGGGGAGAAAGAGCTCCACGGCCTCGTTGTATTGTGAAAAGGAGTAGTTGTTGCTGATCACATGTGCCACTTTGAGATGCTGTAGAGAGGCGGATGTGTTTGTGTGTGACACGCCACCGTGTTTTGAAATGAGTTCACGAAGTGCCGGGTTGTCGTGCACGAGAAGAAACGTGGTGCCAGAAAAGAGCATGTGTAGTTGAGAGACGCGTAGATCTGTTGATGGTGTACTATGTCCGTGCCTGCACACAGTGCTCAAGTACAATGTGCAGGTTTATACAAACGGTGGTGTAGGTGTAGGTGTATAATGCTATAGTGATGGAGTTATACTTGTACTTGTACTTTACTTTACTTGACTTTACTTTTACTTGACTTCTACTTGTACTTAACTGATGGTAGTGTGCGGTTTATTGGTCCAGCTCCTGGCGACTTGGTCAGCCGGTGCATGTATGCTATGTATGTGGCCATCGTGCCTCAAGCTCGGAGAGCGACTCTAAATGATTATGCGATAGATCGGGTCTTGAGTGAATGTTGCGCAATGCTTGAGTGCGTGGCGGTCAAATGCTGGAAATGCAATGGTTACTTGATCTTGTCTGTGCTGAGCAGAGCGCTGAACAAGTCTCTGCGTTCGCTCACGACTTTCTTGGCCCAGCTGCGGCAAACAATGCTTGCCTTCATGAATTTTCGGGTGGCGTACTTTTTGAAGAACTCGTCGTGCTCCACTGGATTCACCAAGTAGAGCACAATGAGCTCAATACACTCCTTCATATCTTCGACTCGATACCCTCCGGAGTAGTGAATTAAATTGCCGTTCCACACTGGGTCCTTGTTCAAGATCAAGCGGGCAATGTACATGGCGGCCGCCAGGCATAGAGACGGGAGCATGCCGATGAATTTGTGGTCCACGATAGTCACTTCTAAAAGGAACTTGCCCAAGGTCCGCGATTGTACATCATAGTCGTCGGCCTTGGAGATGCGCCGCAAGAAATTCATGGGGTTTGGGTAGTTGAGGTCAAACTCCAACGTGGTGAGAATGTACTTCTCGGCCTGGAGAATCTCTTCCTCCGTGTACAGGCCGTCGGTGTAGTATGCATAGTTTTTGACCGAGGGAGAAAACACCTCTTCGTATTTGGCAGCAATAAAGAGCGACCCCGTGGCCAAAAGCTGGAGCTTGTCGATCTGGACAACCTCCACGGACATGAAGCGGTCCATTATGTTGATGGCCAAAAAGAGCGTCTCGGGCAAAAGCCGGAATCTTTGGTGCATCTCCACAAGCCAGTCCACGAGAATGGACCGCATTTTGGGCTTGAGCTGCGTTTGTTTGAACAAGTACGAAGGATCCGGACACGTTTTCTTCTCGAGTTCATGCAAGTAAGGGAAGATTTCGTTGACGTATTCACACACCATCAAGGGGTCGTCGAAATCTTCTTCGTCGAGGTCCTGCCACTCGTAATCGAGCGTCTTGGATTTCTTCACGCGGTGGGACGAGTCGAGCTCGTCCAAAGTGCTGAGCTTGCCACTTGGCTCCGCCACATCGGCGGCGTGCCGTTTCTGCGACAGTCGTTGCAAGGGCTCCATGGCCTGGACACTGACGTCGGGCTTTGAAGACAGAACTTCTGTTTCTGACGACGACGTGGATGCATTAGTGGCGGCCGACGCCACGGCGGCCGATGAAGATGACTCTTTGTCGAGCACAGGCATGGAGTCGAGATGAACCATGTTGTTTTCCTTGCCCAACTTGATTTCCTTGTGGCGGGGGAGATCTGTCTTCAGAAGCGGCCTCAAGGGCCCGTTTTCGCCGGCCAAGGGTCTTTTCTTGGACACATGCAACGGCTGAGTCGCTATTCCGAAGTGGCGAGACACATCTTTGAGATGCTGGCGGTTAGACAAAAGATTTTGGTTTTTTGGGTCTGCGGAAAGAGACATCAAGTCCTTTGCAGAGCCGTTAGTATCCTCGGAGCCGGCATGTGAGGGAAGCTTTGCCCTGGAACGGGTTAGTCTATGTTCATTTTCGTTATTGACGGTTGACATGCCGGGGAGAAAAAGGGGCTAGAACGAGACGGAAAATAGCAATGAAAGTCAGGTCAAGAGACAAAAGAATGACGGGCGTTGCAATGGAGCAGGCGGATGGGAAGATGGGGAGATGGGGAGATGGAGGAGGATGAAACACGGATGAAACACGGAAACACGGATGAAACACGGATGAAACACGAGTGAAGTGGATGAAACACGGATGAAACACGAATGAAACGCAGCTGAAACGCGGATGAAACACAGGGCAGGCTATCTCGGGCAGTCAAGCAGCAAACACAGACGGTTCTATCAACACACGGCAGCAGAGTCAATGGAGGAAATGCAATTAAGGTCAAACAGAAACGCGTAGGAAGGTTGCGAAGGAGGAGAAAAAAGAGCGCTTGGTGAATCAGTGAGGCCTGCGAAAAATAAATAACCAAGCCGGTTTCCAGAGCGCGGCATGAGCGCCTGTATTGTCTGCAGGAATGCATCTTTCCGGTCGAGATATCAATAATTAAGAGCAACAACGGGTTTGGCGTTTTTGGCCGGGAAATATGCCAAAGTGTTTCGGGAGCACTTTCAAAGTACAGGCATGCTACTACACTTGTCACGTGTTCTGCCGCAAGCCCGATTTTTCCCGTCCCCTTTTCCTCCTCCACTTTTCTTTGTCTGGCATATTATCGGTTTTTTGGTGCTCGCGAAATGGGCATTTTCAATTTCGCGGAGGTGTGCCGAATCATGACAAAACAGACGAATGCGGTAGTCTTTCGGATCTACACAGACCAGCATACTCACCACTCCACCGAACTTCACCGTCACTAATGGTAAACACACATAAATTGGACCAATAGACAGCTACTTTCGAGAGTGTTATATTGAAGTTGTCATTATTATCTTTCCAAAGTATGACATCAAAGTTGTCATTATTATCAATATCTGAAACTGTTGTTTTTTAGTCAAGACTTTGGGGCAATAATGCACACGCCGCACCGTCACGTCGGGCCTGCATATAGCACGCACCTCCATCGGCTTCGGCACCTGTTCTCCACCCACTGTTTTCGTTATCGGCAGATTAACAGCGTGCAGATTGTCAATATGCATCTGAACATCTGAACATTCAAAGAAGTGCTCCAAATCATTACTTACGAAGTAACGAAACTGCAAAGTAACGACGCTGATCTACAAAACGCGCCGGCGAAACCCGTACACCCGCAGAGGATGTAGAGCCTACACTCTATGCGCCAAACTTGGCCAGTGTTTGAACGCTTTTTACAGTGGTTTCAGAACTGTTTCAAAACTGTTATGAGGCTGTTTTGGGCTGTTTTGGCTTGCCGTCCCAAACGGTGGCTGGTCTGCATGGCGCCCGTTTCCATGCCTCTCTTTCCTCGGACGTTGCTGCGGCATACACCGGCGCGCTGCAAGTGAAGCCCCAAAAATGGACAAAATGTAAACATATAGATACGTGGCCATGCACGTCACGGGAACGTTCAATGCTGTGGATTGCGGCCAAAAGCACGTTTCTTCGGTAAAGATACTGTTTGGAATGACGTGATATGTAAATTGCCCGAGGAGATGTAGATGGGTTTGTGCGTCTCTGTGTGTGTGTGTGTTTGTATGGATGTCTTTGTATACAGGAACCGTTCTTCAGCACTCGTGTTTTCTACCTCTCGTGCTCGTGACTAACAGCCGCAATACATCTGGCCTACATTTGTCGGATCATCGTCCAGATTCGCAAAATGTGAATTGGTAAGTAGTTTAATGATTAATGCAGGTTAATGATAAATACAGGTTAATGATCGGCCAAAATGATGCCTTTCTCTTGTCCTGCAGATCATGGTTCTGAATGCATGTCGCCGAGGTGGTATACCTTATCTCGCGACAATTCGCGTTTCGCTTCTGCAATCTCAGTCCAGTGAGTTGTTTCGCTTCTGCAATCTGTAAGTCCAGTGAGTTGTTCTTCTTGAAACCGATATAAGATGTTCATTTTGTCACCATCCTTTCCATAAATCATGTTTCTTTTCACGAACATGATCGTTCTGTTTTAGAATATCATTTTCTCTCTTGTATCCAACTCTTTGTCGTAACTCTCTATCTCCATGCTCTATACTGTCCGGTTCCAAGGGTATTTACCCATAAGTTTTTGCGTACTTTCATCCCGAGTCGATTCGGAATTGGGCCGACTGCTCTCAACACTGGTACATGCGCTGCATGATGCGGCGTTGTCTCGCTTCTGCTTGCGTCTAGTGTCGTGTTGTTTTTGATTGATCAAAGCAGCACTTATCTGTTTCATCTCATCTCCAATCGTCTTAACAAACGATGTCATTTTTCGAAGTTGCATTGTTTGACTATCAGCATCTTCGTTTGTGCTTGAAGGCTCAGGTTTTTGCATTTCCGCCTCCAATATTTCGGCTTTATCATCCTCCGCTAGCACTTGTTCTTTTTCCATATCAACATCCACTTTTTCTGTTTGTAGGTGTTTTTGTTGCACTTGATCCATAGCAGCTTGTAAAAGCTGCATGACTCTTTGTGCAGTGGCCTCTTGTGAATCCTTCTCTTGTGAACGCTTTTCTATAGCTTCTTGTGAACGCCCATTCTCATTTCTGACCTCTTCCTGTAAACTTTCTTTTCCAAGAGCGCAATTCTGTCCCTTTTCATTGCTATGCGGTCTTATTTCCTTTTCTATCGTTCCTCCATATTCATGACTGGCTGCCGCTGTCAATGCATGCTGAATCTCCGTCCTAATATAATCCTCAATAGTACCAAGGCTAATGGGCCGATCCACGGTTTTTTGGTATGGTCTACTTGGGAGTGCATCGTGATGCATTGACACCTTGTACGAATCTCTCCGCTCATACGGTTCGCTCGCCACTGTTTGGTGTTTTATCGCGTCGTAAAGGTTCTTGTACTTTGCTAGTTTTTCTCGAAGCAACTCATTTTCCTTCACGAGACGGGCTTCTCGGCTGTGATATTTCAAATCATTGTACATCCTTTCAATCTTCTCTTTTTGCTCCTTCAATGCATGATATTCTGATCGGAGAAGATCGTAATCTTCTTGTATTACTTGAGCTCTGAAACTCTCTCCTTTAAAAGAATCTAGCGTCGCTTGAAGGTCTCGGTTCTTTGCTTTTTCTGCACTTAATTGCGCCAAAAGCTTTTCTGTAGAAGATGCTAGAAGAACTCTGTATTTTTCATACTCTGTAGATTCAGGAAAAAAGCTGCTTTCTGGAAGTTTGTGCGTCTTGATATTTTCAATGTCACGAAGATCGTCAAAGTCTTTGAAAGGTGACAAGTGGTCAAACACTGAGCTGTCTTTTTCAAACGATATCTCTTCACCGTCATCGCTTTCATACTTATTTATCTTCACTTCATAATTAGTAGAATCCACAACAGGGTCATCTACTGCATACTTGGCATAATTGGCGTAGTTGATTTTGCCAGGCGCCTGCACATTTCGGCTTGATTTAGTCGGACTTCCTCGAAGTTTTTCGTAGTGTTTTTTGAGAGGAGAATCCATTGGCGTAAGAGGCAGGAAATCCGGCTTCGAAAGAGAATTCGGTTCCTGAGTGTAGTCATCTAATGGATCTAGAAGCAGATCCACATCGGACTCGGATCCATGGATATCCTTGTTATGCCTGAGATAACTGTTGACTAGCTCTTGTGTCGTTTCCATTTGCTTGTTTATGTTTCAGAATCTCCAGATTATTCAGCTTCACTAATGTTGTTCCAGACTGGTCCTTTGGGATATGATCTGTGGAATCATTGTCAATGTGCACAATTGTTGTTTCTGCTACATCGCGATGTACTGCATACAGAGCACCTTTCTCCACACGCGTTCTTCAGCCTGTCCTGAAGATGACATTCACATCACATTCTTCAGCCAATATCTTTAGATCTTCGGCCAATATCTTTAGATCTTCAGCCAATATCTTAAGACCTTCTAGATCGTGCCTTTTAATCTCTTAATTTAGTGATCCCCATTGGATTACACTTTGCGGCTAATCCTCCACTCGCACGTGCACCAAATAGTCCAATGACTTCACCACGGCATTTATATGCCATGGCACTAGCCGGCGAAGTTCCTGTTCGTCGTCGTGAGTAGCATCCACATCACAAACACCCAAAATCTCGTTGAGCACTATCAAATTTTTGTACTGATTGAGAAGTATTTTCATCACCAGATTCAAGCCCCAGTATGCAGAACAGCTGAGTAGCGTTACTTCAAAGACCATGTATTTCACCTCCTCTTCCTCACCGGGAGCGTCCTTGATCAAGTATCCGATTCTCATTCCTAACCTCGTAGGCGAATTGAATGAAGGAAGCGGCATCTTGGGAATCACTCCGATGATATCGTATCTCGGGTCCTTCACTGTAATATCCGACTCACTTACATCCATTGTATTGGCACCTTCAGGAGAGAAGAAGTTTGCCGGTGCATTCAAAAATTGATTTGGCGAGTTGAAAGTCAGTGCATTTATCGGCGATTGTGCCAATGCGGCGGCGTTGCCGTTAAAGCTGGGGCCATATGCCGAATCTGCAAAGCTGCCAAGAATGTCGTTCTTTTCGCTCTTAGGCTGCGTGAATTCGGATGCAAATAAGTACTTGGGGAGACGTGACGTGGAAAGAACAATCAACGAAATATCCTTGTACTTTGCTGTGAGGCGCTTCCAGAATAGGAGTTCATCGTCTGGAATAATGCTGCTGATCCGTGTGAGCACCAAGAACTTCTTTTTCTCCGATCCACATGTCTTTTGCAGGCCGTCTTCCTTGAGTCGTTGAAACAAGTCATTGGAGATCTCCCAGATTTCCATGATTATTGAGCCAACATCTCGTGGCTCTTTGCCAGAGCGTTCCTGGGAAGTTGCAGAGCAACACCAAGACCTCATATGAGTCACAATTCCGAGTGGGTCGGACCATGCAGCTGAAATCCAGTTTTTGTCCACCGACCGCTCGTATGCAACGTGAAGAAAAAAGTCATCCTGAAAAGAGAATCCCGGTCCATTAGCATTGTCTTTGCTGTTCAAGAACTTGAAATTAATGCTCGTTGGCGTAAGTTTCGCTAATTGAGTGTAGAGCCGTTTGGTTTCCGTTTTAGCGTTCTTCAATGGCAGCTCGTATATGTCAGGACATTTGTTGTACAACGTGAACGACAATTTCGAAAGCTTGAGTTCAGAGATATACCGAGCACAGCACTGGTTCTTGTCCTTTTTGATTATCGTGCTCCATGGTAAGACATGGTTGAACACCTCAACCAAGGGAAGCTGACGGTCCTTGAGAAAACCATTGAAGTTCCGACAGATCTTGGAGATCTGCGCCACCGATTTTATGGATTTATCGAAGTTCAAAAACAAAAGAAGCAAGGGCCGGTCGAATTCGAAACGATTCGATTTGGTGATGAGATCGAGTTTTATCATCTCCGCCAAGTTACGGAGCTTGCGGTTAACGCGGCTGTAGTAATCTCTCACATCGCCATGGCTTTTTTCCACCAAGAGAAGCCCGTTATTTATGCTCTCTAGATCGGGTCTAGAGTCTATACTTTGTAGGTGAAGTTTTTTGACTGATCCAAGATGATTTTCCTTGAAATTGTACTTGAGCATCTCCAAAAAACCGAGAGAGCTCGAGTCATATAGACTATTGTAGTCCACGAAGTTATCGTTCTCTGCAATCATTAAGACCTGAAACTTTTTAGGGCCATTCACCGGGCTAAATTTGAGATATCGCCAGAATCTGAGGCCAACGAAGTTGAAGTTGATTATGTCGTCTTTCTTGAGAATCTTAGTCTTGACCTCATTGAGTTGGAAAATGTTGTCAGTAGCTCTCGCATTTGGCGATTCCTTCTCTTTTTTGTAAATCTGAAAATTCTCTGTGTTGGCAGGGAGGTCTAGACGGATCGAGTCCCAGAATGTCGATTTTTGATTACCTGGGTTTTCACTAGTAATCTCATCGAGAAACGACAAGCCTCCATCTTCCACAACTTCTGTGGGATCCTCCATGAATTCGTCTAGAGTGACACGATAGCTCAACGGGAAGGTGGAGATAAATTTATTTGAAACGTCTTTGGCAACGGAACCATCTGTTGGGCATTCAACAACTTTCAGCTCGTAGTGTTCAGGCATTTTTAGCTGAATATTCTGGAACTTATTCATTCCCATATCAAACACGAGATTTTGCATAAGCCATTTGAGAAATTGATCAATATCGAGCAGCTTTACGGAAAGCCCATTGCCGCTCTTTATATCATCCTCGTCGTCATCAAGGTCCATATTGAAATCACTGGAACTAGGAGCTATGCAATTCCAGAGAAGAAAGCTGTTGGGAATGCTGAATACATTAATACTTCTGAGGATGAGGGGAAGGCAATTCGATGACTCAGAAACATTGGGTATATTCTCTCTCGATTCTTCGGATTCCAGTCGCCTCAGCTCCAAAGCTTTCGGAGTTTCAAGTTCTCCGACTGTATTAGGAGAGGACGTGAAGCTTCCGTGATCCACAAGATGGCTTCCCGAAGCAATGGGTGAATCTCCACGCCATTCATTGCGCATTTGTCCAAGCCCGGTGGATGGCGAGTCACTCAAATTCGAATTTCCCATGAGATGGTGCGACGTCAATGGCATACTTAGACGTTTTCCTTCACTGGCGCTAGACGACACCTGCACGGAAGCGCTAGTAGTATGGTTTAAAATGTCTCCCGAATGTGTATTGAGTTTCAACGGGGACATTTTCAAGTCCAGAAAATGATCCTCCTCTTCATCTTCGTCACTTTCATCCTCATCATCCGAATCTTTGTCCATGTCAATGTCTTCTTCATCTCCTTCGTCGGCAAAGTCGTTCTGGCTTTCATCAATTGCAAGTGATAGACGATCCTCAAATTGATTGTCCCCACCGGAAATATCCTTCTCTTTGAATAAAATGTTTTTTTCTGAATCAGTGAATTGCACGTCGTAAACGCTAGTTTCACGCATTCGTGGCTTTTTTGTATCGGACTCTGGACCTGCGGAGTCCTCTCTCTCAACATAGAATTTGCCGCCGCGACCGTATTTTGTGTCAATACTCTTCTGGATCTTTGGGTTGAACACTATGGGAGAAAAAGCGTAACCAGAATGTTCAGCATCTCGTGATCCTGGGTTAGACGAAAGGTTTTGCTGAGGGTTCGGTTTTGTGTGGCAAATAACTGGGGGAATGAAAGGCGTGGGCATGATGGGAGGTGGAGCACCTGGATCGCTATATGACCCTGGCGTCTGTAATTTTTGCAGGATCATTTCCTCCTTTGGAATGCTAACATAAGGCTTCAGCTCAATCTTCAACTCAGGTTCCACTCTTTGGGAGTCAAAAGTATGCCCATTCACTTGTGCATTTTCTTTGACTTGCGCAGGTTCCTGGCCGGGCAGGCCGGATGTTTTAGCCTGATCTTTGGTCTCCAAATTACTTTCTTCTTCTTTGACGAGCTGATCTTCTTCTGACGGCTTGATCTCCTGAATTTCCAGGTCTGAAGATGCACCAAAAAGATCTTCATCGGCGTTATCGCTGAGACTCTCGTTGTTCGGCAAAGAGTCAACTTCGTTTTTCATTCCCAGAGGCGGTCCCCCAGACCGTGTAGAGTCGGGGATAGAGGTTTTCAGTTCTTCATTTGCCAATTCAAAAACTTCCTGCGTAGTAGGGTGGGAAGTTTCATTCAAGTTCGTGCTTTGTGCCGATTGTGTATGTACGGGCTGCGATTCCTGATCGTGTATGTTGACGGAAAACGAGAGGAAGTCGTTGATTAGGGAGAATGGATCAACAGCATCGACTAAGTCAGTACTTCCCTGAGGTTGAATCTCTATGCTGCCGAATTGAAGAATGCAAAGCTCCCAGGGCCACACAATAAACTTCTTGTTGTCCACATCATGCACAAAACTCAGGATCTTTGACGTCTGGTTGTTTAAATGTTGTAAGTTTGGCACCAACCTCACCCATAGTATATCAGATGCTGAGCGATCAACGCCTGTGGATAGCTTCAAGAGCCGAAGAAGATTGTGGGCCGACTTGGGAGGCGTTTTGGTGAAGCTCAGAGACAAGTTGTGAGGGTCATATAGATGGCAACGCAAACCGGAAGGTATAACATAAATCACAAAAGTGCCTAAGCTATCGTTCATGTTTAGCACCGAGGAAGGAAACAACGGAGGGGAGTTTCGCTGGGTCAAAGATGCTATTAAGTCGCCAGTGGAAAGAAGCACTGGATCTACTTGAATGATCCCATATTGATTGGGTGCCACGCTTCCAATCACATAATTTCCGAAAAGGTGCATCTGTCGCTGGGCCAGCAAGTTGTATAGAAGCGACTTTTTGACAGCTTTGAGGAACGATAGACTCGCGTAGGCCAAGTCATCAGGAGGAGGCTTTTTGTCAGCTTTTTTCTGTGCCCTTGATGGATTGGCTAGCATTTCAGCGCTTGCAGAAGCCTGGGATCGGAGTACAATGGGATACTCTTCTAGCAGTTCCAAGTGGTCCCAGTGGCTGAGCTTGAATTGATACAAGCTTTTGTTGTAGTATGCTAGCAATATGCGAGGGTACTGATGTCTGATTTGAAGCTCCAACTCTAGTAAGAGTTGATCCAGTACATGCTCCTGTGCTGTGTATATGGCATAGCTGATTCCGCCAACGTGCGCTAGCTTGTAGTAGTGGGTGTAGATCTGATTGCAGTCCGACATATAACACGATAAGATGGTGGGATTTCAAGGTCCAGCGTTAGAGCCGATCTAAATTAATAGCGTGTAGAGACGGAATTGATGTGGAGTGATAATTGCTGGTGGTGGATAATGATTCTCAATGTGAGACTGTGTGAGACTGTGTGTGGGACTGAGACTGCGTAACACGAAGGAAGTAACTGCAAGACTTAAACAGCAGTCGTGCACTGAACCACAGAATTTTGGAATACTAAAACATTCTTGAATCTTGGAATGAAAAACCTTCTTGAATTTTCAAAGCGATTCCCAGTCGTCGTTTAAGTTATTGGCTCGTAAGAATATGCTTCGGCTGCTTTGGCCCAAGTGCAGACCACGTCATCTTTAACACCAGTACACCAGAACATTGTTTGAGTATAATAAGAATGTGACAGGATGGGACGAAAGGCTTGTTGGAATGGTTCAAAGGCGAGAAAATTCAAAAACATCGTGAAAGGCAAACCATTGGATCAAGCATGCACATTTTAAAGAAGTATTGTGCATCGCAGCTTAAAGTATTAGCCGCACAAGTTTTCAGTAACTGGTGATGAAACCCAGAAAACCGGATAATTTAAACACTATTGCAGCTCAAATCTCGAAGATCTCGATAAGTTAAACGTCATCAGAGATTTTGGAACTGTGTTATGCAACTCAATATTTTTGCATCACTTAGTCGTAAACCGGTTCATTGTCGCAGCCATCTCTAAACTTCAATTGGAACCAATCAAGTCAATATTTTCTTCAGGCAAGAAAGTCTACCAAACCGAATTTTCCAAGCCAGATTTTTTCCAAGCCAAATTTTTTCCGAGCCAGAATTTTCCAAGCCAGAATTATTTGTTATCCTTTTGGAATCCTTCGAGCCTGCATTAAAGCACCAAATACCAAGATCTGTGGTTGCCAAAAGACTGCCATCTCAAGGAGCAATGTGACAGGGCTGGAACGTAATCTAGAGGCTGCTGCAAGGTAAGCATTATTGCAGCCGGTATCTGATGAGCTCAGAAATTCCTGCCGTTGAAATCTTGCCGCGGATGCATTTTAGCCCATGTATGGTGATATCGGTCAGATGCATATTTCAAGTGGTCGTGCACCACGCAAATTGGGGAAGATGGTCTGAGGCTCAGTGAGGAAAAGTGAGTTCGCTATGGGCAAGACACTTGCAGATTGCCAATTTCATTGTGTCGAAAAAGCAGATTTGGGGCTCGGAGCTGTGACTTGCCAGTATCGCCGATTTCGCTGCCCATTAATTATCCGTATTCGGTTGAATAATTGAGAGCTCTGGAGAGTGAAATATTTATGCAATGCACGGCGTGCTATCTGCATGTAATCAAACATATAGGAGGTGAAAACTGAATATTAGACGCGCGAACGCGGCAAAGAGCGGAGACATCGCGCACAAGAGCCCGAGCTGAGGCTGAAGCAGTAAGAAATTTCCGCCAATCAAACGGTCGGATCGTTGGAAAGACATGGTGCCGATAGCCGATGGCCACATCCCATGCCTGCACAAACCAGAGCTTTTTCTGAAGCAGCTCATTAATAATTTGAAACATCGGCAACTGTCCAAAGCGGAGTACCAAATCGCGTTTCTCACTTCTCTGTTTCGCCGCCTTTACCTTATCCTGTCGTCATGGAGAAGCGTCCCGGCTGCGGTAGCGCGACTGGCGCACAGACGGTGGTGCATGGAGAGAAATGTGAAACCGCGCTGCGACACTTTCGCTCCCGCAAATTCTGGCTGCTAATTTGGCGATATTTGCAGCCCCTGAACTCCTTTCAAACATAACAACTCAAGGTTTGAATGATTAACTTGATCAGTTTCAATTTGGAGTTATTTGGAGCAAAAGCAGTGCATTCCTTGCTGTATGGTTTGATAGTGAGACAAACACTTGGATATGGGTCAATCTTTGGAAAGAAACGAAGCCAGCTATGGAACCAACCCCTGAAACCAACCCATGAAACCAACCCTATAAATGCCAATTGTGACAATATTAGGGTACGAATAATTAGTTGATATCAATTGGCTCAAAGATAATTGGAAAGATTAATCAACTGATCCATTGATGGATGAATTTTGACTAACTTTGAGCCTAGCTCAAAACCAAAAACTTACACAATTTGGATTCTGCCTTTGTGTTCTGGTCTGGGTGTACAGGCCTATCTAGTTCTTAGCATGGAATGTGTTTTGTTGTTGCTTAAGACGAAAGGAGACCGTCGTCACAACAGAGTAAACACATGCTGAGGAGGCGAGCAGGTGCGCTATGGAGGCTCGGCACAACAAAGAGAAAAATACAACGCGGCAAGTGGAAGACAGATATGAAAGACAAATTGTGGAAATTAAGGCAGGAAACCTTGATCTACAACATGTGCTCCGATCACGATCTAGACGATTCTGATACATCATGTGCCCGATCACGATCTACACGATTCTGATACAAAGATGTGTCAGCGGAGAAACAATCGCGGCGATATGACACGTTTACCGCATATTACGCGATAAATTGCACATCCGATCGGATCGCAAAAAATCTCTGGCAAGAAATCGGGCCTAGTCTGAGTTGGCCGCTTTCTTCTGAAACACACCGTTTCACTACTACCACTTCTTGGCAGGACAGGCTGTCTGCAAGCTAAAGTGGCCATACTACAGTTACATGCAAATTGCCGGCATCTAAGAACAGGGCTCAGTTACGCATGCAAACGCAGGCGCGGTCTAGACAACTCCTGTCAAGAAAAAAATACATTATTGGCGGAAAGGGAAACGATCGGGTATGCGAAGTGGCCTTATCTGCACACTCGCGCACACACCAAATCCAATATTTATTTGGCGCGCACTTCGCACCGGGCATCCGTTATTTACCTTTTTTTTCCCACGGTCAACTAGTTTCTCTACAGTCATTCCTTTGCATTCCTAGGTAAACTTCCTTGATTTACATCCATTCGTTATGTTGTTCAAATCCATTGTCCAAGCCGCTTGCGTGGCCACCGCCCTTGCCCAGCCTCTCCAGCAACACCAACACCACCAACACGAGAAGAAAGACGTCCAAACCAACGTCGTTTACGTGACTGTTGGTGCTGACGGTGCCGCTACCACTGCTGCTGCCACTTCCGCTGCTGCTACTTCTGCTGCCGCCACTGTGGCTTCCTCTGCCGCTTCCTCCGCCTCTTCTGGTTCTTCTAGCGACTTCTCCGGTGCTGCCAAGGGTATCACTTACTCTCCTTACGCCGCTGACGGAACCTGTAAGTCTGCTTCTCAAATCAAGTCTGAGGTCCAAAAGCTCTCCAGTTACGAGATCATCAGATTGTACGGTGTTGACTGTAGCCAAGTTGAGAACACTTTGGCTGGTTTCTCCTCTGGCCAAAAGCTTTTCGCCGGTATCTACGATGTCAGCGACATCTCCGGTGGTGTTAGCACCTTGGCCTCCGCTGTCAAGGCTGCCGGTGGTTGGGACCTTGTTCACACCGTCTCCATCGGTAACGAGTTGGTTAACGCCGGCTCTGCCACCCCATCCCAAATCAAGTCTTACGTTGACGAGGGAAGATCTGCTTTGAAGTCTGCTGGTTACACTGGATCTGTTGTCTCTGTCGACACCTTCATTGCCGTCATCAACAACCCAGACTTGTGCTCTTACTCTGACTACATGGCTGTCAACGCCCACGCTTTCTTCGACGGTGGTGTCGCTGCTGACGGTGCCGGTGAGTGGCTCTTGGAGCAAATCCAAAGAGTTTCTGCTGCTTGTAACGGTGCTACTGTTCTTGTCACCGAGACCGGATGGCCAACCAAGGGTGACACCAACAGCAAGGCTGTCCCAGGTTCTTCTCAACAAGCTGCTGCTCTCTCGTCTATCTCCTCCTCTTGCGGAAACGATGCCCTTTTCTTCAACGCCTACAACGACTTGTGGAAGGCTGACGGTTCCTACAATGCTGAAAAGTACTGGGGTATTTACTCTAGTTAGTTAAGTAACTTATACCCACGGGGCCTCATTTGAAGCTCGGTACATATTTTCTATTTCTCGATAAATTGTTTACTTTTTGACTGTGCGTAGAGAATTGCGCCATCTGCCGCGTGTATGCAGGCGCATCTGTGTTTACATGGACGACGAATCAAGTCGTTTCGCGCCGAATCAGGAACACTGTAAACACCGCTTCCATGCGTCTGGTTGCCGAGCTAAACAATGGTTAAACGCACATACCACAGGCACTCGCCACATGCTGCAGATAAAAAGGTTTGCTCCGGAATCTCGGCATTTCAATCTAGTGTTCACTTTTGAATTTAGTGTAACATGTGCAATGTCGGCGTACTGCAGACAATCCTGCTCTCAAGGCAGCCATGCACATGCACATTCACATTCACATTCACATTATGACATTTTGAATTCACATTTTGACATTTCACATCAATTTGAATTACGACATTACATCAAGTTGAATTACGACATTACATCAAGTTGAATTACGACATTACATCAATTTGACGACAATACATCGATTCACATTATGATTTCATATCATGCCACTAATCTCAAGAAACCGTTTTCTATTGGTAATCGTATTCTTATCATGCTTTTAGAATTTGTTGATTGTTAAATTTGGCTTTTCATCCGTGTTGATTGTATACTCTTTGATTCTGGTATACTGTTTGACAAGGTAGGTTGTATGAAGGTATATAGCGTTTTATGAATATAAATCCAAAAAGTAGCTTTTTCGGAGAACGAGCTCCGAATACTAATCCTTCTATACCATAAAATTTAGAGCTGGAGTTCAGTCTGCATATAAAGAGTTAGTAACAGCTAATTTTGCAACATATACAATTTGGAAGGAATAGATTTAGATTAGGGGTACGGTGAATAATTAAGCTTCAATCTGATCTGATTGTTATAGCTTGAGCAATTACCCGATTCTATTGAAGATGTCCAATTTTCTTTATTATAGAATATTTGTCACTGATTGGTCTAAACAATTTGCGTGCTTCATACTATATTTTCTTTCAACACAATTGAAGCAATTGAACCACTTCATAATATAATTATTTCCAATTGTCAGACTAATTATGTAATTCATATAAACTTTATGCTGCTATCGTTCAACTTTGGTTTCGGAGATGAAATACTAGTAGGTACATGCAGTCCTGATTTGAGTATGGCCCTAGTGCGTTCGGATTTTGCAGCCGCTACACCCGTACATCCCAATTACCGTACCACTGCTGTGAACGTTAGTCGGTACATTTGTTGATGTTTTCACTAAATTATGAATAGGAACTTGCGGGTGACAACGGTATGCAGTCTAGCCAGTAATTATCAGAGATGGAAAGCCATGGCAGAGAAGAGTAGAAGCGACATGGTGTTATATGCAGGAGAGACGGGCAGCTTTCACGGGACCTTGAGTGTTCAAGACTTATAAATGTATAAGTGCTGATTTGAATAAGCTGTTTGCTAAATTTGGAGTCTAATAATTGTAACAGGAACGAGATATGTGCACCCCCAGCCACGACATTGTCGCATGTCGCTAAACAACTAAAGCTCCATTTCTAGCGGGTCTTAATTCAATAAAACTTGAGTCTTGCTTTTGATTCAACAAATTCAAATCTTCTCAAATCTTACCTATAAGTGTACGTGTCACGTGACCGCCGAGGCCTCTGTTGTTGCCGACTTGCACAACTGGTTCGTATAAAATTCAAATATTGGGAGCTCATATCACATAAGTGTTGACTGGTTTCGACTTCGATTGTATTTGCGTTATAGAGGCCATGTCGACTTGATATAATCCTTAACAAAAGTATCAAAAGGATCCGATTTTAAGCTGATGATATTTTATTGAAGGATTGATTTTCTTTATTAAAGGATTGATTTTCTTTATTAAAGGGTTGATTTCTTTATTAAAAGGCTCTTGAAATTATGTATTAAAGGGTTTGATGGAGCATTTCTCTGAATCAATCTCTTCATCTTCTCTTCTCAATTTGCAGATCTGAAATGAAAACCACTCGTCACATTTATACTTTTCACATAATTCTGCACCGCGCTACCAAATCAATATCTTATAAACGCCATTTAAAATTGACATTCTTGTATTAAGCCACTTTATCAAAACCAAAGGCTATAAAAGCCCAATATGTAACCATTTTAGCCCAAATTCAAAGAAACTGTGGTGGGCTTGAAGACCGGGGTCAAAAGATGTTATATACAGGAACATTCACCTCACGAAGTTCATAATCTTCAGTAATTTCTAATTCATTCTTATTATACACAAAGCCCTCAGGCCTATCACTCCTAACTAATCCTCAAGGCCCAAAAACACCCGGCGGTTTCTTAAATTGGCAGCGGACATGTACGACAAAGCCTCGTCATTCTTGGTGATCAAAGCATTGTCAGCCTCAGGAGTCCAGAATCCATCGTGGTCGTGGATAAACATCACCGCAGACACATCGGACTCCTTGCTGTCTTGAACATGGCGCAAAACACGCGTCAAGTACTGGTTGATGTACATGGCGTTGGCGCCGGTGACCCGCAACACGTGCCCCACAAACCGCCGGGTGAAACCCAAAGAAACCAACGTGTCCAGAACCTTATCGGTATCCTCGGGCCCCGATTGCGTCAAGAAGCTGACGATCTTATCCAAAATGCTCTTGGAGTCCTTGTCGAAGAACCTGGCGTCGAAGATGTCGTCTACGCCGGCATCGGCAGGCAAGTACTCCATCTCTTTGGCCGGGTCTTGGCTCTCATCCGGCTCTTTCAAGCCAATGTCAAAGTCCTCGCCATCCGAGGCTCCGGTGAGGTTGGGGTGGATAGCACTGACCATTTCATCCTCGATATTGACGCGGCCGGCTTCGGCGCCGACATTTCTCAACGCCTCGTGGATGTTGGAGTTCTTCACCTCTCCAATCTCCTCATCGAGAGCCGAGTGTCCTTGCCGTGCAGCCACAGCCAAGCCGGCCACGGCGGCAGCAGCGTTGTCGTCCAAGTGGCTCTGAAGCTGGTCCAATTGCTGGTGGTTCAAGCCATGGTTGACAGTCATGTAGCCACCCAGGTGTGCATGTGCAAGATTGGCAGAGACACTGTCAAAGTCGTGGCGGCTGGACCTCAGAGACTTCTTCTTGGCTCTCTCGCCCAGATCGAGTTTGGCTCTCCGCGTCAAGTCTTTCATTGGCTGCGGCCCCTCCTTGGTCTCGAGAGCTTTCTGGTAGTCGTCACGGTACTTTTGCAACCCGTAGGCACGGGCAAATTTTCTGTAGCGGTCTCTCCAACTGGATGACGAGTGCTGAGGATTGTTGCGGGCGTACTCGTCGAAAAACGAAATGGAAACGCTGAACTTGTCCTCGTCCAAATACTGGCCCTGAGCCGAGGCCAGAGCAGGGTTGTCGACCACGTGGTTGATGATGTCGTTGCAAAGGTTGTAGTCGTCGAGCGCCGTGAACTTGTTCTTGATTGTTTTCGACTCGCTGACGTCAATCATGATGTGCTGGCCATCGGCGTCGAGCACCAAGTTGTCGTACTCGTCTGTTTTGTACACGTACTGCAACTTGTGCTCCAAGTGTGCTCTGTAGCGAGATCTGACGGAGTTTCCCGTGTGGTTCTTCAAGGCGTCATGACGAGCAATTTCCTCAAAGAACTTGTGCAGTGTTCTGAACCGCGGCTTCATGCGAACCTGCTCCAAAATGTAGTTGTCTGTCTCGGGCGTGAACTTGGTGGTTGTTTTGGTGGGCTTGTGCTTTTTGACATCGTCACGGTCTTGTTCATAGCCACGCTTGGCGCCCAATCCTCCGCCCACTTGGAATTGCAAGAGGTACTGGAGTGCTCCTTTGTTGATGGAGTCTTCCACGAATTTGGGCAGAAACACGGGTCTTTCCGTGTCGAGGGGGTACAGACACAAGTAGATGAAGTTGTCGCCAGAAGCAGCGTCCAAAGTGATCTGCCCGCCAAAGTCGGCGATTTTTTTTTCTAACGAATCCTTGTGGGGCTCGCTGGGATCGATGAAGAAAACAAGAGGGTCTCCACGTTCATCTTGGAAGATGTGTTGGTCGGCGTGGGAAGATCCAGAAATGGCTTGAGACATTTGGATGTTGTGGTGTTTGTGAATGTTTGGATGTTTTGAATGTTTGGATGTTTGGATGTTTGTTGTGATGTTCGGGTGTGAGATGGTTCGAATGTTTGGATGTGATGTTGAGAAGGACCGTGCTGCAAATGTGCACCGCAAGAGTAAATTGTGTCACCCTAAGTTCAACCACTTCAACCAGACTGCCTCAGAGTTGGAGTTTTAGTTTTTATTCTTTAGTTTTTATTCTTTAGTTTTTATTCTTTAGCTCTATTATTTAATTCTAATTCTTTACTCTTATTCTTTAGCTCTTATTCTTTAGCTCTATTCTTTAGTTCTTCTTCTTTAGATCTTCTTCTTTAGATCTTCTTCTTTAGTTCTTATTCTTTAATTCTTATTCTTTAATTCTTATTCTTTAGTTTTTATTCTTTTATTCTTATTCTTTAGCTCTATTCTTTGATTCTAATTCTTTAATTAATTCTGATTCCTAATCCTTCAAATTGGTGGACTTGAAATTAATTTGGTGATTCAATTATGCATGTGATTTGGTGCATGACTCTGTAGTCTTAACTCCTATCAATAAAACGTATATTAACTTCGGTTAGTTGGCGAATGAATGGACTCTTTGAGAAAACTACTGATATTTCGAATATGCAAGTATAAAGGTAATACTAAAACCAGTTCTTAATGTCTGATGTAGTTGTCATTTATACAAGTGGCTTCAGAAACTATGTTCTTTCACTACTACTGTATTATCCTGATTCTATCTCTATTATATCGCTGTCGTATCTCATGATAAAGCAGCCGTTATGTTTCGGTCCATCTGTCATACCTTATTGATTTCTATAATTTCTGAGTCACCTATCCATTCAGTCGATTACATGATTCACGATACATCAGATTCTTGGATCTGTTTCATTGAACCGCATCATGGCACATCACAAGCCAAACAATATATTACACTTCGTAAGTCACTCAACCTGCTTGGTGTCTATAAGTTCGTCTCTTTAATAGGAATCACCAAAAATCATCAACGTCAAATCATAGATCCACCTTCTAGTTTCACACATGACATCAGATAATGTCTTTCACAAATCATGGCAGGATCAGTCAAATTGTTAATCCTTAATGCACAATCACGGACTCATTCATATCACAATCACGACATTCATATCATCCTTGACGACATTCATATCATCCTTGACGACATTCATCATTCTTGACGACATTCATCATTCTTGACGACATTCATCAACACTTGACGCTGACAGGAACCTCCTTATATAAAACTCTTCCCCTGGCCAGAGTTTCATGCCATATCACCATTGCAGTAAGCAGATCACCCCGCATGCATCCCGTATCCAAGCCCTTGGTCCACTTTTTCAAATTAAGCCCACGATGTGCATCATGGCCATAGTAAACCACGTGCCGATCTGCAGCGTCATGTGCCTTTTGTTTCATGTTGTAGATCTTCGACCAAGACACAGCATCGGTCTGTTTCGGGTCGTCAGTTGTTTCGTTGAAGTAAGGACCGATATATGAGCGCATCTCTAGGCAGTCTTCAGGGTCCTGGTCCTCTAGCTTCGCCACATCCCACCGCAAACCGGCGTGAACTGCAACGCCTTGTGCATATCCTTGCTTCCCGTTGTTATGTTTCAGGTGGTAAGGAACACGCCCAAGTTTCATCATGATTGAGCACGAGTTGATGTATTCCACGTGCCGCTGCTCGAGTTTCTTGGCAAGGATGAATTCCGGATCCAAGTTGAATCCGGCTGCAAAAACATTATGTGCGTTTTTGTGGCCTCTTGCCGTGTATCCAGCCGGTTCAATATTGTGGAATTGGGCGTAATTTGCCAATGCATATGATTCATGGTTGCCCAATACACACAGAGCGTTGAGAGCAATAAGTTGGTCAATAACTTCCAAGGACTTTGGACCTTTGGACATGAAATCTCCGAGAACAACTAGATGGTCTTTTTTGTGATTGAACTGGACTTTTTTCATGAGTTTTTGGAATTCTTTGTATTGGCCATGAATATCTCCAATCACCACAAGCCGGTCTTTAAGAGTTCTTGTAGAATCATCAATATCATCGCTATAATTGTCAATTTGATCATCATCAATGTGATCATATTTATTGGTCATAAAGTCCCAGTTAATTGTCTCTCTAGAAAGAGGCCTTAACAGAATCGGCAATTCCTTTACCTTAACAATTGGCTCTAGTTCTCGAGCAGGCGGAATAAAAAGCAGTGGCAAAACAAAACAGAAAACATAGAGAAGAACCAAACTTGTCATCATTCCAGTAAAAACCATCCACCGTTTTGTGCGTTCAGAAAAGTTCCACTCTTCTTCTTCATACTCCTCGTAATCATTGATGGCGTCATATCCAGGCTGTGATTGCCTCAATTGGTTGCTCATGGTATGTAAACAGAAAGACTGTGAACAAAAACCACTATGGAAAAAGATGATGTAGAAACAATGGGGCTTGAGACGATTATTATCATCACATATTAATCCTGCACATGTGGTGCCACCTGCGTCAATTTTCAAAGTAGTCTGCGTGAACATCGCGATCCTGCATCTGTAACTACGATGAACATGTGGGAATGCCGGCTGCAATACTCAGACCTGCAATTCTCAGACGACTGCGAAAAACGGCCTATGTGCCAGCATTTTCCCAACAGGTTGTGTTTCAAAAGTAATCCCAACAGCTAATGTTTCGACATAAGTAATCCCATCAGTGACTATTTCGAAAATTACCTGAATGTGTGTGAAAATCTTCGAAAGTGTCTGAGCATGCAAGGCTTAGCAAGCAAAGTCCGACCTCGGTTGCTCTTCGACCTATCCCCAGCTCGAGTCTTCGGTACGCTCGGACTCCTTTTCAATGACCAATTTTCTGGATAGTAGTTGCCTCAAGTCCGGATTGATTTGCACCGTTTCTTTCTTGGGGTCCGCATTGTCCCTGTCAATCAAGTCCACCATCCGTCTGAATCTCAAGAAAAGAAGTTCGGCTCGGATGAGCAAATCCTGAAGATTCATCTCTCCCAGTAAGTCGTTCATGAACTTCAACACCTCGTCAAACCTCGTCAAGTTCTGCCTCATGATCCTCTCGTTGTCACTGAGAATTGCAAGCGCGATGAACAAGTGGTACTGACTCGAGTAAAGATCCGTCCATAGAACCTCCCAGAGGGTATTGACCTCTTCCCATTCAAACTCGCGTTTGAACCATACCAACAACATTCGGAAAAAGAAAAATAGATCTGTGGATTCACATTTGCTGAGGTGTTTGAACAAATCTGGGAGCATGAATTGCACGAGCTCATTGAGAACAAGCATCTGCTTCTTCATACCACTTTGGTCTCGCACAAAGTTTCTCTCCATTCTCTCCATGAATCCTGCAAAGCCCCAAAACGAAAGCACCTCGTCTTGAAAGACCACATAAATCGGCGATAAAAGATCCGTCATGCCTTGCACATATCCAAGATTCCAGTTGTACTGGTTATAGGTGAGGAGAATCTCCCTCATATTTGCAAGATGCTCGTTTCTAATGACCGCCAAGTTCCAGCCCTGCTGATCATCAGCCGAATCAGTAGACAGATCCTGGACGTCAGCCTCATTGGAACCAGTCAGCTCCTCTTGAGGAGCTGTTCCAGACTCTTGAGTTTCAGGTGATCTTTGTGAGTCGTTTGTAACAGCTTCATTGCCTGCAAAAATGTCCAAATGCCGGTCATTGCGATGAATGTCTTTCTCGATTCTGGTCTTTTGGTCCTTCCAATACTCCGAGCTGCGCTTTCCTTCATCCTGAACCCATCTTTGTTTGAAATCGTGGTAGCCGCTCTCAAGACTCAGCTTGACAAGAATCCGCTCCTCAGCAGTTGACTCCCACGCATAGATCCCCAACAAAAAAGGCCAGGCCTCAAAGCGAACATTTTTCTCCAAGCCGCCATGAAAGATCCGATCTTTAACCTCATCCGCCGTCAAAGTCAAAATGCCCTTTGTATCAAAGAATCCATTCCATTCCACCATCGAAATCGGTCTCCGTCTCGAGGCATTGCTTATTTCCGCTGGAGTCAACAACTGCTGATCTTCCCCAAGTTCTCGGTTGATCCGGGCATAGACGTCATCTTGCAACATGAATTTCCGCTGCGAAGCCTCGGCCTCTTCCTTGACTTGGATGGCCCACTTGGCCAAATACACACGAGCGCTATCGAAATCGTCACTGATTTGCTTCACCTCTTTTTTCTGAAGTATCGTGTTCACCACTGATGGCGGCACGTGCTCGTCCACAATCTCCCGCACCTGGTGCTTTGTTTTGGACCCAAACGTAGCCACAGTCTCGAGAATCTTCCACTTGGCGGTTGCAAAAAGTTTGGGAATGTTGGGAACTTCGGGCAACTTGAAAGGATCGGCCGTGGCGGGTGTGTTTTTGCCGGAATCGAGTTTCATTGGCGAGAAGTTCTTCAAGTCCGATGGTGATGGGTCCACCAAATAAACAGACGGCTCCACGGTGGACTTCTGGACGTTGATAAGAGACAGGAGGCCGCTCAAAAAGTCCGTGCCGCCCCAGTAGATCGAGCCGTCCGCTTCAAACGGGTCAAAACTTTGACTTTTGAGTTTTTGCCGCTGGAGTGTCGAAGCCGCCTCGTCGTCGTGGAAAAACAACACCGGCAACTCGTCTCCGCTTTTGGTGTGCACCAAGATCGAGCCGTACCACCACCCCAAAGAGGGCGTTCGAAATTGGATCAGGTACACTTGCAACAACAGCACACTGAAGGATTCTTTCAGATGGAAAGCTGGAGGCATCAGCACTAGAACACGTGTTTGTGGCGTCTTTTTTTCGGCGGAAATCAGGAGTTTCTGCATTTCACTGTCCAATTCATCGGCAAGGTCAACTTGCTGATACTTTTTGAGGTCTTCCGAGGAAAGTAAAGCTTCGGGAGTAAAACTCAAAAGAAGATCTTTATTGGTGTTGGCGTCCTCTGGCCTGCTGAGGGATAAGAAACCTGGAACATTGTCTTTTTTGGATTTTGTGGGATGGACATAGACTTTATGTTTTGTGTAAAGAAGTTCCGTTCTCATTGTCCTAAAACAGAAACGGAAATTGAAATTGAAATTGAAATTCAGAAATTGAAAAGCAAAGATTAAAAGCAAATATCAAAAATGTTTCAATGCAAAACTTAGAATAGCAAATGCTTTATAGGAATATCTTGATTATAGTGGTTTAGGATCAAGTGGCGTGTGAAAATAGCCGCGCCTCATGTCACTCCCCTGCATACAGAGATACGAGTGCATTGCCCTCTTTGAATAGGGTTTTATATACAGGAAAACACATTGCAAAAGGCTTTCTAGTAATTCCCAGTGTCTCTCATTTGGATATCTTCATTGATTAAGGCATCTTGTTTGACTGATGACTGGGTTATACATTGGTTGCTTGGGTGTCACTACCAAATCATTACAAGATATGATACATGTTATTTCTATATACTTCGCCTGCGCCCTTACAAGTACAACGATCCGGCCGAGACAATGTCTCTGTGCACAGACTCCGCAGCCTTCTCCATCTTCTCCTGCAACTCCAAATTTCCAATGGTTTTTGCAGCAGCAACCATCTGCTTAATCATCTCCTCCAATCTTTTGAACATTCTGATCAAAGATCCTTCGTAAACGTCCGTCATCTTGCAGATTTGCGTGAACGTGGCACCTTTACACCAAGCGTAGGTGACTTCCATGAGCTCGGGGCGAAAAGATTCAATGTATTCCTTTTCGGCAATTTCGATCTTGCACTCTTTGTAAGTTTTCGCAAGTTTACTGGCCATGTCATTCATTTCCTTCAAAGGCTCCGCCAACTCTGGCTTCAACCGTGGCACCTCTTTGGCTCTTTCCTGGAAAACGAAACAGGATAAGAGTGCCGCACACTGCTCTGGTGCCAAGTCGTTGAATGTACCATTGAATATCAATTCCGTCAACAACAACTCGTCACCCGTGGAAATCTCGCAGGCAACTCTTCCCTTCAATTCGATGATATCGTCTTGCGTCGTAAATGCCAATTTTCTCAAGACCCGTTTGCGGTGCTTCAAATCGTCCAATTGAATCACTGACTGGGCATGTATGATCTTCTCCTTGGTCTGTCTCATTTTGTTTGCGTAATCCATCTTTTCGCTGTAGCTCTTGTAGAGAGACTCCAAGCGGTCCTGTCCGCTCAATGAATTCGTTGACAACTTGCTCTCCAAAACTTCAATCTTTCTCATGAGGTTCTTGAAGTCTGGGTCTTCAATCTTCATACTCTCAACTGGGCTCATCAATGGAATACCGTCAGGCAATTTCTTGGGCAAATCCTTAAGTGTTCTCACTAAATTGCGCTTGGCGGTAGAGCTCTTGTAATCTTCAGGCATCTTCAAACGAACGCTCGAAATCAGATGAATTGAGTCGAGTGTAATAGGAATGTACTCTGCTCGGCTTTTCTCGCCCTCCTTCGATGGACGTATTCCCTCAGGCAACATTGGGCTGAATGGCTTGATGAGGTTGACTGGCGAGTCTATGAACATGGTGCAAACAAAGACATTCACAATATAGGACTCGTGGTCGGAGTAAACTTCCAGGGTCTTCTTTGTGGTTCTTTTGGTGAAAGAGGCCACCATTCCCCAGCCGTAGTAGTCGTCTCCCACCTTCACTTCAATAGCTCTTCCTGGCTGCAAAAACGGGAGAATGTGTCCGGGGTGCGTAATCACCTTTCTCATATCTGCTTGATACACCGAAACCTGTTGCTTGATTTCGTAGTATTCCTTGATCATATGCTCATCGTCAATCTGGAAATCGTCATACTTCTCCTGGAGTTGTGCCAACTCTTTTTCGAGTAATGGCACTGAAGATGCGTTTTGAAACTGGTAGAATGAGCTTTGTAACATGAACTCCGGAGAGATTCCCTCCACACGCATCAAATTGAGAATCATATTGTATCCTAAGTGAAAAGCCGAGTCCAAACGGTCGGCCTGACCTTTCACCATTCCTTTTGCCACTTGTGGCTCCATCTTCTCATCAATCATCATAATCACAATTCCACGATCATCAAGACCTCTCCGTCCAGCTCTTCCTGACATTTGGATATATTCACCTCCAGAAACCCATCTAAAACCACTTCCATCCCATTTACGGACTGAAGTAAAGACGACTGTTTTGGCAGGCATATTGAGACCAATGGAAAACGTCTCTGTAGCAAACAAAACCTTCAAAAAACCTTCTTGGAACAAAATCTCAATAATTTCCTTAAGAATCGGTAACAACCCCGAGTGGTGGATACCAATACCCCGCTTCAACAAAGGCAAGATGTTCTTAATCTGAGGTAATTCTTTATCAGCATCTGGTAGCAAGCTGATAGCATTATCGAAGATTTTGGTGAGTGCACTTCTTTCCTCATCATTATTGAAATCGAGCTTACTCATTTTCAACGCCAAAGACTCGCAATCCCTCTTGGAGAAAGAGAAAACAATCACTGGATTGTACCTCTTCATGTAAATCATTTTGACAATCTTATAGATGTCGGAAGGACCTTCTTGAGAGCCACCTTTGTAAGTCTCGCCTTTCTTTTTCCCTCCTCTGGCATCGGCGGCCGATGGATCATCTCCCATGTTATTTGAGATAGACGACATTGCCTTTTGGAAATTCTCCTCACGAAAAGTTCCCTTTTCATCAACAACTAAATGTATACCGTCTCCTGCAGCAGGGAAAAGATAATGTTGCAAAGGAGTGGGGCGAAAATCGGTATAAACGACGTGACATGGTTGGTTGTGAGTGTTGACGATCCACTGGGCAAACTCCATGGCATTTGGAATGGTGGCCGACAAAAACACATGATGCACTTTGTCAGGCAACAAAATGATTGTCTCTTCCCACACAACACCTCTGGACTTATCTCTCATGTAGTGAACTTCGTCAAAAATAACCCAGGCCACTTCTCTCATTACCTCCGAACCTCTATAGAGCATACTTCTCAAAATCTCGGTGGTCATGACAAGGCAGCCTGCATCTGGGTTTATCGTCACATCTCCAGTCATCAAACCCACGTCTCCAAACTCAGCCAATAACTCTCTATATTTTTGATTACTCAAAGCCTTGATGGGCGAAGTGTAAATCACACGCTGTTTCTCTCTAAGGGATTGAGCAATGGCATACTCTGCCACCACTGTTTTTCCTGCAGAAGTGTGGGCAGACACCAAGACAGACTCCATTCGGTCAATGCATGAGATAGCTGTATCCTGGAAAGGATCCAAAACAAAAGGATATGTACGTGCCTCGTTGACTCTTTTGTGTTCAGAAATAGGTACATATGGGTAGTCTGCGGGCACAGCCACCTCGTGTCTAACCTGATGCTTGAGTTTGAGTTCGCTGCCTGACTTGCTGGTTTCAGAAGTGGCAAGAAGACCTGCGGAGGCTGCCACTTCACGTGAAGCCTCGATTTCTATCGAATCCTTGACCACAGCCTCTTTCTTCTTGTCATCCTCATCGGGCTTTTTAAGATCCTTTTGAGTAGATTTGGCTCTCTTTTGGTCTTTGCGGTCATCTTGTTCTTTAGAAGCAGTTTTCTCCTCCACCAACAGCCGCTTAGTGCCGACTGGAGCCTCAGTATTTAGCTGTGTGGGTGCAGATGCTGGAGCCTCTGTAAAGACTCCAAAGAGGTCATCTTCATCCATTCTGGTCAAAATGTATTTGAGCTTTAGTGTTTTTTTCAAATTTTGATGTGTCTGATGAGATAACACAAACCCGTGCATCTGGCGCGAAGACCAGTCTGCAAATTCGTTCCTAAAACCTGCTGCAATAAGAGTAGGAATATTTAAATGGCTGTAATTTCCAAATTTTTAGTAAACTATATTGTCAAAAATGTTGATATATTATAGGCCAAACCTTGTCGTATGAAAATGTAGGATTCTGATTTACATGCTTGGGTTCTTAAATTGTAAATGAAATCGAGTCAATGTAAAGAATGGATTCAACCGATTTAAATACTTTTATAAGGGTGGCAAACCTGCATTTTGATTAAGGGGCTTTTCTGTTTGTGACAGTTTGTGTTTCAGATTCTGCAGCTTCACACATGTTTCAGAAAATTTGAGGTATATGAAGTTGCTGAAATCCGCAAATTCATTTCAATTACTCTTTCTTATGTACAACTTTTGATGCGTATTAATGTGAATAAGAGCCCTTTTAACAGGTCAGAAAATTCCGACCCAAGCTCAAAACCTGCTGTGTATTAAATAGGCTTAAGATTATAATTATTTTACGAAACTCTGTTTTGTCATTTATGTTTTCACCTTTTGGCTTTATTAAAGAATGCAACAAGACAGCTGAGCTGCGAGTTATTACTACTATGGTTTGATTATGTGGCTTTCTGATTTTTTTGTACGCAAGCCAATGGGTATAATAATGCTGGAATTATAAGAGCTCATTCTTCAGTTTCCAAGGCTTTTAAGGTCCTCCACTTTTCTTTGTCGTACTCGCCAATGATGGCGCTGGGCATACTACTAACTCTGGACTGGTCCAGTTCTGGAGCTTCAAGTTCCCAGAACTTGTCCAAAGCGTTCTTCGGGTCTTTGGCTCCAAAGTTAAAGCTCTCAACATTGTTTTCAAACATCGAAGCCTTGTTGTGGCGATTAAACGTTTGTGTAGATGCCGATGGTGGTACCACAGCGTAAGAAAAGGAGAGCCTCTTGCCTTGGTCAAACAGCGGCCGAGAGAAGAGATTTTTGATGGATTTTCTGGGAGACCCTGACTTGGATGACATCCCTGAGGTGGCCGAAGCCATTGAAGTCGCAATGGAAGCAGAATGCTTGTGCATGTTGAAACTAGAATCACTGTTCTTCTTGAACTTTCCGATCATTTTTCTTATGGGTGAGGCTTCTTGTGATGCTGGCTCACTTCGGGAAAAATTGGCATGCGACTGGTAAGGAAACTGGTTTTTTCCAAAACTCCGTTGAGAAGCGTGGTGAACAATGGGAAATGAATGAATGTACTCTGCAGGAGGGGTGCTTGGTCGGTGGAGAGTGTGCTCCAGAGTGCTGAAGGTATTGGCCGACTTTCTTGATTGCACGTCTTGAAGATCTCGGTATGTATGAAGGGAGGGGGCGCTGATACTTCCGATCAGTTTGCCGTCATCACATCTGGTGTCGTGTTTTGGTTCAAGGTAAACCAGCGAGCTGCTGCTTTCTGGAAATCCTGCGGGCTCAACTGAATTCCCAGCTTGCTTTGCATCAATCACAGATGATGTATAGACAAGTGGGCGGTTCTGATGGGCACCTGTCATCCAAGAGTCTTTATTAGCCTCCCAAAACTCCAAGGAAACTGTCCTTAAGTTCCCGTTGGATTCGGCGGGATTTTTCCAGTTTGGAGCAGCACGATTTATGTCTTCAATATTATCGAATCCGGGATCGAAGGAACTTTCAGAAAGAGACCGTGCGGGTTTAGAAAGAGACAAGTGACCTGATGCTTCCTTGAGAACAGGAGACTCTTGGAGGCCGTCTTTATGGACAGTATAGCTGGAAGTCTCGGGAAAGGCACTTGAAGAGACCAGGAAGGTGGAGTAAGCGGGCGACACCGGAGCGAGTCCACCAATTTCGGAGCCATTGGAAAAAGCGAGACTACTTCTTGCTGGAGGAAGCAAAGACGATGACCAAGATTTGGACTTTCTGTGGAGCGCAAAACTCTCATTGGTTTGATTGTGAATGAAATCATTTACACCTGGAGCAGCAATTGTCATGTCCTTCGCTGGTAGGGTAGAAATTTTTACGCCCTTAATTGGTCGGGAAGATTCATCCAAGACAACACTCGTACCGATTATCAGCTCGTGATCCAAATCGAATTCGGTGAGATCCGGCTCTATTTGACTAAGAGAATGGTGTAAACCATCGATGAGTCTGGGCAGCGAACTGTGAAGATCGTTCATGTCGATATTTGAGGCGGTTTCTTGAAGAGTGGGAAGTCCTTCTGTTTTGTGGTTGCCGAGAGACTTTTTGCTTCTGAGCTTTTTCATTTTCAAGGATCCTGCCGAAGACAGCAAGTGGCTAGAGTTTCCATCAGTGGATGTTGAATTATGAGTTGCTTTAGTATCCATCCAATTGTCAAATTGGCTGTCATACAAGTCAGCATTTGCCATGGATGCACGAACCAACAAGTCAACGGAAATTTCATCAGTGACGTCATAGTCAGCAAGAGTCTTTTCAGAGTCCTTATTCTTAAGCATGCTTGGTGGCTTATTGATATCTAATGGAAGAGAACGGGGTTCAACAAGCATATTCTGCGTGGCACCCGTATGATATACATGAGTAGGGTTTTGGAAATCCAGTTCATGATGACCGTCGAGAGGTGCAGTGGCATTATGCTTTACACTCGAAATCTTTGGCCCACTAGTGTATGTTGAATCCGTGAAGGAGTACCTTTGGGGACCTTGAGCAAACACCGAGTCTTGAGCAAAAGCCTTGGCTTTAATCTCGTTAGTTTGAGAATCAACCGACACTGTGTGTTCGCTCAACGTACCAAAGAGATCATCATTTGGATTTGGTCGTTTTTTAAGAGAAGTGAGTTCAAGATGGATTATAACGCCCATCAATGCTGCAGATACAATTGCCAATGACAAAACTATTGCCATGCAATTTCCCCCAATGAAGTCGGAAGGGAAAATAAGGTCAAAGGATGTTCGGTATTCCGAAAATGCCAACTTTTGCTGGCTTGAGATGGTGACAATGACGAGAATGAAAGATGCAAGGAAAAATGTGTACAACACTGCACACGAGGGAAGAAACCAAAGAGACGAATGCTTGGAACCGAGCCACACCTGAAGGCCAACGATGAAAAGCTCATAAAGAGCCAAAACAAGCGTACTGATGCAGAAGACAAGAAGTCGAATGTTCTGGTTTTGACAATAGGCAAGAGCACAAAGCACACCTTGAACAGAACATAGTGAGAAAAGACCGGCATGTATTCCGGGTCGAAGGATAGACATTTTGGCCAAGTATGACGAAAGTGTTTAGATGAGATTCACTATGTGAAATTTGATGAGATTCACTTGTGATCTTTCATGAGATAGGCGACACCAGAAGGCCAATAACAACTTTCCTTTCTGTTACAGGAACCCGCCTGAAAAGTGAAAAGTAGGGGTGAAGCGTGTCAAGAAACGCTAAAGACCGAATATGCACTATTGAGTTGTTTTCAATGGTTGTTGTGGAGTGTGATTAACAAGCGGCTCAAAAGTTGCGTATTGACATTTCGCCCCAATGCGGTACATTGGGTGCAAATCCTCGAATTGTTATGCGCCGCGCATTCAATCCTGCATCGCCACAATTATGAGAAGAGTAACATTTGTTATATGAAGTAATATTTGTATGTGAAGAGAAGAATTGTGATAAAAGGGTAACATCTGTTACGTGAAGAAAAAAATTATGATTAAAGGGTAACATTTGTTATTAGTAATTTATTATTTGAATTAACACTTTTTACATCAAAAGTAACATTGATTAAATGGCAATTTAGTAGACGTAGTCTCCGGAAATCCACCGGTTGACCATATCCAACGCATTTTCTGGCTGGTCATAAGGCACCATGTGACCGGCGCCAAACACTCTCAAGAAGGTCAAGTTCTCGTAGTTTTTCACTTCACCGGCCGTGTGCTTACCAACCTTCCAGTCTCTGATAGGCTGCTTCAGGAATTGCTTGTGTCCCGACCATGGCAATCTGTCGGTCCATGCTTGGTTACCCAACCAATTGCAGATAAAGTCCTTGTCACCTGCATAAATGAGAACAGGCAAACCCTTCTCCAAGAGGTCAATCACATTTTTGTGGAAAGGCTGCATCCAGTCTCCAGCAAACAAAAAGTTCCTGTTGACGTCAAAGTTGCATGACTCGTAGTTTTCAACTTCCACTCCCAACAGAGCCTTCACCTCTGGCAAGTTCAAGTAGTCGTCAATGTATTGCAAATCTTCGTAACACAAGTTGCCTCCCTTACACTCGGTTCTGATGTCGTAGACGTTTCTGCCGGTCTTTTGGTAAGGTCCCATTTGAGCATTGTTACAGTAGATACTTGCAGGGACACAAGACCAGACAGATCCAGAGTTGTAGCAGCTCTCAATCAAGGATAAGCATCTTGGGATGGAAGCAGCCATGCTGTCACACTCCTCAGGGTCCAAGACAGAAGGCTCACCACCGGCACCACAAGCCATTGGCTGGTAGTACTCGTATTGAGTCAAAGGATCAGTCAAGCCGTTACCAATCAAGACAGATGTAAGGTTGAAGACACGGTCTTCATGGCTCAAGATCTCAGAGGCAAACACAGGGATGTAGTGGCCACCGTAGGACTCACCGGCAATGTGGAAATCTTGCTTGTTGTTATACTCAGGGAATTGCTTGAAGAACAATTCCAAGAATGCATAGACGTCCTCACCTGCGGAAACGGTGTTGGTGACGGAGCCAGAGGAGTACGAGAAGCCAACATTGACAGGCTGGTCCAAGAAAATCACAGTGGCGTTGTTGTTCCAAGAATGAGGGTTGTGTACTGGCTTCAAAGTCTTGTCGATAGATGATGGTCCCAACTCGAAGAATAATCCTGTCAAGGAGGAGCAGCCTGGTCCTCCGTTCAACCACAAGATCACGGGGTCGTTTTTGGGGTCGTTTCTGGATTCAAAGGCCCAGAAGAAAAAGTGCTTGTCCTGATCGGCTACATCCAAGTAACCACTGTACTGCTTCACGGTGTCAATACCCAAACTGTCAGGAGTTGATTTAACCCTTAATTTGTGGTTGGGCACTTTGGCGTCTTGCACATGGAAGTCGAAGGTGGAGGCAGTCTCAGTAGCCTTCTTTCCTGGAGTGATGAAGCTCATTGAAGCCACTTGCCTTGGGAAGTCTCTGAACATATCCAGCCATAACTGCACCGCGTCTTTTGGAACAGCGTCCAATGGCTCGTTCAAGTAGTGGGCGATCTTGGCAAAAACGTCTCCCTTTTTGTCGTCCAAAACACGCATCATGTCGGCGTACTTGGAGGTAAAAACATCCACTTTTTGGGAGATAATCTGCTGAGGATTACCGAAACTTTGCTTGTTGAGGAATTGAGGCACAAATGCTGCTTCAGAAGCTGAAAGTGCCACAGCCAAAGAGGCGAGGGTGGCGACTCTCATTTTTCTATTAATAGGTTGAGGGTTCTTTTCAATAGTCTTAACGACTTCTCAAATCTCTAGATTTTGGCAGAAAGAAGATCAAATGCCAGGATTTAAATAGAAAGAGAGAAAGAAAAGGGGTGTATTTAGAAAGTGAAGGCTGCGTTTTTAAGTAGGGGTGATAGACCCCGGAGGGGCTTTTTGTGTGCCGGAACGGCTCTGCGATAAGCGTGACAAATGGGGCCGAATTGCTACTTTTTTGGGATGCCAGCATGTTTGCAGGTGCGCGGCTCCGGTGTTGCACACGACCGGTTCCGAGACCCGCATAACCACCGGGCCCTCGGAAATAAACCGGGGGCGGATTCGTTGGGTCTAGAGATAAACCGGGGGTATACCGGCAGTCATAAGAGGGTTCTCAAAAAATATGCTCCACGGCAGGTTCGAACTGTCGACCTTCAGATTGCACAAACGGATTTATGAGACTGACGCTCTGCCAACTGAGCTAGTGAAGCATTTGTGAGGTTTGTCGCATTTATACAAATTCATATAATGTGAATCATGTTGATCAAAATTGTCAACCAAGAATTGAACTAAGCAATGTCAATCAAGATTGTTTGAGAGTCTCGGGTGTTTTCTTGCCCCACGATATAATCTGATTGTCATTTGTAACACATCAAAGCATCATATAATATCGCTACGAAATAGCCTGTGTGGCGTAATGGTTAGCGCATTTGACTTCTAATCAAAAGATTCCGGGTTCGAGTCCCGGCATGGGTTCGTTGCGGTTTTAGCTCAGTTGGGAGAGCGTCAGACTGAAGATCTGAAGGTCCTGTGTTCGATCCACAGAAATCGCATTTTTTTTTGTTACTGTTCTCTTTTTGGCGCTCCTCACTAATGTCTAACCTGAGCTGGTAATCGGAGGGTACGCGAACAAGTCGATAGAAGCTCAGGACAGAGATAGAAAAGCTCAGCAAAGAGAAAGCACTTTGCCGCTTGATACAGACCACAAGCCTGGAATCTGTCGCATTTGAATTAGCATGGTCTTCACCAATGTTTTTCTGCGGACTAAAGTCGTTCCTTTGGGTCAAGGCGTTTCAGGCATCGTTGAGCGCCATGATCTGGGAACACGCTCATATGTCGTAAAGACGTATCATTGCAAGGAGAGTTATGAGAGCCGGAGCGAGTACAAAGAAAGAATACTCCACGAGTTTGGCGTCTTGAAGCGTCTCAATCATCGCAACTTTATAAAAGTGATGAAATACAAAATCTCTTTGGACGGGGAAATTATAAAAATGTACATGGAGGCAGGGACTCCAGACCTTTTTATACTCTTCAAGGATGCCAAGAATTATGCAATCGCTACAAGCGAGGTTTTGTGTTTGTGGAAACAAGCATGCACCGGAATTCATTACATGCATGCGCATGGATTGTGCCACCGGGACTTGAAACTCGATAACATTGTATTAGACCCGCGCTCTAACACATTAAAAATACTCGATTTGGCAACTGCAGCTGCATGCGACAAGCCGGCTTTTGGTATAGTCGGGTCTAGCAGATACATGGCGCCAGAGACATATGCACAGATCAGCTACGCAGGTGCAGCTGCAGATATATGGTCACTCGGGATCATCCTACATTACATGACAGCACGGAAGTTTTTATGGAAAGAAGCCCTGCATTTAGATGCAGATTTTGTTTCATACCTGTCGGAACCAAGTCCATCGGTTAGACTCACGTCTCTAGATAGGGACTTATCGTCAGAAGGCGTCTCACTACTAGCCGAAATTTTACAAATTGATCCAAACTGCAGGATCAATCTGGAAAACCTTATGATGAATTCTTGGTTTAAAAGTATTGCATATTGTGACGGCCAATGCATCTGCCCCAGCGCTCATAAACTAGCAGACTGCGCTGCAAGAAATGCTGCATGATATGTGTTGCAGAATGCACAAGTTTACGGTGATGCATAAAAAATGGTGATTTTGTGGACATATGCGGCAATGCACTTTTCTGAAACATTCTTGCCTGTTAAGAATCGAATGTTTCAGAAGTGCAGGCGAGGCCGAATGTAATATAAAAGGAGCGTCTGCCCTTCATTCTGCTTTTTTTGATCTTTTTGCTACTGAATATGATTTTGCGGCATTAAAGAAGAACAATAGAAGCTATATAATACTGATCATAGCTATGACTTATTTCGAGACTGGGTCATAGAGTGGCTAGAAATGGTACTGCCTTTTTGCAGCCGCTAAGAATAGCAGGCTCATGAAAATTACATCCAATAAAAGTCCGCAATTCAAGCGAAGTTTTTGGTATATACACAAACTTGGCTCACACATAGGCGGCTCCACATTCAATCCGTGGATCATCTTTCAAATGCCATTTTTAACCCAGTTGCGGGGCTTATTTGCGCAAACGCCTCGCGAACAATGGAAAGGTCACGTGAGCAAGATTTAGGTGAGTCAGAAGATTAAAAAAAATTGAGCTGAGAAATCATTTTGCAAACACACAAAGGAAACCAGAATGCTTTGCCGCTCGATCCAATCGTTGAAGAGTGTTCCTAGGATTTCGCTCACCAGAAGCTATGCTCTTTCGCTGAAAGCTCAAGCTCTCATTTCCCACCTGGTCAAGGATGTGGACCCTGAGATGGCCAG
Organism: Metschnikowia kipukae; assembly: GCA_002370135.1. Taxonomy (NCBI): domain Eukaryota; kingdom Fungi; phylum Ascomycota; class Pichiomycetes; order Serinales; family Metschnikowiaceae; genus Metschnikowia; species Metschnikowia kipukae. Next base: position 402,961 of record NKZJ01000101.1, read on the forward strand.
CATCTTGCAGCAAGAGAAGGACAGACAAAGAAACTCCATCACTTTAATTCCTTCCGAAAACTTCACCTCCAAGGCCGTCATGGACTTGTTGGGTTCGGAAATGCAAAACAAGTACTCCGAGGGTTACCCTGGCGAAAGATACTACGGAGGCAATGAGATCATCGACAAGGCCGAGTCTCTTTGCAGAACCAGAGCATTGGAGGCATTTCATTTGTCTACAGAGGAATGGGGTGTGAATGTGCAACCTTTGTCTGGTGCTCCCGCCAACTTGTACGCTTATTCTGCCATTTTGGATGTAGGTGACAGAATCATGGGTTTGGATTTGCCTCATGGAGGCCACTTGTCCCACGGTTACCAAACTCCTTCGGCCAAGATCTCGTACATCTCCAAGTACTTCCAAACCATGCCATACAGATTGAATGAAGAGACTGGATTGATCGACTACGACACCTTGGAGAAAAACGCCATTTTGTTCCGCCCTAAGGTCATTGTTGCCGGTGCCTCTGCTTACTCCAGAGTGATTGACTACAAGAGAATGAGAGCTATTGCCGACAAAGTTGGTGCCTACCTCTTGTCTGACATGGCACACATCTCCGGTTTGGTGTCCGCTGGAGTCACCGACTCGCCATTCCCATACTCGGACATCGTGACCACCACTACCCACAAGTCCTTGAGAGGACCTCGTGGAGCCATGATTTTCTTCAGAAAGGGAATCAAGAAGGTCACCAAGAAGGGAAAGGAGATTCCATACGAGTTGGAGAGAAAGATCAACTTTTCCGTGTTCCCAGCTCACCAAGGAGGTCCACACAACCATACCATTTCTGCTTTGGCCGTTGCATTGAAGCAATGCCAGGCCCCAGAGTACAAGGAGTACCAGCAGAATGTTGTTGACAATGCCAAGTCGTTTGCTGGCGCTTTGGAGTCCAAGGGCTTCAAGTTGGTGTCGGACGGAACTGACACCCACTTGATCTTGGTTGACTTGCGGTCCAAGAACATCGATGGTGCACGTGTGGAAGCCGTGTTGGAGCGTGCCAACATTGCCGCCAACAAGAACACGGTTCCCGGCGACAAGTCTGCACTTTTCCCCAGCGGATTGAGAGTTGGAACCCCTGCCATGACTACCAGAGGATTTGGCCCAGAGGACTTTGCCAAGGTGGCCGAGTACTTCCAGAGAGCCGTTGAAATCTCCATTGCTTTGAAGGCCAAGGAAGAGGGAACCGTTGCCAAGGAGTTGTTGGCTTCGTTCAAGAAGTTGGCCGATGAGAGCGTCGAGGTACAGGAGTTGGACAAGGAAGTGCAGGCGTGGGCCTCGCAGTTCCCCGTTCCAGGTGACTTGTAGAGAAGAAGTAGTAGCACGAAAGTGACGCTGGCCACCAGATAAAAGTACATACGTTAAGTACATTGTGAAACACGGTGGAGCCAGTAGCTCGAACACGTGATACAGTGCACGCGCATCTCACGTGACCCTCGCATTATAGCTCCGGGCTCCAACTTCTCCACGAAAACATGACAAATGACCACGGCCATTCGGCACCACAGGACCAGGCGATTTCATGGTCCAAAAATGGGTTCATCTGTTATGCCGCCGATCCTGCACACGGCCACAATCTTAACATGACTTTCATGGAAAACACAAACGGTACAGAATGGCAAATTGCCCCTCCTCACGAGCTTACAATCAAGCCCCTGGAAAAAAGCACGGCGCCTCGCCTTCATACAGTCCAATGGAGCAATCTCCTGACGGATTTGGCCATCCTTGACGAATATGGCAATTTCTACATTCTTTTGGCGGGAGTGGGACTACTAAGGCCCAAAAAGGATAAAGACCGGCGGATCAAGGACGAGGATATAAAGACAGCAACAAAGACGAAAGGTGATACGTCAAAGGCAAGAATTGACAATTCGACAAGAACAGTGAAAAGCGACAGAATAGTGAAAAGTGACAGGACAGTGAAAAGTGACAATTCGACAGGAACAGTGAAAAGTGACAATTCAGGAACAGTGAAAAGTGATCCCAAAGAAAAAGACGAGGACGGCCCGCTGTACGAACTCACATCTTACAACCATATTGAAATGATATACAGGGATATTCGGCCCGGAGAAGGCGGTGGTCACGGGCGTGGAGTGGCGTTTCGGTGGCTCGGCATTGAAAAACCGCAAATTGTCAATAAACCTGCCCATTTGGCGGCCGACGGCAGGCTGTATGCATACGGAGTACAGCTGCATCAATCTACATTGGTGGCACATCCCATAATCACAAAACAGGCGTGTGTGGTGGTTCGCCAGGACGGCAGCTTGACGCTTTATTACCAGGGAGAACACAAAGTGGAGTACCACAAAATGGAGGCCAGCTTGGCGCCGTCTGCCGGCCGCATGTACTTGACACATGCCAGTGTCGGATTTACAGCCGACAAGAAGGTGTGTGTGACGTGCTATGACGCACAGACGCAGCGGATCTACTGCTATAGTGTTGCTATTGACTGGGGCTTTCTAAATGAACTGGCGGAGCGGCAACGCTCCGACCCGCATTTCCATACGCCCAAAGAGAAGCAATTTCCGCCCAAATTGTCGGTGAACTTGTTGCACGAGATGGCGCCCATGCCCAGAGCGCAACACGACTTGGATTCGGACTCGGCGAATGGCTCTTTCACCGATGGTGTTTTCTTCGGCAAAAACGCCGCTAATGTGGCGCTGTGGCGGCTCACTTCCATCGACTCGATTTCTCCTTCCCACGTGGCGGGACTGGCGCTCCATATATTGGTATCCTATGAGCTCGTGGACCAAAACCGCCAGATTTCTTATGTGGTGCAACGCTTCTGTTTAAAGGATGCACGTGACCTGCTCACAGGCCCCTTCGCCGGTGACTCGGCGAAAAGCTTCTTTCAATTGGAGTTTCAGGACAGCATGGCTGTACCCTCCAAATTGAAGGCTATTCGGACTGCGATTGGTGACACTTTGGTCTTGTTTGCACACGAGGACGGCACCATTTTGCCAGTTTCAAGGAAGACATGGGCCGTTATTGGCCATACTGAGCAAGATGGTGATTCTTCAAGTAATGGAGCCACTGACGGAAATAAGGCCAAAAGCGGAGACAGTGACGGAATTAAGGCCAATAATGGACACAGTGATGGAGAGAACGAACACAGTGATGCAAAAAACGGACAAAGTGACGGAAGTGACCCCAAAAACGGAATATTCTCTAAGCCGGTTGCTGTCGTTGAGTCGATTTTGGACTGTGGTTTCAGGTTTCCGCAACTTCCCGTTTCTGGCTCGTTTCTCTTTGCCATTTCTCCGAACATGACGTGCGTGGTTTATGCAGCCATGGGAGCACCGCTTCGAATGTCGCTTTTGGTGGGCACTGACGAGGCCACAGAAGAAACTGTTCTGGAGAGAATGTCACTGGGAACTTCCGGAGAAACGGAATCCGAAAATCCCGTCAACTATCGAGACTTGTTGACATCCGTGGCGTACAGCCATACACACGCACATGCGTGCTACTCCAATCTGTGTCTGGATGATCTCATGGCCTTGATCAAAGCCGAATACGACCGGATGAAAGATGCTTCAGCAAGAACAAGACTTGTGCGGCGCATTTTGAAAGAACTGCACTGTTCCATCAATTTTCAGTTGGACTCCTTTGGAAAAGAGTCCGTAGATAAGCTCTTGTCCAATCCTCCGCTTCAAAAGCTACTTTCTCTCCAGCTCGTCCTAAGCAATCTTGCAGGCATGCGCATGGCGGGTGACATTGCATGGATTGTGCTTAACCTCCGATCCACTAGTTTCGGGATCATGTTTTCGCTCTCAAGCATCTACCGGCAAATATCCAAAAAGAAGCCCGCCGAGGATACGCACACAGACTCGGTTCTCCGTGCCGAATGCATTATCTCCCTCATTGGAAATGTCAAATGGTTGATTGACTTGATCATTTACCTCAACCAAGAGCTTTTACAACTTTGGTACAGCCGGTCTTTACCGCAAGATCTGGCCATTTCCAGCGAAAACTCAATTGCATTGCCTATCATCTTGAGCAAAGTGCCTAGGCTTTTTCTCATGTATGCGCTATCTTCCATTGGAAAAACTCAGGAGATCTTGAAAAAACTCCACAAAGACTTGACCGACAGCAACAAGCTTTTCGTGCCAATGAAAGACGCGTTGGAGCGCTTTTTCAGCACATGTAATCTGTCGCCGTTGAAGCTTTCGGTGTTTGAGACATTTCTTCGAGACTGCGAGGCGTACATTGCCAAGGATTCCGAGTGTGTGCTCAACAAAAAGGAACTGCTGCTTGATGCAGAAAAACTGCTCTTGTGCTTTGGCGAAGTGCCGGAACTGTTGAAGAATATGACCACGTCCATTGTGGACCGGCACATGGCGGCGTTTTCCCGGGATCCCCGTCTTTCCGACTTGTACTTCTACGATAATACGTGGATTGATGTTGGAGTTGCACGGAAACGGAGAAAGGTGGAGCCCAGTCAAGGCCGCCAGAACCAGAACGATGCCAGCGTTTTACATCAAGCTACAATGATCAGGTATCGGTTTTCTCGCACGGAAGCAATCGATGCCCTCCGCAAAATATTTATTAGTTGCGGCCCGACGATATCGTGCAGCGGAAATGCTTCTTTGGGAAAGGGCTACACATCAAGCAACAAGATCCGCAAGTGTGTGAGGTGCCGATCGGTTTCGTTAGTGTCGGACCCTTTGGTATTTGAAACGGCGAATGCCATCGGACTTTGGACGATGGTGTTCCAACGCACGTGCATTTGCGGCTCTGCGTGGGTCAACTGTGAAAGTGATCTCTAGCCGGAAATTATGCATTTTGTGACTGAAACTTTGAATTGTGAATTTGTCAGCACAATTTTACCGTCAGTGTGAATCTGCAGAGTTCTAAACTGATAGATATATACTTTGCATAAACGCCATTCTTTAGGTCCGCAAGGATCGGTGCTACTACAACAGCACAACCATAACAACATACCAAAATGATCATTATCACATTACCAAATATTATCACATTACCAAATATTATCACATTACCGAATATTATCACATTACCAAATATTATCACATTTCCAAATATTATCACATTACCAATATTAATGGCTCTCATTAGCCCGTTGCCGCTCTCTATGAAGATCTTCCGTTCCCTTGGTCACTGCTGTCGAATATGCAGACGCCGTCACAGGTTGATCAGAGGAATAAGTCCGTTTAGAAGCCGAAACCAGGCCCTTTTCCGGAACAGAGCCCTTTTCTACCGTTTTGGCAGCAGCAGCAGCAGCCGCCGCCTCCACACGTTTCTGCTCCATTTTACGCCCCACCCATTTCAAAGCAAATGGCATCATGGAGTTGGTCACGAGACTCCAGGCCACGAGAATGCCAAGATGTCGGCCCATGTTGCCCTTCCACGAATTAAAATACGCCACTTGAAGCAAGTGGTACAGGTTATATACCGGCATGGCATACCCATAACGGTAGAACTTGGGACAAAGATAAATGGGGTTGATGGTGGGCGCCAAATTCAGCACGGCCACCATCAAAAGCACTAGTCCAATCATGGCGGGCTTGAGCACCACACACACCAAAACCAAAATCTCAATAAGCGAACCCACCGACGACATGGTGAGGAAAGCAATGCCCCAGACCACCAAAAAGCCCAGGCGGCCAAACGTTTTGTTGGTGGGAATGCCAAAAGCCGAGTTCAAGGCCACATACGAGAAGCTGAGCACCAAGTACGACGACTGGGCCGTCAAAATACGAAAGAGCACAAATCGGTGGCCCTTGAGCTTGGCCACAACACACATCTGGATGGGCATGGTGAAAATAAACTGGAAAAACGTGAAAATGCAGAGGTAAATGAGCCCAATCTGCAACGGCGCCTGCACCACCTGCTCCACCACGGGAATACGGTCGATTTCCCGGAAATTGGGCACCTCGGTGATCATTTGTGGGCTGGCAGATAACACTGCACTTAGTTGCAGAGACGAGAGGGTCTGCATTATGCCGCCGGTCCATGGGCTCTGCCTCATGGCCCCAAAAAACGCCGTGCAAATCAGCTGAATAATGGTGCTGATGTAATTGCTGACGGCATTATAATCGCTTCCGGTCTCATAGATCACGGAAAGCAAGTCTGTGGCGGGGTGGAATGCAGCGTCGGCATTTCGGACCGCTGTTTGCATGGCCTCTGTGGCGTTTTCATGCACGAAAAACGCTGCCCGGTAGTGCTGATGGTGAACCTGGCGAGCCACTTCTGCCGCAATGGATATATTGTGACTTTCGGCGGCGGCGGCGATGCGTGTGTGATTCCAAATGTCGAAACTGCCCAAGCTTTGAATTTGAGGCGACGTGAAAAAGGTGGAAACAATGGCTGAAAGGCTGGAGTTGCTGCTGGCGTCCCCCAAAACAACAGCAAATTGAATGTTCTTATAGCGGGCAGTACGGTTGTAGTACACGCCCCAATAGATGCACAAGGCGATGGTGAAGCCGACAAGAATGAAGAGATAGTTTTGGAGCAACGTGATGACGATTTTGTTGCGGTGCAGGATGAATTCTTGGTCCCAGAATCCAAATTTCTTGGAGAATGTTTGGATCACCGACACCACCGTGGACTGGCGTCTTCGCAAAGGCGGAGGCGCTTCTTCGGGCTGCCACGGCTGAGGCGATTCTTGTTCGGTCAATGGCTGTGACGACAGTATGCCATTCTGCAGCTGAAAAGACTGTTCGTTCTTCTGCAGGCGCAAGTCCTCTGCGCCAAAAGTGTGGATGGTGGACTCGTCGTCCGAAACACGGGTAAACGGCTTGTGGAGGTGGTGCGAGCCCACCAAATCATGGTCCAAGGCTTCACTCTGGATGCCTGAAGAAGTTTCGGAGTTGGTCAGAAAAAACGATTGTGTGACGCTTGAAAAACGCCGAAGAAGAGACAGTTTGGGGAAATCGGCCTCGCTCAACTGCACGGGCCCGGGCGCTTCGTTTTCAGCCAGGTCTAGCGACGACCGGAGAGAGCTGGCTTCACTCATGATGGGCTGGAGTTGTTGTGCTGCGTGCTTGACATGTGCGGGGCTGCCCGGCTGCGCCTATGTGCAGGCCCGCAGCTTGAGTGTTTTCATCTTTGGGCGCATCCTGCAACTCCTCCCACACTGCCCTGGCCTGCTCCATGTCTGAAGCGTACTCGTTGGACTCCATTCTGCCGAACCAGAGCTTACACCAGCAGCCCGATACAGATGTCCGTCACGCGCATGCGTCTGCAGACTCTTCGCCGGCATTGAAAGAAGATTCTCAGGGCGTCTCTCAAAGCACCGCCGAATCGTCTCCCGCTGCAGGCCGTCTCAGGAGTCTTTCCGCTTTAGACTCCTCCAGTGAGAAACTGGAAAAGCAAGTGTCCAAACCGTCGTCTCTGGGCATGACCCGCGATGACTGGATAAAGCTTCCCGCTCAGTTTGGCAAGGTCTGGCTTATCATTTTCCTAATGTGGATGGGCCTTCTATCAGTGTACTGGGGCGCTCTTTATCACCGCGAGCGCCGAGTCAAAAATATGCCTATGCTTGTTGTTATCGAAGACAGGCAGTTTGAGCTTGCCAACTCCACCACCGTGGAGCCTATCATCGGCCAGCAATTCCGCCAGCTTCTCAACGATTACCTGGACCTCGGGCGGTTTGAATATGTTGACATCACAGAGGCCCGTGATGCTGCACAGAACAACAATCAGACAGTTACACAGTTTATCCAGCAGCAAGTACATCACCAGAAGTACTGGGCAGGCATGCACGTGCTGGGCAATGCATCTGAAACAATTTATGAGATGCTCCGAAACGGCAATGTGCACTCCGCCGCCGCCAACCTGCTGCTGAGCATTATCACCGTGGTCTACGAGTCGGGCCGCCACTATTCGGCCTTGTCCCAGTATGTTTCTAAAAACATCAAGCGAATGCAATTGGCATGGACCGCGACATATGCGCCACATGCATATGCGCAGATAGTGGCTGCTACTCTAAACGCAACGCAGGTGCAGGAATTACATGCTGCCAACAGCACTCTGGGGTCCGTCCTCTCCTACACGCCGGAGTTTCAGTTGATTGACTACCGCCCCGGCCGCTCTCCCGTGGTGTTGGGCCCCTCGGAGTTGGGGCTCATTTATGCGCAGATTTTCTCCTTCCACCAGTTCAATTTTTCCGCCGATCTCCACAATTCCGTGAGGGAAAAACTACGCTTCCGTCATTTCGTGTATTACCGGATTCTTTTCTCGCAGATCAATCACATCATGTTGGCGCTTGTTTACGGGCTCATGACAAAGGCGTTCCAAGTGCCCACGGAAGTTGCTTTTGGCAAGGCTGGTTTCATGGTTTTGTGGGCAACGATGTATCTTTTCATCAGTGCTAGCGGCGGGCTCAACGAGTGCGCAGGATCTCTCATCACCTTCTACGACAAGAAAATTCTCTTGCCGCCGTGGATTGTGTTCAATGTGGTGGTGAACATATCACCTACATTTGCGCCATTTGATCTCTCCCCCGGCTTCTACCGCTTCGGATATGCCATGCCCATGTTCAATGCCTACGAAGCGTTGAAAGTGGTGTTTTTCGACACATGGAAAGGCACCTTGGCCCGCAATTACGGCGTGCTTGGCGGCTGGGTGATTTTGACCAATATTCTCATCGCATTCATTTTGATACATATCTCCCATGCCACAAGAAGGCGCCAGGAAAAGGCACAGGCTGAGGAGAAGACGGCCAAAAAGTAGTCACATAAATTTCTATACACCATATTGACGTTCGTCGGAGTGAGCCCGTAATGCATTTGTATACACTCCTGCATCGAGGTTGGGCATTCTGGCGACCAAGCGCCGAAAGATGGCCTGCTTTAGCTGCGCAAGCTCATCGGATGCGCCGCCATGCGTCTCAAAGAGCACCGGCATGAGCCCTGCAAGCTCAGTAAAGAGGTACTGCACAGTATAGTCACGTGATGCAAAACCCAAGATCGTCTCAAGCAAGAGATTTCTGGGAAGTAGCTTGAGTTTGCTTTCTGTGAAGACACCTGAATCAAATGCTAATCGGAAGAAACGCTCCTCAGAGAGGAGATGCAAAAAAGCATAAAACTGGGGCTCAGGCACGCTCTCGATGCTTCTCCCCGAAAACTGGGACCGAAATATAGCCTCGGTAGTATCAAATACCGCCAAGTTGAGCTGGCAAAACATGCGGGCCCCTTCTGGATTAGTAATATCAACTCTGGGTGGATGGGCCCGGAGAGCCTGCATACAGCGCCCCAGATGCAGGTTGTCCTGAAGCATGGCGCTGATAAGCTTGCTGTATGCGGCCTGGGATGATACCAGCATAGAGTCTGAATCTTGCTTTAAGGCAAAAAATGCCAATATCTGATCCACCAAACGCAAGAAGTTGTCCGCCAAAGAGTAGTCCTGCATACAGGACACCACAAAGTCCACAACCACCACCGGAGCAAACTCGTCATTTCCCGGCGTTCTGAATACTTCGTAGAGGGAAAGATCAAGCGCTTTGTTCATGCTACTACTTTCGAGCTTGCAGAGGTGCATTACGGTCAAAATCTCGAAGTAACGGAAGAAGCCATCTGTGCAGGAATAGGCAGTTTTCTGTGCAGAAAAGTCCCCAGAATCAACCCATTTCTGCCAGACGAGTGCTGGGTCAGGCACGGGACATGTCTGGAAGTATAGATTCAAGAAAGACGTGATTTTGGCGGCAATTTTCGCTGAACTCAGCTCTTTAAAGAGTATTTCCCTCAACCTGTCAATCACACTTTTTGATTCCACAAAGGTCATCACCATCGAGGCCTCGCCGTTTTTTACCTTGAAGGCTAGCACGTCTAAAACCAATTCATTGATGTTTTCTGAAATCATGTCTTCAGAAATGCACTTGAAGATCTCCTTTAGGGATAGCCGCTTGAGGATTTTCTCAAGTAAACCTGTATATTCTTCTGGAGCATTAGAGAAGACTTGGAAAAGAAGAAGGAGAATTTCCTGGATGTTGGCGTGCAATTCGCCACTGTTGAATAACTCTGAAGGTATGTACAGTAGGCCCTGGGAGAAAGAGTCTGTGAGGACTATATCTGAATCACAAGATCCAGCTGCAAACTCCCTTAGATGCAGGAGATACTTTTGCCAATCGTCATCAAAGTGGTCTTGGGTCATGGTGTATGAAGTAGTTAGTCTGGGGTAGGATTGAGAAGCGCGTGGTGGTGTACAGGTGTGCATGGAGAGAGGGCTTTGTAAAAATAGAGACGTTTGCCTGTAGTGCATTGAGAGACGTTCATCTCTGGCGAGTTGAGCCGCATAGAATAGCGATATAGCTAATATCGTCAAAGTACTTTTCAGTTAACCTGTGGCGAGAGTCTAGGGCAAGTCCCTAGGCGACCTCAAAGCAATAAGTTACTCAAAGTCGCGTAAAACTACTCTACATGCATGTGTCAGAACGGCGCACGATTTATCGAAGGGGTCCTGAATTTGAGTAGCACTTTAATCGTATGTTCGAGCTGCAGACCATGTCGGGGCTCTCAACCACGCGGCTTAAAGTTACTAGACAACACCATGTCTCGTGTTTGCCAAGCCTCTGAATGTGGCTAGCACTTTTAAATACGTGTACGTTGATGATTATACGGTATCCGAAAAGATGGCGTTGGCTTCGTGAATTTATCAGAAAAGGTGTACGGATGCACATGGCCAGATAGGGGCCATTAGGGGAAACTTTAAGCCTCTTAGAAGAAGCGTAACGGGCTAAATAATCTGTAATTCATCTCGCCACGATTTCTGTATGAGACCAAATTGATTATGTTTTAGAGCACTATGGTCCTCGCACGTGACCGACTCAAAAACCCAACTTTATATGCAGAAAATTAGACGAGACATGCACAGTGCTCAGAGGCGCCTATAGTCCTTCATCAAAATAAGTGTGAAGATGGATTTATCGGTAAATACAGGACTGTAGGACGTGCTCACAGAATGACGAAATATCAAGGGATGTATTCATCTGATTTGTATTCGCCGATGGCTGCGTCTTACGCAGATAGAGAAAGGGTTCTCTGTACGCTCGGCAGGTCGCCAAGGTGCGTCGGCTATTTTCTACGCTGAAATAAACTTCTTTACATGCGAGCCTTTCTCGGGGCTACTAAATCCGCCCCATGATCATCAAATGACATCACAGTGGCGGTGGATTGCAGCACAACCGGCCTTAACCAAATCCATCACGTACGGACAACAAAAGCAGAACATGGGTGAAATAAGCCCTTCTCAGCTAATGACCAGCCATTTAACTCTGTTCGCCACAAGAAAAGGTACCCAAATGCTGGAAGAGCCGCTGCAGAATGCCGGAGTAGAGAATGTTTAGGCTGATAGGGGTAACTGGGCGGGAAAAAAGTGTTCCTGCATACAATGTCACGTGGGCAGTGGCGCTAACTAACTCCGCCTGCCACTGCGGGCAGACGCCCGACCGAGGGCCAACGGACCAACAAAGCTTGCTCAGGGCACCAAAGTGGTAGCGGTAGGAGAGCTGACGAAATACGAGAGCTGCAGGTGACGGGCAGGGTGCAGGAAATAGAAGGTCCGATCCGGCATATGAGTGGCGGACCGAGCTACGGTGGCTTGCGCGTGCGGATATACGAGGCTATATGCAGGCCCGAAACGGGGCTAGCTTATCACACAAGCGTGCTGCGCAGCTCATGCACGCCGCACCACCGTCTCACGCACAGACATTATATACACTCCTTGGCACTGTGCATGTGCTTGCGCGCGCCCGAGTTATATTTCTCAATACATCTCTACTTTGTACTTCAAATACACATACTTTCGTTGTTTCCGCCGGAACTGTTTCTTGACTGATTCCAGAGTTCAGAATTCCACAATACACGTGCTTTGAAAGCCACCATCCTCCGGCGTACCACTTTGCAAATCAGACTGTTGTGTTGTTCACCCATCAAAACAAAGAGTGAATAACATCCACAAAACAAAGAGTGAATAACATACAGGCAGAATATCACCAAGCCGCCCCAATCAAGCCAATAGAATTGGCATAATATTAGAATCCAAGTGATTTAGCCACGATCCAGGTTTTGAACGTGCTATAAAACATTTGTGAAGTTCTCTAAGGGATTAATAGATACCCCTGAACCTTAACCCCTGAATTGAATTTACCCAAGCAGGTCTAACCAATTTCCAACCGAGTTTACCAATTTCTAATCGAGTTCAGGTAAGACCCAATTCTCCAGTTCACCGATTATCTCTAGGATCTCAAACTCCTAAGCTGATTCAAACATCTCATAATACCCAACAATAATCTACACAATCCAACATGTCTTTGGCCGCCGCACCCCCCGATTACGAAATTGCACAAAGCCGGATTGAAATGAATACCCGAATCGAAGTCCGTGTACATGACGAGGAGAAAACACCCATTCGTGTTGTTCACGAACGCTCGAAAAGCGCCGACAAACCAGATGTGCACAAAAACACAGTGGCTGTCACTCCCACGGACTCTGAACGCAACGCGTCGTTTCCAACTTCCGACACGCCACTCGACGCAACAGAGTCTGCTGCCGCATCCACGGGTTCCTCCGAAAAACACGACGAGGAGACATTAAACGACACTGCGCCGTCCAGAGACGCAGGTGAAGGCGACGCTGCTACGTCCGACCGCAGCGAGTTTGAAGAAATTGCTCTCAAGCTCTACAACGAGGATTTTGTGCTGATTGTGCCAGAGGAATACACACAGTTTTTGGCCGCTCAAGATTCTGACAGTGCCATGATCCGTGAGCACTACATGGACTTGTTTCTGTGGGATGCCAGTCTCATCAAAGCCACGCGGATGTTGTGCCTGAAACTCTACTTGAAAGGCGAGCTGCAGGAAATCGACCGGATTCTTCTGGCGTTCACAAAGCTGTACCTCAAACAGCACCCACAAAACGTCTTCTGCACGGGAGACTTTGAAAAGATTTACATCGTCTTGTACAGTTTGATTCTCTTGAACACAGCGCTCCATAACTCCGAGGTTTCACGCAAGTCCAAGATCTCCCAGTCGGACTACATCAAAAACACCTTCACCACGTTTCTCCTGCAGAACAAAAAGGCGGCTCGTGCGTTGTCAGTCAAGCAGAAGATCAAAATCGAGCGGGAACTCAACAGCTACTACGAAGACTTGGCGCGGACTGAACTCTACTTGAAAAAGGGCGATCCTGCCAGCCCCCAGCGCAAGCCCAACACAAACCGCTACTCCATTGCCGACACCATCAAATCGTCGGTTTCGGGTCACCAGGAATACGAAATGCCCTCTTCGCCCCGCCAACAACACCGTTCGCCCAACCTCGACTTATCGCGCCAGCCTTCCAACACCTCCAATTGGTCGGTGGACAACGAAGGTTTCCGCCGTCCGTCTCTTGGCGTGTCACGTATGAATACCACCACATCGACATCTTCTACCGCCACGGGAGCGTACAACAGTGCCAAAAACTCACGTTTCGGATTCACACGTGCGTTGTTATCGGATGCAAATACCCAGCGTGGCGGCGCCAGCGCCTTGCGCAACCGCAAGTCGGTAGACCACTTGCGCCAAGTGAGCCGCCGCTCGTCGCGTGCTTCTATCATCACCAAGGACTCCACACGTGGCTCCGAAGACGCACTTTCCATGTTTTCCGTGGACAACTTGGGACTGTACGAATTGCCTGCTCCTGACAACCAGGACCAGTACGAGCTTGAAGACTTCGACATTGCAGATTTCCAGGACCGGTTCGACCTCAAGTTAGAGCTCCAGGGCTCGCCATATTTAAAGGAGGGTTTGCTCAAGTTGAAGATTCTCAACAACGACTCGGCAGACAGTGCCTCCAACGGCGAGCAGACGACATCGTCCGCGGTGCTGACCACGCTGACCATCTCCAAGCCGGGCCTCTTTTCCTTTTTCAACCGCTCTTTTGCGTCTAAAGAACCCACAACCACGCTTGGTACCGCCAGCAACAACGTCTTTCTGAACAAGCCCACCGAGTACTTTGTGGTGGTGTCCAAGGGAGAGCTCCGGCTCTATTCGTTTGATCCGAAGGTGATCAAAAAGCACCAGCAGAAAATGAAGCGCGCCAAGAAACAGAACATCAGTGCCGGCCTTGAACAGTTTGAGGAAACCGAGGATATCGGCAATGGAAATTGGCTCAACAACGCCGCCAACATCGGAAATTATAACCTTTGCGCCACCACCGCCAGCATTGTAAAGCTGCAGACAGGCAGTCCGCAGAAGAGTATTACGTGGACGCTTGAATTCCCCAAAGTCAGCCGCAAGCCACAGAAGAAGTTTGTTTTCGATGCCGGCACAATGGAGATCGCCGCCGAGTTTGTGCATACTTGCAACTTCTGGGCCTCCAAGCTCACCGCCGTGCCCACGTTGGAGGAGAGTGTGTCGTCTATCGAATACGGCTGGAACAACCTAGATGCCATGATCGCCAACAAAGAAAACTTTAAAAGATCCAAGGTCATTTCCCGGTGGGAAACTTTGCCCAAGGGCGTGTACTTGAGCAACTTCATGAATCTGGAGTCTGAGGATCGGTTTGAAGAGTCGTTTAACCACGAAGGCATGCTGAAGCAGTTTACGCAGACGTTGCGCTATTACAACAACTTGAAGGAGCTTTTCAACTCTTTTAACAAAAGCAAGCGTGAGTTCATGATCCATTTCCGCAAGTTTTCCAACTGCTCCAATTACAAGCTCGTGATGGAGAACTTCGAGGCCCGCTCCACAGAATACAAGGCCGAGTTGAACAAGTACAAGAACTACATTGTTATGCTTGGCTATGGGTTGAAGTTGAGATTCGACCTCGAGGAGCTCGATGAGGAGGAGAAATGGATGGAGGAAATCGCCAACACCAGCAGCATCCAAGGCGAGGAGGCCATCGAGGACGAAATCAAGAGAAGAAGAGCAGAAATGTATGCGCAGGAGTCCGAGCTTACAGCGGCGGTTAAAAAGGAAATCCAGAAGTTGATTCAGACGTCGGGTCAACTCAACGACCTTCTTGGCAATGAGTACACACACGCCGCCGAGCCGCCAGCCGAAACCCAAGACCCCAACAGCGCGTTTTTGGTCAAGTCCCCAAAAACCTTTAGTTTGTCCAATTTCAAAGACACAGAAAGCAGCCCAATCAACCAATTGCTTAGCGCAGACGGAAAGGCTGTCAGAGGTGATTACGAGCAGGGCATCAATTTTGCCAAAAAGGAGTTGATTATGAGTTTCAGTACCAATACCATCCGTGAGGAAGAGGAGCCTGAGGACATCGAAGACGGCAATTAATATAATAGAATTAGTAATAAAGACGTTATGTATTAGGATATAAAATAGACAAGAATATTTACACACGTGACGTATTAGGCTCTACAGACATCACGTACTAGGCCCTACAGACATCACGTACTAGGCCCTACAGACATCACGTACTAGGCCCTACAGACATCACGTACTAGGCCCTACAGATATCACGTATTAGGCCGTTATGCAGACTTAGTAATAGAAAGTGATAAATAACACTTCACTAAGACATTAGAGAATTTATTATTAGAGTCCGTAATAATATGTAGTTTTACGCCTAGTCACGTGACTTGTATCAGGTGCTCACATCCACGTGCTCGCGCGGTCCTTCTCAAGCGCCACCAACGCCCATACTCCACAACTACACATTCACCATGTCAGATCCAAGTTCGATTAATGGTATGTACATTGTATTGGGAAATCACGTGTTTGTTTCAGCCATGTTTCACGTGATTTCTGAAACTGGGCTTCAAAGATGAAACAGCAATGAAACAAAGCGTATATGGTTATTACGCTTCAAAGGCTACAATGCTAAGTGCAACGACAACAACTCAACAGTGTGATGTTGGTGATATCTGCACTTTTTATTGATGTTCATTTTTGAAGTGTCAAAATTGAAATCAATTCAATGAACTTATTACAACATCAATGCCAGAACAAATTTAAACAGATTGATAATACCGTTAACAAATGAGGGAATTAAAGTCTGAAACTTCGATGAATTTAATCTTTCTAATAGCTTTTGTTTTTCCCAATTGTCCTTGCAAATATTCAATCCCAAAATCTCCTTTCATCAAGATTTACTAACAAATAGGTGGTTCTGCCGTTGCAATGGTGGGCAAAGACTGCATAGCGATTGCCAGTGACTTGCGTTTAGGAAACCAGTCTTTGGGATTGGCGAACGACTTCGAAAAAGTGTTCCAGTTCGGAGACAAGACCTTTTTGGGATTGACAGGATTGGCATCGGATGTCCTTACATTGAAAGAAGACTTTCGTTTGAAACATAACCTCTACAAATTGAGAGAAGAAAGGGAAATCGAACCCAAGACGTTGGCAAACTTGGTGAGTTCATCACTATACGAGAAAAGGTTTGGTCCTTACTTTATTGGGCCCATAGTTGCAGGGTTAGAGTCCAAAACGAACAAGCCATTTATCTGCGGATTTGATTTGATCGGATGCATTGACTTTGCCAAGGATTTCATCGTCAGCGGTACGGCGCTGGACCAGTTGTATGGTATGTGTGAGTCTTTGTACGAGCCCAACTTGGAGCCCGAGGACTTGTTCGAGACCATCAGTCAGGCGTTGTTGAATGCTGTGGACAGAGATGCCTTGTCGGGATGGGGAGCCGTCGTTTACGTGGTGACGAAGGATAAAGTGGTGAAGCGAGTTTTGAGAACCCGCCAGGATTGATCTATGTACAGCTAGAGTTCGAGGCCCCGGGGCATGACAGCACCGTGCGTTAATATAAAAAATGGTAAATGGCAGTAGAATCTTAGGAACTTGAAAGGGACGAAAGTGTAAGAGCTCGAGGAATAAATTGATAGAGCTCGAGGAATAAATTGTTGAGAGCTCGAGGAATAAATTGTTGAGAGCTCGAGGAATAAATTGTTGAGAGCTCGAGGAATAAATTGTTAAGAGCTTTAGGGAATGAACGTTGAGTGGCTACTCAGTCTTCTTGGCCTCAACCACCTTCTTTAAGTATCCGTTTTTCCCGTATAACTCTTCTTCGTGTTTTTTTCTGCGGAGCTCATCCTTCTTTTGCCGTTCTCTGGCGATTCGGATTCGGTCTCTAGAATCCTCCACTCGCGTGGTGTGTAAGCACTTGGCCAACTCGTTCTTTTCGAAGTTACATGCTCCCAAAGCTTTGGCCACAAAGTCTCTGCGGTGACACTCTTCAAGAGCATCCATCAACTTTTCACAGGTGTCGAAGCGGTTCTTGTCGAGTTGTGGGTGCATTATAAGAAGAAGTGGTGGTCAGAATGAGCGATGTGCAGGAGCGCGAATTCTGGGTGATGGTGTTTCTGAGGAAACGAAATGAATAAAGGGGTAATTCTGAAACAACCCTTAAAAACAAATAAATTTGGACAAATTGGAAATTGTGGATAAAATTGAAATTGTGGACAAAATGGAAATTGTGTGATTTCTAAAATGAACAGTGAAGAATCACGTGGAAAAATCAGAATCTATTATTGGATATTTGTGCAGGGAATAAAGTAGTTTAGAAAGAAAGGTGTATTAAGTGGAAAAAATGATAATGTACATTGAAAGTGAGTGTAACTAAAAATGAGTGTAATCAAAATGAGTGTATTTCAAATGAGTGTAACTAAAAATGAGTGTAAATAGATAATAATTGTAAATTAAAGAAATGAGAATGCAAATTTGAAAGTCATTATTATATTTTGCGGCAAGATTAAATACTCAAATAAATGTCAATTATTACGGCTATAATCATTCATAAAAACAACATTATATGAGCTAGCATCATTCAAGTTATTGAAATTCTGGCGAGTTAATACTTATTTAATATGAACATTAATACCAACGGTGGATTATTTAGTGATAAATGACGAATGAATTCATGAATTGGAAATAAGCACTGATGAATCTGTAAATACTTACCAATTGTCAATAAAAAATTGACAATTCAAATTTATTGAATATTTTAGGTACTTCAATGTTTGAAGGACACTATTCGGTGGACTTAACATCGAATTTTGATTATATAAGATAGGTACTTGCAAATAACATATAAATCATAATTCACTTGTACTGGTAATAACATCCCAAGCTATAATCTTAATGTAAATTTGATGCTATTGAGACTATAACTGAAATTTTCCGAAAATTCATTAAATTCATAAACCGATAATTTCAAATCGATGAACTACATGCTTATTCTTTGCACTAAGTTATATCATCATTATGTAATGTATAGATATCACGTTGACTTCGGTCTATAATTTGTGTAAATCACGTGACCACGGCCTTGTTTGCATCGAAAATGCTAAGTATACGAACTTATTTACTTTCAGTTTCAATCATGATCTGGCGCACTGTTGAATTCAGAATTTTGACCAACTTTGGCCATTTTGCACCCATAATTATATACAGATATTTCCAATTTTATGCGAATGCACATTATACACCAAAAACAAATGGACACCATTGCGCCAAATGAAACATCAAGCAAACAATTCTTGCCTCCCAAATCAATCCTATGCAGCCAGATGGTCGTATCTCGCCAAATCCCGGGCAAAATCGGTGAGGAAATGGGTCCGGACTCTAGTTTCCCGGTTTTTCCGACACAGAAGCAGATTTCAAAAAGGAAAAAACGTCAACCATAGAAATGTACTTTCAAAAATACTCTGCCTCCACCAAAACAAAGCAGAAAAGGATGGTGTGTGCAAACATCTCGAACCTGTGTTACGAGGGCACAAAACCTGTGCACCAGCACTCAGCTTAAGTGCAGTACACGGCAAAACATCCATGGCACCTTCGCTTGTGGTATTTCTTTTGATTACTTTTCTTGTTGGATATCGTTTTCGGCGACTTCGGAAAATCCTCTGGGCTATGAGGCGATACAAGTTGTGGCGCTTATTGGCACTTAAACTCAGGGCTATTCTTGGGGTATATGCTGTGGTGAAAATCATCCAGGGAGTGAGACTGCGGCACACTCCCACCCAAAGAAAGTAACAAGACTTCTCCCAAAGAAAGTATTAAGACTTCTCCCAAAGAAAGTAATAAGACTTGACCCAAAGATAAGAAGACTTGCTTGACTGTTTGGCCCAGACCCGTGCACCACCAAACCCGTGCACCAAGTCCGAGCCGCGCCGCGCATCCTTACACCCACGCGGACTTACACCGCCGGCGGAGGGCTTCCTCCCGCGCGACCCATCAAAAAATTACAGCCATCGTATCTCTTCCTTAACAACTACATTATGCTTCGCCACGGAGTCACCCGCCAATTGCCACGTGTGGCTACTACCACCAGAAGCATGGCCAGCTCGGCCAGCGACTTGGTCAACATCGAGTTGCCCCAAGCCTCGTTCGAAGGTTACAACTTGGAGACCCTTCCAGAATTGAACTTCGACACCGATAAGGAGACTTTGTTGCAGATGTACAAAGACATGATTGTGGTCAGAAGAATGGAAATGGCCTCGGATGCTTTGTACAAGGCCAAGAAAATCCGTGGTTTCTGCCATCTTTCCGTCGGACAGGAAGCCATTGCTGTGGGTATTGAAAACGCCATCACCCCCCAGGACACCGTGATCACCTCGTACAGATGTCACGGGTTTGCCTACATGAGAGGTGCTTCCGTCAAGGGAGTTTTGGGAGAGTTGATGGGAAAGAGATCGGGTGTATCCTACGGTAAGGGTGGATCCATGCACATGTTCGCCCCAGGGTTCTATGGAGGTAACGGAATTGTCGGAGCACAGGTGCCTTTGGGTGCCGGTTTGGCTTTTGCCCACAAGTACAGAGGCGAGAAGAACGCTACCTTTGCATTGTACGGAGATGGTGCCGCCAACCAGGGTCAGGTGTTTGAGGCTTACAACATGGCCAAGTTGTGGGACTTGCCCGTGATCTTTGCATGTGAAAACAACAGATACGGTATGGGTACCTCTGCTTCCAGATCCTCGGCCATGGTCGAGTACCACAAGCGTGGTCAGTACATTCCTGGCTTGAAGGTCAACGGAATGGACATCTTGGCCTGTTACCAGGCCTCCAAGTTTGCCAAGGACTGGTGTGCCAGCGGTAACGGTCCTTTGGTGATGGAGTACGAGACCTACAGATACGGTGGCCACTCCATGTCCGACCCAGGAACCACATACAGAACCAGAGAGGAGGTGCAGCACATGAGATCCAGAAACGACCCAATCGCAGGTTTGAAGGCCGTGCTTTTGGAGAAGAGCATTGCCACCGAAGAAGAGATCAAGTCTTACGACAAGGCTGCTAGAAAGTATGTCGACGAGCAGACCGCCGAGGCCGAGGCCGACGCTCCTCCTGAGGCTAAGATGGAGATCTTGTTCGAGGACGTTTACGTCAAGGGCACCGAGATCAAGGAGTTGAGAGGAAGAATCTCCGACGACACCTGGAACTTCGAGAAGAACGACTTCTCCAACCATGTGTACTAAGTAGACTGTTCTAGGTGCTGAATTATAGAATACTTTGCCGTTGATAAAATGTAGTCAAGTGACAAGTACAAGTGACAACTAGGCAAATGGAAGTAGACAAGTGGAATATAAATGGAAGTAGGCCTGTGTCGTCGCGCACGTGATCGCGCACGTGACACATCAACACTTCTCAATGCATCGCAACTCCTTCAATATACACTATTATGAGTGCCAGAAAGCACGCCGAGGAGGAGAATTCCAAGTACGCGGCCCATTCTTTGGCTGGCCACGTTTCCGCTAAGGATATGGGCACCGGTGTTGTCTTCAACGCCGCCGAAAGCGCCCCAAAAACTCAAGAAATAGCCATATCCAAAGAAGCTCCACTATTACAAGATAACGAAGCATTTGACATGAATCTCGAGTCCATATCCTACAGACCCAAATCTGCAGCCACTCAGCGCAGTTTTGAGGCTCTTACTGCCGGCGTCCGGGCACATATTCCAGATGAAAGTCACAGTACTATTCTTTCGGCGACGGACTCCATTTTGGAGATTTTGAAAGACGGTTTGACTGCACTTCTGCTGAAAAGAACACAAATCAATAGCCTTCTTTCAGTGAAACTTGATGATACTGAAATGACGGCGTTGGTGGACTTGGCACGTGACATTACTGATTACGAGAAAGATGAGCACGAGGCACCCCAATCGGATGGAGAAGTGGCTATAGCCTTTGAGGAAGAAACGGAAGACACCAGTGAGCATTTGAGGGAGATTCAGGAAGATGTAAGAGTGGACTTGAGTGAAAATTCCGGCGAAAATGGCTCAAATTCCGGTGAAAATGGCTCAAATTCCGAGAAATCCGGTGATCATGCAAACAATATTGGTGACGGGTCCGTGGTCTTCAGTGGCGGCTCCCATGAGGGCCAGGTGCCTACTGCAACAATTCGGCTCGAAGATGTCACCGAGGATCTCCTCTACAATAAAATTTCCGGGCTAGACGCCACAAAAGAACAACAGATCGTGCTAGAAACGTGCAAAAAAGTGTCACGTGCTCTCGTGCAGAACACCGAGGATCTAGAGGCGGTCTTGGTGGAGCTCATGGACTTCAAGCATCTTGATTTCGTCAAGTTCTGTGTGCACAACCGGGATCGGATAGTGTACGGACTCAAGCTTCGGAAGAACCGAGCCAAGGCTATTGAGCAGATGCGGGCCGACGGAGCTATTGAGTTGCTTCAGGAAGTCGGTTCTGGCAAGCGAAAACTCAGCAATAGTGACGACAACGGGCCTGAGCGGAAAAGCCGCGGAAAAGCCGCCGCTATTCGAGAGCCCCAGATAGTGGACCTCGACTCCCTTTCCTTCGAACAGGGCCCTCACTTGATGGCGTCTGCCAAGGTGGTGCTTCCGAAGGGCTCGTATCAGCAGAACAAAAAGCTCTACGACACAATTCACATTCCTGCACCCATTGGCCCGCCGTCGCTTGAAGAACTGAACGAAAAATTGGTGGCGATTAGCGAATTGCCCGATTGGGCGCAGGCAGCGTTTCCAGAGGGCGAAACTCAGCACTTGAACCGCATCCAATCCAAGATTTATCCAGCGGCTTTTGGCTCCGACGAAAACATTCTTCTATGTGCACCCACGGGTGCCGGAAAAACCAATGTGGCAATGTTGGCGACGCTCCGAGTGTTGTCGAACCACCGCAATTCCGAGGGTAAACTCGACTTGGCTGGTTTCAAAGTTGTGTATGTGGCACCGTTGAAAGCTTTGGTTTCCGAGCAGATGCGCGAGTTCCGCCGCCGCTTGACTGAGCAGTACGGCGTGACTGTCAATGAATTCACTGGTGACCTGTCGTTGAGTCAGAAAGAAATTGCAGAAACGCAAGTTTTGGTGACGACTCCCGAAAAATGGGACGTGGCCACGCGAGCAGCTCACCCGTATACTGCTCTTGTGCGGCTTCTCATTGTGGACGAAATCCATCTTTTACACGACGACAGAGGACCCGTTTTGGAGCTGATTATTGTGCGTGCCAAGCGCAATGCTGACACTCGCATAGTAGGGTTGTCGGCAACGTTGCCGAACTACGAGGACGTGGCACAGTTTCTCGGCGTGCGTCCGAAAACAGGGCTCTTTTACTTTGACGCCCGGTATAGACCGTGTCCTTTGGAGCAAGAGTTTATTGGGATCAAAGAAAAGAAGGCCATTATGAAAGTGGCGGCCATGAATGAGGCGTGTTACGAGAAATTCACCGAGTGCCGCCAAAAAGGCCACCAGCTTATTATCTTCGTCCACTCGCGGAAGGATACTGTCAAAACGGCCAAATGGCTTGCTGAGAAGGCGCTTGAAAGTGAGCTTTCGGTGGTTGGCGGAGCAGGCACACAGGAAATCTTGCGCCAGGAATCCCAGGCGGTGAAAAACGCCAATTTGGCCGATATTCTTCCGTCGGGCTTCGGTGTTCATCATGCAGGTCTAGACAAGTCTGATCGTGCACTCGTGGAGGATCTTTTCGCTCAGGGCCACCTCCAGGTTTTGGTTTCTACTGCTACTTTGGCCTGGGGTGTCAATTTGCCCGCTCACACGGTTATTATCAAAGGAACCGAAACATACAATCCTGAAAAAGGCGCCTGGGTACAGCTTTCTCCACAGGATATCTTGCAAATGCTAGGAAGAGCCGGAAGACCGAGATATGACGTTTCGGGAGAAGGTGTCATCATCACGTCTCACGATGAACTTCAATATTACATGGCTATACTCAACCAGCAGCTTCCAATCGAATCGCAATTCATGCGCCAGCTCTGTGACAATTTAAATGCTGAAATTGTGCTTGGAAGTGTTGCTACGCGAACTGACGCCGTGGACTGGCTAGCACAGACTTATTTGTACGTGCGGATGCTCAAACTGCCGAAGTTGTACCAAGTCGGCGCCTCCTACAGCGATGATCCACTTTTGGTGTGGAAACGTGCCGATTTAGTGCATTCTGCGTTGGTGATTTTGCAGCAAAATCGGTTGGTGCAATACGACGTGATTTCCGGCCACATTGTGCCCACGGAATTGGGCAAAATCGCCGCCAAATTTTACATTGGTCACGAGTCTATGGCGGTGTACGACCAACAGCTCAAGCCATGGATGTCACAAATCGACATTCTCCGGATTTTTGCGTGTTCCGGCGAGTTTAAATACGTACCAGTGCGGCAGGAGGAAAAACTTGAGGTTTCGAAGCTTTCGGAAAAGTGCCCGATACCAATCAAAGAAGGCGCTGGAGACCCAAAGGCCAAGGTTAACGTGCTCCTCCAGGCTTATGTTTCCCGCTTGAAGCTTGAAGGTTTTGCACTTATGGCAGACATGATCTACATCACTCAGTCTGCAGGTAGACTTCTCCGGGCCCTCCACCAACTATGCGTCAAGCGGAAATGGGCGCTGTTGGCTATCGACACTCTTGACATGTGTAAGTTTGTCGAACGCCGCATGTGGAATACAAATTCGCCATTTCGGCAGTATGGTGCTGGGGCGCCCATTGCCCTCATTAAGGCCACGGAAGCATCACATTTGCCGTTTTCAAGCTACTTTCAGTTATCTCCAGCAGAACTTTCTGAGGCCATCAACTTTAAGGGAAACAGCCAATTGGCACATGATTTGCTCCGGCAATTCCCAAAAGTTTCCTTGTCCTGTGTAGCGCAGCCTATCTCGCCCCAATTGACACGAGTTCTGGTGGAGGTGTTGGCCGAGTGGGTGTGGAACTGGGACTTGCATGGCACCAGCGAAGACTTTCTTTTTATCGTGGAGGACTGTGATGGCGAAAACATTCTTTACGAGGAAAGTGTGAAAATCACAAAACAGATGATCAATCGGGAGTTTCAGATTGACTTCCCAATCTACTCTACCGCTCCGCTTCCACCGTCTTTATTTGTGACAATGATCAGCCAGAAATGGCTTCATTCACAATGGCGTGAACCGGTGAAGATGTACGATGCGAAGGTTCCCAAGGAGCCACATTCACCAACACAAGTTTTGGATGTGCAAAGGGTTCCAGTGAAGTCATTGAAAAACGAGCTTTTCGGGCGGATTTTCAATTTCACTTACTTCAACAAGTTTCTCTCGCAGAGCTTTGATTCGCTCTGGAACAGCAACGAAAACTTGTTCCTTGGCCTTTCAAAAGGTTCGGGCAAAACTCTGGCTGCCGAGTTAGTTATCCTCAATGCCTGGCGTCAAAACAAACAGCGGATCTTGTATATTCTGCCTCATGCAGAGATTGTCGAGAGGCAAACGAAGGTTTGGGCCAAAAAGTTTTCCGCATTCACCGATCCTCCCAAAGTGGTTGCGAAACTCACTGGTGACCCAGCGAAAGATGTTCGTGTGATGGCACTGTCTCATTTAGTGTTGACAACACCAGATCATTTTGATGCTGTATCTCGTCGTTGGAGACAGCGTAAGTCGGTGCAGACACTAGATCTTGTGGTGGCGGATGATTTGCATGCGCTTGGAAGTGCATATGAGGTTATTCTTTCCCGCCTTCGCTTTATGTCTGCCCATATAGAGCGGGAGCTTCGAATTGTGGCGCTTTCCAATCCTTTAATTTATGCACGTGAGGCTGCTGACTGGCTAGGGTGTTCCAAAAAACACGTTTACAACTTCAGCCCATTGTGTCGGGCAACGCACATTGAAGAAATCAAAATCACGCCGTATGTGAACATGGCAGAGTTGAACATCAAGCGTGCCGAGTTTGTCAAGGACTACGATTACTCCGACCCCAGCATTGTCTTTTTGGCCGATAGACGAGCAGCAGTCACGATGGTACCGCTATTTTTGGAGAAGCAGCGTCTGTACATTTCCGAGTCCGACGCTGCTCAAATTGAACCATTGTTGATGAAAGTCCGTGACAAATCGCTTGCTAAATTACTCGTGAAAGGTATAGCAGTTTATCACGAGACTATGGATGCGCGAGACCGAATTCTCGTTGACCGGCTCGCCGAAAGAAGTCTTGTTTCAGTGATTCTTGCGTCTAAAGAAACATGTGCTTATGCACCACGTGCAGCGAACGTGGTCATTTACGGATCACAAGTGGCAGACGGAGTCTCATATGCAGACTACTACTTAGCCGAAGTGTTGGAGATGGTCGGATGTGCAACCAAACGGGTCGTGGCGCACATATACTCGCCGAAAATCCCATATTTTTCTGGGTTTTTAAGTGACCCTATGCCTTTGGAGAGTACTTTGAACTCATATACACACGAGCTCTTCATGCATGAAATAGCAGCCCGGACATTTAAATCGAAGCAGGATTGCGTGGACTGGATTACCTACACGCTATTCTACCGCCGAGTGACACAAAACCCCAGCTTTTACGGGCTCAAGGATGTGTCCCACATTGGAATTTCGGAGTTTTTGTCGGAGCTTGTCGAAAACACTATTGACGATTTGGAGAATGCAGGACTCATAGAATTAGAGGAGAATGAGGAAGAAGACGAAGAAGACGAAGTTGACGAGGTGATCACGCCCTTAAATGGTTCTATGATCGCCGCGCACTATTCAGTGTCATTTGAGTCCATGAAGAGCTTTGTTACTTTAGGCGACAAGGCCAGGTTGAGGAATATTATCGAGAGCGTCACATCTGCCGGGGAGTTTTCAGCAATAAGTGTACGTGCCGGAGAAGAAGAGTCTTTGATTCGACTTTCACAACAAGTGCCGCTCAAATTGGCACAGGATACTGATTTTGGGTCACCTCACGCCAAAGCGTTCCTTCTTCTTCAGGCCCATTTTCTGAGAATCTCGCTTTCTTCTGAGTTGAAGAGCGACCAGCGCAAAGTGTTACAACATGCTCTCAAGTTGGTGCATGCAGTCGTGGACTCGTTATCCAGTGAAGGTTTCTTGAATGCACTACAGGCCATGGATTTGTCCCAGATGATTGTGCAAGGCTTGTGGACAAGAGACAGCCCGCTTTGGCAAATCCCACATATGAATCTGGATATCTTGAAGAGAGGAGAAAAATACAATGTGGAGACTGTTTACGATGTGATGTCTCTTGAGGACGATGAGAGGGATGATGTGCTTCGTTTGGAGGAAGAGAAGCTCCAAGATGTGGCAGAATTCGTCAACAAGTTTCCAAATGTGGATGTACAGTTCAAAATGGAAAAGGGGCCTTTGCCTGTGAACGAAAACAGAGAAGTTACGGTTGTTTTGGAACGTGACGAGGAAATGGACGACTTGGACGTGGTGACCCTGCAGTATCCGTTTTCAAAAACAGAAAACTGGTGGATTGTCATTGGCGACTCAGAGACAAGACAGTTGTACGGGATCAAAAAGGCCCAGATCATGCACGAGGTGCAGGAAGTGAAGCTTAGTTTCTCTCTTTCTACTCCGGGAACACACAAGCTCTCCATCTGGTGTATGTGTGACTCATATCTTGACGCCGACAAGGAGATGAATTTGGAGGTTGAGTGCCAGGAATGAGATTCCAAGGCAAAGAATTCTAACAGCATGAGAATATGAACAGCATGAAAGAACAGCATGAAAGAATAGCATGAAAGAATAGCATGAAAGAATAGCATGAAATCATGAACAGCAATAACATACTATTATGAGGGCGATAACATACATTTCATGAGGATGGAATTACTAAAGCATACAATTACAAGTACGACCACTTCCTATAATAATACAAAACACAGTAGTCAGATCTGAGTCGCGACGCGACACGGTCACGTGCACACGTGCGCGTGACTACATCACCGCACATAAACAAACACACACCTACACCTTTTACAACACCATGTTTTCGCTAACGTCGTTGGTAGGCTCTGCTCGGCCCGAGCGTGAGCTTGAATTCTCGCCAATCGGCCGGCGTACACGCAGGAACAATCTCAGCTCTTTTCCCCGGCAAAAAGACGTTTCTTTTGACCCATCTTTTGAACAAAGTTCAGACAATTCCGATACTCTCCATTCCATGGATCTTCACACCACTTCAAATGGAACACGCAGCCATTTTTCCGAGCACGTGCGGCCGTCGGATAACGGCTTCAAAAACAAGTCTCTTTTGGGCTCTGGAAGTAATTCCATTCAAGATTTGCAGGCGGAAAACAAACAGCTTTCGGGAGAAAACTACAATCTCAAAATCGAGGTGGCCACGCTTGCCAAGTTTTTGAAGAGCACGCCGCCGGAAATGAGGGATTTGGCCAACGAGAATGTGCAATTAAAACAGGAAATCTTGAAGCTTTCTGCAGATGTTGAACACGTGCACACTGCCGAGAGAGAACCGCAGATTGCAGCAAAGGAGCGGGAATTGCACGAGAAGGAACAACACATTCACAAAAAAGAACAACAAATTCACGAGAAAGAACAACAATTATTCGTGAAAGAGCAACAGTTTCACGTGAAGCAACAGGAAACAACCGCCAAAAGCCCGGACTCGTACCGCACGTCTCCGCAAGTGCTTGAGCAGCTCGAATTCCTTAAAAGCGAGAATCAGAAATTGCTTCGCCAACTGGAACCGGCGAGAACCGGCGGTTCGCCGGCAAAAACGTCTGTTTTGGAGGCAGAGAATAATGAGCTCAAAACAGAGCTTTACCGGCTCAAAAACCAGCTTTTGGAGGTTCCACAGGATGCCCAGAAGCAACTCGACCACGCCAGCCAGAAATCTCGGCTTCAAACGCAAGAAATCGAAGCACTACGCGAAGAATCCAGAGCACAAACTGCAGAATATGAAGTGCTACTTGAAAAATCCAGAGCACAGACTGCCGAAATCGACGCTTTGAAAACCAGTCTGCAGGCAAGAAATCTGCCTGAAACAACGCTTCTTCAGCGACAATTAGACGATCAGACTCAGGAACTCCGGCGTCTCCAGCAGGAAAACGAACGTTTGCAAGTGTCCAGAAGCAGGACTTCCGAGGACGGGCATAAGCTTGCGGCAACTCTCGCAGAGCTCCACAGCGTGCAAGCACAGCTTGACCAAAAAAGCCGCCTTGTGCTGCTGCTACAAGAGGAAAGAGACAGCGACACAAGCCGTTTGCAGGCGAAAATGGCTGCTCTTCGCCAAGAACTTCTGGAAAGAGACCAGGAGGAGGCGTCCATGAAGGCACAAATACGGGCCCTCATCAATGAACGCAGCCGAGGAATGGACCAATCAACGGCCCAGCATTACCAGGCGCAAGTTGACCAAATGAGAGCCAAAGAAGAGCGAGTGAGTCGAGAAAACCGCGCTTTGAAGGACGAAAATGCTGCTCTCCAGGATGAGTTGTACTCTATGAACGTGGCTCTGCGGCAAGCTGCCCTCAGTCAGGCCGAGGCCTTGAAGTTGCAGACAGAAAACGAGCAATTACGAGCAGAAGCAGCGGAAAGTTCGGAGAAATTGGCCTTCTACGAGAAGGAGTACGACCTCATCCAGGATGCCATGGAAGGCTCTGAAAAAGATCGAGAGCTTTTGCGCATCAGAAATACGCAGTTGGCCGAGGAACGGGCCCGGTTTGAAACAGAACTTGAAGCTGTGAAGGGAAAGCTCCGGCGCCTTGAATTGCAGGAAGCTCAGAAAGTCAATGAATCGGCGCTATTTGAGCTTGAAGATGCACACCGAAAGCGGCAGAATGCAGACAAGCAGCGTATGGCAGTGCAGAACGAAGCCTTGACCATGCAAATCAAGGAACTCGAGAAAAAGTTGGCGGAGAAAAGTCTCAATGGTGACTACGATGATTTTCGCCGTTCGCTTACTCGTTTGCAGGCTCAGCTTGATAACAGGGAGGCTGAGTTGCTTGAGAAGTCTAGGGCCATCAGCCGTCTTCAGGAGAATTTGAGAGAAAAGGACGAATTGACCGACGCTTTGGAGGCCCGAGTGCGGGATCTAGACTCAAGATATGACCGGCCCGGCTCTCGTGCTGATAGCGGTGGAAAACGAGCAGAATACGACTATCAAATCCGGGCATTGGAGCTTGAAAATGAGCGGTTGAGAGACGCCGAGGCAGAGAAACTCCGTCATTTGCATCTCGACAACGAGCGGCTCCGCAACACCCAAGAAACAGAGCGTCTTCGTCAAGTGCAGCTCGAGAATGAAGAGCTCCGGAGAGTACAACTTGAAAACGAGACCAATTTGAAGATCCAGCGTGACTTGCACGAAGAAATTCGCTTTTACAAGACCAAACTAGAGACATTAATGGAGTCAGACACTGCAGTGCAACCGGTGATAGCACTTTTGGAAAGCGAGGTGGATGAATACCGCAAACTGAACAAAGAACTACATGAAAAATTGGACCAGCTTCGTGAGAAACTCGAGAAAGTGAACGTGGAGAAGTACCAGCTTGAAACGTCGCGGATTAGTGCTGGAAATGATGCGGAGAGAAAGGCCGTGCTTCAAGAGTTACAGGCCACAAATCAAAGGCTTCTCGAGGACAAATTGCGAGCAGAAAAGGCACTTGATTCCTTGGAAGCCGACTGCAAAGGCATTCGATCCGAAAGGGCTCGTTTGGAAACACGCACGCGGGCATTAACGCAAGAACTCAACAAGACTTCAAAGCACTGCACAAGACTTGCCAACCGGATCAACGAAATGGGCGTGAAGCTGGAAGATCGTAGCGACGACTCGCGTCGCAAAATGATGCAAATGCAGGGAGAAATCGACCAATTGGTCCGGAAGCTTGCAACGTCAAAGATTCAAGGGCCCAAGAAGGAAGATGATTTGCGCAAGATGGAGGGCAAAATGCTTCGGAACGAGGTCAACTTTTTCAAGGCCAAATTGTTTGACATTAATCTCAAATGCAACGATTTTGCATTGATGAACACATTCATGGTGAACTCCATAAAGAGCTCCGACAAGCTCATGAAAAACGACTTGGTGAAAATGGCACAATGCGGGATTTATCCCGACTATGGCTCCAACACAAGCAAAAGACCAATTACATTGAAGACTCTCGCCACTTTTGTTTTGAGTATGGTACGCATTAAGAGAAGGGCCGAAAAGGCGCAGGCACGGTTGGTTAAAATGAACCAATTGAGGTCTGAAATCGACCGGGACAAAATCACGCTTATCGCCGAGTCTTAATTGAAGTGACAATTACTCAATTAATGAAACGTCAATTATTGAAGCGTCAATACTGAGGGAGTAAGCGATCAATGTCAGAAGCGATAGTGGGGCAGAAAGCAAAGAAGTATTGTGGATCAGAGCCAAAGAAGTATTGTGGAATAGAGCAGAAGCAAAGACTCGGTTCAACTTACAGAGTGCCAAATTAAACAAGACTCGGGCCAATGTAATATAGGATAACAATACATGTAATATTAGAGCTTGCAAGCAAAATGGAATGGGTGTAAGAATTTATTATGGTTAGCGAGGGAAATGCTTTGATTGAAAGAATGAATGGCGCCATTCTCGACTTTCAATGTCAATCAATCACACACAGAATAAATCAATGGAAAAGAGTAAATTTTAAGGGACCAAAAGATAAGATCATTTGTGTTCTCTAAAACATTCGATAGAATCTTATGATTTAGTTCAGAAACAGCTTTACTTTTAGAACCCACAAAAACGTAACATGCACATATTCACCAGCTACTTTCAAAAGCAATTGGAATACAAATAATTCTTGTCTAGTCAGGTGTCTTGGTAGGTGTATTCCTGTATATAGACTCAACGCATGATCCGAGTGATTGGAGTCTGAAACTTCTCCAGCGAAGGCTGGCGGGTCTTTCCGATTCGTGGCGTCAGCACTGGATGCTGTGCCGGAAAAGAGTAACTGCCGCTGGAGCGCACTTTGTAGTTGAAAGTATGGTTTGCCAGCAAATCCGGGTTATTCAGCCACATCTCCTCCTGCAGGACGTTTCCATTCAGAAGATCGGCGTCAGAATCATCCGGAACAATTCCATTGGCCAAGAATTCGGCAAGCGCCGAGTCTGCATCCTGAGATGAAGTGTGGAGAGGCGCCAAAATGGAAGCGTCCTTTTTTTTCGTGTTTATAGCGTCGATATTAAGATCGGTCCAGACCAGGCGTTTTAAATGGTGACGATGTTTGTGTACCTTGGCGCCGAAAACAGTCAGATTGAGAGGAATGGCGCCATCTTCTTCGTCTAGTAGAAAATGGGGAAAGATATTGGATGTTTCCTCGAAGAGCCTGCATGTATCAATGTCGTTGAAGGGGATGTCGTAGTCTTTCCAGTCTTCGATGAATTGGGCCTGGTTGTAGTTGGCGAAGTGTATATGCAGGTACAGGTTATCTCGAGACATGAAACTGTTGGCAGATTTAATTAACTTGATTGAATTGATTTGATTGAATTGACTTGTGAGATTATTGTGTGTTGATGTGCGGCTCTGAGTTCCGAGGGTACTACACCCGTACACCACGCTACCCCGGGTGCTTTTGGCCCAATGCAAAGCGGGCATTTCACACAGCTGGGAACATTTTAGTGTCACTGCCGTTTTTCTGAATGTATTCGGAATGCATATAGCCAGTTTCAAATTTGCCAGCAGTTTGGGTGGCGTGTTTAGCTCGCTCGAAATATTAGTTCCGAGGGTGTGCCCTCGGAATTCATCAAAACTACCACAACACAACTGGAATGTCCAAGAAATTGAATCAAATAAATCATATTTTCCATAATATGTCGGCTACTGCCCTTTAAATCCATCTATAACTTTTAATTAATACTTATGCCTTGTCAATCATCCTAGACACAGCGGCGCTTTCCGCCAGCCGGCTTAATAATCTGATTCACATCCATCTGAATTCTTTTCACATCAATCTGAATTCTTTTCACATCAATCTGAATTCTTTTCACATCAATCTGAATTCTTTTCACGCCGCCACCATGCCCGGCTGTGCACAGAGCAGCTCAAACAAAAGCGGTTTGGGCTCCAAATTCTTCTCCTCGAAATGCGACGTCTTCACCATCTTAAAGGCTCCGGTTCCAATGCTCATTGTCTGGCCCAAAATAATACACTCCGAAACACCTTCGATCTTATCATTCTTCATGTAGAAAGAAGCATCGAACAAGTGGTCGGTGGTCTTCTCAAACGATGCCAATTGCAACACAGAGTCTCTCATTTTCGACAAGCCAAATCTCGTGATTCCCAACACTTCTCCCTTGTATGTCATCACATCACCTAGCAACTGGATGTGTCTCGGGTCCACGCTCATACCATGCTTGCTCATAGTGTAGTCGATTTCGCCAATAATGGATGATCTGGCGGCCTCGATACCCAACACTTCGTACACTTCCAAAATGTGGTTGGTGGTGGTTTTTGTGCCCACGACTCCGTCTGTACTCATCACTTCCTTGAGCCCGTATCCTTCCACCAA
Organism: Metschnikowia kipukae; assembly: GCA_002370135.1. Taxonomy (NCBI): domain Eukaryota; kingdom Fungi; phylum Ascomycota; class Pichiomycetes; order Serinales; family Metschnikowiaceae; genus Metschnikowia; species Metschnikowia kipukae. The sequence goes on from NKZJ01000101.1 coordinate 435,612, forward strand.
CAACTCCTTTTTGTTGTCGTCCTTGATGTTAATGACGGCTCTTGAAATATCAGAAAGCCCCTTAATCACCACGTCTGGAAGTGCTCTTTTGAGTTGCTGCATGCGGAAAAAGAGCAGGTTGTTGCGTTCGTGGCTCTTGTAGTCTGAAATGGCTGTGCGTGCCAAACTCTCGCTCTTTCCTTCCCGGAGTGTGACCAATACATTGATGCGGTCCTTCCCGTAAACTGACACCTCATTGTTCAAAATTTTGAGCTTGGGCGCGTTGGCCAATGCCTGTCTGATGTTGTCCAAAGTCAACTCCAACTGCAACTTCTCAATCGTTTTGGTGTCGATTTTGATGGACAAGTATGCCATATCGTTCTTGTAAACATCTTCAATGTAGAAAGCGACGTCTCTCAAAAGGGTCTTTTCGATTCTTCCTTTCACCACACGGGCAGCCACTTCGTCGTCATCGTTGACCAAAACGGAGTTGATGATGGGCGTGGAGATGACTTTGGCAGCGTTGATAATCTCTTTGATCCGCGGAACTCCGAGGGTGACGTTCATCGACGCCACACCGGCGAAGTGGAAAGTTTTCAAAGTCATTTGTGTTCCTGGTTCTCCAATAGAATGTGCACCAATGGCTCCAACGGCTGTTCCTGGCTCAACCTTGGCCTTGACATACTTGTAGAGACACTGCTCCATGAACTTCTCCACCGCCTTTTGCGACACTTTCGAAAGCTGGTTCACGGCATTGGCTTTCATCAGATCATCTTCGACCAAAATGTCGTCCAAGTCTTCAATCTGGCTCAAAAGAGGACGCAAACCTTTATCCAGACGCAATTTGGCGAGCCTAGTGGCTTTCTTGGTGACGTATTCACGGATCGATTTGTAGAACGATCTTTCAGCGTCTTTTTGATCGATAAACTCGAAGCGGTCGCCAATCTCGGCCGGAATGGTGTGGCCCAAATTGTCGTATCTGATGAGTTTGTTCTCCAAAGGCTGCAACACACGCTCCACGAGGTCCAAAATTTGGTATGGGAGCAACGCAGGATCTTCGATATCGAAGGTGATATTGTATGCATGGTCCCATTGGCGGTTGAAATTGACAGGCTGGGCATCGCCCTCCATTTCCAACGGATCCAATCCATCACCTCCGTATGTGAACTGCACAATACCATTGGACGAGTTTCTGACAGTGTTATCATAAGATGCCGACAAGTCCTCAAGCGACTTCATAAGCCGTCTAGACATGTAACCGGTCTCTGCAGTTTTGACTGCGGTATCGACCAATCCTTCTCTTCCGGAAATGGCGTGGAACAAAAACTCGGGCGCAGTCAAACCACTATAGAATGAGTTTCTAACGAATCCCTTCGACTGAGGCGATTTGGAGAACTTGGTAAAATGCGGCAACGATCTGTCCTGAAATCCGTCGGGAACACGATTTCCTGAGATGATTTGCTGGCCAACCACGGCCACCATCTGGGACACGTTCAAAGTGGAACCTTTCGAACCACATGTAGCCATAATCAAAGGCGCATTCAAAGGGTCGAGTTCTCGAATACAGACCTCTCCAACCTCCTCTCTGACCTTTGATAACAAACCACCAATTTTGGCCTCCAAAGTCTCTTCTTCGTTACATCCTGGCTGAGTTTCCAACTTTCCGGTATTGTAAAGCTTGATCAACTCGTCACACTTGGCATATGCGTCCTCGACCATGACTTCCTTCTTGTCCTTCAAATCGGAGCCCGGTGTAACGTCATTAATACCAATGGAAAAACCCCGGTCACCTAAGAAACGAGCACACAATTTGGCCATTCTGTTCATGGCCGTGGTGGCCGCATCCGGTCCATAGTCTCGCAATATAGTGTAAAATACAGAATGCTTTTTTCCGTCTCCTAAAGTAGATTTGTCCATGACACCACTCAAAATCTGCGAGCCCCGAATGATGACATAGCCATCATTAGGGGACAATTCACTGGGCCAGTGACTGTGTTTTGGAGGATGGAACGTTTTGTTTTTGGCGTCGACATTGATGACCACGTTGGAATTCCTGTTAGGTTTGATCAACAACGAGAACACCTGCTTTCCAGTCCACAAAGCCACAGGCTTGAAAATGGACGGAGGCGGAATGTCGAACTGGAGGTCTGCATCTGACATCATGCACAAAAGCTGGGTCAACTGGGCTCTGTTGAAAAAAGAGTCCTTGTGAGAAATAAGGTAAGAACCCGTGATGAAGTCCTGGGTTGCAGCAATGATGGGCTCTCCAGATTTAGGAGTCAAAAGATTGTTTTTGACGCCCATCAAGTTGATGGCCTCAGCACGGGCTTCCTCGGTCTGTGGCACGTGCAAGTTCATCTCGTCACCGTCGAAATCGGCGTTGTAGGGCGTGCACACACACTCGTTCAAACGAAAAGTTCTCCAGGGCCGGATTTTGGCGTAGTGTGACAAAATCGACAACCGATGCAACGACGGCTGTCTGTTGAACAACACCACGTCGCCGTCCTCGAGGTGTCTTTCCACCACATCTCCAATATGCAAAGTTTTCGCTAGCTTAACACGATCTCCGAATTTGAGGTTCCGCTTGGCCACCTCGTTTTGCTTGAGCACGTAGTTGGCACCCGGGTGCACGGAGGGACCGTTCAAAATGAGTTTCTGCAACTTCTGGCGGTTGTAGCGTGTGCATTTTTCGGGGTACGTCAAGATTTTGGCCACACGGTCCGGCACCGCCACCTCATCCACACGGAGATTGGGGTCGGGCGAAATCACCGTCCGCCCGGAGAAGTCCACTCTTTTTCCGGACAAGTTCCCCCGGAAACGGCCCTGTTTTCCCTTTAACCGCTGACAAAAACCTCTGATGGGCTTGGCCAGTTTCAGACCGGCGCCCATACCGCCCGGCATCAACGCCGGATTGGCCAGATCCGAGTTGATGTACATGGCCACGGAAAGTTGCAAGTAATCCCACTGTTCCATGAGATTATTGATGGAAAGGCCCTTCTCGATTCCTGCCTTGATAAGCGACGATGTCCACACGATTTCCGTCAATTTGACAGTCAAGTCGTCTTCGTTCGACTGTGCATCCATCATCACCGACGGCCGGATACACACGGGAGGGGCAGGCAAATATCTCCAGATGTACATTTCAGGCCGCCCACCACGGGCAGCATCAATGCCCAAAAGTTCACAGTCTGCCGGGGAAATCTGCTTGAAGAGACTCAACACCTTCAACGGGTTTAAATCCTCGGAGGCCCGTTTGGCAAATTTCTCCACCTCGGGATTCCGGGAAAATACATCCTCAAACTCGGCATCCCACACGTCTTTTTCCGGCACAGACTTCTTGCCAATGTAACGAAACGTATCGTGCACGATTTTCAAGGCCGCTGGCCCGGCACCAGCCGCCGCTTTCTTGACCACGCCGTTGATGTGCTGGCATTTCAAACACCGACGCTGTTTTTTGCACTGATCCAGGATTTTCTTAAGGATCTTCATGCGCCGCAAGTTGTCGATATTCGGGCGGCGCAAGTCGGCCACAAACGCCCGCTTGGTTGTTTCATCAAGGAGAAAACCAGCGCAGTTTTTGCAAATGCACTGTAACACCTGAATAATGGCCTTGAAATAACCCACGTGGAAAACAGGAAGCGCCAAGCGAACATGGCCAAAATGGCCGTGGCACGACGCCAAATTGCCGTGGCACGTGGCACATTCCACCGCGTTGGACAGAGATCCCATTCGTGTATCCAAAGCTCCGGACTCTCTGACGGTTCTGCCCTTTTCCAAATCGTACAAGTCACGTGTGGTGACCTCGACCTCGGACTGGGCGACGATGTCTTTTGCCGAAAGGGCGCCGAACTCGAGGCCCTTTATACATTTTGGGGCGACGTCGATGACGACCTCTTTCATTTTTGGGGAGAATGTAAAGCGATGCTTTTCTGAGATCAGCTACTTCGCATCAGACCAGTGCATCCGATTCAAACACCCGTACATTCCTAAACATCCGTACACCACAGCTACTATCAACACCGCGAGCGTCACTTTGTCGCCACACAATGAATCAAGACGAAGAGAAAATCATTAAAACATTGGAGGAGGACGACGAGTTTGAGGATTTTCCAGATGACTCTCAGTGGACGGCACAGCCCAACGCTAGCCTCAATGCGGCCAATCTCTGGGAAGAGGATTGGGATGATGAAGATGGTCACGACGACTTTACAGAGAAGTTGAAGGAGGAGTTGAAACAGGCGCAAAAGACTCAGTAACTCAGAGAAGAGGCGATTGAATGAGCTGATTGATGAAGATTGAGAAGATTTGAAGATTTAATTGAACTGATTGAGTAAGTTATTGAATGAGTTACTGAATGAGTTACTGAATGAGCTATTGAATGAGTTATTGAATGAGTTATTGAATGAGTTATTGAATGAGTTATTGAATGATGAGATATTGAATGAGTTATTGAATGATGAGATATTGAATGAGTTCTGAATGAATTATTGAATGAGTTATTGAATGAGTTATTGAATGAGTTATTGAATGAGTTATTGAATGAGTTATTGAATGAGTTATTGAATGAGTTATTGAATGATGAGTTATTGAATGATAAGTTATAAAATGATCATGATAAGTGATTGAATTATGTGTTGAGTTGACGTGACTTGGTTAAACACATTTGGTGACATTTTTGACTAATGAAAGTCAAAATCCACATTATCTTTGCTAATTGTTGGTTCCGTGCGATATGTTTTGGAGAAGGATTATGGTTTTCTTGGTGGATCGAGCTGGATCTACTGAATCCTAAAATGTTCAAATTCCACTGTCACGAAACATTTCTTTCTGCGTTTGCTGCCAAAACTGTTAACCTCAATTGAGCCAGTCTGAATCGAGCTGAATCGATTCGGATTTGAATTTAGTAATCAATTCTGCCAGCTGAAGATTTGCTTTCGGTATGATATCAATGCAGACACGGCTGTCAATGACTCAATAATATAATGTTTTCTTGATTCTCTGTATGTTTCACTGATACTTCTCTGTATATTTCACTGATACTTCTCTGTATATTTCACTGATACTTCTCTGTATGTTTCACTGATACTTCTCTGTTGTTATACTGATACCTCTCTGATTGATACTTCTCTGTTGTTTCACTGATACTGTTGTTTCACTGATACTTCTCTGTATGTCTGAAAATATCTCTGGTCATCCCTCTACTTCATGCTATTCTTCTTATTATATATGTAGCTTCTCTAACTCAAGACGGCGTATTCCATCTTTTTGCACGTTACGCAAACAAAAAGCTTGGACATCTAACTCGTCTCCTGGACTCCCATCTCCTCAATTCTTCCCGCCACCTAGGCATAGAAGTTCACAGACTTAGACTTGCGTGCCTGCACTTCACCGATGGCCTCCACGAAATCCTCATGGCGAATAATGGACTTGCCGTTCCGCAATGCTATCATGCCTGCCTCCACAGTGACAGCTTTCAACTGAGCTCCGTTGAACTCGTCCGTGGACCGTGCCAACTCACGCCAGTTCACAGAGGAGCTGTCACAATTAAGCTTACGCGCGTGGATCTTCAAGACCGATTCACGGGCCTCTTCAGACGGCAAAGGGAACTCGATCTTACGATCCAACCGTCCGGAACGCAACAAGGCGGGGTCTAGCGTGTCCACACGGTTGGTGGCGGCCAACACCTTGACGCGGTCGTCGGATCCGAAACCATCCAACTGGTTCAACAACTCCAACATAGTCCGCTGCACCTCACGGTCTCCCGACTTGTCCGAGTCGAATCTCTTGGTTCCAATGGCGTCCAACTCATCGATGAAAATGATGGTGGGCGATTTCTCCTTGGCAAGGGCGAATGCATCTCGCACCAACTTGGCACCGTCTCCAATGAACATTTGCACCAACTGTGGAGCCGCCAACTTCAAAAACGTAGCGCCAGACTGGGCGGCACACGCACGTGCAAGCAACGTTTTTCCCGTACCGGGAGGGCCGTACATAAGCGCCCCCTTTGGCGGTTTGATTCCCAAGGTTTTGAACTTTTCCGCCTGTTTCATGGGCAACACGACCGCCTCAATCAATTCTTCAATCTGCTTGTCCAAACCGCCGATATCCGAGTAGTCCTCGGTGGGCTTCTCGTCGACCTCCATGGCTTTCACCCGCGAGTCGTATTCCGAGGGCAAAGTGTCCAAAATAAGGTACGAATCTTTGTTGACACCAATCAAATCGTTGGGTTTCAACGTGGCCGGATCCACCAATCCCACAAGCGGCAAGAAAATCGTTTGCCGAGTCAGCGTTTTGATCACGGCCAGTTGTCCCAGACGGGCAGCATCTGTATCGACATTTGCACCCTGTTCCAGAGCCTCTTTTTCGGCGTCAATGTTAAGAATTTCCACCACGTTTCCAACCAAATAGGGCAACTGCTTGTTGTTGTTGATTTTCTCCTGGTTGTCTTTGATTCGTTCGGTCATGACTGCTTTCTCGTGAGAAAGGCGCTGGGACTCTGAGAACATCACCTGAATGTCGTTGTACAAGAGCTTTGTGCGGTTGACAATGTCCTGTGTGGACGAGTTTGCCACCTCGTTTTGGAACGAATCGTCCTGGTCCAATTCTTCTAGCGTAGACATTTGGTGTTGAACATGTATGTGACGGGAGACTTGTATTGCCACCGCGCGGCTCACGTGAATATCACGTGACTTGTCTCACGTGGTCTCTGCCAAGGGTGCCATTGCCATTGCAATGCAATGCCGTTTCCAATGCAATGCCGTTGTAAATTCAATGCAATGTTGCAAATTAAAAGCTGTGTCAATGTTTGATATTAGAATATATCCACAATTATTTCTTGGTGTTTGGAATGTGTTTTCCTGCATGGCGCGCAAATGCCCTGGTGTTACACTTTGATAACCACAGTTATTTAGTACCACTGAAATGAGCAAACCATTTCAGCCCAAGCTCCAGTCAATCCCGTCGGTGAGGTATATGCACACCTCTGGCGGCGGCGCCGAGAAATTGCCGGATTCGGCGCCCCAAATCTCGGCCCAGTCGGCCAAATCTCCTGACGACGTGTCAAACTCCAAAATGCAACTTGAACTGCCATTCCAACCGACTTTCAATTTTCAAAAACACGGAGAAAAGGAACCAAGCGGCGTCAACTCCGACTCTGCATTTTACAGCCAATTGGACGCCCCTGATGACTCGTTTTTTGGCGATTCTCAAAACCGGTCTATTCATTCCAATATCCAGGGCCAAGCCCATGGCACAAATGATAATCCGTTTAATCAGAAACACAATGACAGCAATAGTGATGGGTATTTGAAGATTGACAATCATTCCAATCACAGTCACATGAATACTGATAACCAATCCAATTTTCACAGTCACATGAACACTGATAACCAATCCAATTCTCATGCTACAGAATTACTCAATCCAAATTTTCATGCCAAAGAAGTCCATACTCATTCTCATGCTACAGAAGTCCATTCACAATCTCACACCCATTCTCATTCATCAGTCCAAAGCGAATCACCAAATCTAGTGCTGCAAAAAAGAAGCCCCCTAAAACCAGGACGCCCCTTGACTCTCAAACCGTCTCAGCCCCTTGCGGCTGCACTTCCTGCACTTGTTGCCGTTCCCCTATTGGTGAGTTCCAGTAGCCTCTCGCTTGTGCAAAATCCAGACGCAAGCTCTACTTTGGCCCGCATGGCGGTTGCATTGTTGCAAACGTCGCTTCTTCTCTTGACGGCTCGTGCTGTTTGCAGATATACGCAGAAAACGGCCGTGCATGGTTCTATCAGTTTTGCTGCGGCCACGTTCCTCTTTTTCGTTGCTTCGCTGGGTTTGCCCTTCACACGCACAGCGTCGCTTCTTTTCTGTATGTTTGTGCGGCCCTGGAATGTCGTCACCCCTGTCTTTTTGGTATATGACGTTACTGGCGCATTTTCCGACTCACCGCACGCCGTGGCGGTGTGTGTAAGCGGCTATGTGGCTATAGTTGCGTGCTTTGTGCTTATGCAGCGGGTGATTTCGGGAAAATCGGATCCGGTGAAAGTTCCGCTTGTGGCGGTGGTGGTGTCGCTGGCTGTCTCGTTGGCGGTGCTCTTGTCAATGTACTTTGACCGCATCCAGCTTCCGTTTTTGGGGATTTCCATTGCCACCGCGGCCATCTTGATGTTTCTCTTCTCCGAATCGCTTTTCTTCTCCAGACTCAACGTGGCGCTTGTGGCGGTGTTTTCCTATGGCTTGGAGTGTTTTGTGCTCAAGACCCGCTCTTTCGCTCCGCTCGACGGCCTCTTATGTGTGGGGCTTCCTATGCTTATCAAAATCGACCGGACACGGGAATTCGATCGTTCCGATGATGTGTCCCTGAAAAAAAGTGATGATGGGACGCCTCGTATGCTCCGTGAGATCCTAGCGCATTCCGATACGAGAGCCATCTTCAACTTCCTTATGTTGAACACCGCCTTTATGTTTGTGCAGTTGGTGTACAGTTTCCGCTCCAAATCTCTTGGTCTTTTATCCGACTCGCTTCACATGGCTCTCGACTGTGCATCTTTGGCGCTCGGTCTTGTCGCTGGTGTTTTGCTGAAAAACGAGGTTGATGTCAACTCCAAGTTTCCTTATGGTCTCCGTGACTTTGAGAATTTGGCCGGTTTTGCCAACGGCACTTTGTTGGTTGGAATATCCGGCAGTATTATTTTTGAAGCCATCGGCCGTTTGTTTAATCCTGTGCTGTTGCAGCAGACCACCGAGTTGATCATTGTCTCTATTCTTGGGCTTTTGGTCAATATTGTCGGAATATTTGCCTTCAACCACGGCCATGGCAGCCACGGAGGGCATTCTCATGGCCACTCTCATGGTCACTCTCATAGCCACGGCCATTCCCATGGCGGAGCCTCTGGTGATTGCGCCGACGATGAAGATGGTATGAATGATAACATGAGAGGCATTTTTTTGCATATTTTGGCTGACACTTTAGGATCAGTGGGAGTTGTGATATCCACCATTCTTACGAAGCTATTCAAATGGCAAGGATTCGATCCTGTTGCGTCAATTATCATCGCAGGCTTGATTTTTTTGACTGCCATCCCGCTCATGAAGTCTACGGCTTCCACGCTTCTTTTGAAGTTGGATACAAAAAAGGAGTCTACTGTGAGGGACTCATTGAATGGATTGACAAAGATACAGGGTATCAAGTCTTTCACAACGCCCCGTTTTTGGGCTGCTGACAAGAAAATCACGGGAATCATCCATGTGCAGGTGTACCGAGGAGAAAACACAGCACATTTGAAGCAGCAATGCGAGGCAGTGTTCCGTGACCATCAAATTGATGCATTGATACAGATGGAGAACGATTACGACCCATGCTGGTGCCGGTCCTGAGCAGATGTTCAAGTCACGTGATTGTCTTGCACGTGATTGTATTGCACGTGCTCATATTCGCACGACTCATTGCGCCATCTTACAAAGCATCGAAAGCGCTTTGATACCCAATTAAGATGTCTCGTGTCGGAGTGTTAGTGCTTGGCCCCGCCGGAGCGGGCAAATCGACGTTTTGCAATTCAATCATCACACATATGCAGTCCATCGGGCGCAGGGCCCACATTGTCAACCTAGACCCTGCCGCCGAGGCCAAAGAGTACGAGTTCACCGTGGACATTCGAGATTTGATCAGTTTGCAGGATGTCATGGAAGAAATGGATCTCGGGCCCAATGGCGGTTTGGTGTATTGTTTCGAATACCTCCTCAATAATTTGGACTGGCTAGATGAAGAAATTGGAGACTACAACGATGAGTATTTAATCTTTGACTGTCCCGGCCAAATCGAACTTTACACGCATGTTCCAGTGCTTCCCACAATCGTGCGTCATTTGAAGACTTCTTTGAATTTCAACTTATGCGCCACGTACTTGTTGGAGGCGCCTTTTGTCGTGGATCGTTCAAAGTTCTTCAGTGGTGCCTTAAGTGCAATGTCTGCGATGATTTTGTTGGAGTTACCACATATTAACATTTTGTCCAAAACAGACTTGATAAAGAATGAGGTTTCCAAAAAGGAATTGAAACGGTTTTTGAACCCGGATCCTTTGGTATTGGAAAGCGCTGAGTCCGAGAGAGAGAGCAAGTTTAACACCAAATACGCCAAATTGAACAAAGCGATTGCTCATTTGGTGGACGATTTTGGAATGGTGCAGTTCCTCCCGTTAGATTGTACGAAGGACTCTCCTTCTGTGGCCACGATCTTAAGTTACATTGATGATGTGACGCAATGGTCTGAGGGACAAGAGCCAAAAGAGCCAGTGGAAGAATTAGAACCCGAGGATGAGGACTAAGAGGCATTTCAAACCAGAGATGACTAAGAGGCACTTTAGAACCAAAGATGAAGATTCAGAGGCAACTTCAAACCAGAGATTTAGACTCAGAGGCAACTAAAACCAAGATGAAGACTCAGAGGCAACTTAGAAGCAGAGATGAAGATTCAGAGGCAACTTAGAGTGTATTCATTGTTAGGTGTCACCGAGTCTAAATTTAGCACCCGAACTGAGAGCAAGGGTCTCAAATGCTGATATGTGAGGCATACACGATGCTAATCCTAATCTGGCGTGCTGACCCTGACTTTTTGACTGCTCTAAGATGGTTTTGCAGTCAAAATTCGAGGGCTCATAGCACAGGATGGAAATGTCGCGCAGCGAGTTTAACGCTTTCTGCAGCCAGCGCTTAAGAAATCAAAAGGTCGTGCATTATGCGTATTGCGTGGGCAAGAAAAAAAAAAAAAACATGCCTCGCCTTGCAGGAAATCACGCTTTTTTCGCCCACGCTATATCCATGCATCCATCTAGGCGAGCTCGGAATTTACCGATGATCAATAAAGTATCGAGAACTGTCGAACCTCTCAGTTCATGAATGTGGAGAATGCACGTTATCACAGATTGGGAAGCGTATTCTCAAAATCACTTCCAAGATCTTACGAAAGTTGATGGCAAATCCTTAGGTATTAGGAAGTCCGCCAGTGCTGCGGCATGAATTAACGACAAACGAGCAAATTAAAGGGCATGGCAACGGGGGTGTCTATAGTAGGGGGTTTTTGGACGCCCATGCAAGTTGCTGCATGTTGCTGCAGGCTGTGAGGCAGTTGAAAGCGAGCATAAAAAATGTTACTCGCCACTTTGTCAATGCGTCGCCATCGCTAAGATCACCTCTAAAAGAGCTTGAAAGATAACATCTCTTTTGGCTCCATCCTCACGTATTTGATTTGTTGGCTCTAGAAAAATTGACCTTAGTTTGTATATTGTATAAACGATGCACCTCACTATCACTCAGCGGCAAAAGATACTGATGCTCGGGTCTAACGCCCAGGAACCAGGGGAGTATCTGTCCGAGGGCTTAAATGATATTTCGAATTTAGGGCAGTATGCACAGGTTAAAGATGACCTACTTTATCTGCGTACGTACTTCGAGGCAAATACTCGAATATGGACTCGCAAATTCGGCTAAAAAGTGTCTCTAGCTTTATCTTGACCGGATCTAGTCGATATGTAAAGCCCTGTCGCAACGTATGCAGAGAGTTGATGGCCCCAAGAAACCTACCATGACAATTGTGCTTCGCACGACTTTGACAGCAACTGAAATGGCTTTTTGGCGACATGGAATGTGTGATTATATTTGTGGCCCTCTCAATTATTACTGTGGAGCTCGTAGATTTTTACTTTAAAACCGTATTTATATTTAGAAAACATACACTCTTTTATAACGCTGTATACTTACACTTCTACACTTGTATTCTTGTACACTACACTAGTAAACATATACTTGTATTCTTGTACACTTACACTTTTACACTTGTACACTTTTACACTTGTACACTTTTACACTTGTATAAAAAACACTCTTAACCATTCACCCCTTTTAAATCATACAGTGCAAAACTCATCATCTTTTTAGAGGTGTATGCGATAACCAGAGGCCAGCGAAGAAGTATGCGTCGAAAGGCTGGTATCTATGCAGCTTTGCCGGATCGCGACATTGAAATGTAATCCCTACATGGATAGAAGGGAACAATCGAAAAGCATTGTAAAGGGAGCGGTACAACTAAAAATATAGCCCTTGCAACGGCACATTCCAAGCGTCGCTCTTATCATTGAAATATTTCAGCCGCCGTGCATACTACAGCCGAGGAGAACATGAGACGACAAGGAGGAATGCGGAAACAAGATACGAGGGCGTGGGCTGATATGCGGCGGCCTGGAGGTGCTTGGAAAGAAACCCGTCTCAATATGCGCAGCAAGCAGTACATATCCCAAAGTAATCATCAAAACACCGCCTTGTCATTCTCCATGCAGCACCTCTTAGAACGCATTGGGAACAGCCAACGGTTGACGTCCGACTATATTTGCACGTTTCCAAAGCCGTATCTTGCAGCATGCGCCCTGTATGGCGAGAAGTTTGCGTCGTGTCACTAACCGGAAGGGTTAGGGCGTCTCACATGTATCTGGCTGTTCCATTCTCGCTTAAGTATGTGCACGGCATGGAAGCTGGCCTTGGGAATGGAAGTTCCAACCTTGCTGCAAGTTGATATTTTCGGCTAACTACGCCGTGACGTGCCTGTAGAGACACTGCATGCGGCACGGGCAACTTGCTGCTGGCGCTGAGGTACGGGTCTGCCTCGGATGCACGGATGTATATGATTTTTCAAAGACACAAGAAAGTGTCTATGAAAGGAGTCCGGGTTCTACGAAGGAGGCCCGGGTTCGAAGGAAGTCTGCGTTCTCACGAAGAAGTCTCAGAACTTCGTTAAGAAGTTGTGGTCTGTTGTGTGTCCTACATATAGCGCATCATGCCAGCCATAGTTTCAAGCGTAACTCCAGCAGCTGTATGGATCGCCAGCTGTAGCGCTGCCAGGAATGAGAATACGAAAAAGGAGATTATGGCGGTGTTGAATGAACCAGGATCGTGGATGTTATATGCAGTACTGAAGTGATACCAGCCACCATGTTGGCAGCGGCCGCTGCTAGCGGCAGCACTCCCTCACTGTTAGACCCATTCGTGGACGACTCTAAATAGAGCAGGGATGAAATCCCAGCCCTGTACACCCGTGCCTCCTGGATTATCACACCCGTACATCCTTGAAACCCGTGCCTCCTGGCTGCGCACCCGTGCCTCCGCGCATTTCTATGTCAGCGCAAAGCACACTCTCCAAAGCAGAATGGTTCAAATCAACGAAATCAAGGAACACAGCAAAGACGCCCGCAGCGCCACACATACACACATCAAAGGCCTCGGGCTCGACGAAAACGGGCTCGCCAAAAAAACCGACGGCGGTTTCGTCGGCCAAACAGAAGCCCGTGAAGCGTGTGGTATCATCGTGGACCTCATCAAAACAAAGAAAATGAGCGGAAAAGCCATTCTTTTGGCCGGCCCGCCCGGCACAGGCAAAACTGCCTTGGCGCTTGCCATTCTGCAGGAACTCGGCCCCAAGGTGCCGTTTTGTCCCATTGTTGGCAGTGAGTTGTACAGTGCCGAAGTCAAAAAAACCGCCGCGTTGATGGAAAACTTCCGCAAATCCATTGGATTGCGAATCAAGGAGACCAAGGAGGTGTATGAAGGAGAGGTGACGGAACTTACGCCCGAAGAGGCGGAAAACCCGTTGGGAGGCTACGGAAAAACCATCCTGCATGTGGTGGTGGGCCTTAAGACCGCCAAAGGCACCAAGTCGCTCCGTCTCGACCCCAGCATCTACGAGAGCATGCAGAAGGAGCGTGTGGTGGTGGGCGACGTGATCTACGTGGAAGCCAACACCGGCGCCGTGAAACGCGTGGGCCGCCTGGATGCTTATGCCACGGAATTCGATTTGGAAGCAGAAGAGTACGTTCCTTTGCCCAAGGGAGAGGTGCACAAAAAGAAGGAGATTGTGCAGGAGGTGACGTTGCACGACTTGGACGTGGCCAATGCCCGTCCCCAGGGCGGCCAGGATGTGTTGCTGATGATGGGCCAGTTGTTGAAGCCGAAAAAGACCGAGATCACCGACAAGTTGCGTGCGGAGGTCAACAAAGTGGTGGCGAAATACATTGACCAGGGCGTGGCCGAGCTCATTCCGGGCGTGCTCTTCATTGATGAGGTCAACATGTTGGACATGGAGATTTTCACGTATTTGAACCGCGCCTTGGAGTCTTCCATGGCGCCCGTGGTGGTTTTGGCCTCCAACCGAGGCATGACCACGGTTCGGGGCACGGACGACCCCACCAAGCATCCACACGGGTGTCCTCCCGATTTGGTGGACCGCTTGTTGATTGTGAAGACACAGCCCTACGACAAAGACGAAATCCGCGGGATTGTGCAAAAACGGGCGCTTTTGGAGGGGCTCCACGTGGCGCCGCCGGCTTTGGACCGCTTGGCCCAGCACGGAGTCAGCAGCTCGTTGCGTTATGCGTTGCAATTGATGGCTCCGGCCGGAATTTTGAGTCTGACCATGAACCGGTCCGAGATTTTGCTTGAGGATGTGGAGGAGTGTGAGACGTTGTTTTTGGACTCGGCCCACAGCTTGCGGATTTTGGAGTCCACGAAGGGATATCTTTGAGTGGTGGGTTGAAGTTCTGCCCAGAATGTGTGGATGTGGAGAGACTGTATCAAGTACAAGAAGATATGATAGCTCAATAGAGAATAATACAGATCATAGAGAACAATATGGATCATAGAGAATAGAGATAATATGGATCATAGAGAATAGAGATAATATGGAGAAGAAAAACTGGAATACATACTGTATTCACTACATACTGGTTCCAATACTGACTAACTGTTGATGAGTAATTCGTGGAGTACAGTGTAGATCAAATAGAAAACCAAATGAATGGTGCTGATACTAAAGAAGTTTGATATAATTTTGGGTTATTGACGATCACTCGAATTTCATGATACAGTTTATAGTTATTGAAAAAGATGACAATAAAAATTTTAATTGTTTGGTAGAGATTCAATACTTATCACATAGATTTAACAGGTGTAGAAAACTGACACAAATATGCAATGACATAAACATGCAACTCTGATAAATACTGACTAATTTGAATATAATGAAGATCATGTTACGATAAAAATCGAAAATTACAAAATTTGATTAATTAACAATATCACGTCACAAAACAGATCATGGATCACATAAGATTGTAAATTTGGATAGAGATCACGAAAAAGATTACAAAGAGATCAAAATAGAGAACTAGTGATGCATTTTACAATAGCAATTGATACTGAAATAAGGGTTTTCACATGGAAATCACATACTAATCACAATACCCACACTGTTCTTATAACTTCGAGAAAAATCACTAATAAAATTAAGAGAGTTTCTTTATTGATGCAATAGATTGCAGTATTGATCAAGATAATTAACAGTAGTGCATGAAATTTCGAGCTTGATCATAATACAAATAACTAGAGACTACAGGATTAATATCAACCCACGATAGAGATACAGTACTGTTTACACTGCTGATCACTGCACCGACAAGCCTGATGTATTTAACCTGCATTTAACGACACATAACGATCCGTAAGTCAGCATCTGGCAATTTGTTTAACTCTCAGAGTGCCCCAAAGCCGTCACCTCCTCCAAGAAATCTTGCGCAGTTACTATATCTGTGCTTCCGTACACGACGTGCTTGGCGGTCCGGTTCGGCTGCACCGCCCATTCACTCAAGTTGTGGTACTCCAAATAATTTCCGCCTCCAACAACAAATACAACCGCACTCTCGTAGCTCTGTCTTCTAGGAGGCTTCAGGTGGCCGCCACGTGACTTGGGGTCTAAGTACAAGTAATCGTCCGTCACTTGAACGGAATTGTTGGATGCATGGTTGGGCTCCATCAACGCCTCCACGATATTTGTGATGGGAAGAGACTTCTTATCTGGCAACAACTTCTTCAAGCCGCTAGCCAAAGAGGTGATACCCTCGGAGATGCGGCCCTCGGTAAGTCCGTACAACTTGGAAGACAACCCATTGAAAAGAGCCGAGTTGTTCTCGCTGAGGGTGTGTCCGTTGGACGACAGCAGCTCGCTCAATGTCACATTCTTGGACAACTTGAGAATCTGCTTGAACTTCAAAATGTACTTGAAGGCAGCCATGTCGATCTGCGGATATTTGGAGGCGAAAATGGCCTCGCAATCGGAAATGAAGCTCTGTGGCAAGTCTGTGAGCAAATTCAAAATCAAGAACGTGCGGAGCTTGTCAGAAGAATTGTCACGAGTGGAGTCGGACCGAAGCAAGTCCAAGAACTCGCTCTGCACCTTGGGGTTGCTGTAGTTCTGCTCCACCTCGAAGAACTTGTCCAAGGAGCGGGCCTCCAACTCCTTGAGAAGAGATGCAAGCACATCCATATGCATGTCCAACGTCACCTTTTTCGTGGTCAACTCAGGCAACGCCTCCACCGCCTGCTGGATTAGAGAGGTGTCAGTGTTTGCGTTGGGGTCGATGTCGTTGAGCGAGGAAATCCCCGTTCTGTTGGTGAGCTCCTGCGCTTCCTTCTTGTAGAGATTCAACTCAATGTCGGCGTTTTCCACCACGTCCGGAAAAGGCAACTGCGAGTTCTTGTTCCAGAAAAAGTCCTTGGGGTCCACGTCGTAGGACTTGGACACCGGCTCGCCGTCGTACTTGGTGATTTTGATGGTGTTTCGACGCAAATTGAACACGTCGCTGACCATGCATTGGTAGATCCACGAGTGGGAGAACATGGACGCAATGTCGATGTTCCGATCCAACAAAATCAACACTGGGCGGTGCAGAATCGTCAGCGCCGCCGCCGCACGCGAGTTTGAAACATGGTCCCGGAGCTTCAAGTCCAATTGCGTGGCCACAAGCTCGGCCGGGCCGTTTTTCGGACACCGGATAATGGGCACCGCCTCCATGGTTATGAGTGTGGCCAAAAGTCCATCTGCAATGTCGTTGGCGAGCCGGTGAATGTGGTCCTCCGTCGACAGAGGGCTGTTGAACTCACGGAAAATGTGAGGCACATCGAGCGAAAACAAATTGGGCTCCGTCACAATGAAATCTAGGTACTGGTCGTACACTTGCTTGATTTTGCCGCCCATGCCGCATAACGATACTTTTTTGGCGAATTCTTCCAAAAGCTCGCGCTGGATGTTCAGCGTGAAGTTGATGTAAAACGCCTCGTACTTCTCCTCCTGCAAATCCTGAATGATTATCGCCACATTTTCGGCGGTGGGCTCCACAAAATATATCACTGGAACGTCGGGCAACGGTGCTCGGTGGGCAGAAATGGTGGTGTGGACGGTAATTCCACAACGTAAGAGATCATTGACTCTTAATATGGACGAAATAACGGCCTGTGATTTGCGGTCCATCACTAGAACCTTCCATACGATTTCTTCGCTTTTAGACGCCAACGTCAAATCCGTGGCGCCGTCTTTGTTGAGGTGGAGCATGCGCTCCAACGCACCTGGGGTTAGTACGGGATTGTTTCATTTTTGACACTGTAAGGGTAACATACTGATTTGGCGGTTCCTTAGCGTTGCCGGTTGGGACATGAGGCGGAGTATATATACTGGGGAGTTGTTGTGTGTTGGCAGGTGCGTGGTGTACGGGTGTATTGGAACATCCGTACACCCGAGATGGTTGGCCTGTTTCTTGCCGTAATATCAGGGCCGTTTCCGTATCTTGGCAGGCTACCACTGTGATAGCTGAGAAGTAGTGAGAGGGGGGTTGGCGGGCGAGTTGAGCAATGTCGCTCTGGATGTCGCTCAAAATGTCGTGCACGACACGCAAGTTCACGACATTCTCGATGTCGTTTTCAACAACTCACAACGACTTGCGACAATTTCGGTCTGTATGCCGGCAGAAGGGCCCATGTCGCTACAAAGTGTAGATCGTGTTGCAACATTGTAATCGCGGAATAAGTCTTAACAGATTCCGTCCGTGCATGCATGTATGGGAGAGAGCAGCAATACATATTCCTGCACATAATCAAAATGAACCCTGAGATAATGTCGTCAATAAGCCTAGGCCGCAAGATGCACTCAAATAATGTTGTTTCCAGAAGCTATTGTTCTCTGCTGCATTTCACCCAAATGGGCTCAAATCCCGAGGTGGATTATACTCCCCTCATACCATCTAAGTCAAATGCCAATGTCCAGGCGCCAGATGTGCCAACGGTTATGCAGGTCGCATGCAGGCTGCGAGGGTGCATTACTTGAGCCCGCGAGGCGGAGCGATTCTCAACTTTAAACGCACATCGACGGCCGCCCAATGCACCCCGTATGACGAACGAACCTCGTTACTAGGTCAATTAAGTTTGCAGGCCGGTGTAGAGGCGGTGCATTTTCTCGGTTTTTGTATCACACATGCTGGTGCATGAGATGCGCAGAAATGTTCTTCCGGATGGCTAGCGAGACGTATGTGGGTCCGGACAGTTCAGGTCCGGATTTGTAGTTGAGGTTACATGAAGAAATGGTGCAAATCAGCAATGTCGCAGCCGACATTATCTCCACAAGGCCTTTTGCTACGGGACTATTTGCTGCGGGATGATTTGGGATTGAATATTCCAAAACTTCACGTATTGATGCAGGATCAGGGTCCTTCGAGTAGAATGTGCACATATTCCAGGTAAAACGTAGAATCATACATTTCTCATATTCCAGGTAAAAGAATAATCGTACATTTCTCATATTCCAGGTAAAACGTAAAATAATATACATTTCTCATATTCCAGGTAAAAGGTAGAATAATCATACATTTCTTGGCGTGTCGGATGCATGTCTGATTATTAGCGAAACGGTTGAATTGGACTGACGAAGCTGTAAATTTAGATTTGAAGCTGTGAATTAGATTTAAAAAGCGGGGAATCTTGATCTGATGATTAATCCCGGGATATTTAACAGTTAGTTATAGTTACATTGTGCAACTAGAATAAATTGTAGACTACAACAGTAAAGCATGGATTTTTGGAATGTGACTTAGACGTGGCTTGGACTTGACTTGGACGTGACTTGGACTTGACTTGGACGTGACTTGAACTCTTGGACTGTGACTTGGACTGTGATTTCGACTGTTTGTGTTGTTTCGAGCAGACAATGTCGTATGCACACACCTTTATGGCAAATCAAAACTGGCTTAATCTTATTATTTATTTAGACAAATCAAGTTGCAAGTCATGTATACAGACGCAGTACACCAATACTAAGCAAATCGAATTGCATGTCCTGAAGCAATACTAAGTTATCTGAATTGCATGTCTTGAAGCAATACTAAGTTATTTGAATTGCATGTACTTCAAATAATACTATGTAAATCTGAATTGCATGTACTTAAGCATAACTAAGCAAATATGAATGCATGTACTGAAGCAAAACTAAGCAATCGAATTGCATGTATCTAACCTACGATTCTTAAAGTAAGCAATTAAATATTACATGATAGCACAATAGAATAATGGCATTTGCAGCGACATGGACAATCATTGATCGCTGCGATACTCCACAATTCCTCGTAGCACCTTGATTTTGCCATAAATGTCGTGCTCAATAGTGTTCTCCTCACTCTTTACCTCCTTTGGCTTATTCTTATGCTCGGTCCCGGGCTTGGGCCAAGTGCATGTCAACCGAAGCCGAAGACATTCCGTACACTTTGGCCGTGTCTCACAACACCGCTTCTTGCGCTGACGACATGTGAGACATCCCATGCGCGACCGCTTGGCGACTTTTCCTGAGCCTGCGCTCGAGCTGTGTGTCGTCGACTCTGCATCATACTCTCCGTCCTTGCTTCCCGCGTCGTCTTGATCGCTACTAAGCGAACCTCTATGCGAGCCATGTGCAAGCACACGCGGCTTTTTGTCAGCACTGCTGACGCCAATTTGCGACATGCCTGTACCGGCCGACATTACTGGACCCACGGGTCCTCCTGGTCCTCCTGGTCCGCCAGGCCCGCTGGCTCCACTGCCTGACGGGTGCCGAACGCCAATGGAAAACTGGTCCCACTGTTCGGAGTGCATCTGGAAGTTTCCGTAGTTGTTATTATTCATCATTTCTCCTGGGCCTAGTACATAACCATGCATGGGCATTTGGCCGTATGCCTGTGGGGGCGCACGCATGCCTTGCGACACGCCGCCGGCGACACTGCTGGGTGCAATGCTTCCCGGAGCGACATTGCCTGCCACATTGCCAGCGACATTACCAGCGACATTGCCGCCACCGCCGCTGCCCGGTGTACGCGACATATTTTGTCGGTTGTGGTCTCCGGGACTATTGCCCACCGGCAGCGCCACGGATGCAGGATACTTGGTGTCGCCATATCGTTGCGGGTCCACTGGTGATCCTTGGGTGTAATATTGTTGTTGTAGTAGTACGGGTTGTTGAGGACGTCCCATTTGAGGCTGCTGAGGTACTTGTTTCGGAAGTGATTGCGGAACGGGGGGCTTGTTTTTCGCCGTGCCGAGCTCGTCGGGGGTGCCGACGTTTGGCGTATTCTGGTATTGCCAGATTGGGGTCTGCCTGCTCATAATGTCTGTGATGTTAGTATGTCGGTGAATGTCGGCTGGATGTCGGGGCTGGATGTCGGCTGGATGTCGGCTGGATGTCGGCTGGATGTCGGATTGGATGTCGAGGCTGGATGTCGGAACTTAATGTCGGGCCCAAATGTCGGACTGGATCTTGGCCTGGGTATTGGAACTAATGTCGGAACTAAATGTCGGACTGGATCTTGGCCAATGTCGGGGCTGTCTGCTGTGGCGTCGAGTCTCCATCGCCCTCGAGCAAGTTTGTCGACGACATCGTTTATTCTATTGACATTTCCCTAGCCTTTATAATCAACATCAAGTGTGGAACACAAAAAACCCACTTTAAAAACAACATACGGCTAAAGAAGCACCAGATGCATGAATCTGCTCTTCAGGCAAAATAAAGTGAATCAAAAGGTTGGGTGTGTGGTGCTGACAAATGTCGTAAATGGACAGTTCAGCGGGTCTAAGGATTATAAGTCGGATGAAAGGATAGACACGAAAGAGTGGAGTAGATTCGAAATCTCTGATTGCATTGCAGTGGTGTCTGGGTCAGTACTAGATATAAAGCATATGCTTAAACGACTACTTGAAAGCAAACACTGCATGAAGACACAAAAAACAAAAAAAAAAATAGAATGTAAAAAAAAATGATCAAAAAATAAAAAAAAACAAATGGCGCTTTTCTCACTGCTATGCGGCTCCTTGCGTCATGTATGTCTCTTCTGTGAGGCGCCAGTATGCACAGCCTCTTATGTGGTGTTTGAAGCCTACAAACTCCCGCTTCCATTCAGTAGATTCTTCGGCTACGATTCTAGCCCTGCCTTTACACTCGGCTCTCCGGCTCTTCTCCTCCGCCCTTCCTGCAGCTTACTGCTTGGTGTGCGGATCTTTTCGTGTCCTTGCATACCTTGCGTACCCTGTAAGTTAACTGTCAGCGAGCCATACAGGCGCTGTCGTCTTCAAAGTTTACTTTGACATTGTCAGATAAGAATAACCGTGCTTTCCTTGCACGGACAAGTGCCCAAGAGAGCGTCAATCTGGTTCAATCTAAACTATGAATCCAAGACTATTTGCAGGAGTGGCTCTAATTCTAAGCGAGAAGCTTGGCCTGCCTTTAGGCGCCTGAGGGGTACCGGAGACGACAAGAAATTGGGCCACAAATTTGAGTCGAAATCCTTTTCTGCATGCACAATCAGTATCTGCAATTCTTCGCGCACTGTGCTGCACGTTTGGAGTGCTCTACAGTGACAAGCTAAACGCGGATACTAACTCAAAAAGGCCCAAAAGGCCATCGGATATAATCTGTGCAAATCTGTTTCAAAACAAAATGTCGTAAATTTCACGTCATGCCGACACCCCTGCATTTCACGATGCACTCCAATGAAAAATGCCCGTATTGCTTCGTGAAAATGCTTCCGGAGATGTCTCTATTTAACATGCATGAAAATAAAGACTGAGCAGCATGGCAGTGCATCCAGAGACGTGCGCTTCAACTTGAGACGTCGTGGAAAAAGTCGCACCCAAAGCCGGCCGTAAAGAACGCGTACTCAATATCCTCTATTTCAGCAAACACGACTTTGGAAGCGCGATGGCGTACATCCGTACATCCAGAATGTGAAGCAGTCTCATGGTTCGGAGAAGTCATGCTATGGCTTACAGAGTAGTTACTATGGCTTGCAAAGAAGCTACTATGGCTTGCAAAGAAGCTACTATGGCTTGCAAAGAAGCTACTATGGCTTGCAAAGAAGCTACTATGGCTTGCAAAGTTCTAAAGCTGTTCTTTACACTATTTTCCTCGTATATAATCTATTACATGCACAATCTGCAGACTCGACGTCGCATCCCTCGACTAATTCACCTCTTCAACTTACATCATTCCAGGCATTCCCTGTGGCATGCCCTGCGGCATACCCTGAGGCTGGCCGCCCGGCCCTCCCTTCAATGACGACTTTCCAGCTTTCAAGAGCTCGTCACAAAGAAGCAAGTTGGACGAGATTCCGGCGGCAGCCAGAATGGCATTTCTCAACACTCTGTACAGATCCCAAACACCTTCAAGTGCAGGGTCCATGGGCTCGCCCGACACAAGATCAATTCCCACCACGTGTTCGTCGACAATCTCATCCTGGCACGCAGAAACCGTCTCTAAAGAGTCGAGGCCGGCATTGGTACTCAATACCTTGGGCACAACGAGAAGCGCCTCGGCAAAGGCCTTGATTCCTGGCTTGTTGCGGCCCTTGAGAATCTTCAGTGATAATAGATGGTTGTTGCAGCTCATGAAAAACGCCCCTCCTCCTGGCACAATAGCCTCATCCTTGATGACGTTGGCCACGGCACGCAACCCGTCTCTGACTGCATCCTTGGTTTGCTGCAACACGTGATTGGTCAGGCCCTTGATAAGAATGGTCAGCGCCTGTGCCTCGGTGCACTCGGTGATGTGCGTGAACTTGTCTTCGCCAATGCTCTCTTCGTAGACGTAACCGGCACGGCCCAAAACCTCAGGGCTCAAGTCGTCCACCGAGTTTTGCGCCTCTCCGCCCACAATCAACTGCAACCGCTCCATGTTCCGTCTCTTGGCCCTGCGCAAGGCAAGAATGTTGTGCTTGGCCAACACGTCCAAGGACATTGGGTCAATGCCCTTTTGGTTGATAATCACAAACCCACTATCGCTGTCCAAGCCACACACCTCGTTTTTCAAGTCCACGATCTTGCGCAACTTCTCGTCCACAAACTTCCGCTCCGAGTTGACCAACTTCTCCCTCTGTTCGGCTGAAGAGTAGAAAAAGCCCGAATTCACTTCCGTCTTTTCGTACTCCAACGACACATTCAACGTCAACACAAACGCATTCTTCACGGCCCGCGGCATGTCGGGGTGTCTGGCTCCGTGGTCCAACACCAAGCCCTTGATAAGCGCCGTATCGGTGGCGTTGCCGTGTTGCATGGTCATTATCTCCACCATATGCAAGTCGAGGTTCTTTTTGTCGTCTCCCTGCACCGACAAAACGGCGTCCGTCACAATGGGCGCCAAAATGTCCGTCAATTCCGCAGTCACCTTGGTGGCCACCGACGTTCTTGCCACCTGGAGCAAAAACTCGCGGTCGAAGCTTTCTGGGGTCCGTTTGAACCCGGCCAAAAAGTCCAACGATGCCTCACGGGCGGTTTCGAACCCGTCCACCAACACACGTGGGTGGACGCCCTCGGAAATAAACCGTTCGGCTTGTTTTAACAATTCTCCCACCAATAACACCACGGTGGTTGTTCCGTCTCCCGTGATCTCGTCCTGCGCCGTGGCGGCACGTGCAATCATCACTGCTGTTGGATGCTGAATTTGCATTTCTGTAAGCAACACTTTTCCGTCTTTGGTCAATTTGAGGTTTCCTGATCCGTCCACCAAAAGTTTGAGAGTACCTTTTGGGCCGAGGTTGGACGCCAAGACTTGCTGCAAGCCTTGGGCGGCTGCAATGTTGACCTGAAGTGCCTGCGCACGTCTGATGGATTCTGCCTTTGGGTTTAAAAGCTGGATTGATGACGACATGCTGTTTAACGGAGTGTTGAGAAAACTTTTGTGTGCGTGTGTGGTCACGTGACACGCCACGTGATGTTCCTTGTGTCACGTGTTGTGTCACGTGTGTTTTGGGTGCTGCTGGTCGATGTCCGGGGCTTTGGGCCGAGGCTGAACTATTCTGTTGTATCAACCTTTTGGCTGTTGCGTTAGCGCCTGCAGGGCAATTTGTGGCGGGGTTGTGAGTGAATTTATTGTTGTTCCTGTATACAGCTAGAATCAGGTGATTTTAGGCATCTTAGAGGTTGTGCATGATGTAAGGACGATTGGCTTCGAGAACACTATCAAGCCCGTGCTGGGACAGCCTGCATTATGTGGATGTGCAGAGACGGGTTTGACAATGTCGCTCAAGATGTCGTCCATGGGCGACATTTGCACAATAAATGTCTACCTAATGTCTAACAACGTGTACTAAATGTCTACTAAATGTCTGCCAATGTCTACTAAATGTCTAACAATGTCTCCATGAGGTGCGTCAGTGGCGCGGAATGTCTCGGTTTATGAGACAAATGACCTTTCTGAAAAAAACGACATTCTATATTTCTCCCGTGCATGTTCCAGATTTTCCAGAACCCTTGCAAGAAGTCGCCTGCTTACAAAGTGTCAGGCCATTGCAGTCAACCGATCCGGTAAAAGCGGCTGCAGCGACAAACCTCGGCACGCACGTTTCCACGATCCGAAGCTCCTTCCGCATATTGTGTTGAAACAGCCGCAGGTTAGAACCGGCGAAATGCATTTTGGCCAATTGTAGCGTGGAAAGACGAGGCGGCTGGAACTTGGAGTGCTGGGGAAGGCTGTTAGAGCACAGGCACTTAAAATGCGAGTGCGAGTATGTGGCAGCCCTGCTTTGAAAGTCACATTACTCTATCTCATGTACATGCACAGTCTAGAGGAGTGCTCACTGTCAGCGTACGACAGGCACTGCATGTCGGAGGGACATTATGTGTCAAGTCGCCGCTAACGCGCCTTTCATTTAGACTCCTGCACGCAATGCATAAAGCTTCCTCCTCTTTATGCAACGATCGGCAAAGCTTGCGCCTGGTGTTATTTTGCATGACAAAGGTAGCCTTTTACATTTAGACGATCAATGTGCTGCATAGGTTAGAAATACGATGCCCAGCAAGATAAGCATTGAGGGGGTATTTGCATGTGCTCAGCCTCCGGCTGGTATGCAGGACGTCTACTTGGTAGTAAGGTTGTCTTAAGAAGTGGGAATATTTTAGCTGGCTTGAAGCACGAGAGCTTGCTCTGAGGGGAAATGATCTGTAGTTAAATTCTATATCATAAAACGACAGGGTAAACTTTCACCAAGCGGGCGTGTGGCGCAGTTGGTAGCGCGTTCCCTTAGCATGGGAAAGGTCTCCGGTTCGAATCCGGACTCGTCCATTTTTTTGATCCACACCACGAAACATACCGCCGTTTCCATTCCACCGAATATCTGCAATACTTTCTATGTCTACACCGGCCTATTACATCTGCACCCTCTATGGCTACCCTCTATTACATCTGCATCTTCTATTTACACCCGTACACCACCTACTTGTCCAACCGTGGAATGGCCCCGCCAGGCGAGTCGGCATGGCGCCCAGTAAGAAGCTCACAGCCAGTCTCAGTCACAAGCATCATATGCTCAAATTGAGCCGAGTACCGGCCGTCCGTGGTGGATGCAGTCCAGTTGTCGGGCCACGTGACATCGTTATAGGTCCCCAAGCAAAGCATCGGCTCGATTGTAAACACCATTCCTGGTTTGGCCACGCCCACAGCCTTGTTTTTGGCATAATGAGGAATATCCGGCTGGCAGTGGAACAACGAGTTGATTCCGTGGCCACAGTAGGTTCTCACCACAGAACAGCCGTTTTTGGTAGCATGGTCCTCAATTACAGAACCCAAAGTCCGGAACACCAAGCCGGGTTTAACGGTGGCAATCGCCAAGTCCAAACACTCACGAGTCGTTTCCACCAAGCGCACAGTGTCCGGGTCGGCCCGGGCCTTATCTCCGACATAGTAGGTTTCGTTCAAATCCGAGTGGTATCCATCCATATAGATTGACACGTCCAAATTGACAATGTCGCCGTCCTGGAGCACGTACTGGTCCGGAATGCCGTGGCAAATCACCTCGTTGACCGACGTACACACGGATTTCGGGAAATTGAAATAGTTGAGTGGTGACGGATACACGTTGTGCTGCACACACTGTTCGTGGAGAATTTCGTCAAGAGCATCGGTGGTGATGCCGGGCTTCACGTGTCCCGCCACGTGGTCCAAGATCTGCCGCCCAACACGGCCCACCTCACGCATTTTGCCGATTTCCTCTTCGTTTAGAATGGTGATTTTGCCCTTGCGGTCGTTTTTGAACTCGCTGATGGGTTTTCCGTTGCGGGCATAGTCTGGTTTTTTTATGTGAGGTGGAATGCGTCTTGTAGGCGTCAAAGGATAGGAAGCCTTGAGATTTCCGGCGTATTTGAATTTGGGAAAAGGGTCGAAAGCGGCATTATCACTGGCGGGATGAATGGCTTTATGGTTCGCCCATCCGCTACGGAAGCAGCTTTGGTTGCAAAAAACACTGGTGATGTTGTTTTTGAGACAGACGGGGCATTTCAACACGGAGTCGGTTCTGAGCCCGCACTGGGTTGACGAACAAACGGAAGCACTCATGATGGATGTGGAAATATGTGGTGTGGTTTTTGATGATGACTTTGCGCTCGCAGAAACCCGTGCACCGTAGTTTCTTTTCGTGTCCCGACGGTCCGTACCAAGGATGTTGGGCCTTGTGTGTTTTTGAAGGAATACTTCTAGAGGGTTTAGTTGAGTGTGTAGCATTTTATTTTGTTTTAGGCCGAGTTTCGATTTTACATTGTGGTTTACCTTTACGGAGTTTGTCGTGTATGTGCGCAGTGAGCTAAATAATGCAAATAGCACTTGGAACCTAATCAATAAATGCCCAAGGACTGCTAGTTTATAGTGCATTTCAAGTGTTCATCTCTCAATGCATGTTTTAAGTGCCTGATTTTTTAATTGAATGATTTTTAAATGAATGATCTTTAAATACATGTTAAATGCATGTGTTTAATGCATGGACTTTAAATGCATGGATTTCTTTTGATGTAGCGCTCATCTCAACGCATAGAGTTCCACTCAACGCATGTAAATCTCATCTTTCAATGCATGAGATTTCCACCCTCAATGCACGTCATGTTTCATGAACTCTCTTGAATTGCACATTCACGACAAGTGTGGCACACCGCGGATGTCACACATTTACGCTTGTTACATGCAAGTTATAAGTTCCATTTACTATGTATATCAAGGCCCATAGTTAAGACCATCCCATGCAATTCTCAAGCAGGCCCTACCCTACTTACTGTAGATTCTCAGGACCAAAACTCATGGGTAACAACTCCAGCAAAGTCCGCTCCACGGTGGTCCCTGCATTGGACACCATGATCACAATAATGTCCGTGCCAAACTCTCGAATAAACTGACGGCAGATTCCACATGGACTGATGGGATCCTGCAGGTCGCCTGCCACTGCCAAAGCTTGAAACTCTCGGTGCCCCTCCATCACAGCTCTAGTGATGGCCGTGCGCTCTGCACATATGGCGCCACCATAAGAGGCGTTTTCCACATTTGCCCCGGTGATTATCTCTCCACTCTTAGTGAAAAGTGCACATCCAACCCTGTAGTTAGTATTGAACCATTCACTCTTTTTGCAATTGTCCACAATGCAACTCCCGCGGCGGTAGTACGTACCTGAACTTGGAATATGGGCTGTAGGAGAAATCACGTGCTGCGGTTAGTAGTGGTCGAATGTGTTGTTCGGAAGAACATACCTGCTTGGGCCTGCGAGCATAACTCGCGTCTTTGCTCCTCTGTAAGCGTTTTGCTAGCCATGTTGGTGGTGAAAGACTGATATGAGGTGTACAGATGCGCATATATGGTGACGCACGTGACAAACAACAAGGCACCGTTACTTGTTCGCCATCGACGAACAGTGAAGCCGTATCCAGGAGTAAATATTTGGCTCGTCCTTAAACTTATCCTTCGATCAATATTGTGCAATCAAAAGTTTCAATGCATCACAAAGATCAGCCAACATCAAAGATTTTTAATTGAAGATCTTCTAAATCAAAAATTTTCAATCGAAGAATCTCTAAATCAAAAATTTTCTAATATCGAAGATCTTCTAAATCATCCAAGATAAGAGACCTCATATCACAAAGATTGAAGTCACAGATCATTGATCATTCGATGTCAAGTGGGGCATGTGAGGACCAGAAGCACGTGAACAATGTTTCCTGCATACACCGCGCCATTCTGTCATATAGTGCTGAGCGAACTGCATGCGTTCAGATGGTCGTTAAATAGCATGAGCTAATGCCGTACATGCAGGGCGAACGGATGGCAATGCCAAAACCAGCATTATGGCAGCCAGTATATGGCTAGCCACAAACTGCCACCAAGCAGCCCAGCAGATGTACGCAACTTCCCAAGCGTCCCTGTCGTTCGAGTACATCAGCAAATCCCAGAGGCGCGTATATGCAGGACCATACGTCATTCCATCGAAGTGTCCAACGTATGCGCTTGGCCGAGTCCATAAAATACCACAAACCAAACTTTTCCAGAAACAAAAATTCTTTCCAAAAATTCATATTCAGCGGCTGTAAATTTCGATATTGGTTCCCCAATTCCACAAAAATACCCATTTCCACAAAAACCCAATTTGGTTCGTTCTCGTTTCATCCCGATCCACTTCCGACCACGCTCATTCCGCTTGGTCCTGCGCTTCTCTAATCACACGCACTCTCATTCCTCACCACCCACCTACACCTTTTTTCTCCTTTTCATCCACACAAAAACAGGCCATCAAATCCAGAACCATCCTTGCCCCTTCATCCAATCCTGCATCCAATCTGGCTTCTCCAGTCAGTGAAAATCCATCCACCTCCCATATTCAGTCGCTGGACCGCTGATTTTCTTGGAGGCGTCAGTTTCCGAAAGGCATAGAGATCACACTTCACCCCTAATTCCGGTGGCGTCGCAGCCTTAGACTGGTGTTTCAAGGCGGTTTCAACTTTTCAATAAGCAGGCCGAAACGCTAATTCCGGAGCTCCGACCAAAACGCAAAGGCGAATCAACGAGCTTAATAAGTTAAATAAGCGAGTTTAATAGAAAGAGTTCTATAGGACGGGCTCAAAAACAAAGAAAAAGGAGGCCTTTAAAACTAAGGACAAAAAAGGGGCTGTTGCATTAACTTTGTTTCAGATTCTGCTCACCCCTACTACCTGAAACCCGCACATCTGAAACATGGCCGAGCTTTTCTTCTTACGGCACGGCCCAAGGGCAGACCATCTGAAAACAAATGAGCCGCCGCTACATTCTCCTTATAAAGTGTACGACCTGTCGCTTACCGTGGGTGCCGAGGAAGCAATTCGTGATACCTGCACCCAGATTCTTGAGCTTGCAGATTGGGCCGAAATCTCTAAAAAGAACATCGCCATCCACTTCTCGCCATATTTACGGTGCTGTGAGACCGCCGACTTGATCATCAGCTATATGCAAGAGCAGTTGGCCGCAAAACACCCGGGGGTCAAGCCCAAGTTTCTGCTACTAGGAGATTTTGCTTTGTCCGAGTGGTGCCACGAGAAAATGGAACACAAGCCGCCATTTTTCGACTCCAACGAAGCGTATCAGATGTATACGCCCAACATACAACTATTGAAAAATCGCAAGTTCGTGTCCAATTTCCGCCCAACCACGAAACTTGGACCCTGGAACGAACCGGACATCTCGCACAAGGAGTTCCAGGAACGGTGCAAGGTGTACTTTCAAAAACTTTTGGCCACGTACCAGAACTCGAAAAATGACACCATGGTCATTGTGGTTTCTCACGGATACGTCATCTCTAGCTTTCTCCTGCATTTCATCAACCATCCTATCTTCGAGGAGATTCCGGAGTTGGGCCTCAACTTTGCCACAAAGAATGATGGAAAATGGGTTCTCAAGAGTGACTGCCTAGATATTCTCACCAAAGACCCATCCACTGATTCTACTTTGAACCTTGAGTCCGACATTGTTTACTACAAGACAAACTTTGTCAAGAAGGGCGACTTGGAGAAGAAGCAGGAATATCCTGCAATGGGATTCGGCGGGCTTTTGAGAATGCCCACGGACGAAAACAAAGAAAGAGCCTCCTTTCGGTACGATAACAAGCCTTCGAGTGAATACCCTACTCGGCCGCCTCCCGTGCCTTTGTGTCCTTCTGCAAAAAATTGGACACCCCAGGAGGCAAACAAGCACCGAATCAACTCCGAATTCCGTCTCAAGGTAATGAACGACGAAGCCTTTAAGAAGACATTCTCCATTGTGCATGCGCCACAGCATCCAATATCGCCCGATGTTTCGCCAACTTCCGAGCCGAGTGGCTTCAATTCCACCATCGACTTATCCAAATTAGCATCTAACGAGGAAATTTATCATCCGTTGAAGTTGCGATACTCATCAACTTCCAGCATCCCAATCCATCACTTGAATTCCAAAGTGAACAGTCACGCCAACTTGATGAACATGCGTACTGACGACGAAAGAAGCGTGGGCCTGAGCCGCATCAACATATTCCCAGGCCTTTCTCCAAACGGATCAATGTCTCCTCGTGACCAGGACATCGAGGACGCCGAGCTGTCTCCAAACATGAACGACGTCATTCTGCGGCTCAACAGAGTGCGGTCGCTCCAGAGAAGAAGGCCTCAAACTTCAACGCCCAAATTCGGAGCGATTTCCGAAAAGGGCAGTCCACCCAACGAAAAAGGTTTCATGCATTTCAACGATAACCAACTGGCCGAGTCCACGCCTGGACTGTCGGTGCCTGCACGCAGCACGACGCAGACGAGACCAAGACGGTCCAGTTCCATTAAGTTTGTGCCATCAGTCCTCTCTTACGACAAGGAAAAGAAGGAGAAGAAGTCCATTTTCTACCAGCTCAATTCCAGTTCGGGAAGCGAATCCTCAGACGATGAGTCCACAGACCACAAGTACATGTGGTTTGGACAAAACGTGCGTTCTGACGGCAAGTGAGGCAAGACTTCTTCAAGCTTCTAGGGTTCTTTAAGGCTTCAAGGCTTCAAGGCCTCAAGGCCTCAAGATTTGTTGAGCCTTCTATTAACAGGTTTTATTCATTGCAACTAAACCTCATATTTATTGCAAAGATCAAAACACCCGCAAGTCCCCAAGGGCACAGTACATAAGATAAATAGCATAGGATACGCATTTGGCATCCAGCCATGGACCTGGTGCATGGTGCACGGGTCTACACACAATCTCACTACTCTATCAACACTAACAACCACACCGTAACCCCACACTGCCATGCAAAAACCATCATTGCGAGCAGAAGACAAGAGCCAGACGCCGGCCAACTTTGGGCTAGCACACACATTGAACATTCCAATTTATATCAAAATCCGATCGCTTTCGGCGCCAAAAAAACCCATTCTCGCCCCCGCCCTGCAGAAATTCTCTTCTGCTGCCACTTTCAAGACCCTTAGCAACATCTACGCAAACTCCAGTCTCTTTATACGCATCCAGGTGTATGACGGAAACCATAATCCCGTTTGTCTGGAAGTCCAGACGCCATTTCGGGAGTTTACAAACAACAAGCGAATTTGGGACGTCCACGTGAAACTCCCCGTTAGCTACAATCAGCTCGGCTACAATAGCTACTTTGGGGTATCGGTGTACGAACTTGTGGACGCCAAACCCGTGCTTTTTGGCCATGGAACGCTATCGTTGTATGACCACATGGACTGCACATTGCGCAAGGGGCTCTGTAACGTGGCAATTGAAACGGACAAGCACAAAATAGCACAAAATCGGCTCGATGTGGAGTATGGTTCTATAGAAGGTGTTGATTGGTTGGAACTGCAGGTGATGCACTACGAAAATGGTGGCCATGCAAAGATTAAATGGCTAGACTCGCAAGCGTTTGCAGCCATAGACCAACTTCGGAAAAGACAAGGTGACCATCTTCGGAAACGAGGTCCTGTTTTGGAAAAGGGGCCGAATTCACAAGAGTGTGAAGCACACGGAAAAACAGGGATTGCAAAGATGACGACGGAAAAGTCAGAAACAGAATACTCTCTACGCATTGAGCTTCCAAACTTCACATTGCCCGTGATATACTCCGACGTGACGCAAAAACTCCCTGATGCAGCGCCACACACAAATCCAGAGGCTGGAACGGAGCAGCCGGAAACCCGGGTCTTGAATACCGTCGATATCCCGGCAAAAGCCGGATCTCCGGCCAATAAGTCTTCCTGCGTGAAGGTGTACGACCCCGATTTTCAAAACGCCGAAATCGTCGCCTACAATTCGTCCAATGACCAGATCAAACCGGCGGCCGAGATTCTAGACCCTATCGAGCTCAAGTTCCAGAAACTCTCGCTGAACATCAACATCAACAGCAATCTTGACAAGGAGCTCAAGCCATCGCCACACATGAGAGACGAGCTCTGGAGAATCCTCAACCGGCCTTCCAGCGCCGTGCTCAGCGACTACGAAAAGAAGAATCTCTGGAAATTCCGTTACTACTTCTCCAAAAACCTGTCGGATGATCTGCAAAAAGCAGCGCCGCTGCAAAGCACCAAGCAGTTCTTGACCAAATTCCTCAAATGTTTCAATTGGGAGAACGAAGCCGAGTTGCACCACGTTTTCTCCGACATTTTCCCCTACTGGTCCGTGGACCGCATCGACATTGGCGACGCGTTGGAGCTCTTATCCAACAACTTCAACCCACACACCATCACCGCTTCACTCCGCAACAACACCTTTGCCGTGAATGTCTCAGACGTGTCGTCGGGAGAAGAGACCAAAATCGGCAAGATTTACGAGTGCTGCCGGCGGCTCCGCATTTTTGCCGTGAATCGGCTCAAACTGGCCAGCGCCGAGGAGTTGCTTCTCTATCTTTTGCAGTTGGTTCAGGCGCTCAAATACGAGCACTTGAAGACGAACGGCACCGAACTCCGCGATGCTCCGTTGGCCACATTTCTAATCGAAAGGTCGGTGGAAAATGCTCATCTCGGCAATTTCTTCTACTGGTATGTAAAGGTGGAAAACGAAGATCAACTCATGCGGCAGCCGGATCCCGCCGACGACTTGGCGCCGGCCTCGGCACGCTCCATCTACAACATTGTCATGAACACGTACATTGAAAAGCTCAAGAAGCACTGCATCCAGAGCGGGCTGCCTCAGTACACTCATTTGAAGCGGCAGATTTCGTTTGTGAAGAAGCTCACGGGACTTGTGGAGCTCATTCGGGCTTCGTTCAAGAAAAACGAGGCCACCAGCAAAAAAGCCCAGTTCTTGCAGGACTACTTGGCCGATCCGGCCAACGGCATGCTCAAGTTTCTGGAGCCCTTCCCGCTTCCCTTGGACCCGACGGTGATGATCTGCGGCTGCTTCCCGGCAGAATGCTCTGTATTCAAAAGTTCTCTTTCGCCGCTCAAAATAACGTTCAAAACCGTGGGCAGCGGAGAGAAAAAGAGCTCCACGGCCTCAATTTTCGGCGCCAGACCCAAATATGGCAAGTATGCACTCATGTTCAAGATCGGCGACGACTTGCGCCAGGACCAGTTGGTGATCCAGATCATCAATCTTATGGACCAGCTTTTGAAAAACGAAAACCTCAATTTGAAATTGACCCCTTACAAGATCTTGGCCACCAGTCCGATTGCAGGGTTCATCCAATTTGTGCCTAACGAGACGCTTG
This sequence comes from Metschnikowia kipukae, assembly GCA_002370135.1. Lineage (NCBI taxonomy): Eukaryota > Fungi > Ascomycota > Pichiomycetes > Serinales > Metschnikowiaceae > Metschnikowia > Metschnikowia kipukae. The sequence continues at coordinate 469,403 of NKZJ01000101.1, forward strand.
ACTCTGTTTTGTCCAAAAGCTTGGAAAACACAGGCACCAAAGAAAACGGTATCCTTAAGCATCTCCAACTCAATAGCCGTCTACTTCAGAGTGAAGAGCCCGAGGAGAACAGCATTTTGGGTGTGAAACGGAACCCTATAGCCACCGGCAACAGCCAACAGCAGGCGATTGTTTCTGATTTGGGCGTTTCCAGCACTGTCATGGACAACTATGTGAAATCATGCGCCGGGTACTGTGTTATAACGTACATTTTGGGCGTTGGAGACCGGCATTTGGACAATTTGTTGCTTTCGCCCAACGGAAAGTTCTGGCATGCAGATTTCGGGTACATTTTGGGCCGAGACCCGAAGCCGTTTCCGCCTCTCATGAAATTGCCTATTCAGGTGATAGACGGCATGGGCGGCATGAACCACGAGAACTTCAACATTTTCAAAAGCTACTGCTTCATCACTTATACGACTTTGCGGCGCAACAGCAACTTGATCCTCAATCTTTTCCAGCTCATGTTGAATGCCAACATTCCTGACATTCAGATCGACCCCAAACGTGCCGTGGAGAAAGTTGAGGAGAAGTTTGGCTTGGAGATGTCGGAAGAAGAAGCCATTTTGCACTTTCAAAACCTCATTATCGACAGTGTCAATGCCTTTTTGCCGGTGGTTATTGATACGCTTCACAGTTTGGCACAGTACTGGCGAGCATAGACTGATATTCTGCGTTCGCCAGTTTCAAACGTCTTTTATGAGCAGCTTCCCCAGTTTCAAACGTCCTTTTTTGAGCAGCGGGATCTGTACTTCCAAGCACGAAGGATTACCAAAAGACCGGCGTTCAAAAAACCAAAAGGCGGAAAAAGATCCAAAACCGTCCACCATTTTGCCGGCTGTAACTCCGCCGAAACCCGAGCTACTTGATCACGAAGATCGTCCAAGTTACCGTTGTTGGAAATCACGATATCTGCTCTTTGCTCACGTTCGGCCATTGAAAGCTGGCTCAGAATCCGTTTTTCTGCATCCTCCGGCGCGAGTTCGGGGTTACGTTCGAGAAGTCGTTTCAACTGCAACTCCTTGTTCACGGAAACCGTCAATGTCACCCCGCAAATATAGTTGAGGCCCGACTCAAACAAAAGCGGCACATCCAACACAGCCATGGCATTTCCGAAGATGTAACATACAAAAAGCTGGCGCACGATTTCCTTTTTGACGGCACCGTGCACGATTCCATTAAGAGTTCTGAGCCTTTCTTTATTGCCAAACACAGCCTGGCCCAAAATGGGTCTGTTCAAGTGACCGTTGTCCAAGACAAGATCCTGCACGTCGGAGAAGGCCCGAATCACCGCCTTATACGCCGGAGTGCCGGGTTCCACAACTTGTTTCGCTATAAGATCGGCGTCGATGACGGGGATATTCTGCCGGGCTATTTGTGCAGATACCGTGGACTTTCCTGCAGCTATTCCTCCGGTAAGACCAACCACAAGCATGAGAATTAAGCGATGAGAATCAAGCGATGAGGATCGAGAGATATGTTAAGGGGATCGAAATTTGGATTGAAAATGGATCGAAATTTGGATCAAAAGTGGATACGAAAAGGGCTAAGTGCTAAGTGGAAAGTGAGATCGATTGCGACCCCATGTCACGTGACCCGCGCCTACATCGAGCAGCTCTTCACATTACGACATTTCCACCAACCATGTCTGTTCATATTCTCGGCCCCGGCGCCATGGGATCACTCGTGGCGCACGAACTTGCCCTCGGAAGCAAACTCACGCCGCAACTTTTGTTCAAGTCCAAAAGTGCACTCGATCTGTACGCAAATAACGGTTCCTCAATTACTCTTGTCCGGCCACAAGGAACCGACCAGATTTCCAGCAGCGTGTCCATAACGGCGTCGTCGCGTGCTAGCGATGTGGAAAAGATTGAAAATTTGGTGGTGGCGACGAAAACTTATGCCACAGAAGGTGCCATTGCGAGATACCTTTCTGCCATTACTCCTCAAACAAACATCTTGTTTTTGCAAAATGGCATGGGCATTGTGCCAAAACTACAGCAGACGTTGTGGCCACATTCAGAACGCATACCCAACATATACAAGGCCATCAGTACACACGGTGCATACAAGGCCACGCCAAATGCAGTGCATCACGTGGGCATGGGCAGTCTCTTGATTTCCAAGATACTGGGATTATCCGAATTCGGAAGAAAAGGCCCACAAGAAGCTCCCGAGATGGCTCCGTTGGTACAAGCGCTTTTAGACCGGCCGGACCTTGCAGGCCAGTACATTTCCCACCAGGAGTTTCTTTTGAAGGAAATGGAAAAGCTTCTTGTCAACTCGTGCATCAACCCTTTGACGGCAATCTACGACTGTTTGAATGGAGATCTTTTATATGGAGAGGGCCACAGCCGCTTGATGATGAAGATTATAATGGAGGGTGTTGAATGTCTTCGCCGAGAGCATGCTATTCTTGGGTCGATTCCCGAGGCAAGCACGATTTTGGCATCGGACAGAATTCTCTCTACTGTTTTTGCTGTATGTCAGAATACGGCGAAAAACAGCTCTTCCATGCGAGAAGACGTGCGCCGAATGAATCATACGGAAATCGATTCTATGAATGGATACATTGCGTACTTGGGACGGAAACATGGCGTGCCCACTGCGACCAATCATCTTATGGTTTCATTGATACAGAACAAGACGAGTATTGAGAGAGCACAGGAGCAATTGGTATAGGCCTCATTGCAATATGCCTCATTGCAATATGCCTCTTCTCCTTATTGCAATTGTTTATGCCTCTTCTCCTGATAGCACACACTCACAGATGCTTTCCATATCCTCATACAATCGGCGCACGGCGGTGAACCGGTCACTAGTGAAACCCGTGCGGCTCAATTTGGCACCACAATCGCTATGGATTTTCTGCAAAATCCGTTTTAGCATCAGATCCGACGCCTTTGAAAAACCACTACCATCAGAAAGTCCGCCCACAAAGTCATTGAGCTTCTTAGAGCTTTGCGGCGCAGCCTCCTGCAACGTTGCCAACGCAATTTCGGTCCGAAAAGACATTCCCTCTCGGTTGACGGTGTAATCACCGTAGTAGGAAGTGCATTTCAAAAACTGCACGTGATGTGGGCGAAGAAGCGGGCTGATGAAGTCAGAAATGTCGATATAATTCCACTTGTTTTCAGGCAACACGAAGCCGTACTCGCAGAGAAGAAACTCGTTGGAATGTGGACCATACGAGAAATAGAGCTCGTCGTCTTTGCTGTACGCCGTGGTTGTGTGTACGTGAAAACCGGCGGAGTCGATTTTGATGCCACATTCTTCCAGGCTGGAGTGGTTTAGAAAATCCACATATGGCGCCATGGTGAAGCGGTCGGCACTTTCCCGCCCGGGAATGTCCATATACAAGCAACGGGAGTTGATACACATCCATGCCCACAAAAAACGAGTTTCTAGATCGGGCAATTTGGCGGCCACTGCCGGCCATGCACTATTTGGAGCCAAGAGTTGGCGCACAACCAGAAGATCCTTTTCAAAACGGGCCAAGACCCTTTCGGAATGTTTGCGTGTGGAGCGGGGCAAATATGCCCACAATTCCAAGTCGTTCAGGAGCACTTTGGAAACCACCGGAGCTGCCGCCAATTCGTCCAAATTCGGAAGCATATCAATGAAGGGAGCCCAAAATGAGTGGTTTTCCCGCAAACTCTCGAGTACCAAATACATGGCGATGAGCTGGAAAGAAGAGAGCCGTTCAAGCTGCCGGAGCTGAAATTGTCCATACAAGTCCGTTATAAAGTCGGCGGCAACGTTGGAAACCAAATCTTTGGCGTGTTTCACGTCATTACCTTTGTCATCTTTGTCTTTGGTGTGCTTTGAAAGATGAGCAAGAACTGTGGAATGATTCAAAAGAAACCGCAGAGGAATATTGATAAGCAGCTCTGCGGAGCCGATTTGGGCCTGTGCATAAAGACCACGGCCCGAGAGTTTATTGTCTTTGACAAGGAGTTTAGCCGAGACCGTGGAGTCCAGCGCGTGCATCCACGCGAGAAGCGCCAGGATCTTCTGGTCGATGTTCTTCATGGCTTGGTGAAAAGCGACAAAAAAGTGTGGAGTTGAGATGGTCTGGTGTGCGGGTGTTTGAGTTGGCACCGAGCCCGAATGTTATGCTACAGGCTCCGACCCAAAAATCCACGAACGCTGGGCTTTAAAAGTCCATAGATGCCGGACAAAAATGCAAATGTCCCGGAGGCCAGCCACAGCACGCCAAGTCGAAAATTAGGAGAACAGCCAGAAATGGGAGACAAGAAAAGAAAGAAGATGTGCTTCCTGCAGGACACGCAAAACGCGTATCAAGCGAAATCCAAATGCCTACACCACACATGAAAGTGCTCTGTGTCGCCGAGAAGAACTCCATCGCCAAAGAAGTTGCACAGATCCTCTCAGGCGGCAACGTGCGTGCACGTGATCTGCCCTGGAAGTTTGTCAAAAACTACGATTTCTCCTACAATTTCGGCACCCTTGGCCCGTGCCAGGTGACCATGACCGCCGTTTCTGGCCACATTCTTGCCACAGATTTCGGTCCCGAATACGCATGGGGAAAATGCCCACCCGGTCGGCTCTTTGATGCGCCGCTTGCCACCAAAGTGGCCCAGGAAAAGGACAAACGGCTGGCGAAAATTCACGACAACATAGTCCGCGAGGCACGTGCCGCCCACAAGCTCATGATCTGGACCGACTGTGACCGGGAAGGAGAGCACATTGGATGGGAGATCATGCACATTGCACAGCAGAAAAACGGGCGGCTCACGTACGAAAACACGTGGCGTGCCCAATTCTCCCACTTGGAGCCCGCCCACATTGTGCAGGCCAGCCAGAACCCCCACACGCTCGACATGAAGTTGGTGGAGGCCGTGGAGTGCCGTAAAGAGTTTGATCTTCGTGTTGGATTGGCGTTTACGCGGTTTCTCACCAATCTTTTCAAAGCCAAAAGCCTCATTGGAGACAAGGATGTAGTGTCGTACGGCACGTGCCAGTTTCCCACGCTCAGCTTCGTGGTGGACCGGTATGTACGGGTTCGGCGCTTTGTTCCCGAACCGTTTTGGTACGTGGACGTCAGTGTGGCCCACGAAAGCCACCGGCCCGTGCAGCTCTCGTGGCGGCGTGGGCGGCTCTTCGACCGGGCGCTGGCGGCCGTGATTTATTTGCAGTTGCTCCGGGCGCCGGAGGCTGCCCGGGTCAGCCACGTGACCACTCGGCCCACCAGCCACTGGAAACCGCTTCCGCTCACCACCGTGGAGCTCCAAAAATGCTGCTCCAAGTTTTTCCGAATGTCCGCCAAGCAGGCTCTCGATGCCGCCGAGTCACTTTACACGGCGGGGTTCATTTCGTACCCCAGAACGGAAACTGACACGTTTCCGAACAACATGGACATGCGCCTGTATGTGGACAAGCAGACACAAAGCTCTATATGGGGAGCCTATGCCCAGCGGCTTTTGCTGTCGGACTTTCGGGCGCCCCGTGGCGGCAAGCATGACGACAAGGCGCATCCGCCCATCTATCCGGTCAAATACACCACCACGGAGCTGCTTTCGGGCGACCAAAAGAAGGTGTACGAATTCGTGGTGCGGCGGTTTTTGGCGTGCTGTTCAGACGACGCCCGTGGGCTCCAAACCAAAGTGGAGGTGGCGTGGCTCGACGAGGTGTTTTCTGCCAGCGGGCTTCAAGTTACCGAACGCAACTTCTTGGACGTGTATACGTACACGGATTGGAAGTCGTCGGCAATGCTTCCGGAGTTTCGGCTCGGCGAGCCTGTGTCTATACACAGTGCCAAGTTGGCCCAGGGAACGACGGCGCCGCCGAAGTATATGACGGAAACAGAGCTAATTGCGCTTATGGACGCCAATGGCATCGGTACAGACGCCACAATCGCTGAACACATTGACAAGATCATTCTGCGCAACTACATTGTTCGGCAGAAGTCGGGCAAGACGGAGATGTTTATTCCGACGTCGTTGGGCATTTCGCTTATCCAGGCGTTTGACGCCATTTTGCAAGACCGCATTTCGTTGCTGAAGCCATTTTTACGGCGGGCACTTGAAAATTTTCTCCAGAAGATTTCCCGGGGCGAAATCTCTCGCCAGGACGTGATTCGCCAGTTGTTGCCTTTGTATAAAGAGGCGTTTTTTGAAAGCAACCAGAAGAGCCAAATGGTGGTGGCCAAGTTCCACGAGGTCAATTCTTTTTGAATGAGGTTCCAATACTCTCCGAAAGTCTATCATAGGGATATACTGGTTTCTCTTTCAAAGGTTTTTTGAGTCTGATATGAGTGTTCTCGTATACTCTAACACGGAGTCTTCATTTCGGTCCGAATAGTGAAGTCGTGAAAGAAGTTTCATTACTAGCGTGTGGGTGCAAATCTCCCGCACCAGTGCACCACGGCACCGCGCTCATCGATGTACTGGTGTAAATCATGGACATCAACACTTCTTGTTCTTTTATTCCGCCGTCGATAATTGACGATTCATTTGGCTTCCATTGCAGCGCGATTCTGGCCCTCTTCCCATTGGTTTGCTACGCGTCTGCACTTCGTTTCCGGCTTTTTCCTCCCCTTTTTGTTCTCCGATGCAACCCTGCAAATTCTACGCTAAAGGACAGTGTCGGTTCGGTAATAGTTGCCGCTTTTCACATGTTGACTCGAACACGTCGAGTGGCTCGTCTAATTCGCTGAATTCGGCGGCGGCATTCATCAACACAAACCCTGAGACGTTGGCCAATCAGATTCAACAGGATGTTAAAGATTACAAGTGTCTACTGCCAAACGGCGCCTTGACAGCATACGGCCTCGCGTCTTTTCCTGTCAACAATTTGATAGAGGGCCGAGACGTGTCTTCGGAAGAACTCCGGCTTCAGTATATGGAGGCGGTGGCCAACAATTCCGTGGACCAGTATTTGCAAAATCTCGATTTAAGAAAACGAGATATGGAATACTGTTTTTCGGAGGTCGACAAGAACCGGTCCGTGGCGGCCCGTTACCAGCAGGTTGGAATTTCAAATCCATCCAATATTCAACCGTTCATCAAAAAGTCGTTGGAGCAGAGTATAGCTGATTTGCAGAAGACCCCGGCTGCATCTTTTGGCGGCTTTGGGAATGCGTTCGGAAATTCACAAATTGCAGGAGCAAATCCTTTTGGCTCACAATCCGGAGCGAATTCTTTTGGTTCACAGTCAGGCGCAAATCCTTTTGGTTCCCAATCAGGAGCAAATCCTTTTGGCGGTTCCCAATCCGGAGCAAATCCTTTTGGAAGCTCACAATCCGGAGCAAATGCCTTCGGAAATTCTCAGTCTGCACAGCCTACAGGTTCCGCTTTCGGCAATGCTAGTTTCAACACTGGCGGAAGCGGAACCGGCTCTTCTGCCAAATCTGGATTTGGCAACACCACCTTTGGGCTGTCCACTTTGGGAAACGATGCGTTTGGAAATGCAAAATCCTCTGCTTTTGGAACTTCCACTTTCGGGTCTGCCCCACTGGGCGGTGCATTTTCCAATGCACCGAACGCCAACTCCGCAAATCAGGGCGCTTTTGGCGCAACTACTTCAGCCAACTCCGCAAATCAGGGCGCTTTTGGTACAACTACTTCAACCAACAACTCCGCTTTTGGCCAAGCGCCGGCGACTTCTGGATTTGGAACTTCTGGATTTGGAACTTCTGGATTTGGAACTTCTGGATTTGGAACTTCTGGATTTGGAAACTCTGGATTTGGGTCTTCTGGGTCAGCAACTTCCGGATTTGGCACCGCTGGATTAGGTACCAAGCCATCGGGTCCTGCTGCTTCTGGATTTGGAAATGCAGGTATGGCTTCTCAGAGTTCGGCAACCTCTGCATTCGGCGATTCCCCATTTGGAAAGGCTGCTTTTGGCGGTTCCAGCTTCAATGGAGGCCAAAGTGCTTTTGGAGCTTCTGGTTTTGGATCGGCTGCTGCTAACGCTTCTCCATTTGGCCAACTGGCTTCTGCTTTTGGACAAAAACCCCAAAATGGACAGGCAAACGGACAAACTAGTGCATTTGGCCAGCAAAGTGGCTCAAGTGGATTCGGACAAACTCCTGCTTCTGGATTCGGACAAACTCCTGCTTCTGGATTCGGACAAACTCCTGCTTCTGGATTCGGGCAAACTTCGTCTGGATTCGGACAAACTCCGGCTCCAAACAATAACTTTGCAACCTCAAACAACACACCTTTTGGAGAGACTTCTTCAATCCAAGGCTCCTCATCCCAACCATCGAAACCTGCACAGAAAACCGATTTGAAAGCGTTTTTTGAAGAACATGCTCCGGCAGTAGAGACTGCATTTATGGCTACTGATTTCAAACTTGGTGCTGTTCCAGAAGTTGCACCGCCACAGGAACTTTGTGTCTAGTCTACGAACTCAGTCTATACACAGGATACGGTCACACAGCACACTTTACAGCACCAGTTCACAGCGCTGATTGTTTCGACGTCAGTCATAAACGAATATATAATGAATAAATAAAACCTCAATGTACCGCGGCTGCATACAACGCCGCACTGCATACAACACCCGCTGCACGGGGTCCGCGATACATAATCAATCAGTGCTCCTTTCACAGCAGCATGATCTGCACCGAATGTTCCAATCCACAGATTAAATGTCTATATTCCAACTTTAAAAGTAAATTCATTCAATTGACCGTTTGTGCAGAATGTGGTCTTGTGGCGGATCGGTACATCGAGTTCGATAAGGTTCTCCTCTTTCTAGACGTGCTTTTGTTGAAGCCACAGGCGTATCGCCACGCCGCTTATAATCTTGTGGAGGAGAAAATGTTTCAAGATTTAAGGGTTTCTGAACTTGAAACAAATGTGGTTGTTTCAGACGTGGCCGACGTGGCTGTTGTGAATCCAAAACTATCCTCCTCCAGATATAAAAAACTCCGCAGGTACTTGGTTCTTTCGATTCTCTTTGAAGTATACCTAGAATGGGCATACGAAGAGAAGGCCGAACTCAATAGCCGGCTCATCGCACGTGTTCTAGAAGCACTGCCTCTCTTTCAATATGGCTTTTTCATTCTCCAGCAATGCATCGGAAAGCTCACTCTCTATTATGTGATGATCACGCTATTCACATCAGTTTTGGGATGGGGATCGAAGCGAAACTCCAATCTTCCAAAAGAATGGAATCTAACTTACCATCGTTGCGTGTTGATGCTGACGGTTCTCATGTCGCTTGCCGTCAAGTCGCTACCCATTATCATGCTTATATGGCCCTATGACAATGCCACCGTGGCGAACACCGTGGTGAGCATTCTTGGGATATTCAACACTATTGAGGCGCTCCAGATCATAACCAGCTTTTCGTATGCATCCATCTCTATTGTGGTGCTAGTGTCCAACTTGAGTCTGTTTGTAATGCAGCAGCTAGCCATGTGCTTCATTGTGGGCAATCTTTCCTCGCAAAACTCACCGGTGAGTTTCTTTGAGGAGGAATGCAGAATGATTGTTGTCAGGTTCGCCCGCGTCTTCCAATTGGCGTTCATGCCCAATGAATAACGTGAATAACGTGAGTGCAATGTGAATGACGTGACCTCACAGGAAAGTGGGAACCGGCTTTTTCATGGTTGTTCCGTCAGGCTCAATATACAACGCCTCATTATAATCAACGGCGATTAAAGGTCCATCAAGATCACACACCAAATTTGGATATTCGTAAATTTGATTGAGCTCTCTTCTTTCATCCAACGTGCGGAGTCTGCTGTCACCGTCCTGTGCCGCCTCATCATCATAGTACGGAAGATTGTTTGATTCGATGGATCTTAAGGCAATAAAGTTCGAAAGTGGGATGTAGTTCTTGTGGAAATACCAGAAAAGGTAAATTGTGAAGATGGGCAATGGGATGATAAAAGAGGCACAAGCAAACGCCTTGTCAGAAGCAAGTGTGCCAAACATCATCGTGTGGAAAATAACGAGGCCCATCATGACTCTTCTGACTATCAAGGGCCAGATCTTGCCTGTGTTGTGGGGTGGATGGACACAGGCATACAAAAGTTGGTATTTGAAAACAAAGTATCCAATGATGAAGTAAATAAGCCCCGCGGTAAGGATCTTGGTGGAAATGACCGAGTATGTGACGATGATGATCAAGATTAGGATCGGTTGCGGAAGCTGCAATCCGAAATTGAAAACGGGCGGCTTGTATAAGTCAAGATAATTGCGAGGGGTTTTGCACCAGAATAGGTTTTTGATGGGATACTTGATGAGGTTTCCCAAGAGAAGCAACTTGTAGGGAAAGATCCCTATACCTTGAAGAATGATCAAGTCCACATAGAACAAACTGAGCTTCTGGAGCGAGTCTGCCAATTGGTACGCCAACTGCGCTGTATCGGTGAGTATTGCAGTTCCGAAAAGCGTAAACACCAAGAATAAGTTGACAAACGTGTAGAAGAAATTTTTGGAGATTGCAGACAACTCCTCGTCTCCGCGAGACGTGTAGCCCTGACGCTTTGTAATCCAGATATAGAAATAGGGCATGACGATATTGAAAATGGTAAACACATAGGGAGGCAAAATGCCGGTGATAAGGTTCTCTGCCCACTTGTGAGCCTTCAAGAAACGAGCCAATTGCGGCGCCACTTTGGAAATCGACTTGATATTGAGGAAGTTGGACAAAAACCGAACGGGAAACACCAAAAGCACTGACACGAGCCCAATGAACACCATCACCAAGACAATGCGAGTGTTTCTCTCGCGGCGGGTCAAACAGAGATTTTCCCAAATGATGTCATGGGGTGACGGTGCCAAGCTTGTGATTAGATGGTTGATTTTCGGGTCCAACACGGCCTGGGCCAACATTTGCGCCTGTGCCACGGATTTCATGGTGACAAACGCCGTGGAGCTGGGGGGAAACTCCTTCAGACGGTAGCGGCGGATCTCTTTATCAATCGACTCAAGATGAGAGTTGTAATAGTCTATAGCGTCAACCTCGGGACCGAAAAGACCCCACCAGCCTTTGCGCATGAGCGGGCGTTTGTGTTCCTCGGCTAGAATGGGCACATCGGATTCCAAATGGTTATTTGTGCTTTCCAAATGCACCGATATGCGGTCAATGATGGACGGCGAAGACGACAGGCCCGTGGGGGAGGAGGATGTGTCTGCAGGGCCTGGAGACAGCTCGGAAAAGTGGTCCAGATAGGCGGTTTGGCCATTCTGGCCATTTTGAACGGTTTGACCGGAGTTTTGGGCTTTTTGGCCGGAGTTTTGAAGGCGTTGGCCACTTTGGGCGCTTTGAGATGGTTTCGAGAGATTATAGGCGTCGCCCAAAGAACCATTAAAGCGCAGACTGGACAAGTCCGAGAGGTCGGAGATGTCGTTTTCCAGAAAGTATTGCACCCAGCGAGTTTCTAGTTGATGGAGCACCAGTTTGCGGGCCTGGAGAAGCGAATTGAGGACGTTCCATTCCTTGACAATGCACACGGAGTCAACTTCGCCAACACCAAGTGAGTTGATGTGGCGACGGAGCGTTTCGTCTTCCCGAAACACGGGGGGAATTCCCAGGATTTTGATGGTCCGATCGGTGATGGACGCCTGTTTTCCCAAATAGTGTTGCCGCATGGCAATGATTTTAGTGGTTTGTCTGTGGAGGAAAAAGAGAATGACAAAGGTGAAGATGTAAGTGAAGACGGTGTACATCCAAATGAACGGTTGGTATTCGTGATTTTTCAGAGCCGAAATAAGATTCACTATCAGATTCATTCTATGATTCTCTGAATTTATCTTGTCATCAGGATCAGGATAATCAACCCGCCCCGTGTACCAATATCGGACCGGCGAAATCACGGTAAATGCAAATAACACACAAACACTCAAGGCCTTGATTGCCATTTTGAAGAAGCCAAGAAACACCACAGCATCTAGTCCTGCATGCTCAAGCACCTGGTCCTCTGTGATGCTATAAACAGTAGGAATCCAGCCCAAAAGAGATTTAGGCAATCTCGGCAACTTTCGCCGAGATAAGCTATGAATGTAGTTTTCGTTGTGGAGATTGAAATTGGCCACGTAGATCCGGGGGTATTTTTTGCGGAGCATGCAAAAAAGTCCGAAAGCAGAGATGCCTAGAAAGGAAGCGATGAGGATCTGCACACGAGCAATGCGGGCGCCTGCACGGTACCCGTTTCCGCCTCGGATCGGGTCGTATATCGGGCGGGAACTGTTTGTGGTGGAATATCGGGGGTTCATGGTGGTGAAGTGAGTTGCGGCGGCGGCCTTATCATGTGCTGTGTGCAGGCGCGCGGTTTAGGTGGTCACGTGCGCAGAATCCACACTACAAACAACTCGCGTGAAGTTCGCGCGAAATTCGCACCAGAACGACGCGCATTTAAATCCGTACACCAGATAATCATTAGGCGCGCCAAGCGCGCTACACCCGTACACCCGTACACCACAACATCAACAAGCTTATCAATAAACCTGACACCTACTCTCGGTAATCCACACCCATGTCGTATGTGCAGATCCGGCGCTTGGTAGATGAGCATCTCAAAATGCTCAATGCGCCACTCGTGGCAGACGACGAGGTGCAGCGGTTTGCACATAAGAATGGCATTCCAGACAAGCACATCAACAGCATTCTTCTAAAGTGCAATCTCGCCATCAAACGGCACAACCGTGGCATTTACAATCGGCAGGTGGTGCATCAGATTGTTCAGCAGGTGCTAAAGTGTGAAGAGGAGAAATTAAAACAGGTGACTGGGCAAGTTTCAGCGGTGTTTCAGATGATACAACCAATTACGGTGGGCGGAGTGACGAGAGAAACGGCGGGGACAATACGGACGATAAACCGGTTGGCACATGAGCTTCCGGAAAGCCGACATCTTTTTACATTGGGCGATGTCACCGGAACTAATGCCACTAGTCTCACCGGAACTGAGGCCGGAACTGAGACCGGAACTGAGACCGGAATTAATACAGGTGCTGAGACCGGAACTGAGACCGGAACTGATACCCCCGGAATTGCCAATGGCACGTCACATGACATTGCATCCACCCCTCTCATCTCAGATTCCCAGGAACTCTTTGTCGACGACACAGAAATCTATCGCAAAAATGTCGCTCTCAAACTCATGCTGCATGTCGCTCAACAAAAACAAAAACGGGCCGAACTCCGAGAGCAATACGACACCCTTCGTGAGCAGCTTTTATTGCTAAACGAGGAGATCTTATACAATACTGAAAAGCTCCTGTATTTGAAAACTTTGGATGCAAGTCTACATGTCAGTCACGAGGGAGGTACCGGTGCCCAATTGAAAGCGCAAATGGACCGCTTTAGCATTCTCGTGGAGAAGTTGGATTATCAGGCCAAGTCAGATGCCTAAACATCACGCCTAAGACATTAGAAGCCCAAAATGAGTCAAAGATGTCTAAACATTGAATAATGGAAATGAAAGATGTCTAAACTTGAATAATGAGAATAAATTGAAGATGTCTAAAATTGAATAATGAGAATAAATTGAAGATGTCTAAAATTGAGAAATGCCTAAATAAACTGATAGTATGATTCAATATATCCAAAAAATGATTAAATACATTCAAAAGATTGAACAAAAGACCAATCCATCATTGAAACTGTGTCATGTGATCACCTATCAAGCCGTTTAAAGAACTAGGTGGTGGGTTAGATGCAGGATACAGTTGCAGCCGCGACTCTGGACCGCAGATCCGTACCCCATTATATGGGCATCGCGCGCACCCGTACACCGACGCCCGTACATCCCTAACCACTACAAACCTACAGTACAAACCTAATGGTTTGGCAGATAAGTTGATTGACTATGCACTGTTTAATCGAACAAACCGAAGCCCATGTCGTCATCAGACTCCTCCTTGGCCTCTTCCTCCTTCTCCTCAGCAGCCTCGGCAGCAGCACCACCGGCAGCGGCAGCACCAGAACCAGAAGCAGCAGCAGCACCTCCGGATGGGACAGAAGCCAACTTGGTGTTACCCTCGGCAATCAACTCCTCAACGGTCTTGCCCTCCAATTCGGACAACAAGGAGGAGATTCTGGATTGCTCAGCCTCCACACCAACAGACTCCAACAAAGCAGACACGTCAGCGGCGGAAGGAGAGGCGTTACCACCTTGAACCAACAACAAGTAAGCGGCTAAGTACTTCATTTCAGAATAATCAATTTAAGCGGAAAAAGCGGACTATCCTTTAGATATGAAAGAAAAATGGTGGGAAAAATTTTCGCCGTCTTTTTCGCTCTTGACATGGCGCGCGTGGTGCACGGATGTATGGAGAAGATCCGTACACCGCACTCACCACCGTTTCCAGCCAGGTACAAGAAGTTTGTCACATGATGATATGGGAAATCAGTAGTTTGGAGATTGGATTGAGTTTCGGTCAATTTTTGTTCAGCTCTTGAGTTTCGGTTCAGTTTCGTTCAGTTCCGGTTCAGTTCCGGTGTTTTGGTTCAGTTCCGGTTTGATGCCGAATACGCCCAATATAATGGCGCTTTCATACAGTTAAAGCGTCGTGCCGCCGACATTTCTTACTGTTTCAAAACTGCAACGACGATAAAATCATCAATTACAGTTAATTTTCGACTTCTTAATTTAGATTCTTTGAATTATACTAAAACTCAGAATCCTGATTCGCGTAAATATCTGGCTGCAAATCTGTTCACATCCGTACCTCCGCGTACAAAATTACTCCATATTTAATCACTTAACCCCTGGATTTTCTGCTAATACTACATGTATTCAATTATTCAAAGACTCATAACACATACTATGCATATTTGATTCCGCCACGTGACTAGCTGGTGAACATCCCTTATGAAACCGCTGCGGTTGTCGAAGTCTGCCCTCTGTCTGTTGCTTGAAAAATTAGACGGTGTTCATCCGTGTTTCGTCTTGTTTGATCCGTGTCTCATCCCTGATTAATCTTGTTTCATCCGTGTTTCATCCCTGATCAGTCTTGTTTCATCTCTGTTTCTCTGTTCAGTTAATGATCAACAGCAGTCACACCGTCACGTGGCAGCGCGCACCTTCATACAGCGCCGCGCACTCTCCATGCCATATTGCCCACCGCCAGGGCTGCCACGCACGTGACCCTCCGCGCACTCCCAGCCCTGCACTCCCACGCAAAATTTTCATCTACTCCGTTTCTCACTTTTCTCCCAGACTCTTACAACAACCACATCTGATATTCATCATGGCTGAGACTAGTATGTTGCACCTGCGCATGGGCTGATATATTGATCAGTCTGAAATTTCGTCTCCTTTTTCGTGTTCGTTCGTGTTCATTCATGTTTGTTTCGTGTTCCCTTTGTTTCCCAGTTAGCCGTTTCCAGGTGTCCTTTTAGATTGATACGAAATCACAAGCAAAGTCCATTTAAACAAGATCATCCCATTAATCCTGCTCCTGCTGCGTTTACAAGCCGAAGGCGAACTGAGGCAGTGATGTCAACTTGATTGTTACTGTCATAAATGCCACTAATCCAATCCTCGCCTATGTTAAATGAACACGATCCTCGCAACCGAATCCCGAGACCCGTAAACAATTACTAACCCATTAGCTGACAAAAGGAAGAGAACCTTCAAGACCTTCTCCTTCAAGGGTGTTGACCTTACCAAGTTGGTTGAAATGGAAACCGAAGAATTTACCAAGCTTTGCGGAGCTAGAGTCAGAAGAAGATTCTCCAGAGGTTTGGGATCTAAGCCAATGGGTTTGATCGCCAAGTTGAGAGCCGCCAAGTTGGCCACTCCAGAGAACGAGAAGCCTGCTGTTGTCAAGACCCACTTGAGAAACATGATTGTCGTCCCAGAGATGATCGGCTCTGTTGTCGGTGTCTACAACGGTAAGGTTTTCAACACCGTTGAGATCAGACCAGAGATGGTTGGCCACTACTTGGGTGAATTCTCCATCACTTACACTCCAGTTAGACATGGTAGAGCTGGTAACTCTTCTTCCAGATTCATGCCTTTGAGATAAGTGTATATCATAAATAGTATAATAATCATTGGTACACGTACTTTCTGTAGCGCAGCTTCAATAGTCTTGTCAACACTCTACTCATAAGTCACTCTAATCACAAGAGTCTGTAATCACAAGAATCTCTAATCCTAAGGGTCTCTCACCACAAGAGTTTCTAATCAGAAAAGTCTTTAACCATAAGAGTCTTTAATCATAAAAGTCTTTAATCATAAAAGTCTTTAATCATAAGAGTCTCTAATCATAAGAGTCACTCTAATCATACATAGTGTTGTAGCTCGGGTGCAGTGCGACCACATCTTACGATGCACGGTCTGCACACTGCTTCCACTTTAACTGCACTCGCAAGCACACCACTGCACCTATAAGCACTTCTGAACATAAAGGCACTTCTGAATATTGAAGCGTGCCATGGATGCCACCAAAGAAGTTGCCTACGGCGCGGTTGCAGGCTGTCTAGCCAAGATCATCGAGTTCCCCTTTGATACCGTGAAAGTTAGGCTCCAATCCGCTCAAAACTCGCCCTCTACCGTCACACTTCTCCGCCAAATTTACCAGCGTGAAGGATTCTTCAACGGCTTTTACCGAGGCCTTAAGGCGCCGCTTTTGGGTGCGTGTCTTGAAACGGCAGTCATTTTCGGCGCTTATGAGCAAAGCAAATCTGTGTTCACCGATCAGCTTGGCTATTCGCCCAGCTCCCTAACTGCAGTGTGTTCATCCGGTGCATTTTCTGGCCTTGCGGCGTCTTTTGTTTTGACGCCTGTGGAATTGATCAAGTGCAACTTGCAGATAGCAAATGTAGCCAAAGCCACGAGCTCACCTTCTGCATCGACGTCAGGATATGTTTCGGTGATGAAGCAGATCTTGCGAAAAAACGGTGTTGTTGGACTTTGGCTGGGTCTTTCCCTGACCATTCTTCGTGAGCTGGTGGGCACTGCCATTTGGTTTGCCACATACGAGAAAACATGTGAGTTTCTCAATTCTCTCTATCCGTCGGCCAAAAACACAAACAACCTTGTCAGCGGAGCTGCAGCAGGACTTCTCTTTAACTTTTCAATCTATCCAGTGGATACAATCAAGTCCAATATTCAAACATCTCACACTTCGGGGCGGACGTATCAGAGTCTATCTATCCGGTCGGTTCTAGCGTCGATTGTGGCTTCGCCAGGAGGTGCCCGAAACTTGTATAATGGTCTTGGGATCACACTTTTGCGTTGTGTTCCAGCGAACGCCACGATTTTCTATGTTTATGAGTGGTTGAAGACGAATGTGTGAAGAGATGATCAGTGAAAGTTCATCATCTTTATAATTTCATTAATGTTAATCATATTTTCATATTCAAGTTCAGCATTCATCAATAACCAATCATGTTCACCATGTTCATCATTTTCATCATGTTCATCATCTTCATCATGTTCATCATCTTCAATGTTCATCATCTTCATCATGTTCATCATCTTCAATGTTCATCATGTTCATCGTTCATCTTGTTAATCATGTTAACCAATCATTAATATTAATCAATCATCAATATTAATCAATCATCAATATTAATCAATCATCAATGTAAATCAATCATCAATTTTCAACATTCATCTTGTTAATCATGTTAATCATGTTTATCGTGTCCATCAATCTTCATCTTCATCTTCACCTCATCTTCATCATTTCAATCCACGACTATTTTATTTGCTTCAAACTCAATATCGTTCGTATTGATAAAGTCAAAATCATACACACGCCTCCTCTCCTTACGTGGCCATTCCGGGAGGCCCCATACCCGAGTCTTGAGTCCAAGTTCATGCGCCACACGTTGTGCACCATAGAGATCCCATAGCAGTGTGTTCTTTCCAGGAGATGCACTGGCACAACGGCACAATTTGCCGTATTCAGCCAACGTTTCCGCCGAAGCCAGACCTAATTCCCCCAATGGGCAGTCGAGAAAAACATAGCGAGGCACGTTTTGGCTCTTCAAACTCTGCTCCCTGATTAACGCCCATGGAACATTTCCCGTGAGCGTCACAGTAATTGGCCGTTCTGATATGCCATGTTCCTCACTATAACTGGTCAAATATCCCTTTTTGATCAACGGCTGGAGCTGCTGCTGCAAAAATAGATATGTGCTGTTGGCGTCAGTTTTAATATCCAACCACAAATGAAGCGTCTGGTTAGGGTCGTTGTAGAATACTCCGTTGGTGGCCTCGGTTCCCAAATCCGGGTCGATTTCGGATTTCCCTCCTGGTTTTTTCTCCACTGCCTTTTTCGGATTCCATGGCTCAAATTGCACATTTGCAGACTCCAAAAAGGCCTCTAGCGGCTCCAAATACATGTTTTTCAATGTCCTCTGTTCCTTCAATTGCCTGACATTATGGCCCACATAGAGCTCCTTGGCTCGAAATTTGCTAGTGCTTTGTGTGTACGTGTCTGTGGATCGATAATCCTCCGGAAACTTCCATATATCCGCCTCCACACTTGTACATCCAAGCAGAAGGGCGTCCACTAGGGGGTTTTTGCGCCAATAATCGTTGTGGGAATGTATTGCTTTCGGGGTGACATCACGGTTGAGTGTTTCCACGGATGGGAATTGTGGACAGTGGTGTTGCTTGAATACGGAGATCATAGGGGTGAAGTATGGAGTTGCACGGAGGTGTACTAGGCGCCACGTGATGTGTCGCGTGATTCAGCTTACATGCCTATCATCACGTGACTTACATTGTCACTCTATACTGTTTTGCCTATTCTATTCATGGCTCGTCACAAGCCTCGTGCCAACGTCCGGAACTGCTCAAGATTGCGCTGAATCTTCTCCACCCCGCTCCGCGTGGCCATGTCGGCGTTTCCCGGCTCCTCAAACTCCGACTCCAACTTCAAATATCCACATACCGTATCCATCCATTCCTGTAGCTCACTGCCACTAGTCTCTTTGAACGCCTCGGGCTCCTTGTCGCCTAGCGTTTCGTGTAGAAGAATCAACAACGGCACGGCCCGTCCAAGTGCATGGCCTCCGAGCCGCCCAAAATGGTCCAATTTCAACCACACATCACCCGCAGCATTGCCTTGATCCACCACTCCGCCCACTGAAACTCGATACTGTTTTTCGTGTCCCGGTATGAAACCGAGGTAGAGCTTGTGCAATTCCATTGCTGAACGACACGTGCGGATCAAAGAGGTGATATGCTGGACGCCTCCAAGCGTTTGAATTTGGCGAAACTCTGATGCACTGTAGTCTGGCACCGAGCGTTCTGTGATGGGTGTTGTGAAGCCGCCAAAAAGCCCCACGTTCTTCAAAAGACACTCGCATTGGGTAATGTCGCTGACTTGTTTGATAGCACGTGCCTTCACGACGAACAAGTCGATTTCAATGCACTCTTTTTCGAGCTTGTATGTGTTGGACGAGATGTATGCATCAAGTTCTTTGCAGTCGGAAAATTGCTGCAACCGTCCCAGTGCTATCTGGTCCAAAATCTGCAGCGAATTCTCCACGGCACGGATCACACAACTGTTGGTGTCAAACTCATTTCGTTCATACAACTCCTCCGACGTCCTTGAATTCAGCTTCGTGTGTGCTCTGGCAAGCTCTGCTATGGGCAACGGAAAGGGAATCAGGCGTCTCAAGAATTCTACGGAAATAGGCTCCAAGCCCTGGATGTGTGGTTTTTCAAACGGTTGTCCCCTGGTGAAGCGATAGAAGAGGCACGCCACGCTCATCGACCATATGATTTGAAGCAACGATTCTCTCTCGAAAGACTTCCGTGCGCTTAAAACAGTGTCCTTTTTCAACGTCTCCATGTACTTGTTGTCCTCGACAATATCCCAGCACTTGGCCAACTTTGAAATGAGCAACTGGGGCGATTGAGCTACCTCACGGGTATGGCACACCAAAAAATGGCATAAGATCATGCCATAGTCCGAAAGATTATCCCAAAACTTTTCCATTTTGTTGATCCAAAACCGCGAGCTTCGGCTGAAATTCCACGCCTTTCTCCCACAAACCGTGGCAATGATAGCATGGTACACAGAGCTGTCAGAACTGAGAGGTACCCACTTGAGAAAAAGATCTTTCGGCGGAAGGATCATCTGGACGGGATGACAGTGGTCGTAGTAGAAGTCTAGAGCCTCTTGGAAATCTTTTGATGGGGGCAAGTCGTTTTCCTCGAGCTCGTAGCCATTTGGAATCGGCGCTTTGTCATTGGCAGCAAACCTGTCAGTCCGCTCGATTAGCCTGTCGTCGTTTTCCGGCCGCTCGGATGCAATTGAGACACTGTCGCTGTAGTAGTTTTTCTCCGAAAGACGGCCATCATTGACAGATAACTTCAGCATGCCAATCTGTCTGTCCACACCCAGAGACTGCAGAGAGTCTGCGTCACCGGCACGTTCCCAGATGCGTCTTTCTGGAAGCAGGCCAAACGGCGCCAAATCCATCTTTGTCTCTGTGCGGGCCCCATCCCCGGAGTTGCTGGCCGAATTCTTTGCCTCAGAATCATACAGCCAGTCGTCGCGAGTTTCCATTCGATCAGACGGAACTTTCTGGCTCGATTCAACCGAGTTGCGCCGAGAGTCGCCGTATGTTTCGTACCTGTCGGAAAAACCACGATCTTTGCCGCTTGGGTCGTGTGAGCCAAAATCGCCGAAACCTGCACCAGAATAACTCCCAGGAACCGGCCCTGAGAATCTGTGAGGTCTTTTGAAGTGATTTCCACGGCCATGATGATAAGCGGAGGGATCTCCGTATGGCGGGCCCGGTGGAGGCCCATGTGGTCCGGGTCCATGTGGAGGTTCGAGTAATGTGTGTGGGCCGGGTCCATGGGGTGCATGTGCAGGATCAAGTGGTCCGTGTGGCCCATGTTGTTCATGGGGTCCTGGTGGGCCTGGTGGGCCTGGTGGTCCGTGTGGTCCGTGTAGATGCGGGCCATGTGGAGGACCATGTGAATGTGGGCCATGTGGAGGACCATGTGAATGTGGGCCATGTGGAGGACCATGTGGTGGACCATGTGGAGGACCATGTGGAGGACCATGTCGATGACCGAAATGATCGTCTTCATAAGGTCCATCTGGACCCATGGCAGCCTCCTCATACAGCCCAGCATACTTGTGACGACGTGGCCCGTAGTCATAATCGTAGGGTCTTGGCGGCCCATAATCATGTTTCATTTTCCGCCAATATTCACCATCCTGAAACAGTGCATCGCTCGGAGTTTCAGACAGCACGCGAGACGCCCCCAGGCCGTCATTGGGTCTCACACCCCCCGGAGAAGCGCCAGGCTCGGGCAAATCCGGCGGCGGCGGAGCAAACGGATTCGGAGAGCCCATGCGGCCAGACTCAAACAGCCCGTGGTGGTCCCGGTGACGGTGGGACTTGCCCCGGTGTGGAGGAGGTCCGTAACCGCCCATTCCATGCAGGTAAGGATAGTAAGGGAACGGCGGCGGTGCATGATAAGGGGCATAGTGTGGCGGCTGCAGAAACGGAGGCGGCGGCGGCCCAAACGGCGGCGGCCCGAAAGGCGGCGGCCCAAACGGCCCGTGGTGTTTCCATCGGTGACGGTGGCCTGGCCCTTTAAAGTAGTGGTGGTCGTGTCTCCAGTGCCCCCACTTTTCTCCGTCATAATAGCCCTTCCAGCGGTGACCTTTGTGGCGGTGAAACGGCGCCGAAAAGTCCAGATCCATCAGCGGCGTTGTTTCTCCCGAAGGATAGTCGTAGTAGGTGGATGCATACAGAAGCGTTGGCGACGGGAGTTTGAGGTTGGCAAAGTCGCCAAACGACGACCGCTGCGAGTACGTCGACGTCGACGGCGTGGTTTCCACCGGCGTGGTGTTGGCCGTAGACGAAAGCGGCTCGGCGCCGTCTTTTCCCGGGAGTTTTGGGTGCTTTGCATCTCTTTCCGCCACCAGGGCGTCGGGCAACCGCTTGCGCCGCCGCCCGCCTCGCATGCTTTGCACAAACACACATTCTATGCCGAAAAACTTGCAGTTGGAGCAAATGGGCGTAGAGGGGCTGCCGGGAACGTCTTTTTGAGTAAGTGCTTCGCCGTCACACTTGATTTTCTTTTCTCGGCACGAAAGACACGCTCTTCGGGCCACGGCGCGTTTGGTGGCGGTTTCAGATGTGCCGTCAACATGGTCGCCGTTGTTTTGTGCATCTTCGTCGTTTTGACCATTTTCGCCGTTGTTTCCTACAGTTTCGGAGAGAGGGGGTAGAGCGCCGGATTTTGGCGGCGTGCGGGGCTCGGAAAAGGGCCCAACGGCGGGTCGGAGTGTTTCGGTGTTTGGCAGTCTTTCAGGGGTATTTGCCGTGTTTTGAAGGGGTTGTTTCGAGTATGTGTGTGGATATTGTTGTGGATGTGGGGATATAGACATGAGGTGGGGGTTTTGGAGATGGTGCTGGGGATGTAGGGGTTTCACGTGACTGTTTGGATGCCCTTGTATAGTGTGAATTAGCGGTTCGGCCGCCGGGGGGTTTGTGTCTCGTAGCTCGGGCATTTGCTGTGAAAAGTAGTATATAGTATTTGTATTGAGAGAAGAGAGATTGGAGAAAAAGTGTCTAAGCCGCGCTGCGCACCTGACCAAAGTCTGGCCGCACAAGATAGTGAATATAAAGGTGAGTGACAAATGACAAGTGACAAATGACAAGTGACAAATGACAAGTGACAATGACCAGTAATGGTGAAACTTTGAATTTGACCAGTAATGGTGAAACTGTGAATTTGACCAGTAATGGTGAAACTTTGACAATGTCCAGTAATAGTAAAACTTTGACAATGATGTTTTAAACACCAACTCGGTTGTTCAGAATTTCACTTACTGCGCTTAATGCAGCTGCCAACTTCACTGATTGCGCTTTATGGCCCCAAGATGTAGCACCTGTGTCTTTAAACAAGCGCCTTTTTGAGTCGGTTCCCCCGGAGGATACTCACCAACGTGATGCTTCCACTTAATAATTCCTCCTTGAAGTAAAACAAAAAGGCTGCCGTGGTTATCGACTGGAACAATTTGATCGCTAACCCACGGTATAAACCCTCCAAGCCCTCTTCGGTGATGATCTTGCGGATCTCCTGGTACATGGAAAGCTCTTTCCCGCCAAGCTCCTTCTTTTTCAAGTGCATCCGTGACTTGAGCGTAATGTACGGATATGTGAGAGTGGTGGCCACCAACTTGCCGAAAGCACCGATGAAGAACGCCTTAATGGCATTGAAGCTCTGCACTCCGCTGCCTGCAATAATCACATTCTTGGCTTGCTCGAAAATCGTGTACTGGATGATTGGGTTAATCACAAGCACAAGTGCCGGGAAAACGCCCGCAAAAAGAGTGCCTGCTCCGTCCGTCTCAATGATCTCGAGGATGGACTTTACTGTGGAGTGGCTGCGTTCTCCGTTTTCTTTGGCCCGTGTCATCATCCGAGTGTTGGCCACCCAGAATGGATTGGTTCCCACCACAGTAATGGCTCCGGCAATTGCTCCGGTAATAATCGATTGAAACGTGGACAACCCTTTTTTTCTTCTGGCTGCAATATTGGCCCTCACAAACACATTGGTTGTGAACTCGTAGAAGTAGTAGTATATGAAGTTCAGCAAAGTGATACCATACAAGGCACTCTCAAGCCCGGAATAGAGCCCCAACACTCCTTTTTTCCGCAATATGCCTTTTAAGGCATCAAGAGTTGACAGCTCCACCTCCGCTGGATTTTCTGCCTCCTCCTTCTTTTTCTTGGTGGTTTGTGCTAGCGTGGATAACGTCACCAATGGGTATGTAACAACCATGGAAAGTGCGCCTCCACCGGCGCCTGCGAGGGCATGAGCAAATTCGTTATCTGAGGACATTGAAGATTATCAGGAAGGTTTTGTAGACTTGATAGTCGTTGGATGCTTTAACGGTTCCTGTATTTACTTTTGAACCGTGGTTAAAATCACATGTGTGGGGAAGCGCGCGTATAGACGCATACCATCCGTACACCCGACATGGCGGTTTTGCACCTGTACACCTCCTCAAATCCGTACATCTCTTGAAGTCCGTACATCTCCTCAAATCCGTGCAACTTATCCTCAGAACTTTGCCCACGAATAAACTTCTCAGGGGTAAATTAGAGATTGCACTAATTTCATGATTTTCTGGAATTTTTGTTTTCTAAAATCCAAGATATCTTCTAGAAAAATTCAAAACTCTCCCCATCTTGCCCAAATCTTCTTGATAATCTCTGTTCCTGGCATTCGATAGGAAACTTTGCCAACGACTTTCAAATTGTGCTTAAAATTTGAGGTCCCTTTCATGTTTCATATGCAGGCTTTCAAATTCCCATTATTTCATTGGATAAACCCAGCTCGGGAGATTTTTATGGTTATTTGAAAAGAAGAAAAAACTTCAGATGATTAGGGAAAGGCTGCAAATTCAAATAGCCTCGCGCGAGCCCAGAAACCACACATGTGCAGGATTATTGATTTGTCACGTGACTAGATTGCGTTAATGGCTTTCCAAGACAGTTGGGAATAATGATCCCTTGGTTGGATCCTTACAAAGCAGTTGATATTATGCCGCATTGACAACTCTTGAAAAAAAACAAAGCTGTCTATGCTTTTGTTGCTTTGCTCAAAGTGTGGAACTGACTCTAAACACCCTCAATTTCACTTATGACCTTCATTGATACTATTCACTTTTGACCTTTATTGATACTAAGTTATCTTTTCAATCGGCTTGGCCTTTCGATTACTGCTCGCATGTCCTGCCATCAACCCTTCCATCTCCTATATATACATGAGTCTGAGATTGCCGGAAATGTAATGGCTTGGCTTCGCTATGCAGATTAGAGGTTGAGCTTCTTTGTGAGCGTCTGAAAACTTCTGAAGATGTCGAAAAGCTAGCCTGTGCTCTTGGTTGCTGCAAAAACTGCTGTGAATATCGCTAGTTTCGTCATATTACAGAGAGTTGGTCCTTTATACCAGCTCAATGTACTTTGCAGCAAGAGCCTCGATGCCGTTTTCAGATGGCAACAACTTCTCCTTGACGAAAGATTCCGCTTGTTTCTTTCCATGAACGAACGCCACGGCACCGACCAAGGCATACATCATCTGGGCGCTGACTTTTAACTCCCCGCTCTCCTCAAAACTCAACAGATGGTTATAAGACTTCCAGAACATGGTGTCGTTCAACTTGTGGTTTTTGGCGAAAACACCCAAAGCCATACGTCCGCTCAATTCTTTGGCCATGGGAGTACCCAAAACATCCATGTTTTTGCCACCAATAGCAAACTCGCTGTCACAATTCTCTCCGACAACGTACTTGGCCGAGAACAAATTTATTAACTTCGACCCCATGACACTCAACTTCTCATTATATGGCTTGATTCCGTTGGCAAATGACTTGTGTGTGATGGCCTGCAAAGCCATGTCGTCTGGAATGGCGTATTTGTCCGTCAAAAACAGCTTCACCCGCTGCAAGTTTGCATCACTCGGTTCGTATTTCCTTCCGCTGAATGTTGTGAGTACTTGTGCTGGGTCTTTGCGTATTCCGGCCTTCGCCTGGATGAAAATGCTCCTGCTGAATAATTTGAGCGACATTTGTGGCTATGCTAGATCCTGGGGCGGATGTTTGTGATTCCGTGGTGTGATTTCGGTGTCCGAATGACTTCAAATGAATGGCCAATGATGCTGCTCAAAAGAATGACCAATGATGCTCAAAAGAATGGCCAATGCTACTCAAAAAAAATGGCCAATATACTCGAATGGTGTGTTTCGAGTCCGTGATATACGTTTCGTTAAAGTACCGCTATGACAAGACTAACGGTTCGAGTTCTATGGTAGTGGCAGTTTTTTCACTTTTTTTCACTTCTTTTTCGCGGAGCGTGAGGACCGCCATAGCAGCGATACACCCGTACACCACACCAAAATGCCCAAGCGGCGGAAACGGATTTGTGGGAGCCCAAGGGTCCTGTGATGCCATCATGTCGGTGGCTGGCTTCTGTTCTTATAGCAACGCCATCAAGGTGGCCTTTGGTGTGTGTTGTATGCAGGATTCGGTGTTCTCGCGATGATCACAGTTCCATGAGACTCATCTCATCTCCACCACCATGGATATTTTCAGGATCTTGTCGAGAGGAGCTGCACTCAAAAACAGTAAGAAGGCCACGGCCGACTTCACGCTTTCACATACTGAAAAACCCAAGCAGAGATCGGTACAGGACGACATCGACAGAGAAACCGATTTTTTCAAGACAAACAAGAAGAGGTCACAGGAAGCTAAGCAGGAGGTTGAAAGTGAAGATGAAAATGAGGCCGAAGGCCTAGAGGATACTGCTGAGATCCTCACCATCAAAAATGCACAGGACGCCGAGAAGTTTCGCGAGAGATGTGGCACTAAAGTCACAGGAGAAGATGTTCCGTTGCCCATCGCCTCTTTCCAGGATCTAGTTTCTCGGTTTGATCTCAGCAAAAAGCTTCGCCTGAATTTGCTCGATGCAGAATTTGTTGAACCCACCCCCATCCAGTGTGAAGCCATTCCCACATCACTCAGCCAGCGAGACTTGATTGCGTGTGCTCCCACAGGTTCGGGAAAAACGCTTGCTTTCCTCATCCCTATGATCCAGACGTTGTTGAATACGTCAGCCAAAGACTCCAAAAACACAGCAATTAGAGGACTCATTATAGCACCCACAAACGAATTGGCAGTGCAAATCCATCAGCAACTTGAAGCTCTTATAAAGGGTCTCAAGGCATTGCCCAGTGCCATTCTTTCGCGGCAACTTGCATCGAGACTCCAGCAAAACCTCGTCAATGCCTCCAAGTATGCCATTTTGGTTTCCACCCCCATGAGGCTCCTCGAGTTGGTGAAAAGTGGGCACATTGATTTGTCCAATGTGGAAGAGCTCGTGATTGATGAGGCCGACCGTCTTCTTGACAAAGGCTTCGTGGAGCAGACAGATGCCATTTTGGCGGAGCTCAAGAACCCACGCTTGCGCAAGTCCATTTTCTCGGCCACAGTTCCCTCCAGTGTCGAGGAGCTTGCCAATTCCATCATGAAAGACAATGTGCGTATCATTGTGGGCCTCAAGGACTCTGCATCATCCACAATCGACCAAAAGTTGATCTTCACCGGAAGCGAAGAAGGAAAGCTTGTTGCAGTGCGGCAAATGATCCAACAGGGAGAGTTCAAGCCGCCAGTGATTATCTTTTTGCAGTCGATCATACGTGCCAAGGCACTTTTCCACGAGTTACTTTACGACAGATTGAACGTGGACGTTATTCATGCCGAAAAGACCCCCAAGCAGAGAGACGAGGTGATCAAGCGCTTCAAGAATGGAGACATCTGGGTTCTCATCACCACCGATATTCTTGCGAGAGGTGTGGACTTCAAGGGTGTAAACCTTGTGATCAACTACGACGTGCCTCAGAGTGCACAAGCATATGTGCATAGAATCGGAAGAACGGGAAGAGGCGGAAAGCAGGGAAAGGCCGTGACTTTCTTCACCAAGGAGGATAATATGAACGTCAAGCCAATTGTTAATGTCATGAAGCAGTCGGGTTCAACTGGTTTCAGTTCGTGGATGGAGAACTTAAGCAAGCTTTCCACTAGTGATAAGAGGAAATCAAGATTCCAGCAGACAAAGAGAAAGGAAATCAGCACGGTACCCAAGGTGATGAAGCAAAAGAGGAAAAAGAGACAAGATATGATAGAGGGATCCAAGAGAAGAAAGGCAAAGGCTGAAGCGGCTGAGCCGAAAAGCGATTGACCAGTTCATAAGATTAAAGATGCATGTGGATACTAATAGCAAGATGCACATGTGAATACGCTAATAGCAAAATACACATGTGAGTACACTAATAGCAAAATAAACTACATTAGCTTCTAAATCAGCGACTATAAAGGTCGTTTTCTTATGTATATACTCCGATTCAAAAACGTCCCTATCCTCGGCAATAGTATTAAGCCCACATCTAGTGGTTCACGCCAGCGACAAAGTCGCTGACAGCAGAGTTAAAACATGTTTAGTGGTGTCCGTGGCCGACAGATGGGTAACCAAAGAAGGATCTTCTGCCAATGATTTCTCCCACAGAGAAGAAAGCCAAACCATGGATGCCGTAGACAGCGGCCTTGGCAGCAGCCTCCTTGGAAGGCTGGAATGACGTAATCTTTTGCACCAATGCTTTTTGCTCAGATTGAGACTTGATGAGTTTCAAGCACTGCTCGTAGACTTGCTTG
The DNA here is from genome assembly GCA_002370135.1 of Metschnikowia kipukae. Lineage (NCBI taxonomy): Eukaryota > Fungi > Ascomycota > Pichiomycetes > Serinales > Metschnikowiaceae > Metschnikowia > Metschnikowia kipukae. Next base: position 497,578 of record NKZJ01000101.1, read on the forward strand.
AATTGTGCCTGGGAAGGTGGGGCCAAGCCCTCGCTCTTGTAGACAGTCTTGCCGAGCTCGGCACCGACCTTTCCCCAGTAAATAGCAGCGTTGGAAAGTTGGGTGGACTTAGCAACGGCGTTGTTGACGAGTCCTGTAGCTTTGTTGATGATGGCAGACATTGTGATGGTTAAAGTGTGCTGAAGGGAGTAGTTTTTTCATCAAGTGCGATTTTTCGGTAGCCAATGAACAGAGAGCCTGTGTTGTGTGCAGGATCATCGGTAGCTGTCCAAGAGCACAGTTTCACGGGAGCAGGCTTTGGAGAAAGTGTATGCCCCGTCTGGGGGCTTTATCTGGAGCCGATGGGGCCGAAAATTGTGTCGAGAGGTGCAGCACGTGCAGTCGGCGTAACAGCGTGAAGTGAGAGTCACGTGACGCGGCTAAAAGAAGCAAAGCACCATCGGCCTAAAGCAGCATGGCGGTGAAGCGGTCGGGCCAAATCACAGGCGCCACCAAGCTCCAGCCATAAAGAAGAAAACACACCCACGAGCTGATGATTTTCACCCAGCTGGCAAAATACGTCCTGCCCACCGGAATAAAGTCTCCCACATTATCCTGAGTCACGTTGATGGTGAGGAGCGTCGAGATGTACTGGGTGGCCAAGAAGAAAATCACGTGGAACAACGCATAGTTGTACTTCACCGGCGTGCCGGACTCGTAGCTCTCCTCGTCGTAGAGGTCAACCTGCGTAAGCGCACTTTCCGGCAACGACCCTTCACTGACCGCCTGTCTGATGGCCTCGTAGCGCATTTGCGATCGCTCACTCGGCTGAGATGTGATCAGCGACGGCGCCGCTGCGGTATCGTAGAAAGACAGGTTGGCAGCCCTGGTTGTGGTGTACGCCAAGGCAAGAAACGTAAAGAAAGCACCCAAAACAACCGACAACGTCCTTGTGCCCTTGGACCGCACAAGCGGGTTGCACATACGGTCGTCGGGCTCGGACACCACGGCACTGAGCACAAGGTACGTGCAGTAGAATACCACCATTGACGCCTGCGCCAAGCCTGCATTTGGATTGGACTCCTGGATGTTCTGATTGATGGATACAACGGAGATCACCACCGACAAAATCACATTGATGGTGATGGCCGCCTGGTTCATGCTGCAGCCGCTGTTGGCGAAAAACACGTACATCACCACGGTCAACACGATGCTGCACACGTACATGGCCAAGGTGCCGCCAATCAAGAGCTTTTTCCAAAAGCCCGCATTGTACTCGTCCTCGCCAGTCAACTCCTCGAGCTCAATTTTCTCAAGACATTTTTCCGCCCACGCATGGGCAAAGTCCACCAACAAGATCAAGCCAATGCCCAAGAAAATGGTGGAAAACACAATGGCAATGTGGTTGCCGTAAAACACGAAGAAGTCGTCAGGAATCACCACAAAATTGACGACCATTAAGGAAATCCACGCAAGGATTTTCAACTTCCAGCCGCCGTTCTGGATGACACTGCGGGGATTCAGCGTAGATTTCACATTCACTAGCAACGCGGCCAAAATCAAGTGCAACACTCCGAGCGCCAAGTTGATTCTATACACGGACGAGAAGCTGATGCACTCTTTTCCGTCCGGACCACAGCGGTTGTTGACGTAACCAAAGGTGATTTTTTCAAGGCGGTGGATGATAAATGGCGATAGGGCAACCCAAGAAATGAGCGAGTTGACCAATAGAAGAATAGCATAAGCTATACGGGTCATTGTAGAAGACTTGAAAGTTCCGCCGATGGAAGAGCAGAAGGCCAGGCACGTTGCTGCGCCACAGCACGAAGCCCCTGTGGTGACAAGAGTCACGGGTAAAGAGGCGATAATTCCCATTTGACAGTCAAGTAGTATTTAAAGTCAAAGAACTCAACAAATATCGACTGTTAAAAATCAACTGTAAAGTAGATGTCAAATATTAGGTAGTCTCAATATCAATGTTTTCAAATATCAACTGTTTCAAATATCAACTGTTTCAAATATCAACTGTTTCAATTATCAACTGTTTCAAATATCAACTGTTTCAATTATCAACTGTTTCAATTATCAACTGTTTCAAATATCAACTGTTTCAATTATCAACTAGTATCTCAAACTCAACTAGTATCTCAAATTCAACTGGTACTCAATATCAACTAATTTTTCAATATCAACTGGTACTCAATACAACTGGTACTCAATATCAACTAATATCTCAATATCAACTGGTGCTCAATTCAACTGGTTATCAATTCTGAGATATAATCTCAATATCAGCTGGTACTCGATACAACTGGTGTCTTAAATTTTAACTGGTATATATCAACTTCAAATCCAATTCTTTATTGCCACCTTTGCTATAACCTCCTATTAGTACAAGGTCACATCAACACTTCTCCCTCATGTGCGCGCACCCGTACACCAGCACATCTCAATCATACCATCTACATTTACATACTATAATAACGCCTGCATCCATGTCCTTTAGAAAGAGAAACGAGCCCCTCACAGGTGCATCAGGCAGTAGATTGGCGCCCGGCGGCCGAAACCCGCTCATGGCCCGCCCATCGGGTCCGCCAAGTCTTGGAAAACCGGGTGTAATCCGGGCCGATACTGAAAAAGCCGCCATTCTCCGCCAAAAAACCGACAATCCGGCAAAAAATCACACATCTGGCGATGCCTCGGCGCAAGGGACCATTGCCGCCGACAAAGCGGCCGTTTTCCAAAACAAAGCCGTGCGTCCGTCGTCCGTTACATCTCAGCCCACAGTATCCACCGGAACCGGTGACCTCGACCGAATCCTCGTCCACCACGGGTTACCGCTCGGCACGTGCCTTCTCGTGGAAGAATCTGGAACCACGGATTTTGCCCTGGTGCTTCTCCGGGCTTTTGCCGCCCAGGGAATCGTGCACAACCGGCGGGAGAAAAAGGTCACGTGCCACGTGGTGGTGGTCGGCCCGCCGGCCGCGTGGGCCAAGGAGCTTCCGGGCGAGTACAAAGGCAACAGCAAGGAGCAGAAAAAGGCCCAGTTGGCCCGCGACCTGCAGAAAGTCAATGTTTCAAATGTGGTGGAACAAGATATGAAGATAGCGTGGCGGTACGGCCTCCGGGGCCACGAAAAGCCGGCCGCGGGTGACGCTGACCCGGAGGACCACTACGTGACGGCGTTTGACATCACGCAACGGATGGTGCCGGGGGCCAGTGGCCAGGAAATGACGTTCGTGGCGGCCAGTGCGCTGTATGCAGGAACACTAGCTAGTGTTGCCCGGGCGGTGGAGTATCAAGCTCAGCAAGGCCGAATGGTGCGTGTGGTTGTGCCTGGGCTTCTCAATCCGTCGATATATCCGTTTGAGGCGTCTGCATCCACATACATTGTGCCCTTTCTCCATGGGCTCAGAAGCATTGTTAGTCTGTGTCCTGCAGCCACGCTTATGGCGTCAATTCCTCTTGAATTGTATCCTCGCAGTGGAATGGTGACCAATATGGCGGAGTCCTTGATGGACGGCGTGGTGCACTTGCAGCCTTTTAATGCTGACATGGCAGCGTTGATTGAACGTGCATACAAGAACGAGCCGGCCAAGATTCAGCAGGGTTTTGTCAATTTAATCAAAGTGCCTGTGCTTTCAGATCGGGGTATGATGATGATGGCCCAGGGTGAGTATGCGTTTAAGAATGGGCGGAAGAAGTTTGAGATTGAGGAGTGGGGGATTCCGGTGGAGGATGATGCCGAAGAGAAGCTGACCACCAAGGACATTGACTTTTGATTCAATCAAGTTTTTTCTGTGAATCTCAGCGACATAACTACATTGTTTGAGTTGCTTGGCGTTGATTTATGATTCCATTGCTGTCTTCATGAATCTGTGACACAAAATGTTGCTTTGACAGTTATCATACTGTTTATGATTCATGATTCAAGTTCTTGAGGTGCCTACGATTCGAGTTATTCTTGAGGTGCCTACAATTAAGTCATTTGACTTTGTTATTTGACTCTCTTTGACTTTTGTCATTTGACTCTTTTGTTACTTGGATATTATCATTTGTCTGTTATTTGATCTATTCGACTCGGGTCATTTAACTTCTTGGTCTCAACTCTTGTGGTCAGAGTGCTTGTCCACGTGATCATCTCATGTTGTCTACTTTGCATGCATGCGCGCCGCGCCCGGCCTGTTTTCCTGCATGCATCCGCGCCATTTGTTCCCAAAGCAGAAAAGTAATTACGCGCTCTTCTGCTTTTTTTCCATCCACTACTTTATCCTTATCACCATTACCCATCTTTGATCCAGTCAATCCAATCGCTATTAATTAATCCAATTGCCGTTAATTAATTCAATTGTCGATATCAATCCATTGCTGATCAAATGTCGCTGTCTCCAGTCAGAAGCCTGGCCCAGGCCACCGATGGCACACTGAGGAACCAGAATTCATCCAATTCCCAATCCCAGTCCCAGTCCCAGACCGCCGTGCCTTCGTCGCCGCTTTTCTTTGCATCCAGCTCTTCAAATCCGGCCTCCGACAATAACCCCTCGTCCCAACGCAGAGACGTGTCGTCGCCACTTCATTACACGTCGTCCAGCCGCCACCATCCATCGGATCTTTCTGCTCCTCGCTCCGACAATCTAACGTCCGAAGTGGACCGCATTGTGCGGCGCCCCGTCCGTTCCGACATCAACGCCGATGTGTCGTCGTCGCCCATGAAACGGCGCATGTTCGACGGCCTTCTGTCGTCTGCAGGTCACAATCTTTCCCTGGACAGCTCCCAGCCCCACTCGGACGCCTTGGCTGCCAGCGAGCCCGTGCGCGTCATCTGGGGTACCAATGTGTCCATTCAAGAGTGCACCAACGCGTTTCGGGACTTTTTGATGCTGTTCAAAATGAAGTACCGCCGCATCGCAGACAACCAGCCGGTGGAGCCCGAGGACCTGGAGCTCTACTACGTGGGCCAGTTGAACATCATGAAAGATTTGGGCACGACCAACCTCAATTTGGACGCCGCTAACCTCCTAGCCTACGGCGGCACCCGCAAGCTCTACTACCAGCTCATCAACTACCCGCAGGAAGTGATTCCCATCATGGACCAGACCATCAAGGATTGCTTGGTGTCTTTGTTCTCGGATCCGGCGGCCGTGGCCTCATCCATCGACGACATTGAAACCAATATCTACACAATCCGCCCGTACAACATCAACGCCGTGCGCAAGGGCATGCGAGACTTGAATCCAAACGACATCGACAAGTTGGTCAGCGTCAAGGGCCTTGTGTTGCGGGCCAGCGCCATCATTCCCGATATGAAGGTGGCGTTTTTCAAGTGCAGTGCGTGTGACCACACCATTGCCGTGGAAATCGACCGAGGCGTCATCCTGGAGCCCACCAAGTGCCCCCGCCAGGTGTGTGGCCAGCTCAACGCCATGTCCATTGTGCACAACCGCTCGTCGTTTGCCGACAAGCAGGTGATCAAGTTGCAGGAAACTCCGGACTTGGTGCCTGATGGACAGACCCCGCACTCCATCAACCTCTGTGCATACGACGAGTTGGTGGACACGTGCCGGGCCGGAGACCGGGTGGAGGTGTGTGGTATTTTCCGCTCGCTTCCGGTTCGTGTCAACACACGGCAAAGAGCTCTCAAGAACTTGTACAAGACGTATTTGGACGTGGTTCATATCAAGAAAATCGACGCCAAGCGCTTGGGTGCAGATGCCTCCACGCTCGAGCAGCAGACCACGGAAACGGAGGAGGTGGAGCAGACCAGAAAGCTTTCCGCAGACACAATTGCCAAAATCAAAGAGGTGGCGCAACGGGACGACCTCTATGAGGTGTTGGCCCGCTCGTTAGCGCCCTCCATTTACGAGATGGACGACGTCAAAAAGGGCATTCTTCTCCAGTTGTTTGGTGGTACCAACAAGCAGTTCAAAAAAGGCGGTCGCTACAGAGGCGACGTCAACATTCTTCTATGCGGAGACCCGTCCACTTCCAAGTCGCAGATCTTGCAATACGTGCACAAAATAGCGCCCCGTGGTGTGTACACGTCGGGCAAGGGCTCGTCGGCCGTGGGTTTGACGGCGTACATCACGCGGGACGTGGACACCAAGCAGCTTGTGTTGGAATCCGGCGCTTTGGTTCTTTCCGACGGCGGTGTGTGTTGCATCGACGAGTTTGACAAAATGAGCGACACCACACGGTCCGTGTTGCACGAGGTCATGGAGCAGCAGACCATCTCCATTGCCAAGGCCGGAATCATCACCACGTTGAATGCAAGAACCTCCATTTTGGCCTCGGCAAACCCCATCAACTCCAGATACGACCCCAACTTGCCGGTCACCTCCAACATCGACTTGCCTCCGCCATTGCTCTCGCGGTTTGATCTCGTGTACTTGATTTTGGACAAGGTGGACGAAACCATCGACCGCCAGTTGGCCAGCCACATCACCGACATGTACTTGGAGGACGTGCCGGACTCCGTCTCTGCATACACCATTTTGCCGGTGGAGCTCTTGAGTGCCTACATTCAGTACGCCAAGGAGAATATGAACCCGGTGCTTACCAACGAAAGCAAGTCCGAGTTGGTGCGTGCTTATGTGGACATGAGAAAATTGGGCGACGACCTGAGATCCTCTGAAAAGCGCATTACGGCAACAACGAGACAGCTTGAGTCCATGATCCGTTTGGCGGAAGCACATGCCAAGATGAGACTCAGTCAGCAAGTGGAGCTCATTGACGTGAAGGAGGCCGTGCGGCTCATCAAATCCGCCATTAAGGACTATGCCACCGACCCGATCACTGGCAGAATCGATATGGACATGGTGCAAACAGGAACAACCTCTGCTCAAAGAAGAATGCGGGAGGACTTGGACCACGAAATCATGTCTCTCCTTGAAAGTGGAGTTTCCGTGCGTTTCTCCGATTTGATGACGAGAATCAACGAGAAGCTGAGTGTGCGTGTTGAGAACCAAGAGTTGAGTGATAGTATTCGCCGTTTGGTTGTGGAGGGCAAAGTGCAAGAGTCGGGCGATTTACATAGGAGGCTGGTGAAGAAGGTAGCGCTTGTCTAGGCGTTTCTAGGACTACATAAATTAAAGTGGCGCTGTCGAGAATAATAAATTAATCATGGATGCCTTTGTATATCAATCATGGATTGTATATCAATCTTGGATGCCTTTGTATATCTGCGAGCCACGGACTCCCTGTTCCATTACCTGTACCATTTATGCTTGAGCTAAAGAAACTTGGAAGTATCTTTCCGCTCCAGAGAGACGCCTTCCGCCTTTGCCTCCTGCTGTTCGAGGCTGAAATCAAGATCCTCTTCGTCGGCCATCTTCAAAAAAGCCTCGAAACTATCGTCTAGCTGGACATCCGTCACAGAATGGTACTTGTTTCGCGTCATGGAGTTAGCGACATTGATCTCCAGCGCCACATCCACAGGCTCCTTGTCGTGGATCTTCTGAGTCACCTCTTTGAGTATTTTGTTCTTGGCACGGTAGGCCGCCTGCAAGCCTTCAATCTCCTTTCTGTTTTTCGTGCACTCGACCACCACCGACCCAAAAACTAATGTTAGAAATAGCGTTTTGAAAACTGGCGTATGAAACAAGTCACGCAACGAAGCGGTTTTTCTGGGGCTCACGGAATATGGCCGTCGACCAGGCACATGGCGCAAGAACCTGAACATCTCGGTTGTGGTACACATTCATGAGTGCGATATTGGCTTGACCATGGCCTGTGCTTGTATGCAGGTCTGTCCATTCCCTTCAGTATGGTTTGGATGCCAGAATCACTTCTGCAGGTCAGTCATGAAATCATGCCGTAAATTTACCTGAGCTTTTGTAGCGCCGTGTTCATGCTTCAGAACTGCTTGCACTAAAAGTTCTCAACTTGCTCAACACAATGTCGTCCCGTTCGTACCACGTGCTCCGACTTTTGGAGCCGTAAGGAATGGCGACACTTTTCATCAAACGCTGCACTTCCAGCACATTTCCCAACGCCGCCCATTCCCTCATTGATAAAATGTACCACAATGCACTTTTCCGGAACCGCGTCAAACCGCGGATGCCAGCATCGTTGCTGGGTATTAGCTTATTGGGGTTTCTGTAGAAACCTTCCCCAGCGTCCTCAGGCTGTTCTGTAAGAATTCCTTTCTCAAAAATGTCAATGACGTTTTGCATGTAGGGAGTCGGCACTGTGTTGCTGTTGAGTTTCGCATACCCAAGTCTCTCGTATAGGATAGCTTTGATGGAATTCGGCTCGTCCTTCCCGCTAGAGAGGTGGTTGTCCAATTCATACACCGCTTTAACCAAGTAGGCCTCGATCAAGTCGCTCCACCACCAGGGGATGTTGAACATGAGACTCATGTGCATGAGCAACTCGGCCACTATAATGTATGTGCGCACGGCGTACGTCTTGATGTTGTATCGCAGCTTGAAGGTATAGGACAAGTTGTCGATGTATGGCTCTATGATGTCGTGGCGGATTTTGCGGAGCATGTTTTTGTCGGGCCTTTGCGGAAGAGTGTCTGTGGTGATCTGCTGAGTTTGAGCCAAGAGAAGCGACACAATGCACATTTCCTGGCTGGCTGCCACGTACACCCACGCCTTGTCATTGGTGAAGTCTCGCTTGATAAAGTCGTAGGTAGAGTACGCATACTTGAAATCTTTGAGCATTAAAGACCAGTCTGCAAGTTTTCGGATGATTTGCTCCGGGGCCGAGCGGTGGTAGAAGCTGCCCGAGGTGCTGTAGGAGCCTGCGCTCGTTGTGTTGTTGCTTGGCGTGGCATCGTGGTTGTTGAAGAGTTTTCTGGAAACAGAGAAAAACCGCCCTGTGATGGACTTCTTGGGCGAGAGCACCGAGTCGTCCCACCCCCGGATCTTGCGCTCCATGTGGGGAATCAACTGCTGCGACAAGAAGTCGTAGATTTTGGAGCGCAAGCACGAGTCCAAAGCTTTGGGAAACTCAAGAAATCCGTGGTCTTCCTTGGCCTGTTGAAGCGTGATGGCCTGCACCTCCTGCTCGATGGTCAGATTCTCATCCTGGGGTATACGGAAAAGTCCGGAATCCCTGGACTCAGCGGCGTTGACATTGACGGCGGTCTTGGCGTCATTGGCGTCTTTCTTTTTTGACGGGAGCGGAATCGCCGTGGAAAACACAGAAAGCTCCTTTCGAAGCGACTCCTGGTACTCGGCCACATGGGAAGAAGCCACGTGCTCATCATATACCACAAAAACATGAATCAACAAGTCCGAAATTTGAAAGTACTTGGGGAAATTCGAGTTACGCAAGTCCACAATCATCTGGCGAACCAGCTCCACAGAGTCTGTCGAGGCATCGACCACAAAGATCTGCAGAACTGGATGGTTCATGGTGTCAAACAGAACAATGCGATTGGACGACACGATTTTCTGGAACATCTTGCCATAAAGCGGCATTTCGTGCTGAGACAGCGACTCCATAACAACCTCAAGAGACGAGATGCTGAATAACGATTTGATTTTGTCATCGTTTTGGCTGTGAAGTGCCAAGAGATCCACCAAGGGCAGCTCAAAGCGAACAGGAAACAGCGTGTAGTTTTTGGTGATCAACGAGGTGTTTGTAATTCGGTATGCCTGGTGATGTGCCGGGTATATGGCGTTGTTACCGTAGGGGCGGAGAATCTGGAGACACGATACCAGGGGGTTGTTGCATTGTGCCTGCATGGCACGGTCGGCATTATGTGTGGAAGAAACAGACACTAGAGGCAGGAGCGAGTGCTGTAGGAGAAGCTGCCGGACCTGGGACGGGTCAATTCCGTCAACATTCATTGCGAAATTTTGTGTTGTATTTGGTGTGATATTTGGTGTGATATTTGGTGTGATATTTGGTGTGATAATTAGTGAATATATGTGTGTGATATTTGGTGTAGTATGGAGTGCGATAGTGCCCTCGGAACTGCGCAACACACCCGTACACCACCCTACCTCACCATGTTTAGGGCACCGGGCGAAAATGGCGTAAAAACCAGTATGAGGCTTGAAAAAAGATATGGAGATTGTTTGAGTTGTTTCAAAGTGTTCATATGAGTTTCACGTGCTGAGCTAGTGTTTGTGGTGCATTGTTGGCGGTGCCTTGCGCTGGAGTTCCGAGGGCAGGTTCATTTCCGGGGGCTTCCGGGGATATGCTACGACCGATAAATGCTACGACCGACACATGCTACGACCGATACTTAATGCTAAGTGATCAACAGAGTGGCCGAATTTTATGGGAATTTAATAATCAATTGTAGCTTTTTTTTTGGCCGATTCCACTTCATGTTTACGATATTTTGTTGACTTGCTGTGTGGGTGCAAAATGGTGAAATTACAAAGTGGTGTCAAAAATCCAGAAAAGCACATATTTCTATAAAACTTTAACAGTACCTAGAAGAACTTAGAAGAAGACCACTGCGTCTTTTTCTCTGCCACAGACTTGGTAAATTTGCTAAATTACCACTTACTGACGAGAGGCACTGTATGCAGGCCAAAAGTTACTTCTCAAATCTGTTTACAACATGTAATCGAGTCTCCACAAATCTCTCATCAACTCCACGCCAAAAGACTACGAAAGACGCCTAGCAGGAGCAAAAGACATCTATCTCTCCGGGAAATGGATCTGTGTGCAGGTTTCCAACGTAAGTATCAGATTTGCTTGTATACAGGTTCAATATTTTGCTTTTCGCCCCATTCAAACTGATCGAGCCCAACCCGCTCCACACCCATACTCCCAAAGTTGGACCCACGTGACCAGGTGTATACACTCGTCTCAAATGCACTGCGGCGCCTTCTTCTTACTGCCGCAGAGAAACGACTCGAAATAAGCATGGCGTTATATGCAGGAAACCAAATATTCTGGCCATTTCCCAGGTTTCACGGATGGCAATCAGTAGTGGCTACCCTTAAAGAAACGTCAGTCCAAAAACGTTCAAAGATATTCAAAATTATTAGAGAATTTTCAAAAAAGTTTAGAAAGGCCAGAAATGATTGAATGTGTAAATCGGCCCTGGTCCGCGTTTCGAACCAGTATCTTTTCGCGGCTGATTTTTTCTGTTTACTTTCTTTTTACCTCCTTGCACTTTGTTCATAACAACACCTTCACCAAATCCTTGTTCAAGTTACTGTTTCCACGTGATCCTGTTATCTTTCCAAAACACCCCCGATTCGAAGAAACTATTGAAAAACATCATCAAATACCACATCCTATAACTTCGAAAAGCTCCATCCTATTCTGCGCAGTCCGAACTTGCATCCTCTGACCATGTTTCACATCCTACTACTATCCATTCTACTACTACTACAGGCAACCTCGGCTGCAAACTCGCTGGTAGTGCATCCTGGCCTTGATTTCAAGCTGATGGGCGGGTCTATTGCCCTTTTGGGAAACTTTGACGGCTTGTCTTTCTACAACTACGCCAACGACTCGGCCTTTCTCTCGCTGACCATCTCCAACGCTCTGTACCTCTATCTCAGAAACTCTCTGGATGGCTCCAGTCAGAAAATTGCCACTTTGGAGGATGGTTCGGTGTCTCTGTTGCAGCAGCTCAACGATGCCAACGTCTTGGTCTCTGGAAACTTCTCCTCGATCAACGGTCAGGACCACCAGTCACCGGTGATATACAATGTGACTTCTGGCACTTTCTCCTCGCTCTTCTCCTCCAAAAGGGCCGACGACTCGCTTCTTTCGGGTAATGTGCTTACCACGTTCGTGGACGGCGACCTCATCTACCTTGGTGGTGAATTTGAGTTCAACGATACCAACGCCGTGGCTGTCTACAATATCACGTCACGCTCGCTTCTGTCTTTACCTTTCCAGGGCTTTGGTGAAAACTCCACGGTGAATGCCATCACAAAGTACTCGGAAAACGACAGTGATGGCTCCATTCTTTTTGGTGGCTTTTTTCACTCTTTGGGCTTGCCGGAATTGCTTACCCACAACACTCTGCATCTGTACAAGCACAGCAACTCCTCCAATTCTACCAACTCCACTTTCGTGTCTGCGGAGCAACTTGTTTCGCTTAAACACGCTACTTTCGGCAATGTCAACGGACAATCCTCCAATTCGGACTCGAGCGTCATATGTCCTCTGACCAGTGGATCCTGGTCTCTCAGTGAAAACAGCGGTGGCCAATGGTCTATGCAACTTCCTCTCGAAATGCAGGGTATCGTGCCGACTAAGATTAGAATCTACGTTCCAAAGAGCAGTCTGGACGGAATAAAGACCTTTAGGATCTACACCTATCCAAACAATGGTATTATGAACTTGACATACATTGACCCCAATACTAACCAGTTGGCTTACTGTGATGCTGCGTGCCCTCTTCAGTTAGGCTCTTCTTTGAGTAATAGTACTGCGTCCAACGTTGAGGAAGCAGACTCTTACACAGATGATGACCTGGTTTTCGTGGACGAAGATGGCTCCTTTTTCATGTACTACAGTGATACCCAAACCAGAAACTTGGGCTACGGAAGCGATTTCCAAGAATTCGCTCTCATCAACCTGGTCAGTATGGACAAAATTGGACTCACAACAACATCATGGTATGGCTCGAAAGGTGAGTTTTCCGGAATCGAAGTATATCTGAATAGTATTGCAGTTTACGGAAACGACACGTTGAATGAATCTAACTGTGGTTCTGAATCTGATGAAGCCTCCAATCAAGCCATTACCAATAGTGGCACATGGCAGTCTGTAACTGAGTTATCTGACATAACTTCAAATAATTATTTGGTGTCTGTTGTTGATTCTTCTGCATCCATTACTTTATATCCTAACATTTCCTATGCAGGCAATTACTCCCTTTTGTTATATACGCCAGGGTGCTCTGCTGACAATTCTTGTGCAAAAAGATCCATAGTCAATGTGACAGTGATTGATACCGATGACAAGACTGTCTCGAGCGTTAGTCTCTATCAAAATAACCTTGAGGACAAGTTCGACTACTTATTTTATGGCCACTTAAATGGCTCTTCAGAGGACACCGGCAGAAACAGAGTGAAGATTGATTTCCAGGCTGCGATTGATTCTTCTGTTACGCAACCCTGGATGGTAGTTGACAAGGTTGTTGCTAACATTGTTTCTTTAGACACTTATGATTCCAAGAACCTGTCGAATTCTACCAGCAGCCACAACAAAAAAAATTACACACTAACCACCACGAAACTTAATGGCTTGTTCGAATATTCTTTGGCCAATTTCTCTCAGTTCTCCTTGGATAAAGTTTACGAGGGCCTGGGTAACTCCAAGGTAATCAAACTGACCAACAATTTTGTCGGTAATTCATCTATCAATACCCTTAGTGGTGAGTTGTCAGAGTCTTCAGAAATAACGGAAATTTCCTATGTGTCAAGCTCAAAGCAACTCATCCTCCTTGGGAACTTTGATTCTAAAAATTCAACTCTTTCAAACAAGAATGCCTTGACCATGAAAGTTGCGGGTTACAACACCACCTCCAACGAGACTGAGTCCACTATTCAAACGAGGAGCAGAATTTCAAAGCGTGAAGATTTCCAAGGACTCAACTTCAATAATACCTTGACTTCAGTCAAGAACATAGACAATGGCTATGTTGTTCTTGGCCAATTTTCTGCAACCGGCAGTAACATCAAAGATCTCTCTGAGAATAACAAAACTGTTGCCTCAGTGAATAATTTTGCTCTTAATTCGGGTGGCCAATGGTACTCTTTCGGAAACTCTTATGAGGACTACGACTTCTCGCAGCTTGCTTTCATAACGTTGAATCTGACTGAGTTTTACATATTCTCAACTGAAGACGGTGCAAAATTCCGGACATGGGATAACACAGAAAAGTCATGGTCTACGCTGAAAAATAAAATGGACATAACTGCTAGCGTCCAGCTTGACAAGAGAGGCCAACAGGTTATAGGAGGACCATCCTTTGGAACTATGCAGTATTTCGAGGTTGACCAAGCATACTTTCTGAACAACAGCGACTTCAACTCTTTTGACGCGCAGATTGTGAACGGAAGCGTCACCAACTCTTACTACGTCAACAACACATTAAGCATTCTTGGGGGACAATTTGAAAATAACGCCTCATTGCAGAATATAGCATTAGTGAAGAGTAATAAGGCAGTTCCTCTTTCAAACGATATGCAATGGGATAACGATACCTTTGTGTCGTCCATTTACGTGGACAACAGTGCAGAACATTTATTCATCGGTACCAATGGATCAGTTCAGATCAGCAATACGAACACAACAGGGCTTATTATCTACAACTTGAAGAATTCGAGCTTCATGTCAGTACAGCCTCCAGATCTTTCTAATAGTGACAGCTCACCAGTCTCCGTTAACGCAATGGCTTTTAATGATGATTCCCAACAATTACTCGTGGGTGGAAAATTCGAAAATGCAGGTTCTCTCTCATGTTCCTCCCTCTGCTTTTTTGATATGGCGAACACAAGATGGACAAGCCCAATGTCTGGATCAGACTCAACCAGCATTGATGGAGAAATTACAGATGCAAAATTCTTGAGTTCCAATGCCGTGTTGATAAGTGGAAACTTGACACTCAATGAAACAACCTCCAGTTTTGTTGTTTACGACTTTTCCACTGGCATGTTTGCTGAAGCAGGCAACAATATCAATGACATTGGAAACAGAGGCTACATTAAAAAGTTTATTATCAACCAGGACGTGGACGGCAAGGTAAGCAACAAAATGGCTGCATTGACCAATGACAATTACGTGATTGCCTACAATACATCAGCGTGGGCGAGGATTGACAGTTCCATCGAGTATGGTGAAGAAACGGAAGTGCATGATCTCAAGCTCGTGCAGCTTTCGGAACTGAACTCCGCGAACCCCCTGCAGCAGTATTTTAGCAAGGGCAAGGCATTGTTATTGTCAGGCAAATTCAACTTAACGGAATACGGATTGGTCAATTCAGCATTGTATGACGGGTCATCATGGATTCCATACGTGTTTGCACTGCAGGGGTCGAATGCAGGAACAATATATTCCACATTGTTCGAGGACATATACAGATTCCAATCTTCGAGTGACCTCAAAAAGTCTCATCATCGTATGACTACGGGGCAGATTGTTGGTGTATCCTTTGCTTGCGCGCTTGGCTCAACTGCGTTGCTTGGTCTTTTATTCATTATACCTTTTTTCTTCTTATTGAAAAAATCAAAGAGGTCAAGTCTTTTGGATAGAAGAACTCACGAAGATGAGATGATGAACGCTGTTAATCCTGAGGATTTGTTCCATGAGATGGATGCGCAGAAAAAATTCTAGAGTACGAATACAACAAATCACAGAGTAAAGGTTCTGTAGAGTTAAGAAGTCCCATTCATTCTTGTTGACCATGGACTTCGTAAGTAAAGAGGTAATTACCTTTTATTGCATCTTACTATTAGAGCAGTTCTACGATATTAATCTTGGACGACCCTAACGTAAAGCCATAGATTATATTACATAAATTCTTGACTAAGAATGGCCATAATATGTGTAAAACTCTGTATTAAGTAAAGTTTGAAGATACAAAAGGCTTTTTGTTCGTTGTTGGCAAAGCTACAGAATCAAAACAATCCTGTCTACTACTGAATGGGTATCTTCAAAACCTGAATCTGTGCTAGCCAGATCATTCATTGTCTTATAAACGTTTCAAGAATGCTTGTATTTGTAAACCTTACCTTTATCAATTTAAGCTCAAAATGACTTCATCATGCCTAGTGTATGCATGCACAACAAGGCAATATAATGAATTTGCGGCAAAACGGAATGTCACGTGACACAGAGCACGTGCTTGATCATGGCCATTTTGACATTCTGGTGAACATGAATCTATCCACAGGAGACACACTTGCACAGCTTGGACTATGGGATATATCTAACTACATACGGTCCATTTACATACAGGAATATCAAAGAGATACCCTACAGTCTAACACGCAGAAGGTATTCATGATAAAAAAGTATGACCATTGTTGACCTTCTGCAGGAGCTCTATTACATCAACTAGATAAGAAACTACATAGGACCAACAACGTTCTGAAACCTACTGAACATTCGTAAGCGCTGTTTTTCATATAGTGATGCGGTGGCTCAATGGCAGAGCTTTTGATTCCAAATCAAAGGGTTGCAGGTTCGATTCCTGTCCGTGTCATTCTTCTTTTTTTTTTTACGTTTACAATTTTTGATATGTATTTTTGTGGCCGTCCGACTAGTCACTCAACCATACATCTTCTTATAGTCTAAAGTCTTTTTCTATTTCTCGAAAATCATCTATACCTTTATTGACGCTCGAGATCAGAAGTGCTGCCATCTGCCGTGTTCTCGTCATCAATGTCGAAGAGATTTGCATCCGGTGCAACATCACGCGACGCAAAGTCTTCGACTTCCTCTGGATCGTTGTCAACTTGAAAGTCAATTCCTCCCAAGTCCTCTTCATCATTATAGTTGTCGTCGTAATCACCAAACAACTCATCTTCATCATCTGGTACACGAACATAGTTTCTGCGACCAGGACGGCGCCCGAATAGAAGTCCAGTTATGTTTTCGAGCATTTTGCGGTCCAATTTGCGGATGGTCTTGACCGTCGCTATAGTGCCTGCCACCAAAAAGATTCCTCCCTTCACAATCCCATTCACCACCTTGTCCACATTGTTCTCCTCGATGGGATCGAAATCGCTAGTCTCTTCCAATCTGATCTGGCCGAGTTTTCGAATACCTCCATTCCGCTTTATGCCTCGTTCGTAAACAAACCATATGGCACCGAAAAAGGTTGCAAGCGGCACAAACAAAAGAATCAAGACCTTAACAAAATTAAGATTCCGGCCATAATTCTCGTTGAACTCCTTCTCATGCCCTGGACAGGGCTTGGGGTCAAACGAATCAAGTTCTTTACCGCCAACGCATGTGGAAGATGGCAATTTTCTGTATCCAGTTGGCTCAAAGTATTGAAAGGTATCTGGCTTGCTGCACATTTGCTTTTTATGATCCTGTGGGCTAAGTCCTTCCACAAGCTTGCACGTGCCATCGGTATCTCTGTAGAAATTGTAGTCACACTCGTAGTCCTTGACTGTACAAGGACAGTTTTCGGTTCTCTTGTAACCAGTCTGCAATGGTGCTGCTCCAATGAAGCAGTTTTCAGACCCTTCCGCACGGCGCAAATACTGAGATTCATGTCCGAAGATGCAATTGTCTTTGGATCCGGGAAGTTTGGGTGCCCAATATTCGTAATCATCATCCAAAGGATGGTCTAGATCGAGCCGACATTTTCTTGAAAAGTAATCGGAAAAGTCAATCGAGAAGATGTAAGTTACACCTGGCTCTTCCCTAGTTTGTCCGAAAATGACGAACTTTCTTGACGTGTCGGATGGAATTGTGGCCAAATCAAGCACACGCACTGGCTTTTTGCTGAACTCATAAGTCTTCCAGGTTTTACCGCCGTCTGTGGAATATACAATTTCGTTCGTGACTTCTCTTTCCTTCACCAACAAGAAAATGGAGCCTCGATCACCAAACTCCCACATGTAGGCACCTTTAATTACCTCCTTCCAAGTAACTCCGCCATCCGCTGACATAAATGTGGCCAAATCAGCCTTAGAATCGAGATACTGTCCAACATTTCCCACGCCAAATAAATATCCAGCGGCGGCAGTCGAGGAGAAAGTGTCTTTGTAATCGGGTCTCTCGGTGAAACTACGCAAATTCAAAGAGCAGATTTCCAAGGCGTTCTTGGAACCCTTTGTGCGCTTGACACACTCATACACCTGACCCTTAGAGTCGGTCTCAGGAGGGGTCAAAAGTTCCCACAGACCTCCATCATTGTGGGAAATTCTAGTCTTTAATTTCTTTGAACCCGGAGTTTTGGCCTCAGAAACAGTGTTGACAACATATGTTCCCTCCAAGATATCGATGCGGTCGAAGTCTGCAAACCCGAATTCATTCCTGTTCACATCATTCATGGCCAAAACATAAGAAGTACCGTTTGAGTTGGATTTGAGAAGCGCTCCTCGTTCCAATCCCTTGCTCCTATCTGTGGTGACATGCATGAGTATCGAATGCGATGCAGAGTCAAGAATCGTGTAGGCTGTTTGTTTTTCGAGTTGAAAGTTTCTTGGGAAATGAGCGTCAGCGAAGGTAACACCGTCGACCGTGACCTTCGCTTTTAAGTTATCGGAGCTCTCATCCACTAGAGCAACGAATACAAAACCTGGCTTCATAGCAAAGTCGAGCACATTGTCGAAAAGTTCCGTCGAATCCTTGAAGTAGTTTTTGGAAGAAACGAGCTTTCTTCTGTTTCCGTCTTTGACCGTACAGTATATGAAGGTTTCTTCAAAGTTGAGAGATTGGTCAACGTATCCACAAGTAAGAACATTATCAAGAAGCTTTTTGTATGTGAGACCTGCATCTTCGGTATAGTAGGCCTGAGAACCTGCAACACCACCTGCACTTTCGTCGTCAGCTAAGAATATGAATTTCTGAGCATCAGCAGGATCGAAGAATATAGGAAGTCCTCTAGTGTTGGGGCGTGCAGGAGGGACAAGTCTTTGGAAAGTGTTACCACCATTAGTAGAATAATAGAGCGTGCTGACTGTAACGATGATCGCAGTAGAGTCAACAGCTCCCACCAAAAAATATAAGACGTCCTCAGGCAATGGGACCGGCACAAAAGAGACACCTCCATCGTTTGAGGCAAACATCGCCTTGCCGCTCGTCAGAAGTAAGATGTTGTCAGAGTAGTTGGAACTCTTAACGTAGCTGTACTGCTCCAAGTTACCGTGAAACTTGGATACCTCAATGGCAATCTTTGCCGTGTCAACTTTTTTGTGATCGTCCATCACATTCTTGCACTGGAACACGTGCTCCTGAATGAAGTCTGAGTCGGATTTCTTCTTCATGTCACACATGTTGCCTGCAATTTTTTGATGCAGCTGCAACTTAAGAGACTTCTTTGAGGTTTTCTGACAAAGCTCTGCTATCTTAGCAGTGTTCGGTACACAAACTTGCTTTGCAGATAGCTCAAAGTATGGGGAGCATTCGTAGTCGAAATCAGAGCATTCACACGGAGTTTTCTCCACAGTAAAAGCTTCTTTAGAGAGGCATTTAGCGTCTGACTTTCTTCTTGAGATGGTGTCCTTGTGGCCATTGTAACAATAGTCTTCAGGTCCATTCAAAGCTGCAACTTTGATGATTTCAAAGTCCTTATCCGAACATTTTGCACCGTCAAAGGCTTTGGAGAAGTCAATAGTGGTAACTACTGAACCTTCCTCGCTGAGGCCGGCCAAGTAAAGTTTTGTTCCAGACAGATCCGGCTTCATGTATCCACCAAGAATTGGCACATCCAACTTTGCCAGAGACCACGTCAAGCCCTGATCTAAAGAGAACTTTAGCTCTTTGTTAGGAAATAAAGAATCGCTTTTGACAGCCACTAAAACATTTCCTTGGTCAATGTATTCCACTGAATAACGCCCTTTGAGAGCAAATCTCCATGTAGCACCACCATCACGAGAAACGTAGAGATCACTTGAGGTCATTTGGAGGTCTGCGTGCCGTCCTTTTGCACCCGTTGCCGCCACTATATTAGCAGTTTTCCTGTTCATTGTCCAGAGGGGGTGAAATGAACAGCCTGATTCGAGTTTACAGTCAGGGTCGTCGAGAACCTCCAACTTCTGCCACGTGCTACCATCGTCAAAAGAGATTTGGGTCTTGAATTCGGGCAAACGTAATCTGTCCTGATGTTCTGAAATCAACCCCATCCAAATGTACTCGGCAATTTCGGAAGTAGAGACGTCACCTGTTCCGGCGCCATCTACACGAGACAATTGGAGTCCCGTGGAGTCACTGATGAACGTTTGAGTTCTGAACAGTCCGTCACTTTGTGGATTCAACACATTGAGCACATACCGCGAGGGCGTGGCAAAAAGCTCCGATGATAGCATATCGTAGTTGCCATCAAAACTCAAGCTGACTTTGTCATAAGAAACGAGATCTTTCGACACAACAAAAGACTGTCTTCCTCTTGCGAACTGATCTTCCGCGAGGAATAAGAACAAAAACGCCGATTTGACCTGGAAAGATATGAGGAATTGGTCTTTCAGCCCCGGGAAATCCACTACCGAGCTCAGTTTTTGGAAGATGTCCACACTTTTGAGAAGTGTCGTTTTCACAACGTCTCCGTATGAGTTGACTTCTTCCTTGATACACATGAGTGTTTCTGGCTTCACCGACTGGTCGAAATCAGGACTGGCCCGTGGAAACTCACACTTCACGAAGTCCTCTGGCAATTTTTGGATGCTTTTGAGACCGTCGTTGGTGGCAAAATGTACGTAATGACACTTTTCCTCGCCGCAAACATTGAAGACGAGAACCATATGGTTTTTCGAAGCTCCGTTATAAAGCACAAACGAATAATCATGGTCTTTCGCCGGAGCACTGAATTTTCGCCAGTTTTTGCCCAGGTCTTCTGTGATAAAGTGATCGTTTCCATACGTTGTCACAATTGCCCTATCCTTGAAGGTTTCGTCCATGTGAACCTGTGATATTTTATGTCCATTGAACGCCGAGATAGGAACCCAGGAATTACCCTTATCATAAGAAATCACCAATTCTGATCCCACAGAGAGGATGTTGTCGTTTTCAAAGAAAAGCAATTCATGTGGTTTGTTTGAAACGGGAACGGCCTTGATATCAGGCACGTAGTCAGCGGCACATGCTGCCTGTAGGAAAACCCACACTAAAAGAAGTATCTGCTTGCTGGACGCAAACATAACACAAGTAATGAAGCAATGTGTGTTTGATCGAAAAGAATTGACTGATTCCGCCTTTCTTGCGTCTCTTTGGCTTGTGGGGTGAGAAGGTATGATAAGCCTTTTCGTTCGGTGAGTGGGCTTGGGTGCGTGACCATGTGCAGGCCTGCTAGAAATGCCGGTGCCTTCTACGTTACTGATATGACTGGAACCATTGGATTAAGTGGGACGCCGAGTAGATAATGAAGACTTGAAATGGCACAATTAGGTCTGGTTTGGTTTGTTTCAGTCATGCGTTTGGTCAGCCATCGTGCGATCTTCGCCGAAACTAATACTCAGAAGTTTGAGCATGAAAGCTGCTTAATTCGAATTGCTTGAGCTTGAAATCATAGATGTACCGGAAACCACCCCCCTAATGAATCTTTTGTTCTCGCCATTATAAATCACTCTAGCAACTGCTAAAATTTGTTGATTGCGACCAGAGTCAAGCTCGGATCTTGGTTGAGACTTCTATCCCCCTCTATAGAAGCAATTCATGTGCCAAACTCAAGCTCTCGGTATTTGGGCAATTTGATGGTATCTTATCGTACCGCTAGACTCAGGCTGCTTATCGCCAGCTAAGCATTGAGATGAACACTCGTGCTTCATTCACAGTAGATCCCTCTTCTACCCAGTAACAGAATGTTTGGAATTTACCCCAACAAGGCGTTTGTTTTGTAAAGCATCTGCGATACCTTTGAATTGAATTGTCTCAGGTCTTATTGCAAAAAGCCAACAATCCAACAATCCTATAATGCTGTAATGCTGTAATCTAATATTACATGATTCAATGTGGCGCTTGAAAACTAGGCAATGAGCTTCTCGTCAGATAAAGCTCCCAAGAAAGGCA
The DNA here is from genome assembly GCA_002370135.1 of Metschnikowia kipukae. NCBI lineage: Eukaryota > Fungi > Ascomycota > Pichiomycetes > Serinales > Metschnikowiaceae > Metschnikowia > Metschnikowia kipukae. The sequence continues at coordinate 519,175 of NKZJ01000101.1, forward strand.
GCTCACCAATTACACGGACAAAAAACCCGTAGTCATACTCTTGCCCGATGTAGTCACTGAACGAGCCACTCAGGTTCGAGAAACTTGTTTTGTAAATCTCCGCATCTTCGGCGTGAATTCTAATAATGGCTTCAAGTGCAGGTTTTTGCTTTTGCTTTACAACGATATCGAAGTGCCTAGCTTCCCCCGAGATGCCGTAGAGTTCATTTAGGCACTTTAAAATGATGGAGCGCCATGTGAGGAGACCGATATCGATGCTAGCGTAATTGGAAGCGCTTTCTAGAAGTGGATCCACATGTAGCTTGAGCCTAAGATAATACCATGTCATTTTGAATTGCAGAGAGATGACTTCGGTGTGAATCGAGAACCGGCTGAAGATGTGGTTGTAAAAGATATGCAGGTGCTCGAGGCATCGCGCTGCGCTATCAGCCATCATTAGTCAAGACTAGTCAACACGTAGAGAGGCCAAGATAAACTAACAAGCATTCAAGATTTTTTTTTTGACCTATCCTCAATGCTTTAGCTTCAAGTAATGCATCGAAGAATGAAACTTTAGCACGTGTTCGTCTCGCACCAATATTGGGCACCACATACCATTGCAGTCTTATGAATTCAACAACATCCTTTCAATCCTAATATAATCAGCAAGCTTCACAATTGAATCTTTATTTCTCGATTGATCGAAGCAAGACGAAAACTTTTCAGTAAGGCGTTTTTCATTAAGGCATTTTTCAGTAAGGCATTTTTCAGTAAGGCACTTTTCGATAAGGCATATGTTTCTTTAGAGGCACATTCCTATAAAGGTACTGTTCTGTCATAGTACTTTTCTGTCAGAAAACTTTTCTGTAAGGGCACTTTCCTGTCAGAGTACTTTCCTGTCAGAGTACTTTCCTGTCAGAGTACTTTTCTGTACACATTTTCCTAAAACACATTTTTGACTGCTCCCGCTTCACAATTCAATCAGATCTAGGCTCGCAAGTCTGGGAGCTGAATCTGAACGTTGGAACTGTCGCTAGAATCCTCAGCAAAACTTTCCGAATCATAAGAATTTCTAGTATCTCCACCAAGAGTCTCCAGGTCAAAATCTGGCTTGGTGTCCAGCGCAAACTCTTGCTGTTTCCGAATATACTGCTCAAAGTATGGTGCATACTGGTATCCATAAGCACGCAGGCGATCTGTTAAACTGCTAGGAGTAGCAAATTGGCCCGCATATTTGTTGCGGTCCGAAAGACATTTATGTGTATGGCCAATCATCACGTCATTCCTCAAGTCTTGCCAAAACACCTCATCAAACCCGTACTTGTACAGGTCCCTTCTCGGCTCGGGTTCCCTTACTCGCGGGCCGTTGCGTGACAAGGCCACATTTTCATCTGTAAAAGTGCTGTCGAATGACACCCTGATGGCATTTACCGGAATCGGCATACCCGGGGTGGCACGTATGATTTTGCCACCCCCTGGAAGTTCCAGAAACCCGATTGGGCAATTGAAGACAGAATCTTTGGAGTTATTTGCACCACCATCAAATCTATATTCGTCCTGGCCATATTTGAGTTTCACTGGCAGTTTTGTGTTGAGGTTTGAATTGACTGGATATGATGCCCATATGTTAGCTTTTAATCTGGTCGAGATGTTATTTCGGCTGGATGAACTTTGCACTTTTTGTTGAAAGGCGAACTGTTTCACTTTTATATTCTGACACTCGTGTCTAAGTTCTAGTAGCTGTTTGTGGGTGTATCTTTGTTTCATTTTAGTGGTTGCAAAAATACGTATGGGAGAGCGCGGTATTTATACACTTGGGTTTGCTTTTGTGGTATGAATCGACTGACAGCTCCACTTGCAGATAGCTATGAAATATCAGAATCAGATACTTTGTAGTCTGTGAAATATAGAAACTGATGCAACAATTTCAAATTACTGGCCAATTAGAAAAATAAAGAAAAAAATAACGACAACTGCAGGACTCGAACCTGCGCGGGCAAAGCCCAAAAGATTTCAAGTCTTTCTCCTTAACCGCTCGGACAAGTTGCCTCTTATACAAAATAAATGATTTAAGTATTATATGTTGGTAATAAATTTAAATAACTGGGCCGGGTCTCATAAATCTATTCCATTTGCCAAAATTTGTTCGAGCAAATTGCTGTAGCTGAAACTTATCAAGTGTAATGTTAGCTGAAAATATGTGGTCTAATTGAGTGAGAATTTATCTTGGCTGGTTGTAGCTGCTTGCCGGTTTATCGATAAAATAACTACGTTTGGGAGGCTCAAAATTAACTGAACCGATTATGGATATTTTCCTTAAAGTCTTGAGTAATTGAATTATTGGGTTGGTATATATGATAGAGATCACGTGCAAGCATCGCACTGTACACTGTCTCACATTAGTATATCGCATCAAAGGCTACATTCCCACTGCAATTAAAGACCAAATCGAATAGACCAGAATTTCAGTTTAACGGTTATTTATATCGAGATCTTAATACAGTCTTAATTTTCTTTAGAGGTGTTGGCAATTTATACGAAGCCACGTCAAAATTTTAGCTGGTTTGTTGACCACCACTATTGAGTCCACCTTCAAACATACCAGTCATGTCTTGGCAACAAGTCCAGGACGACCAAGGAAGAACATACTACTACAATCCTACTACACAGGAAACCAGCTGGCAAAATCCCGAGGATTCGGGACATTGGAGAACTTTCACCACTGAGGACGGCAAAGAATACTACTATAATGAAACAACACAAGAAACGACATGGGACAAGCCACAGGAATTGATTGCCACCACAGAGGAGGCCACACAGCCCAAAAAAAGCGCCGAATCTACAGAGTTAGATCCACAATCCGAGCCCCTTACGGCCAACTCGTCACAGCCTATTCTTAGCGATATAGATAAAAAGCTAGCTGCTGAACCAGTGGTGAAATTTGCTAGCAAGTTTATCAAAGAGTCAGAGCAAAAAGAGACAGAGCAAAAAGAGACAGAGCACATAGAAGCACAAGACTCTGAAAAGCAAAACGCCAAAGGATACGTTCAGGAGGCATATTTCGCCATGCTCAAACAGGCAGGCGTGGACGCCACTTGGTCCTTTGAAAAAGTGATCCGTACCTTCATTCAAAACCCTGTTTACTGGCAGGTGCAAGATGCCGTTGCCAGGAGAGACCTTTACGAGGAATATCTTGTCAAAAAGCTTGAGCTTGAGTCCTCCAGCGAAGTCGAAATGATCGACAGCTTCAAGAACAACTTTCTTCGCGAGATCCAGCACTACTACAATAACAAAGAAATCAAAGAGTCCACGCGTTGGAGCAGTGTGAAGACCAAACTCATTCAGGAAGAGAATGCCATATTCAAACATTCCATTCTTCCCGACTCCGAGCTCGAAAAGATCTACCGCGACTACATGCAAGGTGTTTTGCTGGAAAAAAAGGCCCGGGTGGATAGTGAAAAAACCCAAGCTTTGGTGGAATTGGAGGCGTATCTCTTGCAAATCACGTCCGGCAGCGAAGGCGATACCACAGAATGGGAACAGCTACACACCAAGCTTCAGAACGATGCCCGTTTCAAGGCCAACAAGCATTTTCAGGTGCTCACCAAAGTGGACCTCGTCGACCTCTACGCTTCCAAAGTTTTGCCTCTAATTGTCGACCGCATCAAGGCCAAAATTGCCGCAATCTCCAAAACAAACCGGCGCTCTGACATGAAAGCCCGTGACCAGTTTAAAACGTTGTTGCAACAGAAAAAGATCAGAGCCAATACCAAATTTGGCGACTTGGGTCTCGAAAACGAGGATGCATTTATGGAGTTGTGCGGGCGCAATGGATCAAACCCATTGGAGTTGTTTTGGGACCTTGTGGAGGAAAACAAGCAGCACCTTAAGGTGAAGAAAGATCTTTTGGAGCAAACCTTCAAAGATGCCGTGGAAAACGGAAGGACGGATGCAAGCTACGAGCAACTCGTCTCCAGCCCAGAGTTTTTGCAAACAATCAAGCTGCTCCACGACAATAGAGTGGCGATATTAAACCTCGATTCTGCAGATGGTGCAGACGACATGCATGTTATCCAAGACATGCTACTCAAGGATTTGGAGCTGCACAAAAAAAAGATACTAGCGGACCGCCAGGAAACGCTTAAAAATCTCGTGAATGTGTTGGGCGAGTGGATTCTTCAGAACTTGAGCACCTTGGAAGATATTATCACGCAGGACGAAGATTCCAAGGACAAGCTGGGCCCCGTTTCCATTCTCAAAACCGGAAAAGATGCCCGCATAGTTGCTTTGAATATCCACCCTAACACCTGGAAGGCTAAATTAGAGTCTGTTGCCGCGTTCAAACATCTTGAAGCCGAAATAGAGAAGGCGTTCCAGCCCGAGGAGAGAGACACGCAGTTAGTCGCAGCATTAGAAAAGTGTTTACACTATATGGTGGAACAAATGAGAGCTCGGGCATCAAAAAAGAGACCAGCTCCGGAACAGACACCAGGACCGGCTGCTGTCAAACGCGGACGTTCCGAGGAGGAAAAGAAGCCACTTCTCATGAACTACTAGTTGTTTGCAGGCTAATGTATCGCGAGGTACCAATAAATAGCAGATTAATCGAGTATCGGCAAGTACCGTGATTTGAATAACTTTGTATATTAATGCGACTATTAAGTACTGAAAACTATTGGCGTTAATTGTGGATGAATGATTATTAATGACACTTGCAAAGATATCTCCACTGTATGTATTCGCAATCTATACCAATTCTCTCTGTATTTCGTGAATGCAACGTGTACAGGTGGCTTCCAAAAATCAAGCTGAAACGCCAAACAAAAAACACTTATAGAAGCACATACACGCAAATTACCCTTCGAACGGTCACTTCCACCTTAATTCCACACCCTATTTTAATTTGCTTCGTCCCATTCATACACCTGTCCTGCACACAGGACCGCACCCACCGAGCTCAAGTCGAAATCAGCCTCCATAGGCAATTCTCAAGCCAAAATGGTATGTATTCAATTTGAACCTGCCCTTAAAAAATTCTGTCCTATGCTTTGTATGAGCTAATTGAGTGGGACAGTCTCGACCACGGCCGAGTCCTGTACAGAAACCCGTCATTTTTTGTACTTGCAGTGTTCAAAGTCCAGAAAGGAGTCCTGAGCCAAACTCAAACACAGCGGTACAATCCCGTATCATGTCGGAAAAAGAAGCGACAATTCAAGTGTTGGGTGAAACGATATCGCAAAGGACTTGAAGTTTAGCAGATATATGAAGTAAAGAACATTTCAACAATAGCGCAGGACCATTCAAATCATCACTTTACTAACCACAGTCACAATCCCTTAAACCTTACTTGACCGCCGTTAGAACCTCGTTGACAGCAGCAATCTGTATGGAGGATTTTTCCTCGCAGTTGGTGGAAAGACATAACAGACCCGAGATTGAGGTGGACAATACACACAGCCCCGAGCTTTTGTTGAACCCCGTGACAATCGCCAGAAATGAGCACGAGAAGGTGTTTATCGAGCCATCCATCAATTCCGTCAGAATGTCCATTTCGATCAAACAAGCGGATGAAATCGAGCACATTCTTGTGCGTCAGTTCACCCGTTTCCTAACACAGAGAGCCGAGAGTTTCTTTATTTTGCGGAGAGTCCCAGTCAAGGGCTACGACATTTCGTTTTTGATCACAAACTTCCACACGGAGCAGATGTTAAAGGACAAGTTGGTGGATTTCATTATTGAGTTCATGGAGGAAGTGGACAAGGAAATCAGCGAGATGAAATTGTTCTTGAACGCTCGTGCCAGAGTCATTGCCGAGGCTTTCTTGACACCTTTCGATTAGACTTGCTTGTCATGCTTCAAGCTCCTGACCAGGTGTCATTGGCAGCAACAGAACAGATTGGCGGACGCATTACTGTTGGCGTAAAAAAATACACGTATAGTTAAATTCCCATAATAGATTTTACTCGTAACTGGCCGCATTACCTGACCGGGCGCTCTTGGCGTCCTGCTTTTCCATCACCGGACTCGCCTTATCGCTGGCGCCGCTGACACTTCCACCCCTGCTACCATCATATGCGCTATGCAGAGCGCCAGACAAAACCAGCTTTTTCTGGCGACTTCCGTTCTTGGGCGAGTATGCCTGCGACGACTGAGGCAGTTCAGTGTTCTTGGCCTGTCCATTGGCGCTTCCGCTAGTGTACATTTGGTTTTGGAAACCCTGGGGCGACCCATACGGCGACTGAACGCCTTGATTTGATGCTCTGAAATGCAGAACGGGACTGGGCCGCTTGGACTCCTGAGGTGTCATGCTCTGGCTGCTGTTCATATACTGGTTGACGTTCCCGTTCGCATTGTACTGGCTAAAACCATGATCTGGTGGCACAGGCGAATAGCTCGTCACCTGCTGCGGCTGATTCTGCACATGCTGCACCTGGGGCAGCCTCTGCTCCTGATGCGGCAGTGTTCCTGGCAAGTCAGGCTGCTTGGGTGCATGCTGCTGAGACATCATTTGGTTTGGTCTCTGATAGGGTTTGGTGTAGTCAACAGCACCGGGAATCATTAAAGGCTGTTCTGGTGACTCGTTGGAGAGACCTGGTATGTGATTGAGAACAAGATCTAGCTTTCTCAAAGAATCACACACTTGTGCAAAACCTTTGGACGAGATCTTCAAGATCCATCTGTAGTTGAAGATGTGCTCTTTGTAGAAGTCCGCCTCCTCTCGACTGGTGGATGAGATGAAGAGCAACGTTGCAAATGTCCCAATGAGGGTGAAGTTGGAAGAGGCAGAGGAGTGCCAGAAGGAGTGTATGTGCTCAGGTTTCAAGTCCCGTACAAACTCCATTGCTGCTAATAACCGCGACCGGGCCGCTGAGCGGCACACATTTAGAAGTTCGTCCGGAACCTTGGAGCCGGTTCTTCCCTGCTGATACAAGGTGGTGATGATCTTCCTGTGTAGCGTGAGCTCTGCAGCAAAATAGGCCAATTGGAGGTAGCCGTTGGAGCACAACTTTCGAGGCTGCACTGAGTTCATCTGCAATTCTCCAGGAAGCGAGTGGTACCAGGTCCGTAGCTTGAGCTGGATTGGTTTCGCGATGCGCAAAACCTCGTTGATATCGGTCACCTCTTTCATGGCTTTCATCGAGAAAAGAGAATTCGAAATCTCCGAAAGAACTTTCGACAACTCAATCAAGTTCATGAAGTTTTTCTTGCCGTTGGTGATATCCGACGAGCCCTCTTTGAGGTCGCCGTCGCCGTGCTTCTCAGGGAAGTCTTCCTCGGCCAAGTTGGAGACCACCCAGTTGTTCTCATTAATATGAGAGGGGCGAGAGTTCTTCAATGACAACCACTTTTCCTCCATGAAAACCGCCCATGCAAGACGCTTTCTGAGCCCCCTCTCCCACTTGGGCAACTTCCAAGTATCGCAGTCAAGGCCTAGACCAAGTTCTTCCGAGAGCGCCACCACCTGTGAGCACAAGACCCAATCGTTGAAGTCGGATTCGTTGAACGAAGACGAGAGAGACGCCGAAGCCAGCGAAGACGACGAGTTCTGCGCGTCGTTGAGCACGCTTATGTCCGTGAGAATGTGCTTACACTGGAGAAGCAACAAGCCCGCCTGCACCGCACTCAACTTGGGCCGCTTGAGAATCTCAAGAATGTAGTTGTTCAAGGCAATCTTGAGAATATGCTCCACGTTCGGCTTGGGGAAGCGCGAGAGCTGCGGATCGTAGTCCCACCACTGGATAGCAAGCACGTACACGGCAGCAAGCAAAGGGGCGCTGAACTCACGATGTGTCCGCGAGTACTTCTCCAAAAACACCTTCTTGTGCAAAATCGGATACGATGGGTGAATGATGCGGAAGTACAAGTCGATCAAGATCTGACCGTGAGGCGCAATGAACTTCTCTATGGCGTCCACATCGTTGGACATGTTCTGGAAGGACTTCTTGGATTGATCATCTTTCAACACAAACTGGGTCTTGTCCTCCACCTTGCGGAGCGAAATGGACTCGCTCAAGTTGACCTGCTCTATGCGGTTCACCTGCTTACCTCTCGAAGGCCGCAGCTTGTCCTCCTGCGAGCCAATCACCACATCCAAAAGATTCACGTCAAACAAATACGACGTGGGACCCACGTAGAACGACGAGCGGGGGTACTGCAAGGAAAGGGTTTTCTTGAGCAACGAGTTGTTCATGGTGGAGTAGTCCTGCACGGGGGCCACGTTTCGGATGGCCACGTTGGGCGGGATAATGTCGGTTTGGCCCACGGGCGGCCCCATAGCCATGCCAAGCGGCATGTTGTAGTCGTTGGGCCGCATGCGCTTGCTTTGGCCGTCGTCCTTGGTGCTGGTGGACGTGCATGTAATCGATTTGGTTTCACACTGTGCACAAGTGTTTGTGCCGGGAATGATCACACATTTTGTTTTGCGCCGCCGGCAGTGATCACACGGGCGTCTTTTTTCGCCTGTTTTGGCAGGCACAGGCGGCGGCGCCGTGGGCTGCGTGGAGTTTTTGCTGTAAGCCCGATGTAGTACAGGCTGCAGCAGGCTGTGGAGGTCCTTTTCTTCGTGCAGAAAGGGCACGGACGACATGATGGCCGACGGGTGGAGATCCAAGGCCTCTGGCTGGTCGTGGAACGGGTCGATCAAGAAGTTCTGCGACCAGTCTAGGAAATTGGCGGCGCCAGCCTGTGCATCGCCGTGCATGAGGTTGGAAGTTGCGTCGACGGCAAAGTTTTCATTTGCAGCCGGTTGCTGGAGCTCGGAACCCGCGGGTTTTTGTGTAGGGGGCTGATCTTTGGGTGTTTCTTTGTGAGGGCTGATGTTGGGGTCTTCTTTGAGAAGATTAGGATCGTAAACGGCGTCGTTTTTTGTGGAGAAGGAGCCATCCTCTTTGTAGTCCTTGAAGTCCTTGTAGTCCTTAAAGTCTTTGTAATCCTTGTATTCTTTGTTATAACTGTCTTTGTTATAACTGTCCTTGTTATAACTGTCCTTGATGAGATTTGGATTATACGTGTCTAGCGGATACTGCGTCAATTTGGCCATTTCCTGGGAGTCCGTGCCAGACGGATGTTCACTATCCATGTCCACGGAGTTAAAGGATGTGGGGGTGCAGGAGAGAGGCGGGGTGTTGCCAAAGCCTGAAGTGTAGGCTGATTGGAGTTGTAGAGATGAGAGATTAGCGTGGGAAAAAGAGCTTTTTTTCGCGCGCGGTGTGGTGGTTAACTGATGTGATAAGGTCAGTATATAATGTGTAGGTAGAGAGATAGAAAATAAGGTAATAGAATGAAAGGTGTATTGAAATGGATAAATGAGGTTTGGAGTTTTGAGGTTAAATTTTGAGTTGAAAAATGAGTTGAAGAGTGAGTTGAAGAATTGGACTGAAGAGTGTGAATATAAGGTTTGCTTTGGTGAGTTGTGAGTAGATTTAAATGTGATGTGCTGTGCGTAGTGAGAAATGACATGCCATATATTTCCAAACTATGATCGGAATTAATAAGTCAATGATTGAAGTAGGATCACTGATCTTTGTTTGGATAATATTTGACTCCACGTTTTCTAAAAATTGTTCTTTTTATTCCTTGAAGACTGTTCTTAACTGAAGACTAATTGATTGACGATTGAACATTGATTGATGAATTCTGTTGCAATCAAATAACTTCTCAAATAACTGTCTTTTAAAGCTTGATATTTAGCAATTTATTAATAGCCATTCAATAGCCATTCAATTGCTATTCATCTTGCTATTCATGTAACAGAATCTATGGCCCGGCTCTGCATATAAATCCATCTTAGCCTCTTTCTCAGTGCACACGCGGTACCGGATTTTGCAATCAACAGATATGCACTTTCAAAACCAAAATTCTGTTATTTGAGCTGATAAACTTACAGGGAATCCTAAAAATTATTTTCTTGTCTTCTTGCCGTTCATGTCGTCCATTTCCGACATCCAAGATGACGACGACATTGTGGCCCGCAAGAAAAGAAGGGTCATGGAGAAAACAAAGGAATCAAAGATTACTGAAAAAAGAAGAGTTGTCTTAGACTATCTAGATGATATAGACGAGCCGGTGCCACTCCATAAAAAGGTTTCTGCTGTGGAGAAGAAACGAGCTTCCTTAGATATACCCACCGAAAATATATCAAATCACACACCAAAGCATGAATTTCCGAACTCCGAAGCCTTGAGCCCAGAAAACCTTCCAGTTTTTGTTCCCAGCCAAGAATTGCTCAATGAAGACCAATTACATCTTGTGGAAGGCGTCCTCTCGAAATGCAAGTATCTTGTTGCCCATTATGACGAGCTCAAGCTAGATCTACTATTTGACAGCATGGAAGAAAATTGCCGGTTTCGGCTATATATTTATGCTGCGGCACATGGGCTTGCACAAACTTGGCCCAAGGATCTTGTGCACATACGGGTCTTGAAACAAGTGCTCAAGCTGTTGCCTGAACAGCTGAACAATATCCAGAAACGCTCTGTATTCAGCAAAGAGATTGCGAAACCAATCACTCAAATTCAAAGCAATGGGATTAGAGTTTCAAGAGCAGAAATTGACGTTCCCAAGCGAATTCTAAAGTACCTAGTCAATGAGACATGACACCAATAATCCAGTACCCAACATTGACCATTCATTGTCATTGACCATTCATTGTCATTGACTGGCCATGATTATAATCACAGTCTAACCGGAACAGACACCCGCTGGCACAAATTCAACCAAAAGCCACGGTCATATATGTTTTGCAAGTCCTGCATGGAACGCACGGGCACCAAGCCCGGTTGTTCTCCCTCCAACAACACCGTCTCGTCTTCCAAGGATATGTACACAGGAGTGTACACAGCACCCAGCTTCATCATGGACTGCTCCACATAAATGGCTCTGTCCGGCACATAGAAGAGCACGCCCAAGGCCACCAAGTGCTCCACTTCCCCCCACTTATCGGCCTCATTTGTCGTCACGCCAAGATAAATGTACCGCACGTGAAGCGCCAAGAACGCCGCCGTGATCACCGAGAAAATCGCCGCCAAAATCGCCAAAGTGCCCGCAATCTTATTGGAATGAGTCGTGTGTGTAATGGTGTACCATACGCCGGACGCCAGCCGGGGCAACACACCATAACTCAACACCCCGCCATACACCATCACCACGACGTTGGCCACGAGGTAGTGGAGAAACCAGCGGTAGTTGCGCTCGCCAATGCAGTTGTTGACCCATATGCAGTGGTGGTCATACAAGAGCACACACCGGCCACACGCCGAACAGTGCTTGGACCGTGCAGGCTTGGGCAAGCGGCACGTGACACAGTGTTTGGCCCAGAAGATAAGCCCGTTGGCCGGGTACTCTGCCACCGCGTCACGTGCATTGGCGGCCGTGAGCGTGCCGGGGTCCGAAAACACCACGAGCTCGGTGGCCACCACTGTGTATGCAATACTGGCGGCGATGAACACCGTGTGGTGCAGTGCCACCAACACGTACACGTGGCGGAAAAACTGCCAGATGCAGAAGGTCATCACACCACAATAAAATGCCGGCACCAGCCAGCGGAGCGCCGAGTACACTGCCGGTTGCAGCGAGAGAAGAGCCGAGACCCGGCTGCTGCACGTGACCATGTGCACGTGTGCCCCGTGGATGCAGGTGTGTCGGAGTGCCGGCGTGTCGCCGAACACAAGCACCGCCACGAGCACGGCGAGTGTTGCCACAGAGAGGAGAAGGAGCATATGGGGACGCCATGTTAAGTGTGTTCTCATCCGTCTATGGTGTACGGGTGCGCGCTACACTAACATCACCAACACCAACATCCCAACACATCCCAACACATTCCACACCAAAACTCGCACACAAGACACTCCAAAATAATCCTTCACTAACTGACAGTCTTGTTGATTGAAATTGAAATTGAGACGCCATTTGAAAGTCAATTTCTATAACACTCTTTTTATTGAAACAGTCTCTATTGACTCAACAGCGCAAGATGAACATCTTGGAGGCAGTGCAAGACGACATGGACCACGTGTCCCACATTCTCGAGGCCGTGCCATTCACACCCGGGTCCGAGTCCCGATGCTTTTTCTTGGGCATGTTTAAAATAAAGTACAAGGACCTCGAAAACCTCGAGCTCACAGAGTCTCTGTGGGAGCTGCACGACCAGGTGGCCGCCAACAAGCTCTTGAAACTTTCCATTTCGCTAGGAAATCTTGTGAGAACGTACCAGCTCGACAAGGAGGCCCACGACGCCAAATTGGCACACCAAGATACATACCGCAAAAAGCCCGACACGCCCAGAACCCCGAGCCAGAGCGTCAACCCGTTCAACGACGGCTTTGTGCCTGCAGAAAGGCAGACGCTTCCCGTGCCGTCACACTATGTGTCGTTTGTCAAGAACTTGGCGCTTATAATGAAGAACTTTGACATTGGTGTGGCTGCGAACCGCAACCCGTCGCCATACTCCAATTCGATGTCCAAAAGATCCAGCAACGGTGAAAATTACGCCGGCCTGCATAGTGGCTCCAGCAGCACGTTGGCAGCAATCCAGAATTCGCCCATTCGGCTCAATTCCAAGCAGTTACTCATTGAGAAACTTGAAATCAATATTCGCTTGGACCCGCTCTTTACGTCCAAAATCTTGTTTAAGTTGATGGTGGAGATTTTTCTGATTCTTTTGGTACTGCTAAAAGACCTTCCGCAGGGATTCAGCGAGACTGACGCCCAACTGCCCAGCAACAACATTTCGCCTTCTTACGCTGCGCCAAAAGTGCCTTCGGAAGAATCTTCCATTTTTTCGTCCCTCAGCAATGGCCTAGACCCAATCGCCTCGGCGGAGGACTATGTGAAGTGCATACGGGAGGTTTTGAATCGGGTAAACACGGGGATTGTGTATCCATTCACGTATTTTATCCAGACGGCGTTGGTGAATCCGCACGTGATCCACGGGTTTCAGAATCTTGTGGAAACGATATAGTGACCTGAAACGGTACAATGAGGGTGAACCTGTTACGACATGAGAATCGAACCTGTGGATTCGATGTAATGAGAGATTCGGACAATTTTAATGGAGGGCTTGAACGACGATGGCCTCACACAGCCAAGCGTGATACCTGGTGTATCAGTCTAGGCTGGATGTCATGGCAGTCCAATGAATTACGAATATGATGGCTCCGCTCAAACAAGTGGAATAGAAACATGAACAATCTTTTATGATAATCCTATTATTTATTACTCGTGTATGATGATTTAGTAGTACACAGTTATGACAAATTAGCAAAACACATATCACTAATCCGTGTGTACAAATGAAATTGACAACGGAAGTTTAGATGAGTTTAAACTCCTGAAAAGGAATCCGGCATGTTTATCGGACTGAACTGTTAAAGAGGAAACAAGATGTGAGTCTCTTTATTAAAACCGTTGATCTCATTCATGATCTGACACGTTCAAAGTCAGAAACCATTGATTCTGATACACTCATGAGCTTTATGAAACTGAATGTATGATCTTAGCCATTGATTTATATCAGAAAGATTCTGTATCATTCTGTAACATTCAGTACCACTCCTAAATCTATCGGTCTGAACTCATAAATGAATCCACTGAGGTGATGAAATCATCGAAAGAACATGATCTAATAGACGTTTCAATTGATATTCTGATTAGATAATCTGAGTGCTTGAGCAAATTCTGAGTCCATGTATGGGTTTGCTCAGCTTGAAGCCACGCATGATCAGTCAAGTCTGATGACAGAATCACTTTCTTGTATTCTCAAGATGACAGAATCACTTCTTTGTCTTCTCAAGCTAACTCAATATGTCAGTCGCTCGTATCTCAATAGACTGTTGATGTGTCCCGTGACCTAACATAACCACCACCATTCAGCAAAACGGCGCCAAAACGTATGAGCCGCCCGGCGCCCCAAGTACTTGCCCAAATACGGAAAAAAAACAAAGTTCACAAGGGATGTGATTTGCTCAATACTCTCTTCCCACTGTTTCTGTTCAGGAGACACCCACAGCTCAGTACCAGTCCAATCTGCAGAATCATCGGAGTCAAACTCGGAATCGGAATCGACCTCGGAACTAGGCAACGAATCCGCCTGATCTACCACCTGCTCGACGGTTTCAACAACGGCATCCTGAAGAAGCGCTCCCAGAATTGGATCTGACATTAATGTAGAGTTGACGTTGATATGGTTCGAATGGGTGCGAGCATGTCACGTGGTACCCCAAATACCAACGAATATATCAACAAGTACAATTGAATACAACTGTGCAAATCAAATCAAATAGAAATACTTTCGAATATAGAAATATATACAATCATTGCAATAAACACAATCATTACAATATATACAATTATTACAAAAATATACAATCATCACAAATAGTATTCTCTTTTGGTGGCTCGATTCAGGAGGTACGGGTGGATAGATATGGCAGGCGCATCGCATAAAAAAAGCCATGCTCCGGCGTCTCTTTTCAGTTACTCCTAAGATCGGACCCATGACCATTGATATCAGTCAGTACCACGTGGTGAAGGAGGGCAAAGCCACGATCTTGGCCCCCATGCAGGACAAGGTTTTTTACAACCACATCCAGCAATTCAACCGAGACTTGTCTGTGATGGCGATAAATGCGTGGCTTCATCAGTACAAGAATCTGAAGGAGGGCACACGAGAGATTCGGGCCAAGCGGCGGAGAATAGCCAGTGAAACGAAAGAAGAGGGAATTAATACGGTGAATAATGAAGTGACTGAGGTGAATGAAGTGAATAACGAAGTGAGTACGGTGAATAACGAAGTGAATACGGTGAATAACGAAGTGAATTCCGAGGTGAATACAAAATCTGATCCCGAGGAGACTTCTTCCAATCAGACAAAACGACCTGCCGATAACGACCTCCCATTCGTTCGTATCCTCGAGGCCCTCTCCGCAACCGGACTCCGTGCCATCCGTTACGGCCACGAAATCCCCCAGGTCGCCAGCATCGTCGCCAACGACCTACTCCCCGAAGCAGTGGAGTCCATCAACCGCAGCGCACAATATAACAGCCTCCAGCACATTGTGCAGGGCCACCAAGGCGACGCCGTCAAGTACATGGGCCTGGTGCTGGAAAAAGAAAAGTTCCATATTGTGGATTTGGACCCTTACGGCACCGCAGCTCCGTTTCTCGAGCTGGCCATTCTCCTGGTCCGCGACAATGGCTTGCTCCTCGTCACTTGCACGGACGCAGGCGTGCTTGCCGGCTCAGGTTACCCTGAAAAGTGCTTTGCCCTCTACGGCGGAAACAACTTCGGAAACACTCACATGGGGCTGGAAAGCAACCACGAGGCCGGCCTCCGGCTCATGCTCGGCACCATTGCTGCCGCCGCAGCCCGCCACAAGAAAACCATTGAGCCCTTGCTTTCTTTGAGCATTGACTACTACTTCCGTGTGTTTGTCCGCGTCAGCACGCGGCCTGTGGCGGTCAAGCAGCTTGCGCTGACCATGGCTGTACCGTTGCACTGCATAGGATGTGGCGATGTGGTAGACCAGAGACTAGGGCGGATCACCGACAACAAGCATCAGACGCCGCGGTTGGCCCAGCTTCCAGGCCCTCATTGTAAATACTGCGAGCTGGCCTTTCACGTGGCAGGGCCCATGTGGGGCGGCTCGTTGCACAACCACGAGTTTGTTGACGAGATTCTTCGCATCAATGGCTCGGCGTCTCCGGAGGTCTACGGCACCACGGAACGCATCAAGGGCATGCTTACTTTGGCCCGCAACGAGTTGCTGCATCCGTTCTACTTCAACTTGAACGCGCTCTCCAGCTTCATGAAGGCGCCGCCCATCTCCATTGACGAGTTTGCACGCGCCGTGGGAAACATGGGGCACGAGGTGTCACTTACGCACGCCAAGAAGAATTGCGTCAAGACTTCGGCTCCGTGGGAGCAGGTGTTGCAGATATTTGTGGCTTGGTTGCGTCGGAGCAACGAGAAGTTGGTGAAGGAGTTGCAGGCGCTGCTCGAAAGTGCTGACGACGCTCGTCGCCAGAAGGTGCAGGCCAAGATCGATGCCCTTTTGGCCAACTTGGCGCATAATCCGAAGTTGACGCCAGGTATGGTTGGCTACAAGATTTTGAAGAATGTTGCGGAGAGTACGGATGTTGACTTTGACACCGACAACGCACAAAGCGTGAAGATTACAAGGTTGAGGAGATTGAAGATGGTCCGTTTCCAGGAGAATCCGACAAAGGACTGGGGGCCCAAAGCTCGGCCACTGAACAAGTGAACATGACGCATGAATTGCATGAAACATGAAGTGAACGTGACTTGGAAAGTGCAAATGGAAGTTGAAGAGACGGTATATCAAAATATGAAGCATTGATAATGGTAAATCAATGGTATGACAGAACAGTGTTGTGATACAGAGATATATAGTGTAATATAGTGTTGTGATACATAGTTGGATTATATCTATAGTGATGTAATGATTTAGTATAAGAACAGTATAAGATAGTATAAGATATAGTATAGCGGACATACTGTAACGATACAGTGACAATATACTACCGTGACTATATTTTTGTTTATCCAGAACAAGCCGCCTTTGAGTTTGGGTCTTTCTCTGCATACGAAATAGAAATAGTTTGCCCATTTCCAATAATAAATTACCTTTTTCTAGTCGAACAGTTTAATCAAATCATGGTAAAATTTCCATGTCGAGTATCCAGACTACAAACTCGCCATCCTAACATGGATTTTGCAACTATTTTCTCAACACCCAATTTGTCTTTCTTAACACCCCAGAGAAAAGGTTTATACTTTGTAAACTTCTTTCACACGAAATCCCTCAATCCTTTGTTCAATTTGTAAATATTGCTCAATTAGGCGGCTTTCATCCGAGTGATGCCAAATCCGAGGCCCGGAAGTCACGGGTGCACGTGCCTTGGGGGCTATATGCAGTTCCGACCTCTTGACCCAGGTCGTTTGATCCTCCCCAAAACCCCAAAAATTTTGTCAAAAAAGGTGGCATAGTTTTCGGTATCTACGCTTAAGTTCCCGGAGCATGTTACAAGCGACCGGAGCTTTACACCGGGGTGAATTGGCTCCCAATGATGATCACCCTCGGAACTCATTATAAAGATGCATTGTATTCCGGTATATAGTGCGCTTAGACCCATCGCTTCAAATGAGTGTTAAGAATGACCAGTGAGTACTTAGATTGGTTATAGACTTAGGTCATTGACTCGGTTAAACAATCAACGACACTATAATTAAAAAAAGAAGTTAGTGCAATATACTGTGTGCAATATACTGTATAATATATAGTGCAGTGTATGGCATAGTGTAACAACAGCATGTAATGAATAGTGTAATGAATAGTGTGATGTCATAATTGTAGTCAAAGTGTAAGCATCAGTGTAGTCATAGAGTGTAGTCATAGATTGTAGTCATCCCTGTGGTGATATACTTTAACAATATGGTGCAATGATATAATGTAACATAGTTATGATATAGGCTGTACAGAACTGATATCGAATGACTCGATATGGAATGACTTGATAGCAATGACATTTTCGGAACATCCGGAACACGGAACACGGAGCTACACGGGGTTAAATTATTGATTATTAATTAAATTAAATCTATTAATCCACTTACAACAACATGGCGACACCAGCGGCGGCAGCAGCACCGAAAATACCAGCACCAACAATTTGAGCACCAGAGTCAGCAGAGCTGGACTTGGTACCGTTGGTGGTACCGTTGGTGCCGTTGGCAGTGGCGTTAGCAGCAGTAACAGCGGAAGCAGCGGTCAAGGCAAGGACAACAGTGGTGAATTGCATTTTTGTACTGATGAAAAGAAGATTTTGGTGGGATGCCTCCACTATTTATACGCTGAGAAAATCTTTTCTGTTCGTGCCGGCTACATAGGTTATGCACGACGCCCGCCTCAAAAGTCGACTCGCGAGCCAATTCGCCCATTATCTGCAGGCCGTGACGCGCGGTTCTCTCATCGAATGTTCATTGTGCGTCTATTCGCAAAATACGTGATTGTCGCACTCTCCCATGTTACATTATATTTGCCATTTTTCAAGCATGCTTTGAGTTTAATGGTTAATAAGGATTAGTGTTACAGATGGTCGTAGTATACAGGAAAGATGCACATCGGTGCCTCTCGCTCTGACAACCAGTCCCACGTGGCCAGCTGCTTTGGCTCTGTTTCACCGGAGCATTGCGGAATTGCACTAATGTAAACTTATGGCTGGGTAGATTTGCGGTGCGCAGAAATTGTTCCGGCATTGGTGCACACACCCCCGCGCGGTCCCCCACGCCTGTCATTACTCTGCCATACTTCGGCTTTCGAATACGGGAAGTTCGGATTACCTGCATATAGTCCACGACTTTGGCATTATCTAGTTGAAAATCGAAAAATCCGACCATGTGGTCAAAGGGTCCGGATGCTGGGTCCAGAGAGTCCCACTGCAGAATATGCATTCCTGCAGACAAGTCTAAAAACGCGCCTAAATTTAGCCATCGATCCTGCAGCTACTACACAGTGCCCCTACATTGTCAATTCACGAGCGCGTTCGTGACTCTGCAACACAGGAATCATTTATCTGCTTTGGGCAAGATATGCTATATGCAGGCCCAGCCATGTTTCGTGCCTGAGCCCGATTATTCGGATCTCCGTCTAAATTATACTATGCAATTCTGAAACGAGGCGTCGGCTGTGGCGTTGGTGCAGAGATGTGGGGCAGAAGCCACGGATTAGCGTGGTATTGTATATAGCTGTGTTATAGTAGATAAAAACCATTTAATCACACTGAAGTCGACAGTAGTAAGATAGGGGTATTCAGAAATTAAAACAACTTTTGGAATCAGAGTATTCTTAAGTATCACAGTACTCTAAGTATTACGGTATTCTTAACTATTACAGTAGTCTTAAGTTTCACAGTACTCTCAAGTATTACAATACTCCTAAGAATCAGAAGTACTGTCAAGTACTCAAAATAATGTTAAGTACTAATATTGTTGTGTTATCACGGCTGAGTGCTTCCCACTGATTAATATTGTGAGCACTGTGTATCACGCTAAAGCACTGTTTAGAGCATTGCTGATCACCTGTTATGAGCACTGTTAACACGGTCCATTCCACACGCCTGCATCTATGTCCTCGCGCGCATCAACACCTTCACTTCTCTAGTACTCCATGAACACATTGAAAAATGATGCGTTGCAAAAACTAGCGTTGCATTGCGGTTACCGTACAGAGACAACAAAAGCGGCTCGTCTCCAGGCAATTGCTCGGTCTTCAGCTTTTTCAAACAAGTTATTAGCCATCCGTCCCCCCAAAACTCCTCTTCGCATTCTATCTGTGGATGTCGGCCTCAAGCACTTCTCATATAGTAAGGTATCCTATTCTGGCAGTGCAGCCCTGCTCCATGAATGGAGTGTCTTGAATCTTCACGACAAATTCGGCGTCTCGGATCATGACTCATTCGACTCGCTTGTAGACTCCAAGGCGTATTTGGCGTCTTTAGCCCTCGGCGTGGTGGATTCCATATTTTTGTCGCCTCTGTGGACTCCACAAATCATCACTGTGGAAAATCAGCGCACTCGCTCCAATAATAACAAGGCCACATTGCCAAATGTCCTTCTAAACTTCTCCTTGGAGCAGATGATGTATGCAGTCTTTGCTGCTAGGCAGACGACATGCCCCGACATCAAAAACACCGTGGTGGTTCCCATGAACTCCAACAAAATGGTCAATTTCTGGTTCTCTCGCTTTTTGGATCGTCTGTCGAAAATCTCGCCTGCGCAGTCCAAGTCATATCGAACAAAGCTTTTGTATGGTTGGCTTCTGGATCTGGCTCTGGCTCCTTTCGATATGTCTTCGCTACTGAGTAGACTTCCTCTGGATTTTGTTTCTCTCAGTGCAATAAAGAAAAAGGCAGTTTTGAAGGAGGTGCTTGCGCTTGGCGATGGTATAAAGAAGGTCGATGATTTGGTGGATAGCTTGTTATATAACTTGACGATATCTAAGCAACTCGCTCGTCATCAAAGCTTGCAAGCATCTGCCGAGGACAAAATACCAGATCTTCTAGAGCAGTGGGACAATGAACACCGTCAATTTCTATCCCCATTGCTGAAGTCAACTGACCTCAACTTCAGTTTCTAGTGATCTTATTCAGTTAATCCTCATTTGAGTAATTCTTGCACCCTTAAATAATAGACTGTGCCTCGGCACTTAGAGGAATGATTGATCGCTGAACACCGTCAACATCATCAAAAACCTCCTTCTTCTTTGGCGAACCTTGCGCTTTCTCCTTACTGTATTCCAGCAACTTCTCCTTGCTTGAGTTCACCTCTAATTTCCTCCTGATAGTGTCTCTGATTTTCTCAGCATTCGTCCCCACCGCTTTAATTTCATTGTCATTTGCATCTTCATTTTCCTCAATGTCCTCGTCGGAATCGTCTTCGTCCTCGTCATTGTCCTCGTCTGAATCTTCATCTGAATCATCGTCTTCCGCGTCGTCGTTTTCAGCATCGTCATTAGAGTCCGTATCCTTCTGACGGCTCTCGTTGTCTTCGTCATCACGCTCATCTATCGCTAAAGCCAGCCCCTCAGTTGCAGTTTTTTGCACTATCAAGTCCTTGATCCTTATTCGAAGTGTCTCGACAATAGCCAGCCATTCTCTCATGCCGCCCATTCCTATGTCTCCGCAAACCAAGACTTTCTCCATTGGCTTCAAAATCTCGAATCCGAAGCCCTCTTCATTCAGAGCCAATATCTTGAGCTGCTTGCCAGTCAATGGATGTGTGTACATGAGAGTGTTCATGGCTGGGGCCACCAAGACTGGCTTTTTTGTTGTGCCGACACCGCTCACAGAACCCCAACATCTTAAAATGGATGTAATGAGATTATCAGACATACCATGTGCAAGCTTAGCTAGAGTATTTGCACTCAACGGAGCAATCAACACAATGTCGGCCCACTTCCGTAATTCGTTGTGGAGGATGAGGTTTTCGCATGCATTCTTCTGCTTCTTTGTTTGCTCACACGTTGAGATGGTTGTTGTCGTGGAACAGTTGATATCAAAGCCCGAGAAATTGGTCCACTCATCTTCATCTCTCCAAATCTTAACATCTTTGCGGATCTTGAGACCCTTTAAAAAATGGCACGCCGCTTTGGTGACCACAAGTTGCACGGAGATCTTGCTGGAGCCAAAGATTTGAAAGAGCTTGTCTATGATTAGAGGCACCTTGATGGTGGCCACACTTCCGGTACAAGCCAACAAAATATGGAACTTTTTGTCATCTTCTTTCGAAAGATACTGTTGGAAAGGTACGGCTGAGGTATTGAGGGCGGAATCGACCAATGCTTTCTGTGACTTTTTGACTGAAGAGTTTCGGGACACTGTGGCCAGTGGAATGTCGGAGCCGCGCCGTGACTCTCTATTCGACAGAGCGCCCTGATTTTCCGCTGGAAACACGGAGCCGTGGATTCCAAATTTCGGCGACTTTACCAAAGGTGGAGAGGGACTGTACCGTGCATCAAGACCCAAAAAGTGCTGGCTCAAAGAATGCTTGTCGGTGTTGGTGGGACTATCAACGCGGTCACTGGCGTCTGACCGATTTGTAAAGCCTGTCACAGAGCCATTTCTGCTTGAATTCAATAGACTTTCATTATTAGAGACTTTGCGGGGAGTGATGCCTATTATCAGGCCCGTGCGACCAACAGTAGCAAGGTTTGCTGACAGCGGTTGCGCCAGAATCGTGAAACGGCGGCTCTTATCTAGCTCCGAGTCACAGAATGAAACAGATTGCCCACGTGAGCGATGCTCTTGAAGCGAATAGATTTCTGGGCGCGTTGCACCATTCACCGGTGTGTTTAGTTTACTGGCACCGTTGTTGCTTGTCGTGTGTGCTGCAGTATTGTGCCCCGTTGCTGCAGCTTCCCGCTGGTCCCCCTGTGCCAGACGCTGAAGCACGTTTGCAGACAGTAGTGGGGACAGCATGTTTGCTTGCGTGTTTTGAGGGGTGCTAGTTTGTGGCAGAATGAGAACAGTGGAGGGCAGAGTACGCCCTCCCTTATGGCCCTTAGGACTGTCTGCCAATTGAGGATTAGTAAAAGCAAGCAGCAGCGACGAGGGGCTAAGAATTGCAGGCGGTCTGTCGCTAAATTCCTGCTTTTGTGCTGCTGCACTATTTTCTGGGGATGATTCTTTTTTCATTTCCATGTAGGTAACTTGGAGATTTGCTTCTTGACTAGAAACTTAATTTTGACTGAAATCTTTGTTCTTGACTATTCTGGATCCTTTTTATTCTAAATTCTTCCGATTCTAGATCCCTTATATTCTGGATCCTTTATATTCTCAATCCTTTGTATTCTAGATCCTTTGTATTCTAGATCCTTTATTCTAGATCCTTTATTATAGATCCTTTATTATAGATCCTTTATTATAGAACAAAACTAATATTTGACTGGATATGTGCGTGTGGAATTCTTGCAAACCTCTGTCTTTTTCACTTGTTTATGGTATTGCTTTTAGTAAGCGATGAATGACGCGAAGAAGAAAAGAAGGGCGAAAAAGTGAATATTTATATTGTGGGTGGCGACACAAAAAGAACCTGCACGGATGGTGTTTGTCACAGGTGTGTTTCAGAGTTCTGTTTTGAAACTGGTAGGCCGCTAAGGAAAAGACTCACTTGTTAGATGCATCTTGCGGATTGCATGAACCAGAAAGTTGGGGAATGCCGCTCATTAGCGGTAGTGCAGATGGATTGGAGCAACACTAAAATGCCCTGTGCAGGACGCCTGCTGTCGGACTACCGATTACGAAATTCTCGAAGCCTGCACGATTCGGGTTTCGAGATGTTTTAAACGATTAAGGTATTTAGGCGCTGGGTCTAAGAAGCTGTAAGACTCTGAGTTTAAACGCGGAACACCTGTGTTTAAATTTCTCATGGAATTGGGGACGCTTCAACGTAGTGCTTCAAGAAAGTATATTGTTGATAACCTCTTTTGAAGATGTTCTTTGATCACCTCTCTTGAATATATTCATTAAGCCATGCAAATTGAGTAGCTTTCAAAATTCTCCAAGTAGACATTAGCATCACCGTGCATATTGGAATTATGGCGTACATTGCCATCACAAGCTGCTGATGAAGCTCAGATTAGTTCTTTGAAGAGTCTTCCTTTAAAGTAACCACACGGTTCAACACAATCTTGTCAGAGACACTCTCCTTGTCCATGCAAAAGTAACCAATTCTCAAGGCTTGGAACCGAACAGTTTGTGGCCCGCTCTTTTCCGTGATGTTAAACTCTGAACCCTCGATTCCAACGTTGAGGGGTGACTTGCGTTCGATTTCTTGGAATCCTGCTTTCTCGATAATAGCATTGTGTACCACTTCCTCGGATGCCTCATTGATGTCCTTTAAGTAGCCGTCAGGATGTGCGCTAGGGTTTTCACTCTTAAATAATTGGTTGTAAATTCTCACCTCCAGCACAAGTTGAGCATCCTTCTCACCAACCCATTGAATGTACGTCTTTGGCTTCTTTTTCAAATCCTTATCGTAATTCACAATTATCTTAGTGACCTTGCCACTGTCATCCTTGACGACGTCCTTGACGCTCACATTGAAAGGAACCTTCATTAAACCAACTGGTTGACCTGGAGCCAAACGGAAGTATTCTTTGCTAACTTCGTCCCTGTAGTCGTCTCTGTCGATGTAGAAACGCTTGCTGAAAACCAACTTTCTGGTTCCAAACTGTTCATCGGATCCTGGCTTGTAAGGCATCTCAACTACCTCTTCGAAATCCTCCGCCACATTCTCGACTTCGCAGAGTACGGGGTCCAAGACAAGCATCAATCTGGGTGTCGTAGAGTCCAAGTATTGTCTGATGGCACTCTCGAATCTGACCACCTGGATATTGGTTGTGGAAGTGGTGACACCAAGGGTATTGATAAAAGACAAGATAGCTCCAGGTGGAACACCACGGCGCTTGATAGACTCCAAGGTAAACAATCTCGGGTCATCCCAATCCCTGACGTAACCCTCGGTAACCAACTTGGCTATTTTCCGCTTGGACATGATAGTTCCCGAGATATTAAGACGTCCATATTCACGCTGGGCCGGTCTGTATACATGCAAGGCATCACACAACCACTCATAACTCTCTCTTGAGAGTCTAAACTCCGTGGTACACAAAGAGTGGGAGATGTTCTCGAAGGAATCCACCAAGCAGTGGGTGAAGTCGTATGTGGGGTAAATCTTCCATTTGTCGCCGGTCCGGTGGTGTGGCGCATTCAAGACTCTGTATGCAACCAAGTCCCACATTTGTGGAGATGGCGACTCGATATTCTGCTTCATTCTGAGGGTAGCCTTACCAGGCTCGTACTTCCCATCCTTCATGCCACGGAACTCCGCCATATTAGTTTCCACAGAGTTCTCTCTGTGTGGACATGCAAATCTCTCACCTCCTAGAGTACCGTCAGCCTTCATTCCTCTCTGTGCCTTGACTTCTTCGGCGGTGCAGTGGCAGACATAGGCTTTTTTGACGGTAATCAACTTTTCCGCCAAGTCGTACAACTGGTCAAAGTAGTCCGACGAATAGGTGATTTTCCAAGGCAGGAACCCTAACCACTCCACCATAGACTTGATGCTGTTGAAGTAGACCTCCTCCTCCGCCTCTGGGTTTGTATCATCAAACCTCAAGTAGCAGTTGCCGCCATTGTGTTTTGCGTAGCCGAAATTGACCATGATGGCCTTAGAGTGGCCAATATGCAAAAACCCATTGGGCTCAGGAGGAAACCGTGTGAAGACCTTCCCTTTGGTGAAGTCCAAATGTTCTTTCATCAATTCAGGAAAGGCTTGTGGATTTTCGCCGGCCTTGTGCAAGTCGCCCAAAAAACCCTCGGTATACATGGATCTTTCTGGCTCGGCTTTCACCTCTGTTTTGTTTGCTGCTGGGGTTTTGGGTGCAGCCTTCTTCTTCTTTTCCTTCTTGACAACGTCTCTTTCATCCTTTGGACCAAAGATTTCCAACGCAATCTCGTCAATGATGGGCTTGAAAAGACTGGCGGCGGCCCATTTCAACTCCTCGAGTTTCTTGGTTTCTCCCAAAAGCGCTGGCACTCCAGCATATCTTTTTGCCTCCACACTCTCTCGATTTTGCTCGATGTAATTGAGAATGCTCTTTTTCACGTCATCACGAGAAAGATCGATTCCCACTCCTGAAGCGGTGTTCATTTCGTCCACATTGCTGGATTTTCCGTGGCTTTTGACGTACTTGAGTGCTTCCGACACTTGCAAATTGGTTTTGAGCCTCTCATCCAAAACTGCTGCCGTGACCAACTTTCTCTGGTCAATCTCTTCTTCCTCGGTCAAGATCTTGCTTTCCACGGCCAATGTCTGCAACAAGTTGAGTTTCTTTTCGTCCAAAGTGGAATCGACATTTCCCTCCGCGAGAATGGCCACAAAGGCGTCACACACTTTTTTGTTTTTGGTGAGCTCTGTAGATTTCTTGGTGTTCAAGCCAAGGGCTTCGAACCGGGCAACTAGGGCGTCTTCGTTGGACATGTTGTGTATTGAGACGTCTACTGATGGTGAATTCAGGGAGATTCAATGAGGTACTGTGTGCAGTGCAAAAATCTTTGCGCGCTCTGACATTTTGCAGTCTTTATGTACTGATGCGGCTAGCTCGAAGAATGTCAAGCTCTTATGAGGTCGGAAAAGAATTTCTAATTTTCTATGCCTTCTTGATCTCAAAAACAGGATCTTTATACCTTCTTGATCTCAAAAGTAGAATCTTTATACCTTCATAAAGTCATAGAACACCTCAGCAAATTGGTCGGGATTGTCTAGGTACAAGTGGTGACCTGCATTGTCAAGAGCCTTGTAGGTGGCGAGCTGAGGCTTTCCTTGTGCTATGGCCAAATCGTTGATCTCTTTGGTAATTTCCATTCCGGCCTCTCGACTCATCCAATCCTTGTCTCCATACATCCATAGCGTAGGAAGGTCCATTTTGACGAATTCTTGAGGACATCTGTCCAACAATGGCAATCTCGCAAGAGCACCGTAAGCTAAGATTCGGGTGATGGCATACTCACCACTTCCTCCTGCCTTGAACACGCGATAGAAGTAGTTATGAATAGCCTGGAACTTCCCTGGGTCGGTATAGTAGATGTGCGAGAAACGATGGGTCGTCCAATTTGAAATCATCTTGGAGCGTATGAGCCCAAGTTTGCGTACAATCGAAAAGGGAGACACGTGCTTGCGCCACAAGAACTCAATGGTTCTGTTTCTGCGGAGTCCTGGACGCTGGTCCTTCATATCTACCTCTTCTTCATCAGAAACGCTAGTGTTGCTCGAGCCAGATTGCCCTTCAATATTTTGTGTCTCTGAACTTCCAGCACTTTTGTCCGAGGTAACAATATCTTCTTGGTTTGCAGTAATCTCTCTGGATAACTCCACATTGGGCAACTGGGCGTCTTCCACGGCCTTATCGACATTCGATATCTGAGGCGCAGACGAGTCTCCTTTCAAAAGTGAATTTGCATTTCTCTCCACGCCAACGGGACTCAACAAAACTAATTTTTCGATCATGCGATACGTGCCGCCACCTTCCTCATCGGTAAGAAGCTTCTGGTTGTACTTTCTTGCATAAGCGCAACTGAGGTATCCGCCAAAAGAGTGGCCAATTAAGATGAACCGCTTGATTCCTCTGCGCTTTCGCCATTCTTCGATTGTGTCAATAAACCAATCCTCATTTTCGTAGATGTCCTCTTTGGTGGAATCTCCCAATTTGGGGTATGGTGGCCTTGAGGAGAACCCAAAACCTAACATGTCTATGGCGTGGACCTTAACCCCAGGAATTGCCGAAAGCTTCTCGAAGTTGTCAAAGAAGAGCCCTAATGAAGCCGCATACCCATGCACAAGCACTATATCCTTGACGGTGTCTGTGGAGGCGGGAGAAAGACTCAACAGACCCGGAGCGCCTTCTTTTTCAAGATTTTCGATGAAAAATTCGTGTATGTGGTTACCGTTTCCAATGTCGGTATCGATAATTTTGGCCTCTCTTTTGCCATCCAGTTTAGGGTAAAACGGTAGGTAAGAAAGCAATCTGTGCTCAACATTCTGATCGGACCATTGACCCGATACTTCGTGGCGAAACCAGTCCACTAGAGATGTTTTCCACTCGTATGGGGGTCGTTTTCTGCCGTCATTGAACTCGTTGACCGGTTGGGACTCAGTCATGATTGGGCGATAAATAAAATGGCAGACCGCGTGTTTATGATAGATTTGAAAGGGGAAGTTTGAGCACGGATTCAGGGAAGAAAAGGCTCTGCTATAATTTCAATGGTTTGAAGGGAAATCAACGCCAAATTTCGAGCAACTTGGGTGATCAAACGAGTGGCGGGCGTGTAGCTTTAATAAGAAGGCGAGCAGCAAACACTGATACGTGCGAAGTGCGCGGAGATTAGCCTAAACGGGAAGTGATGGCACACTGAAGCTGTGAGGCTAGAATTGGAAAAATTGTCACGGTTCGGTGGCCAAAAAGAAAGAATCCTTTCTTCATAGATAAAATAGGCTGCCAATAATGTGCTTAATCAATCGATGAAAGGGGAAATGACGGAAGTCGTGGATGCAGTCCGCGCAGAAGCGTAGCTAGACATGTATTATCACCTGGAGCAGAATCGAGCCGCCATCTAAAAAATAGGAAATATGCTCAAAAAGAATATTTGTTATATCCTGCATGATGCCTAATCTTTCCTGCTAAACTTCATCGGTGGGGCGACGTAAATCTGTGCACCCACGACACACTAGAAGTGATGTTCACGAGATTCATCAAAAATAATTTAATTTTCATCATTCTTCAGATTAGTTTAATCGGGGTTTTGAATTTCGGGGCCAAGTATATTGGGAAGGATTCAGGTCAACAGTAGTGAAGTCGAATGGATTAAGTTCAGACAGATTGGTCAAAATAAAGGCCCATTGGTTATAGTTCAGACATATTAAATGGGGTTTAGTCAAATAAATTGAAGTCAGTCATATTAATTGAAGTCATTCACATTAATTGAAGTCAGTCATATTAATTGAAGTCATTCACATTAATTGAAGTCAGTCATATTAATTGAAGTTAATCATATTGATTGAAGCTAAATCAGAATAGCTGAGTAAAAGTCCATTGATCATAGTTAAGAACATTGCTAAATTGAAGATACTATCAAGTTAAGACATTGATGAGTTTGAAACTTTAATGAGTTTGAAACATTGACGAGACAAAACAATAAGTAATAAGTAATAAGTAATAAGAATCAAATTGGATTGGAGTATGAGTATAACGCGGCGGCTGCAAAAAGACTATATGCATACCGCAAATCACGTGCATGTTGTGCGCGCGCACGACCTTCTCAAAAAAGTGTAGTGCCGGTCGTGTCGCCGCACAAAAAAACTCTTGCAGCCTGTGCGACTTGAGAAAAAAAATTTTCCAGCTCTTATACAACTTCATCAATATATCAAACAAAAATGGTATGTCCAGCCCGTGGATTTCTATTAGCATTGTTACCAGCAGAAACCAGTTCTTATATCCGTGATGATCCATTCCTTGTTGTGATGATCCATTCCTAGCTTCATGAATACGCTTTACGTCAATGTCCTGTCAACAAGTCAATATGTGAGGTTATCTTAGGTCTTTTGAAACCAGAGGAACATAAACACAAACGAAGAATGAACAAGCGGATATAACAGGCTGCGGATGCAACGGAAACAGGTTGAGAAACATAAGAAAAGATGAAAGTGGAAGACAAGGTTCACCAAGGGTCCTAGATTCTTCAGCTATCAGCAAAGAAGGCGGGATGTGAATGCATGGGTATTTTGGAGTGATGAAATTTTGTTTTCATCACTTAGTGTTCATGAACGTCACGCTTTAATGTGATTTATGCTTTCATGAGTATGCTTTTATGAGTGCTTTCACAATTCTACTTCCCATATTTTGCTTCAGAGATCCCCTTTGCTAGCCAGAACTATACTAACTATTCTAGGACACTAAAACTCCAGTCACTCTTGCTAAGGTTATCAAGGTTTTGGGAAGAACCGGATCCAGAGGTGGTGTCACCCAGGTCAGAGTTGAGTTCTTGGAAGATGCTTCCAGAACCATTGTCAGAAACGTCAAGGGCCCAGTCAGAGAGAACGACATCTTGTGCTTGATGGAGTCTGAGCGTGAGGCCAGAAGATTGCGTTAAGCCCGTCCCAACCCCATCATTTGTACATGTAGCGCGAATCAGGGCTCTACCCCGCGACAAGTGTTAGTGTCATAATATACAATACTGAACTAAGTTACTGGAATGTGTAGAATACTAAGTACCATTAATAGATTAAAGAATCACTAACAGGTGAAAGCACCACTAATAAATAACTTAAGCGCGCCAATGATGGTGTGGTGCACGGGTGTCAGTGCGCACATTAACATGAAAAACCCTTATACATAACAACTACATCAACATGTCCGATTTAGAAGACGATTTGTTGGCGTTAGCCGGCGGCGATTCGGGCGGGTCCGAAAACGAAATGCTGGATATTCCGTTGAAAAGAACTCGGGGCCGCCAGCAGAACGCCTCCGACGACGAACTGGATGACGACGACAACGACGCATATGACGGCGTGGAAGATGACCAAAATGACGACGCCGACGACGACGATGGTTACAATTCCGAAGACCTCGTCAACCCATATCCATTAGAGGGCAAATATAAGGATGAGGCCGATCGGCAGGCGCTTCTTCAGATGGATGAAATAGAGCGGGAACAAACGCTTTTTGACCGGTCTCAGGAAATGGATCGTTTCAACGAAAAGCAGTATTTGCAGCAGAGAATGAAACAGCAGCGGGCTCCTGCAGTGGAGAAGAAAACACGGACGTCCAGCCGTAAAACGGGGCTTGATTCGTCCAAACTGAACAAGCTCAATGAATTGCGCAAACAGCGAGAGCAAAACCGCAGGAAAAGAGACGACTACGAAGACGATGGCGACGACGACGAAGATGACGACGACGAAGACCTTGCGCAGGAGGACGACTATGACGAGGACGACTATGACAACTATGGCGACAGTTCTGGGGTCGTGTGGGGCAGCGGCAAAAGCAAGTTCAAGGCACGCAGTTTCGAGCGGGCCACGTTTGCCGATATCAACAAAATCCGGCTTGGGCGCAGTTTTTTGAGCAAATACCTCTACCACCGCAACTTTTTGGAAACCATTCCGAAAACGTTTGGAAAAATCAACGTGGGCATGGACCGTCGCACGCGGCAGCCCATGTACCGAGCTGTTCAGATCGAGGAGGCTGTGCATTACCCCGCCAAGCAGTACCGGGTCGGAGAAGGCAAGACCGATGTGTACTTGGTGGTGAGTCAGAACCGTACGCAGAAAAAGGAGTTTCCGATCAATGTGTTCAGTGACGGAGATATCACGCCGGAGGAGTTTGAACGATATGTGGTGGAGTTGGGCAAGACCAACGAAGATGTGGCGTACCGGGACGACGTCAACGAAAAGGCCGAGGAATTGCACAACTTGATGAATAGTGGGTTCTCCAACAAGGACATTGACGAGATGGTGTCCAAGAAACAAAAGTTGCAGAAGGGAATCTATGCGTACGACGCCGTGTACCAGAAGTCGCGTGTCATGGACCAGTTGAAGGTGGCCAAGCAGGACAACGACATGGACAAGGTCAAGGAGTTGTTGGAGAAGTTGACGGAGCTTGAGAAGGTGCTTTACAAGGACAACGAGCGGACGCTGCAGAGCTCGTCTACCAGCATGTCGAAGGTCAATGAGCGGAACCGGAAGTTGAACCAGATCAATATCCGGAATGCCGAGGTGAAGTCGCTGATTTTGCGGAAAACCACCGACTTGGCAGATGGCGATCCGTTCTCACGGTTAAAGACCACGACCCGGATATTCTACCAGGATTTGGTGAATGAAGAGAATCAAAAAGCGTTGCAGGATGCACGTGACAACTACGATACTATGATTGCCGAGAAAAACGAGCAGGAGGCCAAGATTGCTTCCAGTACGTATAGAGTTTTGGGCAACTTTGACCAGCTTGTGGCTCTGGTAAAGAGCGACTACGTTCCAGTGTTGTGATAACCATAACGCAAGGACTACCACTCGGGACCAATCGTGTGTTATTCGGTGTGTGTTATTAGGTGTGTGTTACTGGGTGTGAGTTTTATTTAAATTGAATTGAAAATGAAGTGATTGAAGTTAGCGCTATATACAAAGGACCGCCAATATAAATAGAAGTAAAGAGGTCTTCAAGACCATCATAACTGGAGTGACCAACCGGTGGAGCTCAAATTTAATTATCCGCTTAATCAGTAAAGCTCACGGATAAACTGCTGACGGAGCTCGTGCCGCTCACGCTCCTTGTCAAATCCGTATACTGAAGAATCGTCGTGAATATCATTTGGAAGTTCCGAGTAAAAAGACTCAATGGAGTCTACCGAGGAAACACTCGACAAGTCATCATGTTCATAAAGATTCAAACGCAAGTCCATTCCATTGGCAGCACTTTTCTGCCAACCATTGTAGTCGGCGAAATAAGACCCCGAAACAGTTTTGGTCAATTCGCCACCATCCAAAGTGTTAACCTTTGTTTCTGATGAATTCTGTGATTCTCCTGCAGAGAGCGAGGGTCTGCTGTTCTTTTTAAACAAGCCTTCACAAGAGTTTGATTTAGAGCGTATTAAAGACAATTTGGATGAAATTTTGTTGAGTATACTGCTCCGTGTTTTATTTTGCACTTCGCAGGGAAGATCAAAAGTAATTCTTCCGTCGTCACTATTGACATAATAGACTTGGTTCAAAATGGTATCAAACTTGGCTTCCCACATAATGACTGATATGATTCAATCAAGTTACAAGTTGTCTTAGTCAAATGTTAATGTTAACGTCTTAGTCAAATGGAAATTATTAACGTTTTAATTTCACGACTTAATTTATTTCTGAAATGATTATCGTGATAAGAATAATTCTCTGACGCGATTGCCACTCGTTATATATCTTCACAACATGCTGCTTACAATTGCTTAGAAATGGTTGCAGGTGCATTGTTTGACGCACGGAGACGGCCGCTTGTCGTTTACTTCCGCAGCCGCACGGAAAACGTCCCAATGCGGAAATATACCCGTGCTCATAACCCTTATCTCCGTTGGCGCAGGCGATTCCGCATCCGAGCCGTAGATGTTTTTTTCGAGAATCTGCGGATGCTGAGAGAACCCGTGCATTTGTTAGTGAATTACATGACACTGTTAGTGTATCGTTCTGAATAAATAATGATATATACGACTTTTTCTTATAAATTTAGTTAGATATGAATTCTTTTGAAAATATCTACAATTTTATGCGACTTTTGTTTTATAACTTTGGTTTATGATTTTTATTTCATATGACTTTGAATTGACGTTTTTATGCCGTTGCTAGATTGACTAAGCATGCGGAACCATTTTCTCCGGGGCCGCGTTTTGGTGGCAACATTTTACACGAGACACATGTTCTCTATTGGGATAACCACCGAACTCAGCCGTAGATACTCTCGAATTGTTGTGAAAAATGGTTTGCAGCTGAATTGAATGATTGGTTTGCTCTTATACTTTTGTGTAATTTATGGAGATTTAAGGTACTCTCCACAATGGCTCCCAATGTCGTCTATATTGTCATGTCGTCTATATTGTCATGTCGTCTATATTGCCATGTCGTCTATATTGTCCGATTCTGTCAGACTCAATTCTGCCTGTACCTGGCCATGTACATACAAAGTCGTCTATGTGATCACGTGCTTACAAGCACGTGATGTTTTGGCCAGATCACGTGAGATGTACACGTGACGTCCCTCGTCTACTTCTCGTCCACCCCCCGCATCTTCCGCCACTACTCAAAATGGTCTCCGCCGAATTTACTCAAAAAGTATGTACAACCATTTCCGTTCAATTGACCGCTACTAACGTCAGGCTGAATCTGTCAACTCATTGCCTAAGCGTCCCTCTGACGACGAATTGTTGAGCTTATACGGTTTGTACAAGCAAGCAACTGTGGGTGACAACACCACTTCCAAGCCAGGTGTCTTTGATTTGAAGGGCAAGTACAAGTGGCAAGCTTGGGAGGACTTGAAGGGCACCTCCCAGGAAGAAGCCGAAAGCAAGTACATTGCTTTCGTGGACGAGTTGCTCCAGAAATACAACTAAGTTTTTCCGGCAATGCGTAGCTTCAACATAAAGCGTTTTGGTCCAGAAGATTTTCAATCGGGGTCAATTGCTTGTATATGAATACATGAAAGCCTCATCAAGTTGTAGATCGAAAAATGATTCTAATCAGATGTAGATCAAAGGGATCAATTCAGATGTAGATAAGAGAAATTATTCCAGATCCAGATCTCAGGGCCTCTGAACTTATCTCAATCTAACTTTTTCTTACCATCAATCAAAGCCATGACTCGCCAAGAACAGTCCACAAGCATGAATGCTGGAATATGGAAATATGGCATATAAAGACCAAACAATTTACACATTTCAACAGAAGTAAGCCCATGGCTCTCGCCCGTGCTCAAGATATACGTCAAACACACACCGGTTGTGAACGCGGCATTGAAGCCGTAGATGATAAGAAGCACCAAAACCTTTTGATTATTTTTGAACAAGCCATAAGCTGCAATGAAAAATACCGGCAACTGGAACAACAACTCAAATACCCCAAAGTACTGGAGCCAGAGAGGCGGGTTTTGCAAAAGAAAATCTTTGTTGGCATCAATGTGGAAGTTCACTATCGACTGTTGTGCCCAATGTCTGCTTTGTGGAGGTATCACAAGACACAGGTCAATGACGATGGTGATCGGGATGTGGAACACAAAGTACCAAAAGTAAAATTTATCTCTTTTGTTCATGATAGAAATGAATGCTGCAAAACCAGTTGAAAAAAGAAATCAAAGTCGACGATCTCGAATCAGTACAGTCACCACTATCAATTGTCAGCATTGTCAATGGTGATCGGCGGAAACGCGTTCTCGGCGCTGTGTGCAGGCTGCCATCACACATCTCGAAACGAGGCAACAATCCATCCTTCAGCTCTATCACCGAAGTTATGTTTTCGTACTTTAACCGCCTTCTCGGGAAAAAAGTGCCCCGTGTTGTGGAAGCTTCAAAGCCAGTCAAGCGCAAATTCGAGTCTGCGTACGTTTTCAAACCCCTAGTATGGATAGACTGTGAGATGACCGGTTTGGATATCTCCAAAGACCACATTATCGAGATCTGCTGCATCATCACCGACGGCAACCTCAACATCTTGGATGAAAAGGGTTATGAAAGCACTGTTTATGTTCCCAAAAAGGTTTTGGATAACATGGGAGAGTGGTGTGTCAAACAACATGGCCAGTCTGGCCTTACGGCCAAGGTTTTGGCAAATCCACAGCAAACCTTAGCCAAAGTGCAACAGGAGTTGTTGGAGTATATCCAGACGTACATTAGTGAGCCTCGTGTATCCCTTATGGCCGGTAACTCCATTCATATGGATAAATTCTTCATGATGCGTGAATTTCCCCAAGTGATCGAACACTTGCACTATCGTTTGGTAGATGTTTCCTCGATCATGGAGGTGGGCTTCCGCCACAATCCTGCTCTCATGAAATTATGTCCAAAGAAGAAAGGTGCTCATACTGCCCGTATGGATATAATGGAGAGCATCAACCAACTCAAGTGGTACAGAGACCACTATTTGAGGGCTGATATTCCTCAGAACTTGGCAGAGCAAAGCGGAGTTTCTGAAGAAGGATCGGAACCAGCAGCGAAGAAACTCAAAAGTACCACTATTCAGATTGAGCCTCCTCAGACCACAGATTCTGCAACTTTCCAAGTCAAACCAATTCAGCAGGATGGCACCACCACCGTTGAAATTAAGCCTGTGGCCACTCCAACAAAGCCTTCGGCTACTATCAAAGTTGTAAAAGACGACAATTGATCAAAATGGAAAGCTAGCTTAGATTCAAGCAATCAAACAATGAATTTCAGCTGTGAGTCGACATTCCAAAATGATAGCTCAGCTGTCGGAAAGCTACTCTTGTTCCGAGTCGACTGCGACGTCTCCCTCTGATCCCACTCTCCTATGCCCGAATGTTTCTCGGGCGGGAAATTTAGCCAAAATCATCTTGATGTGGTTTCCGTCCACGGGCTTTTCCAAAACCTCGTCAAAGACCGCCAGATCAAGTGCCTCCTTGGCAAACCCGGTGATTGCAACAATGGGAGTTTCCGAGTTTACTCCGCTAGTATACTTAATCAACTTAACCGCATCGATGGCGTCCACCTTTGTAAGCCGTAGTGCTGTGAATATAAAGTCAAATTTCACTTGGCTGGTAGCACGGCGCACCAAGTCATCGCCATCGGACACCGCCAATACAACACAACCATACTTTTCGAGAAGTTTGGATACGGTGTGCCGCACTATGGCGATCGGCTCACAATACAAGACATCCAAAGTCTGCAAAACTCCATCATTGGAGTCATAAAGAGGCGATGATTGGAGACGAGGTTGAGGCAGGCCTCGTCCGGAGCTGCAATTCTGCATCAAGCTTTCTCTTCTCTTTCTTACTCGGTAGAGCGCTGATGAACTTTCTTCGTTATCGGAGCTGGATGGCGAGTAAATCAGCTCGTTGGCATTTTTCAGAAGTAACCTTTGGGAAAGCGAAGGCGCACTGGACCGTGTGCGTGGTTCGTTAGAGAACGAGTTTGAGGAGCCCTCAATCTTTTTCATTACCCGATACTGCAAACCTCCCTTTCC
Organism: Metschnikowia kipukae; assembly: GCA_002370135.1. Lineage (NCBI taxonomy): Eukaryota > Fungi > Ascomycota > Pichiomycetes > Serinales > Metschnikowiaceae > Metschnikowia > Metschnikowia kipukae. The sequence continues at coordinate 554,945 of NKZJ01000101.1, forward strand.
GGGAGATCCAGGATTATTTGAAAGCGGAGAAACTGGCCTCTTGAACGGGCTGCCAAGATTGATTTTTCCAGAAGACACTGACAGTCCCCGTGACTTTGTAAGACTTGCTTGTCCTAAAGAATCCGATGACGAGGAAGAATAGCTGTTGCGATGCTCCAAGTGCTCTGACTTGAGTCGATTGATCACATCTTTGTTGGCTTTCTCGAGCACATTCAAGTTTCGGAAGTGAAAGGATCCAAACTCACTAGGATCCGAAAGCTTGCTTCCCCGCCGTTCCCTTTTCGATGTGACTGGAGTGCTGGGGATAGACAAATGAGAACCTGAATCCAAAGCAGCAGACTCTTTGTCGGTTAGATCGTTTTCTTGATCCTCGTCAGAATCATCTTTAGGGAATTGCGAGATATCCGCGCCTCGTAAGTCAAAGTAGTCAGTCGATTCAGGTCCGTCGAGCGTAGGGACAAAAGAGTCTGGAGCCTCGTCATATAAGGTATCCCAATTGATATCTTTGAAGTACGGATGCTTCATTATTTCCTCTGCTCCGTTGAACCCTAAGCGTTCTTCGACATTTGAAGTCAAAAGCTTATTGATTAAGTCTTTCGCCTCGGGGGTGCAGATTTCTCGGTCCTCTTCCTCTGATAATGGTGGCCAGTCTATCACTCCTGCCAAGATGTTTCTGAAGACTTTTTCGGGCGTTTCGGCATGAAATGGCGGGTAGCCATACAAAAACTCAAAGAATATGCAACCGATTGACCACCAGTCAGAATACTCTCCCTCCCCGTTCCCTAGAATTATCTCGGGAGCCAAGTAATCGGGAGTACCACAGAACTTGCCCACTCCACTGCTAGCTTCCTGATCCGGATCGTAAAGTGCAAAAGAGTGAATGTTCTCTTCATCATGTGGAGAATGCATCAGAAACTCGTCATCAACGATCGCAAATGACGATTCTGATGGAGCCCGGTGTAAAGCGGGTTTAAGATTGGGTGACTCCACTCCGCTGCTATTGGATCCTGACCTAGTGCTGCTAGCCATAAAATGCGATCTCGAGCGCCTTTTAGCCGCCCACATGGAAGAGTGACCCGAGTCATGCGAAGAAACCGATGGATGTTTTTGGTCTGTAGACGGGGTTAAAGAGAAAGGAGTGACAGACAGTGTTCTCTTGTGAGTGGAAGGCATGAGTTCGGGAGAATCAATAACTGTGTTGTAAACCAAGGGGCTTTGAACTGACAGATTGTTGACGATACTTTTGCGGAAGAGTTCAATGCCGTGCTCAGAGGCGCTACTCTTCCTGTGCTGGTACGTATGACGGCCAACCACCCCTATTTTTGATAAGCCGAAATCAGTGAGTTTCATGTGACCTTTGCTATCAATCAAGATGTTATCAGGCTTCAAATCTCTATGGACAATACTCCGCTTGTGTAAATCGTTGACCCCCACTATTACCTCTGCAATGTATCTCTTTGTCCATTTGTCGCCCAAGGTACCCAACATCTTCAAAAGCGTGGCACAATCACCACCATTCAAATACTCCATAACCAAGTACAAGTAATCCTTAGTCTGAAAACTGCTGTATAGCTGAGCCACAAAAGGTGAGTCTGCTTGAGTCATCATGACCGCCCGCTCGGCTCTCACGTTCAACACCTGGTTTTTCGCTATCATGTCTCTTTTCTTGAGACACTTTATGGCAACGTAATCTCCTGTGAGCCTTCTGCGTGCCAAAAACACCGAGCCAAAGGCACCCTTGCTGATGGCTTTGATGATTTCATAGTCCTTTATACCACCTGATGACGGTTTTGGGTTGGAAGGCTGCGAGACAAGTAGCGGCGAAAGGGGCGGTTTGGAAGAAGACATGGAGTTCCTCGGTTGAGAAAGTGGGGTGTTGTTAGTGGATCCCGAAGAACTATTGCTCACTATAGAGGATGATACCCCCATCGACGGAAGTTGTAAGCCACCGGGCGCATTCTCTCTTGAGAAAGGAGTATTGGACAGATCGAAACTGGAGTTCCTAGACAACGAATCTCTCTTTTGGGTGGCAATGGTGTTTTTTTGGAAAGTGGAAAGATTTTGTTTTTCAACGTATGGAGCGGGGGACAATCTTCTCTGTGGCGACGAAAACGAAGAATGGAGAGAGCCACGGCCCGATGATTTTGACAAGTCAAGATTATCCAAAGAGTCAGTCAAACTCTTAATGAGATTTTGTTTTGAAGGATTCGGCGATAGTGAGCTATGCTTAGTATAAATCGGATTGCTTAATACATCGATTGGTGTTAAAGATGCCTGTGGCTGCAAATCACGCTTCAATTCAAAAGCTTCGTCTAGGACTCGAGGACTGCTGGCTCGTGCCGGCTGCGGTGAATGTAAAGCGGTGTCGTAGTGGCTCAGTTTTGATGGAGAGCTGATGAGTAACAGAGGCAGACTTTTGTCATAAGAGGGCTCCGTAGTGTTATCAAGATGTCGTGGGAATTCCTCCGCAGGCAGCTCCTTCATTGAATGCAGAAAGTTGACGTCCAAAGCAGGCACTTGTTTGCTCAAAGAAGATGCTCTGGAACGGCCTCCTGGGAGCGCTATGCTAGAGGAGGCGGTCTCGTGAACCTTCTCCCTGATCCTTGCAACCGTGGATTTCACGCTCGCAAGCACCAAATCGTCCACTTCCTGCTTGATCTTGTCCGAGTATTGTAGAAGAGAGATCAAGCGGGTGAGGTGGTGCACTTTTTCTGTAATTAAAGCTTTTGAGTCATCAACCATGGCATAGATAGCTGGATCTGTGGTCTCAAGTGACTGCCAATTAGCCACAGTGTCAATAGCACTCTCGGTGGTGGGGGAAAAATTGAACAAGCCACTCTCTTCCAGGCGTTCTGCAGGGTTGATCAATAGTGCTTCATCACAGTAGTCAAGCAACTTCTGTAGAATCCCGAACGGGAACTTTTTGGACAGCCTGATCGAGGCAGACGATGACATAGATCTTGGAGCCAACAGGCCAGAGGGGTGGCGTAGCGATGGCATAATAGGCTCGGGAGTCGGCGTCGGCAACTCGATTCCCTTGTAGTCATGCACCAGAAGCATGGACGACGAGGACACAGAGCTTGATGTGGAACCCGGAGTGGGAGGACCGGCGGTTTCAAATTGTGCGTACCATAAGGACTCGTAGATGCTGAAGATCAAATCCCGCTGGTCAGCAATTGCATCGTGGAACAACTGGAGGTCTTCCTCGACCTTGTGTTCCAAAAGGCAGAAGTCACTATGTTTTTCAATAAACCAGGCGGGAATATTGGATTCACATATGCGGCACAAGATGGATTTCGGCTCCGGCACGGAATGTTCATCTATGATGCCTCTTTCCTGTAGACTGAGGAGATAACCCTCGAAGATTTCCGAGCCGAAGCCTAGCAAATCCACCAACGTTGTAGGAATCGTCAAGTCCATTTCTATGGGGACAAATGGCCGCACGGTCCAGATGGAGTGAGTGGGTAGTTTTGTGGATGGTGAGAGAATGAGAATTCCTTGGGCCTCGAGTTCGATAACACCACCATCGATAGAAACTCCTTCGGAGTGTGTCGAGCTTTCTGAATGTTCAGAATTGTTGGATGTAGATTTGTTGGATGTAGATCTGTTGGAAGTAGACTTGTAAGAATTATCAGACTTGTTAGATCTTGTGGAATAGCCAGACTTGTTAGATCTTGTAGACTTGTTGGACTCTGCAGAGTGGAGCGAATGTGTAGAATCTCCTTTATGACCATAGGAATACGCAGCCCGTTCAGGAGAGGAGTGCCCCCTCAGGCTCGTGTCCAAATCTGCATCGCCCATTCCTGGATTTAAAGACTCTTCAGACGCCCAAGACCGGCGCAGATTTGTGGCCGTAAGAAACTTCACTTTATAAGAAGCATTGTCAATGGTCATTTGTGCCACCGCTTCGTTGAAAACGAGCAAATCCGCCTCGGAGTTTCCCACAAGAATATCTGAAATGGGCTTGTTAATGATCTGGCTAATACTAGTGCCCACCAAAATCTCCCAACTTTTGCTGACATGGATAATGTTGCAGTCCATATCTAATTCCATCACCACGGTTGGATTTTCGGCCGATGCTAGCCGGAGATCGAGCTGCTCGGGAACCACCGGGGTAAGTGCCGAGCCTAGACTCTTAATTGCGCTTGACGATGTTTTGGAAACTGACTGCTGCCGCTTTTGGACTGAAGTGCCCCTTTCTTGTTTGGAAGGGGTATTTGTGTCGTAGCGTGTGGTTTCATTTTCCACGTTCGTGGCCATATTCTGACTCTGGTCTCCCAATTCACACGGAGATAGGGACCTTTCCATGTCGGTGTGCAGGTCTCGGCCTTTGAACGCCGGCGAGTGGAAGAAGTTTCTGATCTTCTCCTTCATTTTATGACTTTGCTGTATTTCACAGGCAATTGCCAAAACGAAGCGAAGGCTCTGCTGTGTATTGTACTGTCACTATAAATGTGGAGTGCTGTTATCTGTACCGCGGCGGGAGTGCATATACATAGACGAGACTCCAGAAGTACAATTGAACAGGATGTACGGGTTTTCTCTGCTGCTAGCGATACTTGGCTTGAAACGTCATTCATCCACTGTTGAGCTGAGATTGCTGCTAATGGCCTGTTACATTGTTTACTTGTTGGTGTTGGTCTGTGCATCTTGTGTGCAGTACCCTTCCACGCCGCGAGGGTCCTGATGGTTTGGTACTGCATATAACGAGGTATTTCAATATGCAGGTGGGTGCCCTCTGCTGGCCTATGAGCCCAATAAGCCCGCAGCAAGGGCCAGGCCAGCAGAGGAATCACTGGTGGCTGAGGCAAACTACCCACGAGCGCTGAAATTAGTGCCTGCATATAGCAGCTACACCATGTCACGTTCGCGGGCGGAAGTGCAGCACAACTGTGGATCACGTGATTTGAGGAAATCAGCAATCCATTGTTATAAAGGTTGCATGCCACGCCAGGTTGCCAGCTACCCATCTACAGCATTTTGTCTCGGCTTGTCTACGGCTTTTCTCTTTTTGTGTTTTCCTATATTGAAATATGATGGAAATGATCTTGACGATCCAGGAATGAACTGAAGTGACACCCTCGCCGGAATGTCCATTAGGCGTGCTAGGAAAACAGAGTTGGATCTGCCCAGCAGAATTGTCGTAAAAGTTGGATTTTGATCAATGCTAATGTCATAAGAAGGGACTCTGTTAAAGAGCCCCATGCCGACACAGGGGAATCTGTTAAAGAAACACCCGTGTCTCAAACCTGCATGTGGAGACAGATCTCCACATCAGCCTAGTTTCTAATTAGTGAAAGTGAAAGTGGGCGCAGAATCAGCGTCGCCAAGGGAGCGCTTCTTGATGGAATCTAGAAGATCGCAGTGCTTCTTGTCGTTCTTTTCCAAGATCAACTGCTTCAAGCACCGGTTCTCCATCTCCAAAGAACGCAACTTCTTCTCGTAAGTGCTCAACTTGTCCTGAAGATCCTTGGCATACTGCTGCATCTGCAACTCCTTTTGCTTTTTCTTGATTCTGAAACGTGCACTGGCGGCTGTGTTTCTCTTTCTCTTCATCTCGAAAGATTCCGAGCTGCTGTCGCAAGCATACAGAGGCGTATGCTCGGCGCTCAAATCAGAGAATGTTTGAGCGGTGGAGCTGGTGGTGCCAACACTTGGGGCCCAGAGAGCCCCTTGCTCGGACTTGACCCCGTCAGGGGCCTCTTCCTTGACCTGCACCTGCTTTTGGGGAAGGCCCTTGTCGGCACCGTTGAAGAAAACATCAAAGTCGAAGAACTCGGTCTGCGTGTATGCGTCCAAGTCCCCCTGGTTGGTTTCCTCAACAGGCGACAAGCCTGCTCCGTCAAAGACGAGGTTCAAGTTGTTCAAGTAGTCCGAAGGTTGGAATTCCATTTTTTTAGATTTAAAAAACTTTCAAACGAAAAATTAATATCCAGAATCAAAAAAATGAACGAAAAAAAAGAAGATATGTTGTTCGGTGTGCTTAGCGGCTAGAAGAGGTCTCTGCTAGTAACTGTGCGTCGATAATTTCTTTCAGGGTTGACTATATGAGAGTGCGCACGGGGGGAAATGTGAAGGCTTATATATGAAACCTTGAGTGGTTTTTTTGCAGGCTCGCAATTTTCCGGCGGCTAACAAAGCAATTTGGATGTGCGCCGTTTTTTTTCGGTCTTTTTTTCTTTATTTTAACTTTTTATTTCTTTTTTTTTTTCCGCTTATAGTAAATACATTACAATCCATTCTCTGTCAACCCGGCTGGCTAATTATGGTCTACTCATTTACTTGATAACTCATAAAATTCCAAGTATCACTCTTCGAATTGAAGTTTCAGATAAATCTATTGAGTGTAACAGGCCTATGATTCGCCTGGTTGTGTGCAGGTCCTGTGCGAAGATGACTAATTCTGCGCGGGAGCGGACCGGCGCCCTGGTGTACGGGTGTAAATAAGCTTCGTGCGTATGCTGTAAGGGGATCGCATTCTCCTCAAATACGATCTGGACTTTGCACGTGATTGAAAGGAGAATGTTTACACGACACAATGTATTCCATCAATTGTTACTGAAAGTGAGCTGCAAATCATTTTTTTGCAATCCGTTTCATCGATATTAATTGAAAAGCCCAACTGAAAGATTCTTTTATCGAAATCATTTGCTTTGTTCTTAAACTTCACTATGGCATTCACTACAAAAAGCTAAGGCATTCATTACAATAAGTTCGAGGGGTAAGCTTATGTGAGCATTCTTTATTGCGGTATATAACGCTATTCAAATATCGGGCATTCTGATTGGCTAAATCTTCAGATATAAAGCATTTCATGGCAAATGGTCCGGTTGGTCAAGCAATTCCTGGTGAAACTCACCCATGGGAAACCCACAGTACAAAAGGCTGCAATCTCTTGATCATGTTGGTACTGTATACAGTCACGCTTGAACAAGGGCGTTCAAATTGCCATTAACGGCCACGGTCACCACGGTTGTGCTTCTGCCTAGAGTAGGGCCGTCCATTGACTGCACTCATCCAGATGCGAGTCTTGTATACTTTGAAGAGCTCACGCACCAAGTCACGGAAATCAATGCGTCTGTCTGCAGAGTAATATATGGTGAGTTTCTTGCGGTCAAACTGGTACTCGGCATCAACGAGTTCCATCAGCCGCAAGTTGGTGTGCTGGTCGCCGCTCTTATCCACTTCCTCGCTCATGTTGTGGAGCTTGGTCAAAAGCGATCGGCACACACGTTCCTCGTCGGTCCTCTTGTCCACAATCTGCTTCACCTCGTCGTATCTTGCCAATGCCACCACTGTTCTGGGACACAGGTTGCTGCGGCATTCTTTAAGGTTCTCTGGCCGCAGCTTGCCCGATTGCACCTTCTTGGACGAGCCTCTGCTCTCGCTGCTCGCCTTGTCACGCGACTTGGACTCTTGCCAACAGTTGCATACATTGCTGTCGTCTTTGGTAATACTGAAGGAACCCCAGGCCTCAGCAACGGTGGAGCCGTGTTTCTGCAAAATCTCTAGCAACCAAGCGCTGTTCAAGCTATTGTCGCCAAACACCGTTTGCAGCTCGGCCAATTGCAAAAGCTTGAGATACCGTGCTTTGGTGGCGCTTATGGACACTTCCACTACACGGCCCAAATCTTTGCCCCGGTCAGCTTTGACAATCACAAATGCACCGCAAACAAGTTCTTCTCGAAAGTGGTCGTCGCTGACGGAAAACACATCCAACCGTCCTGCTTTAAAGGCCACCAACACAAGTTGCGGCGTGTTTGCATGCGGCAAGTCCAATTTTGCAAGCAACTTACTTCGCCCGTGCTGCTCCTGCTCCCGAGCAAACTGCCGGTTCAAGAATGCCTCGTTGATCTGTACCCTGTCTTGGGTATCGCGGCTGAAATACTCCTCTATAGTGCGGTCCTCCGCATTGTCTATCTTGGCTGCATGGCTCGAGGCTTCGCGTGAGTGATCTTTCCTGTCGGCGACTTTCATGTGGCAACCGCTCTTGTCTTTCACCGTTCTGAGCTGCTCGTGCACGCTACCCATGTACGCTCTAGGCTCTTGTTCCACAATATTTTTTGCCTTGCCGAACCATGTCATTTGGTGAAGTTCAGGATGATTCTGTACCATGGTGTGGCCGTGGAAACCAGTTGGTGCTGTGTCGTTATATGCATTGACACGAGGCGGCATTCTGGGGAAGAAATTGGATGAGATTTGCGGCTGGCACAAGCAAGCAAGCTCCTCTGGCTGCTTGTGCCACAACGGTGGTTCGTGAAACGTATTTGCTGCAGCCGACTCTAAAACTGTCTCCGGTATCACACTCTGAGGCACCACTGATCCTGGGACGTTCTGCACCACTATTCCGGAGACATTCTGCACTACTCCTGGGATATTCTGCACCACTCCTGGGACGTTCTGTGCCGCATGATCACATTGCTGAAACCACTGGGTGAAACGATCACTCAAAACAGCTTTCCGCTCGGGGGCCTCAAATCTCTCCGCTTTTGGGGTCGTCGTTAATGTTCTATCCTCTTGTGCTGGTGCATGGCAGCTGCTCGAGGGTTCCACAGGACCCCATATGTTGCGTCCGTGAGGTGATCTCGGGACTCTGTCTAACTGAAATTCCAGCATGTTCATAGTATAGTTGTGGAACATGGACGAATTTCGATGATCTATTGCGTTGGTGCCACTCCTGGAAGCACTCATGACAGGGAGAATTCGCTTTTACAGCAGGCGAAAACGCTATCAAGAAAACGGGCTTGGCAAGTTGTCAGCGGCAACAAATTGACAGAGAGACTGAGAAAGTGTCTGTGGTGTGTTTGATACTAACAGGCAAGGCGTGTTTGTCGTGGTAGAAAGCGATTGGGGGGGGGTAATAAAGAGCCGATTTGCTTAAGGGAAAATTAGAGGCAAGGAGCAGTGTACCAATTGCATAATATGGCCCACCCTACGCACAAAGGAAGAAATACATTCTACATGAGAGTGTATTGTTCTCGAGCTTCCCTGTATGGGAGAATCTTGGGTGCGGCGTTACGGCACAGAGAAGAGCTTTGTCCCCTCGGCCAGGCCCTGGAGCTCCTAATCAATGCTGGGACCTGATTTGTGATCGGTCCAGAGGTCCTTGTCTGTTCCATGGAGGATCCGTATTCCCTTGGAACCGCCGTCGTTGCAGCAGCTCAATGGCCTGCGCATACGCTATACGTTCAGCCGCACTGCATGCACCGCCGTAACCACCGGGTTGTTTAAGACACTCCGGAGAAAATCTTTGGGTCCCGGATCTTGGCGGTAGCCAAGAAGCAGCCTGATCCTAAAATTGCGGCACGCCTCGCTACGACGAAGAATGGGTCTGACTCGTGGTGTATCTACGAGAATATACTGCGTGCAGGCGATTTTCACCCTGCAGTGTCTACAGCTTCCACTTTCGCGGCAAGAAAGCACTGGCATCCTTCGTCTATGCACTGCTGCAGCGCGAGCCGCGGAAGTATGGTCAATTGTTTTGAGTAGTATGATTACCATACTGAAGAAAAGCCACTGGAGGCGTTAGAATTTATAGTTTTAGTGAAGGATTGACGAAATACAATATCTTTCAATTTGACGAAATGTAAAGTTTCCTTTTCTTGTTTCTTATCTAGTACCTTGTGATCAACAGTTTTGCCGTTCTGGGTCAAGATTGTGACAATTCATAAATGAGAGGTGCGGCACGCTAATGGCGAAAACTCATGAGAGCTTTAAAAAATAGAGTTACTAAGAAATGCCTACAAAGACCCATTCCCCTTACTATTGATCGACAACTGACCATATTCACGCCTTGAAACTACATAATTTATTGACACGTGACGTGGATGGGCCTAGTACACACTCGGGCATTGTTTGTACAGAAGCGTAGAGAGAAGACACCAAAGAAACATCTGATTTATGCAGAAATAATGCGTGACACATGATAAGATGCTTTTTCGGAGAGGAACCATGCTTTGTAATCCTAGAAGGCCCGGGGAACTATATGCAGGCACAAGTGAATAATCATAGCCAAGCATGACAGAAATGGGATGTGAATGGGCTTTAATTGTTTATTAACAAATATCCTTCAAAAAATGTTAGTGCAGAGGGATGACCAGTGGATGTGACTTGACCGCCTTTTTATGGCAATATAATACACCTCTACACCTCTAGTTAGGAGGTCCATTAAACATACGTGATGATAATTTTATACAACTAATCAATAATCCGAATCCCCTTCAATGCACCTTCTCTAGACGGCCGATACACAGCTCAGCCCACAGTGATCAGAGCACACCCGAACACCAGAGTCGTCGTTGGCTCGAGCATTCCCATCACAGACGAAACCGCCAATCTTGGCCTCGTGCCTATTGGTACTGCTGCTGGTTTGGCATGTTTCCGTTGGCCATGTTGCCGAAATACTGGTATGGGTCGTTGTACCCGCCCGCCTGGGGCATGGGTAAGCCACCTTGTTGCGGGATTCCTTGTCCCTGATACGGCATTCCATGCGGCAAATGCGCTGGGGGCAACTGCTGGTGGGCAGCAGCCTGGTGTGCAGGGTTGGGCACGGCCGGGTGTTGTTGTTGAGGAGGAGCAGGGCTCTGGTCGGGTGACTCTTGCGAGTTGCCATCGCTCTGGTCTCCCTGGTCATCGCCCAAAGATTCCTCGGGCGCATTCAAACACGCCTGGATTAAGTTTTTGCCCTCGCTCTTGGTCACAAGCGGCTGCAACTTGGGAGTGGTGAAGGTGTACACGAGACCCGTTTCGCTCACCACCAACAACAACACTTGTGTTCCCGTCAACACCGACAACTCGTAGGCTTTTTTCATGATGCCCGCCTTTCTCTTGGAGAAGGTGATGTGTCTTCTGGATTTGTCCTGGATGAACTTGATTTCGATTTTTCTGCGTTCTTTCTGCTGCTTACCTCCAGAAGGTTCGTCATCATCGTCGTCGTCGGCTCCAACTCCACTAACGGACCCACGGCTAAATTGCGCTCCGGCGGCGCCTCCCATGACTTCCTCGTTATTCTCCAATTTAGTTGAATTAGTCACCTCCGACACTGTATGTTAGTATTAAGATGGTTTAAATGACCGATATTCACATTCATTCCATTGACATTCCATTGAAATTCGTTCCATTTAATTCGTTCCCTTTGTCCATTCACCGTATTCATCATCCTACGCATTGCGCATCTTGTCTCAGTTTGCGTTTCACTGTCGTTTCACTGCCGTGTGTGTTCTTGCGCTGGCGCAATGCACTCTCATTAGGCCTGGAGTATACCACTAATTCATTTCATGGTTGCGTGGATTTTATGGTTCACAGGCTTTTGATGTCCGACACCAATTGGCGGGGTAATTTTTTTGCGTATCATTTATGGTCCTGTTTGTAAAACCTCGGAATTCCAAACGTCATTTTCAGTGAACATCCAAGGCAACTTCATGAAACAACAATAGCTGTCTTTGTAGGTAGATATAGTGGCTGGCGGGTGGCTTTAAAAACGGCACGGTTTCTTCTCTATCAATGCACTCATCCCTAATAGGAAACACAATGTGCCCAATTGGGCAACAAGTTCTCAAAATTCGAGTACAATAAAAATTTCACAGGCAAACGGATTTCGGAGCCTGGCATTGGAACATATGCAGAAATATGGTTGGAAATGGATATTGTGTGGCCATACGGCTTATGATACATACTTTTAGAGGGTTTGTGGTGGGAATTTATGTGACTGTGCTCAATATTGGCATCAAAACAAACGGAAACCTTGAGGATTTAATCCCCTTTTGGTGTTTTGTGGTGCGCACGCTTATTCTGCCTTTTACCCTCAATGTGCTTAGAAATACTAAACTGGCTTATCGCGCGCGGTGTTTAAGTCTCTACGTTTATGCATGCATAAGGTTCATTGTTGATGCTAATTATATCTCTCGCTGAGTACCGCTCCTCGCCTGTACCTTTTCTATCATTTCTTTCTCCTAGGCCCGCTTATGTGTGCGCAACATTGCCATTGCCCTCTTCCTTAAGCGGCTCGGAATTCCCTGCAGGTCCATCAGACCTTGTGCCATTTTCTGGTTCTCCGGTACTTTCTTGCCATCCTTTGCCATTACCGCCATCTTCTTCCACCTGTGGGATCGGCCCGTCTTTTTCCTCTGCCTGTTGATTGTCTTCCTCTGCCCGTTGATTGTCTTCCTCTGCCTGTTGAGTGCCTTTTTCCTCTGCTTGTAGGGCGGACTCGGCTTCTTCCTCTGTTTCGACTTGTTTTTCGCGTAGATCTTCGAGTGTCACCTCGCACGGCTGTAATGCAATGACGCCGAAAATCTTGCCAATAGATGTCCTGACGCTCTCAGATTTGGATAGCTCTGGTGGCTTGTGCACAGTGAGAAGTAACACTCGGTATAAAGGCGATTTTCTAAAGGCAATGAGTGGAGTATCTTCCAGAGCCACCAACTTTTCAACCTTTCGAAGTTCAGCCAAGACTTTCTTTTCATCTTCAGTGCTGTCCAGCATAAGCTGTGGGGATACCAGATAATGTAACCCGGCGAATTGTTCTTGGTAGGTGCTCAAGTTCTTCGCTAGTTCCGCGGAACTCGGGAAGGTCTCGAAATAATTTCTTTGCTCCTCTTCGTTGTCAAAAATATAGTCACCATTCTCAAAATCAAACTCTTTCTCTTCAAGTCCCCAATCGGAGTCGAATCCCTGTGGGTCCTCGTCAGAGTAGTAATCTGGCTCAATACTTGAGCTACGTGGCTTTGAGGCACTGAGCGGGGTAGAGGACTTTGGATTCACAGCCTTCTTTGTGTTTTTCGCCAGCTTCGTCTTGAGACTGAGTTTGAGTTTCTTCGGTTTAGGCTCTAGACTGTCGCTCTCCACATCCAGATGGTCGGGCATCATATTGGGGTCAGGAGTTGGAGGTCGTCCCTGTGACCCCCAAGATATAAAATCGAGCATATCAGGCGGGTCCTGCGCAAGTTTGTATGCGTCTGTGAGTGTATCCTTCTTTGCTTTTACCTTTTTCGCCAAGAACGCATCGATCGCATCGCCATTTAATGGTGTGACATCGCAAGATTTCATCCAAATGTAGGTATCGTCACTAAAGAAGCGAACAGGGATAACAATCACTGGCTTCTTCAGCTTCTTTGCTAGTTTGATGGACTTCGGTTTCAAACTTCGAATGTTTTCGGGAAGATAGGCTTCATCGAGAACCATGGCTGGCCATGCTCTATATCCTTTCACTTTCGCAAGAATAATCCTCTTGGGGTTCAAGTCCAATTGGCTTTGTATGTCTTCTAATTCTAGCTTGACTTCGGGCGCGACCGAGGCCGAGCTAGATTCTTCGTAAACACCTTCGGTGGTAGAATCTACTGCAGAGGGCAGTTTCGGCTGCGCACTTTCATTGTCATTCCGAGATATTTGACCAATAATCGGAGAGACATCCTTTGCACAACCTTCAGAAGCTTGATCTGTTGACATTTGTATTAATGCTTCTGCTTCTGCTCCTGCCTAGCGGAACTTTGTTCAGTGAGCAAAAACGCCTATATGCAGGCCAGACCGCGAAAGACGGTCGCGTATATAATCTGGGGCATGCCCATTTTTTGCAGATCAAGCGACAACTTCATTGTCAATGGGAAGTAACAACAATTCGTTGCCGTTTCCAATGTATAGTCCCTGAGGTCCCCAGCGCACTTTGGCAGACACTTCTGAGCCCACCTCTAGATGTTGAACTTCACTTGTTACACCATCTTTGATGCTGTGCTGGAGATAATTGATACTGCCCAGCTGAGAGCCCGTAGCCACATGAATGGTATGTGACAGGCGCACTGCATCACAACCAACTTGAGTTTTATATCCAGTAGGCAGAACGGCCGTTTTGAAAAGAATGTCTATCGCGTTTTCTGTGCTCAGACTCGCCAATGCCTCTTTTAGCATCAGCAACGATAGCACCTCGCCTGTTTCAAGAAGCATCACGAGCTCATTTCTCAAGACACAAAGTTCTAAGATAGCTGGAGAAGACTTTGTATTCGTGGCGGCTTGTAGTTCATAGACAATTTTTTGACCATTACGGAGATCAACTTCGTACAATGCGCCATCGGCACCTGCTGCAAAAACAGAGTTATGAACACCTGATATAGTGTACAAATTATCTCGAGCGAGAGGAATGGACCAAAGCGGCTTGGTGCCCAGATTTCGTGGATCATAGAAGTGTAACAGGCAACCATGACCAGCCACAACTAGAAGATTTGGTGAGATGTAATGACATGCGGTGGAATAATCGGGGGTAGCCCAATGTCGTAGGCGGCAGCCCTGCGAAACATCCCAGGTAGACAACGTGCTCGACGATGTAGCAGAAATGTGGCTACCAGAAAATGTTAAGTCACTGACCGCAAAGCGAGAGCATTTGCCAATAGTTGAGATGCGGAGAGGCAGGACCGTTGGTATAGACATTGTTGGCACCCCTGTGTTTAGCAGACCCCGACTTAGTTGCTCAGCATGTGAATGTGACGAAAACTGTGCAATTTGTAATGAAGAGTCAGAGCGTCCCACCACGACGAAAGCATCCAGAATTGGTGCAATCGAAGAGATCATGACATTTGATGGTTATTTCCTCGATATATACAGACTGCGCAGATTAAGCATGACGCGAGATGTACTGGTTCTGGGCCATATCCTCTACCTTTCGCAACACTCCGCAAGCTCTCAAGAATCATTTGCTCATCTTTTTTAACAAGATTACAAGAAATCGATATTCAACAATTCTTCTCGTGACCAAATTATTCTCTCAATCTCGGAAAGGCCAGTTTGCTCTTCAAATTTAACAAAGTTGAATTTAGGAGTCATAACAGCCGCACATCCACATAATCAGCGCCGCCTTGACCGGCAAGAAAAAAGGTTCAACAAAAAGGCGAAATTGATTAGCTTTAAATTCCCAAAACACACGAAACGGGCGAACAAAGCAGCGTCTCAGGTCTGTTTCACTGTGTTTGTGGGCATAATGATGCATGCAGGAAAGCTGCGTTTAGCAGCCGATAACACGGAGCGCAGAATTCGAAACATTAGGTGCGTTGACGCACATATGCGACGCATTAGGGGGCCGGGAAATTAATTGCCTGAGATTTTTGGCCGACACGGTTGCTTGCCCGTGCAGCATAAACCCCCAAAATCTTTTGCGGGGACCATTTAAAAAGCTTACCATTTTTCTGTGTTTGTCAAGCCCAGAAATTTCTATTATTCGAGTAGTTTTTCTGAATTCATTACAAAACGTCAAGATTCACTGACAACACTTGAATTGTTATTCAAACGAAATTAGCAGCTTACCTATGATGAGTTCTACTTCTGATGCGCAGCCTCCACACTCCAAATTAAAGCGCAGTAACACGGGATTTACTCCACATCAACTCGCTAGCTATGATGCTCAGATTCCGGAATCGGCAAAAAAAATATGGTCTCAACATTCCAGTTTGCAGACGCTTGACGCCTTAGGAGAGCCTTCGAGCAATGCTTTAGACAACGAAACATTCGAGCAGAGATTTGTGTCCCATGTCGAATTCTCTTTGGCCCGGAACAGGTACAATTGCGATGACTTAGCAGCGTACCAAGCGGCGTCACAGTCGGTGAGAGATTCCGTCTTGCTCGAATGGGCTAATACTCAACAAAAGCAAACGATTTACGACGGAAAAAGAGTATACTATTTGTCATTGGAGTTTTTGATGGGGAGAGCAATGGACAACGCATTGATCAACTTGAAGTCACGAGACGTTGTCGATTCTTCCTTGAGTAGCTTGGGGTTCAATTTGGAGACGGTGTTAGAGCAAGAGCCCGACGCAGGATTGGGCAACGGTGGACTTGGCCGTTTGGCCGCTTGCTTTGTCGACTCTTTGTCTTCCAAAAATTATAGCGGCTGGGGATATGGTTTGAACTACCAATACGGAATCTTCAAGCAGAGTATAGTCAATGGCTATCAAGTTGAAAGCCCGGACTACTGGTTGAAATATTCTAACCCTTGGGAAATTGACCGTCAAGAAATCCGCATTCCAATAGACTTCTATGGTCTGGTGGAAGAATACAAAGCTGATGCGGGAGAAGTAAAGAAGAGGTGGCACGGCGGCCAGCGTGTTCTTGCTGTCCCTGCCGACTTTCCTATTCCCGGGTACAACACTCAGAATACTAACAATTTGCGTTTGTGGAATGCCAAGCCGACCCATGAGTTTGACTTCAACAAGTTCAATTCGGGTGATTATGCGTCCTCAGTTGCTGATCAGCAGCGAGCAGAGTCCATTACTGCCGTGCTCTACCCAAATGACAACTTCTATAATGGCAAGGAATTGCGTTTGAAGCAGCAATACTTCTGGGTCGCAGCATCTCTTTCGGACATAGTTCGTCGGTTTAAAAAGCTTCATTCAAACGACTGGTCAAGATTTACTGACAAGATTGCAATTCAGCTCAACGACACACACCCAACTTTGGCTATCGTTGAATTGCAGAGAATTTTAGTCGATGTCGAGGGCTTGAATTGGGATGATGCATGGGAAATAGTCACTTCCACTTTCGCATACACCAATCATACCGTAATGGCCGAAGCTTTGGAAAAATGGCCAGTACATCTTGTTCTGAATTTGCTCCCCAGGCATATGGAAGTGATTTACGATATTAATTTCAATTTTTTGAAACAAGTTGAAAAGAAATTTCCAAATGACAATGACTTGTTAAGGCGAGTGTCAATCATTGAGGAAGGTGACAATAAGTCCGTGAGAATGGCTTACTTAGCTATTGTGGGCTCCCACAGAGTGAACGGAGTGGCCGAATTGCACTCAGAGCTAATCAAAACAACTATCTTCAAGGATTTTGTTCAGGTTTATGGCGGCGACAAGTTCACCAATGTCACCAATGGAATTACACCAAGACGATGGTTGAGGCAGGCTAATCCTGAGTTGGCATCTTTGATTTCCAAAACTTTAAATGATCCCAGTTACGAATACTTGACCAATTTGGGAAGATTGAAGGAATTGGAAAAGTTTGTTGACGATGAGTCATTTTTAACAAAATGGGATGCCATCAAGACCAAAAAGAAAGAAGCTTTGGCCGCCTTGATAAAATCCGAGACAGGAATTGAGTTGGATCCTACAGTCATGTTTGACATCCAAGTGAAGAGAATTCACGAGTATAAGCGGCAGCAGCTCAACATCTTTGCAGTCATCTACAGGTATTTGAGAATCAAGGAACTTCTCTCCCAAGGAATCTCAATTGAGGAGATCAAGTTGAAACACTACATTTCCAAAGCCAGCATTTTTGGAGGAAAGGCTGCACCAGGTTACTACATGGCTAAAACAGTGATTCATTTAGTCAACAAGGTCGCCGAAGTGATCAACAACGATCCAGAGATTGACAACTTGTTAAAAGTGGTGTTCATTCCGGATTACAATGTCTCAAAAGCAGAGATCATCTGTCCAGGATCTGACTTGTCAAACCACATCTCAACAGCAGGAACCGAGGCATCTGGTACGTCCAACATGAAGTTTGCACTCAACGGAGGATTGATCATTGGAACAGTTGACGGTGCAAACGTCGAAATCACAAGAGAAATTGGCGAGGAGAATATCTTTTTATTCGGAACTTTGGCAGAGTCAGTGGAGGGAATCAGGCAACTGCACCATAGTGATGGAGTCAGAGTGCCCGAAACTTTGGGAAAGGTTTTTAGGGCCTTGGAAGCAGGTTTGTTTGGAAACTACGAGGAGTATAGGCCATTAGTTGAAGGCATCACCCAACATGGCGACCACTACTTGGTCTCTGATGATTTTGATTTAATGTTGGAATGCCAGGCCAAGTTAGAGAAGGTCTATGGCCACCATGGTGGAGATGCATCCGACCTGGACCACTTGCACAGATGGGTTAGAAAGTCCGTGTTATCGGTTGCAAACATGGGATTTTTCAGTTCGGACAGATGCATTGACGAGTACGCTGAAAACATCTGGAACGTGGAGCCTCTCAATCAATAGAGATTTAGAAAGGAGAACCACTCACCGAAAAAGAGAACCACCCACTGATCAGATAGATCGTTATCTGAGAACCTCTACTAGACGTAAATCACCCCACACAAGAAACCGCGCACGCGCAAATCAAAGTCACGTGCCCACGCACATGCATGAAAGCCGCGATTACATGCACTCTCGGGCTAAGCCTGACGGGAAAATTCCCTGACTAGCCTATTCTACTATAACGCAGCACCAAACCAGTCACCATACAAACAGCAGCAGACCATCATACAGGAGCTAGTGACTCAGGGAACTTTCAAGTGAGACATATACCCAGCCAAGTGACATCATCCCTTCTTTTATTTTGCATCTCCGGGTCTTTCGGAACTTGCTCGAAAGCAAAGACACAGAACTCTTAACACAATTTGCATACCCGACTCCAAGTTAACGGTGAGTCAATAATAGCCTCCTGGATTCTAAGATGTTGTGTTTAAGAGGAATAGTTGCGTTGGTGCTCTACATGGTGATTGCCACCGCCAACCCTATCAAAAAGGCAAGAGATATATTACAGCTGCAATCAGGGGTCCTGGCCAAAGATTTTCTCGTTACGAAGCTTCCAGGGCTTACCAAAAACGTGCCTGAAGCCGAGATTCCGGTCATGTTTGCGGGCCAGTTGGAACTTTACCATGAGAACAACACACACTACTTTTTCTGGAAGTACGAAGATCAGCACAAATCGACAGAGGCTGAAAACAGGACTATTTTCTGGCTTAACGGTGGGCCTGGATGTCTGTCTATGGACGGAGCGCTCATGGAATCGGGGCCTTTCAGAATCAACAAGGATCTCGAAGTGGTGTACAATGAAGGTTCGTGGCACAAGAAAGGAAACTTGGTGTTCGTGGACCAACCTGCAGGCACAGGACTCAGCTACGGAGCCGATTTCGACGGAGAGTTGTACGACGTGCTGTGGCATTTTGTGCGGTTTCTCGAAAAGTACTATGCCCTTTTCCCAGAAGACGCAGCTCATGAGATTGTGTTGGCGGGAGAGAGTTACGCAGGTCAGTATATCCCTTATATTGCCAAGGCAATCAAGGAGCGGAACGCCCGTGTTTCTGAAGATAATGCCTGGAACTTAAAAGGACTTTTAATTGGCAACGGGTACATTTCGCCTAACGAGCAAGGCCTTTCGTTTATTCCTTTCGCTCTTCAGGCGAATATGATCACCACGGATCATCCTCAATGGAGCGAGATTTTGCGTTCACACGAAAGGTGCCAAAAAGCTGTTGACAATAGCGCCAATGGGGGAAGTGCCTCTGCTTTTAAGTTGGTGGATAGAGCTTGTGACCTGGTTCTCACGAAGATCTTGAGTGCTACGCGTGACATGAACGCCGAAGAAAACCAGCAGTGCTACAACATGTATGACTATACATTGAAAGACTCGTGGCCCTCCTGTGGAATGTCTTGGCCGCCAGACTTGGCCAATGTGACTCCATTTCTTGGGAAGCACGAGGTTATGCAAGACTTGAACTTAGTTTATGAAAAGACCTGGAGAGAGTGTTCGGGTTCAGTTAGTGGGCATTTGAAGGGAAAGAACTCCGATCCGGCGATCAAGCTCCTTCCTGCACTTTTGCAGGACTACGAGATTGTTCTTTTCCACGGGAACAGAGACATCATCTGCAACTACCTTGGTGCAGAGGAGATGATCAAGAGTCTTTCTTGGGGAGGCCAGAAGGGATTTTCAGAGAACCTTCCTGTTTATGACTGGCTCCACAATGACAGTGTCAGCGGATACGTGAAGAGCGAGCGCAACTTGACATTCATAAATGTTTTTGATGCATCGCACATGGTGCCCTTTGATAAGCCAGAGGTTTCGCGTGCACTTGTGGACATTCTCTTCAAGAGGTACGAAGTTGCTGAAGGAGAAAAGAGACCACAAATCCGAACGCTGCCAATTGGTGAGAAAGTTGCTGAGCCCAAGCTTGAGGACACATTCCCTACCTATGCGAACGGCCTGGCTGCAGGGAACTCAACCTATTACGGGTCTTCAAGCGAGCAGATGCACACGAGCCGGATAGTCAGGGTCATCCAACTTGCCGTCATCATTGTCATGATTTGGGGTATATGCGCACTCTACTCCACTTATAGGAGTAAGCCCACATCCATCATCAAGACCAAACCCACGGGACGCAAGAAGAATGTTCAGTGGGCAGATCAGTTGAAAGCGGAGGATGAAGATATCAAAAAGGAGGGATCCTTGATTTCCAAGGCCATCAATAAGTTGAAAAAGCCAGACAACGGTATTTACAAGCCAATCAACGAGGACATAGAGATGGGAGACAACATTCAGGGGCAGGCGGAAGATTTTGTCATTGAAAGCGAGGACGAGGAAAACAGCCGGGGCTGAGAATAAATGTTGATACCTAGGTCTCGTGCACAATTGAATAGCATGGAAGATCACACAGACGTCTAATACAACATTGACTCATAGCATCCAGTATATACCATCCACTAGTATTGTACTATCCACTAGTATATACCATCCACTAGTATCGTACTATAACCACTAGTATTATACCATCATCAACACTAATAATTGTCTCACTCTCATTATCATTCAATCTCATTACCACTCAATGTAATACACAAAACAATACACAATACACAATACACAATACTCAATACACAATACTCAATACTCATAATATTCAATACAACACAATACAACACACACCATACATGAATCCAAAGCGTAAATTCAATATATCCCAACTCTTTCACATTCATCAGCAACCACCGACTACCTCGATCACGTGCGCGCGCACGTGCAACACATACATCTTCACGAAAAAAACCTTCCTCATATATTCCCCAACATGCTTAGGCAAACAAGAAACCTCTCGTGTTCACAAGCATTGCGCAGCCTTTCGGTGGGCGTGCCACCAAAGTACACGCTAGCATCAATCCGCCAGTTCCCCTCTTTGGAACCACAGACCATGGCACCTTATCCAAGCAAATTTTTGGATCACCCACTAAGAAGAGACTTTTTGTGGAGTGCCGTCGTTTGCGAGGCCGATAGCGCCCGTATGGGGTCTGGATATGTGCCAACAAAAGGAGACAAGTGGTTCTCCAACCGCAAATTGCATCCGCAGAAAGGAAGTGGTCGAGCCAGAGTGGGAGACGCCAACTCGCCTATCAGATTCAATGGAATCAAGGCCCACGGAATCAAGGCGCCTCATGATTGGTCCACCAAGTTGCCCAACAAAGTGTATAATCGGGCCATGCAGACGGCGTTCAGTGACCAATACAGAAACGGGCGTTTGTTTGTTATCGGCGGACAACTGGAACTCAAGTACAAACATGGCGAACAGATGCGGCAATTTGTGGAACACCACGATTTGGAGGGCTTGCATTTATTGTTCATTACCGACAAACAAAGAAGCAATCTTTTATCTGCGGCCGAGGTGTTGGGTGCCAAATGTGACGTTTTGGTGAAAGAGGCCGTTGAGGTGCGTGACTTACTTAAGGCGAAAAGGATTTATATCGAGGAGTCCGCCATGAACTGGTTTGTGAGCAGCTACGAGAACTAGACGAGAACTATGTTGAGACGAGCACTATATCGACACAAGGGAGCTCCGGTCCTTGGGAGACTGTACATAGAAATAACAACATCACTGGAATTTGGTGTTATCTGTAGACAACTAAGACCTAGTTTCACGGGAAATTGCAGTAATTGGTGTTTGACCAAACCTGTAAATAAGTCTATTGATGTTTTAGTGTAGTACAGCTTTATTATACATCAAGGGGTAGAGCAATTCGAGTAGCAATTTGAGTATGGTAAAACTGGTCAAATGTAGTATAAAAGGTTGAATATAGAATAGCAGGTTGGATTAAATATAGCAGGTTGAATAGAGGTTAAATAGAGATTAAGTAGAGGTTAAATAGAGATTAAATAGAGGCTGAACAGTATAATAGGTTGCATAGTATATTAGGTGAATAGTAGATTAGGTGAATAGTAGATTAGGTGAATAGTAGATTAGGTGAATAGTAGATTAGGTGAATAAAGACAGGCTAAACATATTAGAGAATACACAGTACAGATTGCAATATAGAAAAGATTCGACTAAGAGCAATCCATTAATTCAGATCCACGAAAAGAACCTACAAAAGTTGCCGAATGTCTTCCCAAAGCGTGAATTATTAAAGCACAGCCATTTTATACGCAGCCTTTTGGTTTCACGTGATCTTCAAGGAATCAAATGACGCCAAGTATCATCAACACATGCGGAGTCGCCAAACAAACTAAACATCGAGGAATCAACCGCACACCACAACAAAGCCGAAGCATCCACATTCAAATTTACCAGGTGGGAGACATCCCCGAGAAGTCACGTGCGAGGGCACCAGCCCTAGCGCATATGCAGACCCGCAGCAGGACCTTTCCGGCACAGTGGCAGCGCACCAAGCTCTCGCGAAGAAAAAATTCTTCCCAAATTTTCAACTTCACCAACTACTCCATAGCCAAAATGTCCTTAGTCGTTCAAGAAGATGGATCTTTCCAACACATTTTGCGGTATGTTACACAGAGCCATATTTCCATATGCTGAATTGATTTCCAAAAAGAGGCGTTCTTCCGAGACATGAAACACCCCTGAAACCATCAAATGAAGGTGATTGACATGCTATAAGTTTAAACACATGTCCATATGATAATCACACAAGCACGGATGCACATGAACATAAGTTACATGAACACAAGTACATGTATAGATGTCACATGCATAGAAAGCTACAGTTACCGAACAATTCTTATTGAAACCACGAATCACATACTAACATACAGTTTGTTGAACACCAACATCGACGGTAGAATCAAGATCATGTACGCCTTGACCAAGATCAGAGGTGTCGGTAGAAGATACTCCAACTTGGTCTGCAAGAAGGCCGATGTGGACTTGTCCAAGCGTGCCGGTGAGTTGACCCAAGAAGAATTGGAGAGAGTCGTCACCATCATGCAAAACCCAACCCAGTACAAGATCCCAGCTTGGTTCTTGAACAGACAAAACGACCAGGTCGACGGTAAGGACTACCACGTTTTGGCCAACAACTTGGAATCCAAATTGAGAGATGACTTGGAGAGATTGAAGAAGATCAGATCCCACAGAGGTATTAGACACTACTGGGGTTTGAAGGTCAGAGGTCAACACACCAAGACCACCTCCCGTGGTCGTTAAGCCATGTGTGAAAGATAGTATCATTCATGTAATTAATTTACGTTTTAAAAAGAAATCGTAGAAGTGTACAAACTTAGTAGGCTTTTCAATGGGCATACACTTCTCTAGGTCATGCTTTCATTTTAGTGTTCCTATTTGATTACATCAAGAAATTCCAGCATTTTAAAGGCTAAATAATGGCCAAATAATGGGAGGTACGGATGTATAAAAACCCGTACATCACATACCTCCCCAGGGACACTGTTTCCAAAGTCAGGTGATTCTACACTATTAACATGCAACACCAGTGGACTAGATTCAAAACGAATTTTAATCACTAATTGAAATGAAAAGGAAAAAAGTTTAAAGACTTTGTTTACCGAAAATCTCATTCAATACTGAATGCAAAACTCCCTACTTATGAAATACTTGCCTACTTCGACCATCAATATATTACATCTTTAAAATCACCTACAAATCTCCTCAAAACTTGCCATCTTTTGAGCCATAATTTCAACACTTACTTAATCTAAGTTGAAAATCATTAATTGAAACTCGTTAATTAAAAATCATTAATTGAAAATCATAAATTCAAATCATTAATTCGAAATCATTAATTCAAAATCATTAATTGATAATCATTTTATTGGCCATGTCATAATTTGAAACAATTCATCCCTTTATTCAATACCACGGATTTACAGCGGGTGTACGGATCTCCGTGGTGGCAAAACGTCGTCATGTGCGTCACTTGCAGGAATTCCGCGCAATCTGACATGGCTCCAAATCTCATTGCTCTGCGCTTTTCGCAATCATCGTTATCAGTCTTTTAATCAATGACCCGTGCCAACAAAAATATCGAGCACGTGTCACTTGACACCAGTGAATCAGAGGGAGAGAATGTTCCTTTGAGTACGCGTGCCAGCACGCGGCGAGGTGTCAAAAAGGAGCCAGCACGCGTCTCTCGGGCTCGTCCTAGAGCCGTCAAGTCAGAGCCAATAGAGGATTTGGTGATTGAGGACGACGATTTGGAACTAGGCGACGATGATCGAGTGAAGAGTGAAGGCGTGAAGAGTGAAGACGTGAGGAATGAAGACGTGAGGAATGAAGACGTGAAGAGTGAAGACGATAATGAAGATCATGCTGAAGTTAAGACATCGAGAGCAAATGGCAAAGCTAATGGCAAAGCTAATGGCAAAGCTAATGGTAAAGCTAATGGTAAAGCTAATGGCGCAAATGGTAAAGCCAAAGCAGAAGAAAGTAGCACAGATGATATCAAAATGGAAGATGATGAGGATATGGGTGGCGGGTTCATTGCTAATGATCCTGACGTCAAACCCAAAAGAAAAGCTCGCAAGTCAACCAAAAAAGTCGACACCTATCACGAGTCTGATGAGGATGCTGTATCAGAAGCACCCAAAAAAAGTGGCCGCAAGACCGCCAGTACTACAAAAAGTACAGCAAAAAGCCGAAAAGCAAAGATCGAGGATCTAGACATTGACTACGAGGAAGCTGTTAGGCGTAGCGATGGGCAAAGCAAAGAAAGCGCCATTTCGCTTAGTGAAGAGGATCTGGATGATCAAAAAGTGGTGGTGGAACCAGCCAACAAAAAGCGCCGTGTGACAAAGAAGAAGAAAGAGCCAAAGGTAAAAGTGCCATACTTCACGCGAACCACCAACAAACTTTACGAGCAGCATCCCGAGTTGAAGGACGTGTTTCCTTATTTGCAGTCGGTGGATAAGATCAAGGTCGAAAGAAGCCCACAGCCCCCGGACATGAACATTCGGCTTTTGCCCTTTCAATTAGAGGGTTTGAATTGGCTCATGAAGCAAGAAGATGGTGAGTTTGGCGGCGGCATCTTGGCCGATGAAATGGGTATGGGTAAGACAATCCAGACCATTGGCCTTTTCATGATGGACTTGAAGAAACGTCCCAACTTGGTGGTGGGGCCCACTGTGGCCTTGATGCAATGGAAAAACGAAATTGAGGCACACACCAAAGAGGGAAAACTCAAGGTCTTACTCTTCCACGGTGCCAATAGGGCGACTTCCACAAAAGAGCTAGAGCAGTACGATGTCATTTTGACCTCCTACTCAGTCCTTGAATCAGTCTACAGAAAGGAGCGCTATGGATTCAAGAGAAAAGACGGAGTTGTGAAGCAAAAGTCCCCCTTGCATGCGTTACCGTTCTACAGGGTTATTTTGGACGAAGCCCACAATATCAAGGATCGGACCAGTGGAACTGCTAAGGCAGCCAATGATCTCAACACAAAAAAGCGATGGTGTCTCACTGGTACGCCACTTCAGAACCGTATCGGAGAAATGTACTCGCTTATTCGATTCATGAAGTTGGATCCGTTCTACAAGTACTTCTGTACCAAGTGTGAATGCTCCTCCACGGAGTGGAAGTTTCTGGACTGGCGCCATTGCGATACTTGTGGCCACTCTCCCATGCTACACACAAATTTTTTCAACCATTTTATGCTAAAAAACATTCAGAAACACGGCATTGAGGGCGATGGACTCACATCCTTCCAACACATCAGGCTCTTGCTCAATAACGTCATGTTGAGAAGAACGAAACTAGAGCGGGCAGATGATTTGGGATTACCACCGAGAGTTGTGGAAATCCGAAAGGACTTCTTCAACGAAGAGGAGAAAGACTTGTACGCATCTCTTTACAGTGATCTGAAAAGAAAGTTCAATGAGTTTGTTGCTGAAGGTGTTGTGCTCAATAACTATGCAAATATCTTTACACTTATCACGAGAATGCGTCAGTTGGCAGACCATCCAGACTTGGTTTTGAAGCGTATCGGCACCAATGCCGTTTCGAATGAGGTTGATGGAGTCATTATGTGCCAACTATGTGATGACGAGGCAGAGGAGCCCATTGAGTCCAAGTGCCGCCACAAGTTCTGCCGCATGTGTATCTCGGAATACTGCCAGAGTTTCTCAGGCGAGGAAAAGAATTTGACCTGTCCCGTGTGCCATATTGGACTTTCCATTGATTTGCAGCAGCCGTCCATCGAAGTGGACGAAGAATTGTTCAACAAGGGATCCATCGTGAATCGGATCAAGTTGGGCACCCATGGAGGTGGCTGGAAATCGTCTACGAAGATCGAGGCATTGGTTGAGGAGCTCTTCAAGCTCCGTTCAGACAAGCACACCATTAAGTCTATTGTGTTCTCGCAGTTTACGTCAATGCTAGATTTAATTGAGTGGCGGCTTAAAACCGCAGGCTTTGAGACTGTCAAGTTGTCGGGGTCGATGTCTCCTCAGCAAAGAGACAATACGATCAAGTACTTTATGGACAACACCTCAGTTGAGATCTTTTTAGTTTCGCTCAAGGCGGGAGGTGTCGCATTGAACCTTTGTGAAGCGTCGCAAGTGTTCCTTATGGACCCATGGTGGAATCCGTCAGTGGAGTGGCAGTCAATGGACAGAGTTCACAGAATTGGACAGAAGAGGCCGATTCGAATCACACGGTTCTGTATTGAGGACAGTATAGAGCTGAAGATTATCGAGCTACAGGACAAAAAGGCCAACATGATCCATGCTACCATCAACCACGATGACGCCGCCGTCAGCCGATTGACCCCAGATGACTTGCAGTTTTTATTTATGAACTAGGGTTACATTCTTTCGGGTGGACTCTGGTGGTTGAGGGTGCACGGGTGCGAGCGGCGCTCGTTATCACCACGTGAGGTGACTCATTGCGCTCCAGATGCCTTATGCCGGCGAGTCACCACCGAAAGCGCGCAACTCTCCGGTGCAAAATCTCTGGACCCGTATCCGTACATACTACTTTACTACTTTACACAATGCTAGATTTCTGGGTCAAGTACCTAGACAACCCCACATTGTCTGTTTTACCACATGACTTCTTGAAGCCCTTGAACAACCGCTCGGTCGAGGCCACCAAGACGTTCACGCTTCCTCAAACCCCGGCTTTCCTCTCTGGATTGGCCACTTTTGCCGCCTTAGTGTTCAGATTGTCAGGAGACGACGATATCATCATTGCCACCGACTCCCACGCCTCAGGAGAGCCGTTTGTTGTCCGGATTAATGTGGATGCCAAAATGAGCTTTGCTCAGTTGAAAAACGCCGTCGAAAAGGAGTATTCCGCCAACCAGAGCAGGGTGCAGTACCACAGCTTGAACGACGTGGCGGCGGCCATTGCCAAGGAGAAGAATTTGGATACGCTTCCGCCGTTGTTCAAAGTGTCGTACCAGCACGCACGTGCCTCTCAGAAGTTGGAAACCTCTGTGGAGGGTTCTGTGCGTGATTTGGCGGTGTTTGTGACGGAGAATGGCGATTTTTCTCTCTACTACAACTCGTTGCTATATAAAAGCGACAGAATCGATATTTTGGTGGAGCAGTTTGCCCAGTTTTGCGCCTCGGCGGAGCTGAATCCAGACGTGCAAATCACACAGATTCCCTTAACCACGCCCGGCCAAAAGGCTGCGTTGCCAGATCCCACCGTGGACTTGGACTGGGCCGGCTTCCGGGGTGCTATCCAGGACATATTCATGGAGAACGCCTTGCAGTTTCCAGATCGGACGTGTGTGGTGGAAACCAGATCATTCCAGGATCCGGCCTCTGAAACACGCACCTTCACATACAAGCAGATCAACCAGGCGTCCAATGTCGTGGGCAACTACTTGAAGGAAACCGGCATCAAAAAGGGCGACATTGTGATGATTTACGCCTACCGAGGCGTGGATTTGATGGTGGCCGTGATGGGAGTGTTGAAAGCGGGCGCCACTTTCTCGGTGATTGATCCTGCGTACCCTCCTGCCAGGCAGAATATCTATTTATCTGTGGCCAAGCCTCAGGGATTGATTGGAATCGAGAAGGCCGGAGTATTGGACCAGTTGGTGGAAGACTACATTGACTCCGAATTGGAGGTGATCTCCAAGATTCCGCAGTTGAGAATCAACGCAGACGGCTCTTTGGTGGGAGGTGACGTTGACGGTGACGACTGCTTGGCCCAATATCAGAGCTACAAGGACACGCCAACGGGTGTGGTGGTGGGCCCTGATAACAACCCCACGTTGTCGTTTACGTCGGGATCTGAGGGTATTCCGAAAGGTGTGTTGGGCCGCCACTATTCGTTGGCATACTACTTTCCGTGGATGGCCAAGCGGTTTGGCTTGTCGTCGAAAGACAAGTTCACCATGTTGTCTGGAATTGCTCACGACCCGATTCAGAGAGACATGTTCACGCCGTTGTTCCTCGGCGCCCAGTTGTTGGTGCCCACTGCTGACGATATTGGAACCCCGGGCAAGTTGGCCGACTGGATGGCCGAGTACGGTGCCACCGTGACTCACTTGACGCCTGCCATGGGCCAGTTGTTGAGCGCCCAGGCCTCGACGCCTTTCCCGGAATTACACCACGCCTTTTTCGTGGGTGACATTTTGACCAAGAGAGACTGTCTCCGTTTGCAGACTTTGGCAGAAAACGTGTACATTGTCAACATGTACGGCACCACGGAGACACAGAGAGCAGTGTCTTACTTTGAGATCGAGAGCAGAAGCGCCAACTCCAATTACTTGAAGAACTTGAAGGACGTCATGCCTGCAGGAACCGGGATGTACAACGTGCAGTTGTTGGTGGTCAACCGGAACGACACCTCGCAGACCTGTGGTGTGGGCGAGATCGGCGAGATCTACGTCAGAGCCGCGGGCTTGTCCGAGGGCTATCGTGGCTTGCCTGATTTGAACAAGCAGAAGTTTGTCACTAATTGGTATGTGGACCCAGCTGTGTGGACTGCACAGGATGAACAAAACAAGACTGCAGAACAGGCGGCTTGGAGAGACGCTTCTTGGTTTGGCCCTAGAGACCGTCTTTACAGAACCGGTGACTTGGGACGCTACTTGCCAGACGGCAATGTGGAGTGCTGTGGAAGAGCGGATGACCAGGTCAAGATCAGAGGGTTCCGTATTGAGTTGGGTGAAATCGACACACACTTGTCTCAACACCCGTTGGTGAGAGAGAACTGCACCCTTGTGAGAAGAGACAAGAGCGAGGAGCAGGTGTTGATTTCATACATTGTGCCTAAAGACTGTGCTGAGTTGAACGAGCTTAAGGATGAGGTGGAGGAGCAAAACGACCCCGTCATCAACGGCTTGGCTGCTTACGGGCCATTGATCAAGGACATCAAAAAATACCTCAAGAAGAGATTGGCATCCTACGCCATTCCAACCATCATTGTTCCTTTGGTGTCGTTGCCTCTCAATCCAAACGGAAAGGTCGACAAGCCAAAGTTGCCGTTCCCTGACACGGTTCAATTGGAGGCTGTTGCCAAATTGACATCCGCCAAATCAGGCACCAGTACAGAGGAACAGAACTTCTCCAAGTTGGAGACTCAAATCCGCGATATGTGGTACGACGTCTTGCCCAACAAGCCTCCTTCCATTGCCAAGGATGACTCTTTCTTTGACTTGGGAGGCCACTCAATCTTGGGAACAAGCATGATTTTCGAGTTGAGAAAGAGATTGAACATCGACATCCCGTTGGGCGTGATCTTCAAACACCCAACATTGGAGGCATTTGCGCAAGAAGTGAGCCACTACATCAAGGGAGATTTTGCAGAGTTGGCCGATGGTTCCAATTCAGTGACCGCAGCCGCACCTCTCGACAAGGAAAAGACGTACTTTGAGGACGCCAAAGAGTTGACGCTCTCAGCCTTGAGTGAGTCTTACCCCTCTTTGCAGAGTTTGGACTTTTCCAAAAGAATTAATGTTTTTGTCACGGGTGTCACGGGATTCCTTGGCTCATTCATCATCAGAGACCTTTTGAACTCCCGGCCCGACGCCAACTTCAAGATTTATGCCCACGCTCGTGCCAGCTCCAAGGAAGCGGGACTTGAAAGAATCAAAAAAGCGGGAAAGACTTACGGAATTTGGGAAGACAAGTGGGCCGACAGCATTGAGATTGTGTTAGGAGACTTGTCCAAGCCCAATTTTGGAATGGAAACCGCGGCATGGGAGGAATTGACCAACACTGTTGATGTCATCATCCATAACGGAGCAATGGTGCACTGGGTTTACCCATACTCCACGTTGAGGGATGCCAATGTCATTGGTACCATCAACGTGATGAACATGTGCTCCACGGGCAAAGCCAAGTATTTCTCGTTTGTTTCATCAACATCAACACTCGACACCGAGTACTTCTTCAACGCGTCCGATGAATTGACCGCTAAAGGCTTGCCAGGTATCACCGAGAGTGACGATTTAATGGGCTCGTCGACCGGGTTGGGCACTGGGTACGGGCAGTCCAAGTGGGCGGCCGAGTACATCATCAGAAGAGCTGGTGAACGAGGCTTGAAGGGCTGTATCACCAGACCGGGATATGTGACAGGCTTCTCGAAAACAGGAGCGTCCAACACCGATGACTTCTTGTTGAGATTCATGAAAGGATGTGCCGAATTGGGCCAGTACCCAGATATCACCAATAGCATCAATATGGTTCCCGTGGACCACGTGGCACGTGTTGTTGTGGCTACAGCGCTCCATCCTCCTCAGAAGGATTACTTGTCGGTGGCTCATGTGACCGGGCACCCCAGAATCAACTACACCGAATTTGTCGGAAGCTTGAAGACATATGGATACCAGGTGCAGAGAGAAGACTATCCTGTGTGGAGAAGTGCGTTGGAAAAGTATGTGGTGGAAGAGGCCAAGAGCTCTGCGTTGTTCCCGTTGCTTCACTTTGTGCTTGACAACTTGCCCCAGGACACCAAGGCTCCGGAATTGGACGATGAAAATGCCGTGAGTGCTTTGGTTGCGGACGCTAAGCTCACGGGCGAGGATGTCAGCGGAGGCAAGGGTGTTGTGGATGACGTATTGGGTGTGTACATCAGTTACTTGGTGAAGATAGGCTTTTTGCCTGCACCCACGGGGAGCGGCCGGGCGTTGGCCCATGTTGACTTGAGCGACGAGACCTTGCAGCTCATCACCTCGGGAGCCGGAGGCCGTGGCTCGGCTAACTAAGCTGAACGATATACAAAAAGGCTAAATGGACATACAATCGACATACAATCGACATACAATCGACATACAATCGACATACAATCGGCATATAATAAGGCTAAATAGACACTAAAGACTGATAATGATGGTGTTCCTGTACATAGTACAAGACTCACATAGACGCAGTTTCTCTGGGGTACCATGACATGAGCGGATCCGGACACTCTTCTGCCCTTCTGGCGGCCGGGCTCTTGCCAAGTCCCAAACTTCGAAAAAGCTATTCTCCTGCATGCACCCCCAAAACAGCCCGGTCCCGCCACGAGAGTTTTGACGGCTCTGCAGACAAGACCATCAAAAAGAGTCTTGTGGAGGAGTTCTACAAAAAAGAGGCAAAAAGCAAACAGCGCAGCTACACGGATGTTTCCGGAGCCTTGAGCCATGGGCTACTACGGCAGAATGTATCCAGTCCGCAATTGAACGAGTTTGGCAGTTCGGAAGGCGGGTTTCAGTCTACAGACGGCGATAAAGTGTCACAGCAAACGCCGATTCACGACAAAATCCAGGATGGGAAAATGCATTTCGTGATGAACGACCGCAGTTTTGGATTTTCAGACGATATTGCCGAGAAACTCATCAATTTGGACCGCCAAGACCAACCGGTGACACTTTCTCAGGTGGATGAGGCACTAGGGAAAGCTATTGACGCCTCGGCACGCAGCCACGGCTTGCATGCGGAACCCACCGTCAGCGAGCAGGAATTGGTGCAGGTGGAAGTTTATCTTGAACAAGAATTAGCCCAAGTGGCCAGTGTGCAGGCGGAGTTGGAGCAAAGTGTTGTGGATGCTAAAGGCATGTATCGAAAAAAGATCGAGGCCAGCATGGAAAAAGTGCATGCGCTTCAACAGACTTTGGAGACGCTTGGGGCACGGATTGGTGCCGTACGGGAAAAAATCAATGGGTGCAAGGATGTGATGCTGGGGTCCATGGAGGAAAAATTGGTGGTGATTGAAAATCTCTGCCGTCAGTTTGAGGAGTATGACCATGTGAATCGGCAGCAACGGGTTTGGTATTTGATAATTGCTGTGACTTTTGCTACACTCTCAGCTTTGGCCTATGTGATAGTGGTTCGATAATGATGTTAATGGTTGTTAATGGTTGTTAATGGTTGTTAATGGTTGTTAATGGTTGTTAATGGTTGTTAATGGTTGTTAATGGTTGTTAATGGTTGTTAATGGTTGTTAATGGTTGTTAATGGTTGTTAATGGTTGTTAATGGTTGTTAATGGTTGTTAATGGTTGTTAATGGTTGTTAATGGTTGTTAATGGTTGTTAATGGTTGTTAATGGTTGTTAATGGTTGTTAATGGTTGTTAATGGTTGTTAATGGTTGTTAATGGTTGTTAATGGTTGTTAATGGTTGTTAATGGTTGTTAATGGTTGTTAATGGTTGTTAATGGTTGTTAATGGTTGTTAATGGTTGTTAATGGTTGTTAATGGTTGTTAATGGTTGTTAATGGTTGTTAATGGTTGTTAATGGTTGTTAATGGTTGTTAATGGTTGTTAATGGTTGTTAATGGTTGTTAATGGTTGTTAATGGTTGTTAATGGTTGTTAATGGTTGTTAATGGTTGTTAATGGTTGTTAATGGTTGTTAATGGTTGTTAATGGTTGTTAATGGTTGTTAATGGTTGTTAATGGTTGTTAATGGTTGTTAATGGTTGTTAATGGTTGTTAATGGTTGTTAATGGTTGTTAATGGTTGTTAATGGTTGTTAATGGTTGTTAATGGTTGTTAATGGTTGTTAATGGTTGTTAATGGTTGTTAATGGTTGTTAATGGTTGTTAATGGTTGTTAATGGTTGTTAATGGTTGTTAATGGTTGTTAATGGTTGTTAATGGTTGTTAATGGTTGTTAATGGTTGATGCTAATATTTAACAAACTAAGGGTGCAATTCTACCTGGCTTCTGTCCATGTGCGGCCGCAATTGCCCGAGATCTTTACTTCAAAGTGGTTTTCTGAACCACTTTGTTTAAAAATTGATTCTTCTCAGACCGTTCTGTCAAGATTTGTTTATCGAACCAACCTGGTGCTTTCGAATTTCTTTAAGAGATCACCCACTAATCCGGGTCGTTGAGTCACCACAAGATTGCACTAACGAGCAAAATGCAGGACTTCTTTCACTTCTGCATGATGTTCGCTCCTGCATAATCCCTATTCTTGATCCAACTCTTCTACACCGCCAAGATCCGCTGACCCGCTATACTTCTTGTCTATATCACCCGAAACCCTGCCACTATCAGCCATTGTGTGGCCTCAGACACCACTTGCGCACGGTCGGTTTGTATGCAGGCGCGCGCCTTCTCTTGCGCTTTCGCTCGTTACGCACCTCTCTACACCCACCACTACTTTTTTTGTCTCGAACAAAACCTATTTCTCCAGCACCACGTCCGGAATAGCGCTAGTTCATTAGCGTAGTCCTCATTTCCGTTTCCGCTTTCAAGCCAGCCTTTTTTTTCCGTCTTCGCTGGCGAAACATCCGTCTTTGGCGTGTTATCTTGCGTGCATCTTGCAAGCATCCAACCGATTCTTCTGCACCGGAGCAGATCCATTAGATTTCGTCATTGGGCAGCAAGCGAAGCCGTTGTTCAAGCTCATTAATTGTCGCTGTTCAAGCTCAACAATTGTCATTTGGCTCCTTTATCTGTGGCTCTTTATCTGTGGTCATTAATTTGTGGCTTCATTAATCAGTGAGCAAGCAACAACATTTCAGTTGTATTTCCGCTTGCATTCTACTCTCATAACAAGATGGCTCAGGTTTACTATGTGTCTCCGGAAAACTCTTATGAGTCCCCATTTCCCATTGATGCCGAGTCTCTGCGGCATTTAACGTCTTTGGCGTCTTTAGTCAAGATTTTCTTCAAGAAAGCCAACCAGGAACAAGATGTGGATACCGCCACAGTGGTTGTTCTAGAGAAAGAAGCTCCTGCGAACAGCAATCTACTCACTGAGCTAGACTACTTGACCTTTGCAGAGAAAGTGCTTCTTCTTCGCTATTTTTTCGGCCATATGAATATTATTGTCATCTCCTTCGCCGATTTGAGAAACAAGTCATCCATAGAAGAGCTTAATTCGGCCATCCAGAAAATTCACCGCCTTCTCGAGCACAGAATATCCAGAGTGGCCACGTGGACCGGTACAGGCATCAATATCAATGACTTTTACGCTGAACACAGCTCTATCTTGACGAAAGTCCAGGTCCAGATCTCGGACATCGTCACCTCCATGTCATTTGTGCTCTACCACCAGGCAAGCATGTCCGACGCCACGGAAAAAGATGTTATACAATTGAAGGACGTGATATTCCGCTGCATAGATTTCCTCTCACTTTTAGAGGACTCGACGCAAGCAAGATTTCAAAAGCTATGCCACTGCGTTGGACACTGGGCTTTTCCCTCTCATGAATTGTCCAACGATGACTTGCTATATTGTATCTATCTCATACTAGGGTTTGCCATCAACTACATTAAGACATTGGCCAGTCCTCCTGATTTGCACCTTCTTCTGCCCAACGAACTTCTCGGCATGATATTCATGACAAGGGACACTTACAAGAACGGCAACCCCTTCCACAATTTCCGCCACGCCGCCGACGTGACGCAAGCATGTTTTCATTATCTCATCAAGCTCGGATGCTTACCCCAATTTGAGCAGTTTGAAAGCGATCCCCATGCCTGTGAGCTACTGACGATATCTGGAGAGCGAGAATTTGTTCCGTGCGCCGAATTGGTTGTGTCTGACGAGCAAGCCAAGGCCTCAGACAGCACGGCGCCTCTCCTTAGCCCTGTGCAGAGTTTGGCTTTGTTGACCGCCGCTTTGGGACATGACGTGGGCCACCCCGGCGTTACAAACGCATTCATGGTCAAGTACTCTGCACCCACATCGCAGATCTATGGAGGCCGCTCAGTGCTCGAGCTGTTCCATGCCACCATTTTCACCAATAAAATCTTGAGCATTAATTGGCCAGAACTTCTTCTGTTTCAGATTGGAGACAAAGGCAATTTGAAGAGTCTCATCAGCACCAGCATCTTGGCCACAGACATGGCCGAGCACTTTGAGTACATCACCAAGCTTAAGGAGTTTCCTCCGGAGAAAGACCCACAAAACCACCTCGAGCATGTTTATTTGATGTGCCTGGTGCTAATAAAGTGTGCGGACATTTCTAATGTGACACGGCCACTCCGCATCTCGGCCCAGTGGGCGCTGGTATTGTCGCGAGAGTTTGAAGAGGGCGAGATTTTAGAGAAAATTCTCGGCAAGCAAAGCAGCTTCCTGGTGGGGGCCGCGTACCAGAAATTGCCTCTGGCGCTTGATGATATTTTGAAGAGCTTCCCGGACATCTACAAGGGCCAGATCTTCTTCATCCAAACGTTTGCGGAGGGGCTTTTCAACAGCGTGCTGGAGCAGTTTCCACAATTGCAGTACACTGCAGGCATCATCCGCGAAAACAAGAGGTTCTGGCTCAAGAGAGCAGAGTCTTTATCTTAGCAACGATACAATTATAGAGTATACACGGCCCGCAGTAGAGACGCATGAGGCAAGCCGCATGCAACCCGGCAGTCACAGGCGCCAGATCGTGCGCGGGCTGAAATGTCACGTGCGCCATGTCGCGTGCCCAGAAAGAAGTCGATGAGACTGC
Organism: Metschnikowia kipukae; assembly: GCA_002370135.1. Lineage (NCBI taxonomy): Eukaryota > Fungi > Ascomycota > Pichiomycetes > Serinales > Metschnikowiaceae > Metschnikowia > Metschnikowia kipukae. The sequence goes on from NKZJ01000101.1 coordinate 590,762, forward strand.
GAATATCTTCTGTACCAACCCCCATTCTTTTCCGGATTCACCTCAGGGCATATACCGTGCAAAAGCATCTGCGACAGCGAGCCCGTTTGCACTAGTTTCCATCCGCTGTGCATAAGCCGTACTCAGTCCAGCGATTCTGCGCATTTTCGAGCATTTTTCCCCGATTTGTGGCGTTCATATTCACGCATATTCTCGGTTTCGACGTCCATAATCTTGGCCACTAGAATCTTGATTCAATCCGCAAAATCTTGATTCACTCCCAAAATCTTGATTCAATCCCCAAAATCTCGACTTCTACTCCAAAAGTCTTGATTTCTACTTCAAAAATCTTTCGATCCATCTTTCGATTCTTACTCCCATTCTTGGTTTCGACTCGCTAGTCTCTATCTTTTCAAATCCGCATTTGGCTTTCTGATTGCACACTCTTTGTCAGCACACTCAGATCAGCATGGAAAACGACTTTTCCGACTACAAAACTTACCCAGAACGGCCCATCATGTTGTCGCCCGGGCCGGCCGAAAGCGACCTCCGCAGCTTCCAGCAAAACGTCAACGAAAGCCAGCTGCAAAACTACCAGGCTCAGCGCAACCAAAGCGTGGGCTACAATTTGCAGCAGGAATTCGAGGCTTTAAAAGCGGATTTAGACTTGGACTTGAGCAACTCAAACACCCCTGAAAGCACGTCCGTGGCGGCACTGCAGGGCCGTGTGCTCTCCGGAGGCCAGAGAAGTATGCAGACCCCCGGGTCGGTCAACTACGGGCTTCAGATGAACCTGGGCTTGGGCGGCGGAATCATGCAGGACTCGTTGGCCCGTGACAGGGCCATGTCTCCGTCCACACACTCGTTGTTGGGAAACCAAAGCAGCGGGTTCGTGCCGCCATTGAGCTCGATCCCCAACCGACCACAGTCGGTCAACGACTTCTCGTCGTTGTTGCTGCGCCAACAAAACCCGGCGTTCCCTCGCAACCAGCCGTCCACCAACTTCTACCTGGATCTTATTCTGTTCACTCATTGGATCGAGAACTTGAGTCCCCAGGAGAGCAACTCTATGCTCGACTACTGGTGCGGCCACTTGCCCTTTGACATTTTGCTCACCATGAAGTCCAAGTTGCAGAGCCACTTGACGCTCCAAAACGGCGGCTCGGCGGCATTGCTGGGCTCCTTGAACCAGGGCATGCACTCTCTGCAATACAACAAAAACTTCATCTATCCCACGGACTTTGTCAACGACATGGACTCCTTGTCTATTGACGAGGCCCGCTCCGACGCACAGCCTTCGGGTTTAGTGCAGCCCAAGCCCAAGGCCAACAACTTCCGCTCGCATTTGTTTGAGTCCAAGGTGCAGCGGCCCAAGCTGGCCGACCCAGCGTTGAACAATCGCTTCCAAAGCACACAGGCCCAGAACACAGCATCGGACCGCCGATCGCCCACGTCCCATTTGTATGAGAAAACCAACTTCTTGCAGTTGGCTGCAGCATCCAACCTGCCTCTCTCGTATGCTGGCGACAACATCGACATCTCGGCCACCAACAAGTTGGGAGCTTTGGCTACCATCAACTCGCGTGTGGCGTTGGACTCTCGCAAAAACAACCACCTTGGCCACCACTCGTCGCAGGTGTTGCAGAACCCGGCCCTGGCTGCAGGCAACCGAGCACACACTGCTGCGGCGTACGAAGAGTCGCTCAATAGACTGGCAAATTCGTCGCTGGTTCCTGCAGTACAGAAGTACTCCAACAGCGCCATGGGCGGCAAGGACGCGGTCTCGCCCAACGGCAAGATCTCGTTGCCGTCCACGCCTTTGGGAACGATGGCCAACGGCAACTCGTCCATGCCCTCTGAGATCTCCAGCCCGGACTTGTTGGCCAACATTCCTGCATGGTTGAAGTTGCTTCGGTTGCATAAGTACACCGAGTGTCTTAAGGACATTTATTGGGAGGACTTGGTGGAATTGTCCGACGACGACTTGGAGGCACGTGGGGTCAAGGCCCTAGGCGCACGGCGCAAGCTTCTTAAGGCGTTTGAAGCAGTGAAGTTGTCGAAGGCGTAGACGCTTTTGACTGCCGAGCCGCTGGATATTTGATATATCCGATGCGGTGGAGCAACATTATAGACACCATAGACGCTATCAGCTGAATGAACGAATGTACTGTAATGAGTGAAGGGAGTAACTATGTATGAGTTTAGTCTAGTGATTGGATGAGTCTACTGAGTTGAGGGACTGTCCTGGTTGACTACGGCGCTTGCATATTGACGTGTATTAGTATATTTAGCAACAACAGCAGGAAAAGCAATCAGCATTATCCGCAACAAAGCTAAACAATCGTGCAGCAGGAGTTCGTCTTCTTGGCCTGCTTGTAGAACATCCGCGACGACGAAGACAAGGCTTCGGATTTGTCGACCAAAGAGTCCAACTTCTCGCCTCTCTGCAAAACACTCTCAATGGTCTTGTGCAACACAATCTTGGTCTCGTCCAACTCCTGCTGCACCTTCATGATGGAGTCTGCCTGGCTGGGATCCTGGTACTTCTTCAAGTACACGTCCAATTTGTCAAATGCCAACGCACTGTTTGTGGCCGTGACGTTGCTCCACTGGCTAGCAGGATGGAGAGACAAGTACTCCTCCAAAATCTTGTTGATCAACGTGTACGCAGGACGAACAGGGTACTCTTTGTCTGTAATCAAAACACACGACAAACCTTCCGACCGTGTGTAAGTGTGGCCCACATAGTTGCCTTCTTCGATAGATTGCCTTTGACCGGCGGGAGTTCTTTGGGACACGGTTTCGGAAAAGAAGGTCATGAACTGCGCCACCGAGGAGCGTTCAAAGAAGGAAAATTGCAGAAGGTCGCTGGCCGAGGATAACTCCACGGCTTTTTCGCCGACCTTGAAGATGCCGATGTAGTATACTTTCATGTTGGGGGGGAAAGAAGACGGAAAGCGCGAGGTGTAGGCGGTGGATGTCACGTGTATGATGTCGCGTGACCCATATGGGAATCCATCGTGGTAACATCATACGGCTGGTGTGTGAAATATTATGTAATTGATAGTCGATTTTTGATTTGTACTGTAAAACGTATGGTATGTAATATGTTGAAAATTTGGTATGTAATATGGTGATGATGGTATATAATATGGTGATGATGTTATATAATATGGTGATGATTTGGTATATATACATGGCAGATCCTATGCTGATGCTACTTCGCGTGTACATGATATATGTATATGCCAGGTATATGCCATGACAATGCTACATACGCAGTTAATTGTGATTCTATAATCTTTTATAGCTTATCCATTTTTCATCAATATCCATCAATAATCCTCAATATCCATAATCCTCAATCATTTAATTCCTATACGTATCATTAATACTTGCTGTATATACTATGGTGGTGTGTATAAGCACACCCAGCTATCGCCAGCGCGAGCTCTACATAAGAGTATGGCCAAATCTCCGGCCCCAGCAGCGCCTGCAAAGCGCCTCTTTCCCGGCTCCAGCTCCGGTGATGCTCTGCACACTCTCAAAGTGGTGATTCTTGGCGATCTGGGCGTGGGCAAAACGTGTCTTCGCTCGCAACTCGTGCACCACATCTACTCTGGCGCATACAAGGCCACCATTGGTGCTGATTATTTGACGACTACCATTGCTGTGGACACAAAGGAAGTGCGCATAGCCCAGGCGGGGCGACCTGCTGACTCTTCTCTGGTCGACTGTCTGGTCGGCGATTTGAACAGCGAAAACGTTGACGATAATAATGGGGATAGTGTCGCTCACGTGAGTCTCCAGGTGTGGGATACTGCTGGACAAGAGCGGTTCAATTCCATTTCTCAGGCCTTCTACCGTGGCGCCGACGTGGCGGTTTTTGTCTACGATGTGACCAATTACGAGTCGCTTTTAAGTGTGCGGGAATGGTTTGCACGGTTCATGGCCCACTGTAAGGTGGTGGCGCCTGCCATTGTCATTGTGGGCAACAAACTGGACCGTGACTGTGACCGAAGCGTGGAGCTAGGCGAAGTCCGGGACATATTGTGCCGGAAATCTAACCAGCACGCCGAATCCTTGGACGGTCACGTGGACTGGCACCACGACGTCATGGAATCTTCAGCCAAGGACTTGGCCTCGGTGGAGGCGGTGTTTAAACACGCTGCGGTGTTGGGAAGCAGTCGGCTTGCCGATGATGTGCCTCTGGCGAAGCCAGATCTTGTTGATGTCAGTGAGTATCCGAAACTGTCGTGTGCATGCTAGAGACTCGTTGATTGTTCTGGTCTCTTGTCATTAGATGCATCTAAGGTTTATGGGGTCCTAAATCTGGAGCAGGCCTAATAATAATCGGAAAGGCAAGATATAGCAAAATGAATCAAAGCGGTGTGATTCAGATAATCATGACTGCTTTGACTTGTCTTTACCTGTCTGTTCATCCATCAAATACACGATCAAAGTGTTTATGTAAATAATCAATGTACATGAGTATGCCTAATGAGCCTAATGAATATGCCTAATGAGCCTAATGTATGCCTGATGAGTATGTCTAGTGTACACATGAGTATCTAATGTCCTATTTACATGGAAATATTTGTTCAAGCAACCTTGGAAATGTCTTCGGTGGCAGGAGCCGAAGATTCCTTGGCAGAGTCCTTCTCAGACCCCTCCAGAGAAGCCTCCGACACCTTCTCCGAGTCCGAGGATGGAACAGGCTCGTCGTCTTCGTACAACTCCTCCTTGTAATGTTCAGGGTGTTGTCTGAAACATGTTCTCATGCCCTCAAACTTCTGAATACAGTCGATTCCCTTTGGCTCGGTTTCCGAGTAAATGAAGCACGAGAAAGCAGCCTTGAACTCTTCTCCGCATGGGCCGTGGGCCATACCTCCCAAACATGGGCAGTCCCAGTTGATCTCGCCGGTCTCTGGGTTGTAGGCGGCGGATTGGGTGTGCTCGGAATCGTCGCTTTCTTGAGGCTTGGAGTCTTCGTTCTCCTTTGGCTCGGAGTCGTCATTTTCCTTTGGCTTGGAATCACCGCTCTCCTTCTTTTGCTTCTGTGAAAACTCCTTTTCGGCCTTCTCAGATGCTTGCTCGGTGGCAGCCTCGGATTCCTTTCTCTTGGCGGATTTCCGGGGATGGGTTTCTGGAATCACCTCGGATGCTTTGTTGGACGAATCCTCGACACTGTAGGTAGACTTGCCCTCGTGGTTGCCGATTTTGGACGACTTTTTGTCCTCTTCAACTTTGGCTTTGTCAGTGTCGTTGTCAATGGAAGCCAAAGGCAAAAAGACTAGCGACGAAGCCACTAAGGAAACAGCTAGGGTGACTTTTCTGGAGCTCATGGAGCGGGGAATTCTGGAGGAGTATGCTCTGTTGAATGCAGATGGCCGAACGGCCGATTTAAGCACGGTTCTGAACATTGTGGAGTGTAGAGAAAGAAAGGAAATGAAGTGGAGTGGCACTGGAAAAAGTAGTGCGGGTGTGCATGTGAGCTGACTAAGCTAGGTTGCTTCACACATGGCTGCGCTGGAATATGCCAGAAACGTGGGCTAATTCTCCGAAAAAGATTAAGAATGTATTGATTTAGAAATGATTGATTTAGGAATGGATTGATATGTTTTGAGCACTTATGCGTTGTTAAGTTTATTTGTTGTTAAGTATATGTGTTGATGTTGATGCTGATGTAGATGTGTTAATTATTGATTAAATTCATATGCTGATGCTGATGTAGATGTGAATTGAACTGCTGCGTTGATGTTGATGCATTATTATAAGGTGTTTGTAGAAGTTGAGGGTATTTGCATGCTCAATAATAAAAGTATTTTAACGTCGTTAATGTAGCTGTCGTTGGTGTTTGTTCATGATCAAAGTTAGATGATTGTCAAAATGAGTATAATATAAATTCGGCTCACACATATTTCATTAATCATGATAATCACATTCTTCGGGTTTAATTCCCTGACGATCAACTAAGGCTTTTGATTATTTAGGAGCTTTGATGATTTAGTTGTTTAGGTTATTTAAACTTATTAGAGATTGATTTGAGTATGTTAGTTGCGAAATCATGTGAGAATTGCAAACAACGAAGTAGTGAAAAATTTCAAGGCGATTTCAAAAATCAGAAAATCAATATATTCCCGAATGCTTCCCATCATAAATAAAATACCCAATTCTCTTTATCCTCATCTAGTCACAGACGGGAAAGTATCGTTATTTGTTAAGCAAATGATTTTTTGTGCATGCTCGTAAACTAATATACTTTCTTGAGCCTCGGTAGAATACAAACTACACAATCGAAAGTCTTATTGTTTCAGATACTTATAACATCGTCTCTGGCTTTGGAATAAACTCAAATGGCTATACATTTATTCATGTTCTGAATGCATAATCTAGTATTATATACACGCCCCTACCTCGACATATGAGCACTCTCAATGCCCACAAGCTCAGATCCACATACTCAAATCCTCTAATTATCTCTGATGTCCTTGGAGAGATCTGGCGTTTCCACGATCGTTTCCTTGACTGGAGCGCCCATGGCACTGGCCCAAAACAATGAGCAGAGCACCACAACAACGGAGCCAGCACCAATGGTCCGAATAACCTTCATTGTTTTTTGCGACTCCTGGCTGTTTTCATCCCCAATCTTGTCCATGAGCTTGTTCATTTTCTGTCTCTTGTCGTTAATGGTCGAATACGCCTGTCTTGCCGTCGCGTTGCGTAGCCCGCAGCATACACTAGGTCTGCATAGATTGATCAGACGCATGCTGCTGCCAAGGGTTCGGTTCATGCTGGTTTGCTGTGATTGACAATTTTCGTGAAGTAGTTGCACTTGGGTACCGATCTTTGCACTGGGGAAGAATTAGGATGCGCTCACGCAACCATATGCAGGTGTACATGGTGGCCACTATGCAGAGGTTTCTCATGTGTGAGCCTAACGTCGCTAGTAAGTGGCCAGGACCAGTCTGTTGAAGCCAATGGAATCAGAAATAAGACGAAGCTGTCGCCATTTTGATGGTGTTATATTTCAATTGCTGGGCTGGCGAGTTGGCGCACTTTCTTTGCTTCTCACTCTCACTTTAGGCCGTTAAGAAAGTCTTGTAAATCCACCGGCTCGAATGTTCCGTTGTCGTCGACAAACAAGACATCTTTGAAAATATAGCATTGGAAGCGCCTCCCCTTTGGCGTTTCAAGACTGTAAAGGCTGTTCATAAACGAATCAGTTTGCCCTTTTTCCATAAACGTAAAGTTGTGCTCTTGGCATAGATTTTGCACCACATCCCTGAACCTGACCAAAAGGTCTTGCACAGGAATAGAGTATACGTCGACTTTGCTCAGCTCTCCACTCAAAATGTAATTCTCCACTTCATGCGTTAACTTGCTCAGATTTTTGTACCTGGCTAGTTGAGCTGCCAAAACTTGCTCATTCGGATACTCGTCAATCATCCACAACATCCGGTTACAATACCAAAGGAAAGTGTCGGCCCCTTGTTCTGTAGCTTGGACAATTTCGTCAAAAGTCGCATTTAGCGCCCAGAACCATTCTTTCACAGGGCTACCTGCAGCCAACAACGCTTGAAGCTCACCCACTAGCGGATTGAGGATAACAATCTCCAAAATAGCGGTAAATTGATGGATCTCGATAAGTTTCGGGCAGTCACGGCGCAAGGTACACAAAATCGTGAGTTTTCGGGAAGGCGACCTGTTGCTCTGGCAATAGCTTATAAGATGCTGCAAATTTAGGACCAAGAGTGCCCTTACCAAATCTCTGTCATGCTCCACAGCCAACTCTAGGCCGATTTGCTCAAGATGCTCTAAAATCACGTATAATTTCTCAAAATGTTCCTCTTGCATGTTTTGCCAAGCCTCTGTTAGACCTTCGGTATATTTCTGGACCATTGAGGATACAATGAATGCCTGTATCTCATCCGAGTCACTGAATTCCCTAATTGCATGCAAGATTTGATGATTAAAGGAGGACACCGGGTCCCAAGTATCAAATATCTTTTCTATCGAAGGAAGAATAAGCTGTTCTTGACAAATCTCACCGAAGAGCTGGTTGTCAATGATAATGGAGGAGCCAAGCCACCACTCCACTTTTCTTTTCAACTCTACAAACTCTGTGTGCTCGAAACCAGCGAGCATCTCCATGAAGATCGAGTCCCAGTAGTTGAGTGTCAAAGAGGACTTCTCTTTGTGAATAGATTGGAATAGGCTTGACATTTGCACCAAGGTATCGTGATTTAGGATGGCGTTTTCTGCAAGAGTCTTGATATGATCTTGTGCTATAATGACAAAAATCATATCGAGATCCTCGATTTGATTGAATGGTTCCTGTGTGAGCGATGAAAGCACATCCAAGATATCGCTGAGGTCCAAAGTGCTGTTGCTTTCCAAAATGCTTGAAATCTGAAGAAGCGCCTTTTGTTCCTTTGATTCGGACGCAATTGCCGCTTCGAGGTATTTCACTTCTTGATTAAGACTTCGGTCTTCGTTTTTTAAGTGATAAAGACGGCTACTGGCCTTTTGCAAGGCTAAGTGCGCCGATTCCAACTCAGCCTCTCTGCCGGTCATATTATCACACAACTCCTTATAATGCCTTGGAACTTCCACATTCAACAGTTGTAGAGATTCAATGAGAGTGTAAAGATCGTATGTGGGCTTTGAAAAGCGGATTGGCTCGTGCTCTTCCTCACTTGAATCCTGGTCTTGCCCTTCTGATCTCAATGGTTGACTTTTGCTTTTCGACGGAAGGGTCTTTCTCGGAATAGCAGTTTCAGCAGTTTTCTCCAGGATTCCACCCACGCCCAACCCTTGGGGTCTCAATTTGGTCTCAATGGGCTTCACAATTCCGTCCTGTTTCTGGCCAAGCCCTTTTCCCTCTTTGTAGCCCATACCCATGAGCAACTTTGCACCTATTCCGTACTGACTGATCATGCTGTTCTGAGTGATCATGCTGTTCTCATTAGGGCTTTTATCAAGACCCATATGAAACATAGAGGTGTTTTTGAAAGGTGTCTGTGAGGGTGCAGAGTGTGCTTGCATGCTGTCTGCACTAGCATCAAGTTCACGCTCATCTTCATCCTCTAAATCAGAGTATTCATTGCGTGCAGCCATCGACATCATCCCCATTGAGGAAGAACTTTGGGGGGTTCCAGCATTGGAGAACACTATGCCATTAGTCTGTACCATGGCGTGTATTCTTTTAGAAAAGCCATTTCGTGCGGATGTTTATGGGTCACGCACGACTCACCATG